>CM070065.1:10005000-11205000 GCA_036320875.1 Cotoneaster glaucophyllus
ATACAACACAATTTTTCATTAATCCTCGTCTGAACTAGAATAAAAATCATCACTATCGTCAGATTTAGACTTTCATTCCTCCTCGTCTATAGGCACATCAACATCATCGTTCGCGGACTCGGGTGCATTGTATCGTGGTAGATCCTCGAGGTCAATCATAATGGAATCGATCGGTATTTCGATTTCAGGACCTCTAGCTACCTGATACGGTTCTTGTACAATAGGCATATCCCATAGTGTATATGCACCAAATGCCGTTGAAGTCTCCAATTGTTGGTCAGCAACGTCACCATAATCGTCATCGGCGGCAGGATCTCGGTCTGCAATATCATACATCTCTCTGTGCTTAATCTTTTGAACTACTTTCCATTCCCCCTGGCCTTAGGGTCATCTATATAGAAAATTTGTTTAGCCATCATTGCCAAAATGTAAGGGCCGTCGTTATACCAACATCTGTTAGTGTTGACTGATAGCAAACCATCGTCTCGCTTAACACTTCCAACCCGAGGTGAGTTTGTATCAAACTAGCGACACTTAAAGAGGATAACTTGACACCGGTCTTTGTAAAGCAATTGCACAACACTTGTCAATGTCTGCAATGTCGCCCGCACCCGGTACATGTACCCCACTATTTTGAGTACAAAGCTTGTCATCGCGATCAGCTGCCAAAAACTTGATGCCATTTACATGACAACTAGAGTACAATTTTGCGCTTACGGGGCCAATCGCCAAGTTGTACAATTCTTCACTGTAAGTGGGCAAATTAATTTCCTTCAATTTCTTCACCTAAATAAAAGAGAAAAAGATGTCGTGTTAGTTTAACATTTACAATTATGCAAAAAACACAACACGAACAACATACATTTTCACGAAACCATTGAGGAAACAATTCACAATGCTTTTTGGCATATAAATGTGAAGGATGTTCCCGCTTCATCAACTGTTCATGCTCATCTAGGTACGTAATTGTCTCGTCACAATTGTTAAGTACAAACCAATGTGCTACTGACACGACCAATATTGCATATATTTTAATGCCCTTTAGTTTAGATTTTTGTTATGTTTTTTAGTGAATTTAGTTTGTTTCACGTAGTTTTATGCTTTTCCTAGGTTTGAGGAGCAAAGACGAAGACACAACAAAAAGGAGCATTTTTGCGATTCAAATAAGTTTGGCGTGCTAGAAGCAGAGGATGTTTGTGCGGATCAGCCAACTTTACGGATTAAACTATACTTCCTCAGAGTGAACCAGCTGTTGAGCCTTACACCATTGGAAATATATGGAAGTTAGCTTTAAGTGGAATTTTACGGTTCGTGATTCCGAGTTTCCTAGACGATGTTATAGTGGTTTCTTATACTGGACGCCTGCCAGCAAGGTTTACGCGGGATTTACAAATGGATTTCAGATTTGCAAAGTTTTATAAAAGGAAATGTGCAGAGCAAAAGGGAAGCTTTTAGAAGAGTTCAAAACTATCCTAAACTGTGCTTAGTTAATAAATTTAATAATTTGGTGTGCCACATCAGCAATATATTAATCCAAGTCAGAAGAGGAATTGAAGAGTCTTATTCTAGTGAGGATTTTAGCAATTATTCAGGAATAAAAAGAGGGGATCCTCAGCGACTTTGGAGAGAGAGATTTTGGGAACGTGCTTTTGGGTTTCGAAGGTGCAGAGGAGAGGTCACAACGAGACGCAAACCAAGAACAGCAGCCAGCGACCACTTCAGCTATCTATCTTCATCGTTAGGGAGTTCTTCACGTTTTTCAGATTTTTAATTATGTTTTCGCGTTTTAGGAGTAACTAAACTCTTTTTCTAGGGTTAGGATGATGCCCTAGCATGGATGTTTATGGTTTTTAATGTTATTCATTGGATTTCTAGTTTCTTTAAGATGAATGCTTAATCATTGTTTGAATTGTTACTTTTTGTTTGAGTTCTTTGATTGATCACCTTAGGACTTTGCATCTAGTAAGATTGGAAGATGAATTTGAGGCTGAACTAGCAATATAATTCAATTAGCTTCTTGTGGTTAAGTGTGGTAAATTACATTATTGCTTGACAAAGAATAATGGTTTGCTTGGTTCCCTTGTTTTCTAGAGCGTAAAGAGTCCTACTTGTTAAATTTATGCCTTAACCAGGATAGACTGCATGTTAGGATATACGACCTTTGCCTGAACTATGAGAGAATCATTCACTTAAGGAAAACTATGGTCTAATGTGCCTGACAAGGACTTAGATAGACCTGGCATTCGTGTCGTGTTTCCCGTGTTCGTGTCGTTTTCGTGTCCTACTCGATATCTTAACGGGTCGTCTCGTGTAACACCCGTTAAAATAAACGGGTAAAATGACCCGACCCGAAATCGACCCGATAATATTAACGGATAATATGACCCGACCCGTTACCCGTTCAGGAAAATATATTTTAAACCAATAAATAATTAAATAAAAAACATAATACTTTTTTTGAGTGAAAACGCATTTTTCTTTTAAGTGTATATTTACATATCCAAAATAAGGGCATAATAAAAAAAACATTAAAACATTACAAAATATCAAATGTTCAAAAGATTTGCAAAATTAAGGACATTGGAACATTAGAACATCTTGCACATTTTCTTCCAATCAAACCCTTCAATGTAGAAGTATAAAAAATATAGAAAAAAATATATAAACGCTCGTAATAACAAGCTTTACAACTTTCGTGAAGAGCTTAACTTCGAAATTCGTCACTATAATCATATAAATCATAGATCAAAATTTAACCGTTGATTATTGTTTACATTTACGCTTGATTTTTCTCATCAAATTTTGTTTTTTCAGATTTTCTTTTTTGAAAACATGATCTATTAGAGGATGCAAGAAGATGAACGGTTTGGATCGTTGATATTATGTTCAGAGTTTTACGATTAGTGAAAATATTGCTTGATATTTATAAAGTTTCTACAAATTATATGACATCGCCTCATATTTCAGTTAACCGTAAATATCGAAACGTGATATCAAAGATCTGAACCGTTCATCTTCTTACATCCGCCAGATGATCAAGTTTTCAAAAAAGAAAATTTAAAAATGAAATTCAGTAACAAGAATAAAGCGTAAATGACAATCGACGGTTAAATATAAATTTAAGGTTTATGGATTATAGTGTTGGAATTCGAAGCTGACCCTTCATGAAAGTTGTAAAGCTTGTCATTATGAGTGATTGGATCTTTTTACATTTTTTACACTTCTATAATAATTATTATTAATTTTATTAATTTTGCCCTCAAATAAAAAACATTATTTATGAGGGTTGGGAGGATTTTAAAAATCTAAACAATAATGTAAGTGTAACCATTATCTACTCGTAGAGGAATAATGATGAATCACAAGTGTTTATATATTCTTTCACATTTTTCATACTTGTATGTATGTCTTCTTAGTATTGTCTATACAAATACTATACTAGTTTATTTTAATTTTGGACAAGAACATGATAAGTAAAATTTATTATCCTAGTAATGATAATAAAGAACTCTCACAATAAAAATAAATAATGACTAATTTTTTTTAACTTATATAGAATAATAATACAAAACTATATATTTAATATAGAATATATTGTATATATTAATATGGCTATTGTATTTTATAATAATTTTTTTAGTAATTAAACTTTAAAATTATCGAAATAATTTTTTTCTTAACAGGTCGAAACGGGTCACCCACGTGTTACCCACGTGTATACCTGTTAAGAACCCGTTATTAACGGGTCACCCGATAATGACCCGATAAGTTATCGTGTTGACCCGAAACCCGTTATTTTTGTGTCGTTTTCGTGTCGTGTCATCGTGTCGTGTCAGAAACTGCCAGGTCTAGACTTAGATACGGGAATTATCATCTAAAGAATCGAAAGATCCATTAAATGCATTCAAACCTAAACTAGATTGCTTGTGGTTGATTCCGAATCCCTAGACTTTTTCATCACTTGCCTTAAAACTCAACGTTTACTCCTCTTCAATTTCAGTTTTACTTAAGGTTCTGTTTTTTTTTTCATTTATAAAATCATCACAACAAATTCTTCACATCCCTGATTGATTTATTAATTAAGATCGAGTCTAGTTCGTTGTTTGGGTTTGTGTGTCGTTACTATTATTAGATTTGGTTTAGTTTATTGAATTGGAGATTGAATTAGAATCCTCATGGGAACGATACTTGGACTTGCTAAACGCTATATTACGATTATCTTGTGCACTTGCAAGTTTACACCAATTTGATTTTGCAAGTTTACACCAATTAGAATCCTCAATATCTAATAAGTAGTTTATTGTAGTTTATTCAATTTGATTTTGTTTTGTTCTCTATTTTCGAGTAAGAGTCATAATTATTAAGATAAGTAAAAGTAATTTTCGTCACTGTTTTATTTCAATTTCTGTATTACTGTTTCGACACAGTTTTGGACTAAATTATTCGATTTTGTACCAGGCACATTTTATATCGTTGAAAAGCCCCAGAAGTCTAGTTTTCAACCCAAAAAGCAGATCAACGATTGGATGTTTGAGTTGCAAGAAATTTGCAAAATACCGAGCAGTGGTCAAACAAGGAGCAAAGTCTGATCGTATATGCAAGGTAGACGTTTGTTGCAACTTGAGTTGATTCCTATAGATCAAGAACTTGAGCGTACTTTAAGAGAACAGCGGAGGCATCAAGTGTTTCAAGAACCAGCCATGGGGGAAGTAGTCAATAATGGTAGAGATAATCCTCCACCATTGCCACCACCACAACCAAGGCTCATGCGTGATTATACAAAACTAACGGAGTACAACGCACCGTCATGCATTGTTTTGGCTCCAATTGCGCATCGATTTGAGATTCGTCCACAAATCTTTCAGTTGCCGCCTTTATTTCTTGGGAAGGAGGAAGAAAATCCATACCATCATATCAAGGCGTTCTTCAAGCTATGTTCAACATTCACCATCACCAATGTTTCTGAAGAACAAATTCGACTTTGTTTATTCCCATTATCTTTGAGGGATAAGGCAAGCAGTTGGTTGGATTCTCTCCCTGAAGCATCTATAGACACATGGACAGAATTATCCAAGAAGTTCTTGTCCAATTTCTTCCCTGCTCGAAGAACCAATGCTCTGATCAATGAAATTATGAGTTTTCGGCAACAAGAAGGTGAACAATTTCATGAAAGTTGGGAGCGATATAAGGACTTGTTTCTTCAATGTCTTCATCATGGTTTTAACACTTGGCAAAAGGTTCATTATTTTTACAAAGGTTTGAACTCTAAATGTAGGAGTTTGGTTGATTCAACAGTTGGTGGAACCTTGATGGACAAAACTCCAGAAGACGCCATACATGCCTTTGAAACTATATGTGAAAATTCTGAGCATTGGGATTTTCCTACAAAAGATTCGAGAGTTCCAACTGCATCGCCAACAAAAGGAGGAGGCATTTATGAAGTTGATGCGAGGACGGGTTTAGAGGCACAAGTGGTAGCCCTCACCAAGCTTCTCACACCACTCGTAAGCAAGATAGCCACATAGCCATGTACTCTATGTGTGAGCATCGCCCACGACATGGAAAATTGTCCAGCAAATCCTAATCTAGAAGGCATGAAAAAGGTCAATGCATTTAGTGGGAGGCCCCGAAATGATCCGTACTCCAATAATTATAACCCCGGATGGAGAGAACACCCGAATTTTTCTTGGAGAGATTCACAAAATAGCATGGGATCATCCAATTCAACAAAGCAATATCAATAGCCTTATCAAGCTCCTCAAATTCAACAAGACCCCTCTATCAAGGACATGTTATCTCAACTCTTAAAGAAAATTGATCGATATGAACAGGAAGTTGTATCACTTAGATAAAGTCAGACGGTGATGGAAAAGGCTCAATCTAATTTTGAGACTCAGTTGGGACAGATAGCTACTACTTTGAACAAGCTTGAGCGAGCACAAGGGCAATTTCCAAGCCAAACTGAAATAAATCCTGGGAATCAAAAACATGTTCAAGCTGTCACCACTTTGAGGAGTGGAAAGACGATTGGTAATAATGTGGAAAGTTCAAAAATTAATAAGGAAGAAGATGAAGGGGTCAGCGCACATATAGGGCAGCAGCTTGACAAGAAGTCTAGAAGTTCTATAAAGTCTAAGAACAATGACACGACCTTTGACAAATCAAACAAATCTGATCGTCCAACTCATTTTTCTTCTACTGCAGAAATTCATGGCTCTCTACCTTTTCCACAGCATGCAAGACAAGCTAAAAAGAGAAGTACATGGGAGACATTTTGGAACAATTCAGAAAGGTGCAAATTAATATTCCTCTTCTTGGTGCGATAAAACAAATTCCGTCATATGCGAAGTTTTTTAAGGAACTTTGTACTAACAAGATAAGATATGAAGCACATGAAGAGGTGAAGTTATCAGACACGGTTAGTGCTGTTCTTCAACGAAAATTGCCACCAAAACTTCAAGATCCTGGTAGCTTTACAGTCCCATGTGTCATTGGAGAAAGAAAATTCGAAAAAGCTTTGCTTGACTTGGGAGCAAGTGTGAATTTGATGCCTTATTCTATTTATGAACACCTCAAATTAGGCGAACTAAAGCATATATCCATTCTCTATAGTTCGTTGAACGTTCCGTAAAATATCCAAGAGGGATTGTTGAAGATGCACTTGTGTGTGTTGATCAATTTATTCTTCCTGCTGACTTCATCATTTTAGACATGGAAGAAGCCGAAATTCCTGGTCGTGACTTGCCTCTCATCCTTGGCAGACCCTTCATGGCTACTGCAGGTACGAAGATTGATGTCAAATCAGGATTATTAACTATGACTGTGCTAGGTATTACTATAGAATTTCAGGTCTTCGAAGCATTGAAGAAGCCCATGGATCTTTATGACTGCTTTCATGTTGAGGTTGTGGATCCAATTATCAAAAACATATTCACTGAATCAAGCATCTCAGATCTTTTGGAAGTTTGTATCTCTCAACATGGAATGAGTTTTGAAAAGGCAGCTGTGATTAAAGCCGAGAGAGATCTCAATGTTGTAGCATCCTACTCTCCTAGAGGCCAGCCCAAATTTGAAGCTTTGCCACTCACAAGCTAAAATTGTACCATCCATTATACAACCTCCAAAGCTTGAATTGAAGCCTCTTCCAGAGACTTTAAAGTATGCATATTTGGGTGATTCAGAGACTCTTCCTGTGATTATAGCTTCATGTGATTATAGCTACTGACCTTAACCAAACAGAAGAAGAAAAATTGATGCAAGTGTTGAGGAAGCATAAAACGGCGTTGTGATGGAGTATTCCAAACATCAAAGGAATTGGTCCTTCAATTTGCATGCATCAGATATATCTTGAGGATGAGTCAAAGTCTTCTAGAGAGGCTCAGAGACGTCTCAATCCACATATGCAAGAAGTGGTTTGTGCAGAAGTTCTTAAATTACTGAATGTCGGCATTATTTATCCTATATCTGACAGCAAATGGGTGAGTCCACTGCAGGTTGTACCAAAGAGATCTGGTATTACAGTTGTCCAGAATGAAAATAATGAGCTTATACCCCAGAGGACAGTCACAGGTTGGAGAATGTGTACGGATTACAGAAAGATCAATAATTCAACTCGAAAAAATCATTTTCCGCTCCCTTTCATTGATCTCATGCTTAAGAGACTTGCAGGCCATATTGCTTTCTTGATGGTTATTCCGGATATAATCAAATTCCTATAGCTCCGGAAGATCAAGAAAAGACTACTTTCACATGTCCGTTTGGAACTTTTGCATATCGACGGATGCCTTTTGGGTTATGTAATGCTCCGGCAACATTCCAAAGATGCATGATGAAAATTTTCTCAGATATGGTGGAAAGGTGTATCGAAGTGTTTATGGATGATTTTTCCGTGTTTGGGTCATCATTTGATCATTGTTTTCATCATCTTTCATTGGTGCTTCAACGGTGCCAAGAAACCAACTTGGTTTTAAATTGGGGAAACTGTCAGTTTATGGTGAAAAGTGGTATTGTTCTTGGTCATGTAATTTTAGCTGAAGGAATTGAAGTTGATAAAGCTAAGGTGGAGCTGATTTCGAAGCTTCCTCCTCCTATTTCTGTAAAAGAAGTTCGATCCTTTCTCAGGCATGCAGGTTTTTATATACGATTCATTAAAGATTTCTCGAAAATCACCAAGCCACTTTGTGATATGCTTGCTAAAGATTTTGTGTTTAATTTAAATGATGAGTGCTTACAAGCTTCTGAGACCCTCAAGCAAGAATTAACACAAGCCCCGATCATAAAAGCTCCGGAGTCTTACGGTTCACCATTCACTATGCTTTGAAAGTCATGGGTTTTAGAATTGTTTTTGAATGCATGCCTACCTTAAAGTGTTATTGGTTTGCTTATGTGTTCAAATGTTCTCACATGTTCTTAGCTTGGACAAAATGTTTCCTTCGGGCCGATGTTTGAAGCATACCCATCTGGAAACTTTACAGAAGATAGAAAATGCAAAAACTTTTTCCTCTTTTCCAGTTTCACCGAAAACGATGCGAGCTTCTTTCTGGCTATGTCTCTGTCCCTCATCATCCATAAACCTGGCCTAATGCCCATTTTTTCCAAATCAATCTGAGCTTTTATTGTGTCCTTTGTTTTTCCCCCGATGTCTAGTATAGTTCCGAGCAGTGTATCAAACACATTTTTCTCAACATGCATTACATCGATGTTGTGTCTTAATTTTAATTTGGACCAGTACGGGAGCTCGAACAACCTCATCTTGTGTGTCCAGTTTAGATGTGTGTCTAGTCTTGTCCTATTTACGGACTTGCCCAATGGAGCAAAATCAAACTGATTCACCTCTGGGTCTTGGCCGAAGCTCTGTGCCGTTGAAGAAGGTTGTCTCGTTTTGACTCCACTCATGGTCCCACGGCAACCATCTACGATGCCCCAGGTAACAAACTTTTCCCGCGTGCCAACTAGACGTCGTGTCCTCTTTGCAAACTGGGAATACATAATAGCCCTTAGTGCTTCACCCAGACATCATAGCGTACGCAAAAAAATCGTTTATAGTCCACATCACGGTCGCTTTCAATTGCTGCAACCTGGGCTTTAATGGGAGATAACACATAACTCTTTGTGGAATCTTCGTTCTTCTGTTATGGGATGTCATTTTAAATCGTGACTCATTACATACAAGGCATTTATCCAACACTTTATTCTCTTTGTAGAACAAAATGCAATTATTTTTACACTCATGAATTTTTTCATATCCCAATCCAAGACCACTCAGCACCTTCTTTTGCACTTTTATGATCTTTAGGAAGGCAATTGTCTTTTGGAAACATCCTCTTGAGAACCTCCAAAAAGTAATCAAAACATTGGTTTGACATACGAAACTTTGTTTTTCCATTCATCAACTCAACAATGGCCGTGAGCATCGAAAATCCTTCGCAACCGGGGTATAATTCTTGCTTGGCACTTTTTAATAGTTTTTCGTATTTTTCGAATGTTTCACTATCCATGGTGATAGGGGCGCCATCTTCTACTTCCACATTCGTATTCGAACTAGCAGTTGGAAAATCATCATTGATAATGTCCATAATTTGACCATTTTGCTTCACAACAAAGTCAATTGTATCCATTGATTGGGTAGTGTGGGAGGATGAAGCATATTGTATTTGTTCTCCATGATGATTCCATGTAGTATAGGTTTCCATCATCCCATTTCTCACTAAATGGTATCGAACAATTTTAAAATATTCAATCATTAAGTTGTTACACTTTCTACAAGGACACCGAATTTCAATTGAATCGCGGTTGTTTGCAATTGCAAAATCGATGAACTGATTTACTCCATCCAAATAATCATTAGCATATCTGTTAGGATTATGTATCCACTATTTGTCCATTTCATCTGCAAACAAAAAAAAAATTACAAGGATTACAACAACTTCAATTATGACATGCCACCTTATTCCTCTGGTATGGGTCTTATCTCATTCGAGAATGCAAAGTTACATGTTGTAATTTACGATTCCAACACATTAGAATTCGAGCGTGGGAAAAATTCGGCAGTATCTCCCTACAGTTCTTCAAGTGCACGACGTAGATACAAAAAACTACGAAGCACCCAAAGAACGCAAAGAGATGCACCACATTTCCCACAATCAAACTCTAATGCGTGAACCGCAAACAACAACATGTAAATGTGCAATCTCAAACTGTCCAAAATTTTGGGACAATTCAAGAATTAATTAGACCACAGTCATGCTTTCGCATTCATTCACGAAATCCAACTAATTCTCAAACGAGAAACTAAGCTCATATGAACATTGCAAACCATTTTTTGTACATCCATACAAAAATGATTGCATACAAATACATAAACTCACAACACGTATAAACTACATACAACACAATTTAAATGAATGGAAATTAAATAAGTTAGTTAAGAAAAATTATACCTCAAACTGTTGGAAATTGCACCAGGGGAAGTCAGCTGCTGCAATTGTTTTGCAGCTTCTGCCCTCCTGCAATTTGGTGAAGTGCATTAAAGTCAAGAACTTTGTGCGACCAAGCCATCGTTGTGCAAAACCTTGGGCTTCAAATTTTTGGGCACCAACCAATACCTAGGTTTTTTAAACCCAATGCGGCGCTTTTTTTTTAAGGACATTGGCTTGGCCTTCAACTTTTTGCGCATTTTCCCGAGTTTTTAAACCCACTGTGCGACGAAATGTTGTTCGTCGCTCATTTTACCCATTGCACGACGATTAACAGTTCATCACACCTTTTTTTTTTTTTTTGTGGACATTGACAACATTTTTTCATTCACTCTTCAAATTTTTTTCAAACCACATACATATTTAATAAATAATACAATTTGTTCATATTTAATTAATATACATACTTGTTAAAATGCATTAATTTCATTCATAATAAACATTAAGTACATATTTAATCAAAAAATTTCATACAAAAAAAAACTTAAAATTCATATCTAATTATTAAATAAGCCAAAAAATTAAAATAAGAAACCCTATTCTACTCATCCGCCTTTGGTTTTATGGTTCTTGCTATTGTGCTGCAGCGCATTCATTATCAAACTTCCAATCCCGGAATCTCGACTTGAACATATTGCAGATAGCCTTCATCAGATTTGGGTCATTTTTGTTAATGTCCCAATTGGCCTGTCACGCAAAAAATTAATAAATTAAAATCTCACTATTATATTATATTTAACAAACATAATTATTATTTGACTAATGAAATTAACACATACAGCTAACACATCAATCATGTGCATCTTCAGCTCCTCGGAGATGGCTCTCCAAAACTCCCATTCTGCAGAACATTTGGTACGCACCATTGCTCCTATGTCAGACGAAAAGCTGGCATGCTTATCTAACTTCACAACCCCTATTATTTCGTCGGTAGTGATTCGGTAACGGCTTCCACCATAAGTGTGTCGAACCCATACCGCAACTCTTTTCTTGTTGTTTATCAACAAAAAATATTTTCGTAATACTAAATCTAAATAAAAACTTTATACAAATACAAAAATTTGAACACAAACCTTTTCCAGAACTTTTGTCATCCGTTGTCTTTGAAGAACACGCACCATTGTCGGCCATCGTACCAACACTCAAAGAACAAACTGATTATAATTGTCAGAATTGTAAAGCGTTTCCGAAACTAAGTGTGAAGAATAAGGAGAGCAGAAGCACATATTTATAGGAAGGTTAGGGACTTTGCGCGACGAAGACTTGGTCGCGCAAACCCTGCAGTAAATACGGTATTTATTTCTCTGATTCAGATGCACCAAATACGTTGACCTAAAACTGAACGCCACTTGCGCGACGAAACCTTTGTGGTGCAAGGGTTTGCATAGTGATGGCTTTGTAACGCAAAGATTTTAGCAACGAAGTTTACCTATTGTAATTATGAAGTTTACGTAAACATAGATATCCATGTTTACGTATACTTCATAATTACAAACAAATATTCGGTTATAATATGTATTCCAAAAATAATTACTACCTTAAATAAATTGATATTATATTCCATTCAATTAATACATTAAGTAATTAATACCTTAAATAAATTGATATTATATTCCATAATATAAACAAATTAAAAACAAATTTTCAGTTATAATATGTATTCTAAAAATAATTACTACCCTAAATAAATTGATATTATGTGAGATCTCATATCGCCCAGGGGAGTGGATCATCTATCCCTTATATGTACATACCCACCTCCAATTAGACGAGGCCTTTTGAGAACTCACTGGCTTCGGGTTCCTTAGGAACTCCGAAGTTAAGCGAGAATAAGCCAGAGCATTCCCAGGATGGGTGACCCACTGGGAAGTTCTGCTTGCGTGAGTTCCCATAAACAAAACCGTGAGTGTGTGGTCGGGGCCCAAAGAGGACAATATCGTGCTACGGCAGAGTCGAGCCCGGGATATGGTAGGGGTCCGAGCCGGGATGTGACAATTTGGTATCCGAGCCAATCCCTGGCAGGAAGTGTGCCGACGATGGCGTCGGGTCCCTAAAGAGGGTGGATTGTGAGATCCCACATCGCCCAGGGGAGTGGATCATCTATGCTTTATATGTACATACCCACCTCCAATTAGCACGAGGCCTTTGGGAGCTCACTGGCTTCGGGTTCCGTATGAACTCCGAAGTTAAGCGAGAATAGGCCAGAGCATTCCCAGGATGGGTGACCCACTGGGAAATTCTGCTTGCGTGAGTTCCCATAAACAAAACCGTGAGGGTGTGGTCGGGGCCCAAAGCAGACAATATCGTGCTACGGCGGAGTTGAGCCCGGGATGTGGTGGGGGCCCGGGCCGGGATGTGACATATTATATTCCATTCAATTAATACACTAAATAAATTATACCTTAAATAAATTGATATTATTTTACATTCAATTAATACCTTAAATAAATTGGTATTATATTCCATTCAATTAATACCTTAAAAAAATTGATATTATATTCCATTCAATTATTTAAATAACCAAACATGAATTAAAATATAATTAAGTCCAAATACATAACTTATAAAAGAAAAACCTTAAATTTAAATATTGTCATACAAAATATTAATTTAAAACTACTATTTCGATGGTCCTCCATTCCGCTGGACTTCATAACGCCACCTATTGTAACATCCCTCCAACGCATCCTCCATCAACTTCATCAACTGTTCGTTTGTATCATCATCAAGAGTATACTTACATTATTACACATATATGCAAATAATTAATTCTAACATATAACAAAAAAATTCACAAAATTAATTATTGATCCATCAACAGTATACTTACTAATAATTCATCCATCACCTCTTTCTTCGCATTCTCGGGCACATCTTTCCAAGAACGCCACTCAGCAGTAGGACAATTGTTCCTCATGGCTATAGTAATCGCATGCACGAACTGAAAATGCTGCCTCAAATCATTCGGGTTGGCGTCGGTCACGCTCTGATCCTTGTTTTTATCCTCCATCTCAGCACAAACAGACTTGTGAAGAAAAAGGAGGACAAACTTGTGGAGAGTAAGGATAAGAAAAACGCATATTTATAGGAAGGCTAGGGCCTTTGCGCGACGTAGGCTTTGTCACGCAAAGACCCTTACAAAATACAGTGCAGATTCCTGTTGATTCACATACACTGAATGCTCTGACTGAAAACTAACTGTAACTTGCACGACGAAGCCTTTGTCGCTTAAGTGTTCCTCGGTTTCCCAAGCGTTGAATGTTCTGCCCTAGAAACTGAACAAAGCTTTGAAAACTTTGTTGTGCAAAGCTTCAGCGGGAAAAGCTTCATCGCACGTTTATTTTCCCGCCAAAAAAAAATCATGCTTTTCTTATTGGATTTGCACGACGACGTGCTTTTTTGAGTGACGGAGATTTGTTCATCATTGCACAACGGAATATGCTTTGTCGCACAAGTAGTTTTTCCTATTAGTGATATAAGAACTCACTAGTTGGATAAAGTATTTCTTTGACTTGAGACACCACAATTGTCTTGTGGATATGTCTTTGATCATTTGATGATGCATCATAACTTCATGATTTGCTTAGTGCATTGTTGGGATCATTGATTTATTCATAGAGGCAATATGAGTGCACAACAAGGGATCTCTAAGCTTCAAACTATTGAAGGAGAATATTCATGATATGATTCAACAGTCTCTGGCCAGTAATCATAAAAACTAGAGAATCACATTGGATAGATGACATGGATAAATTATTAACCCAACAACGTGATCAAGAGTATTGATATAGAGAAAGATCGTATTGCATTGAAATTTCAAACTGAATAGGTTCTCCACCTCTTCTGCTTAGCTTGGGTAGTCATGACATACTGGTAAGAGTCACTCATGGCTTGTGGAATCCCTAAAGATTAATAATTACTAATCTTCATTATATGAGAGTTGGAAGATAGTTTCAATTCACAATCGATTAGTAAATGTTCTAATTGCCACTGTCTTGCTAATTAGAACCTAATGGATCGTTTATGTGTAAGGTAGAGAATTAAAATAACAGAGTTGAGTAAGAACAACAAATCATTTAATTTTTTGTGGCTAGGGTTTAATAAAAGGTAATTAATCATATGAATAAGTTTTTTCTTGTTTCCAAAGATAGAATATCATATGAATAAGTTTGAATTGGGCCTCAAGTGTGCAACTGCCCGTATTTTAGAATATATATATATATATTATATATATACACACACACTATATATGTGCGTATGTGTGTATGTATATGTATGATTACTATTTCTATGCTACGAAAATTTTGTCATATTTTTACATTAATGTATCCTATGTATTTGTATTTCTATATTTTGGTTTAAGTCATTTTACAAATATATCTAATTACTAATAGAATAGGAGTTTTGGAAACAAGTATTTGTGCCTACTAGTATTCTTGTGAGTTAATTTTTGATTTAGAGTAAGCTAGTTATTGTCATCTTTGTATTATATATTTATCTAAACAAGTTCCTCGAAAGGGGACCAAGAAGATTGTAAGCACTCTCTTATGATAAGGACATAGTAGTTGTTGTAAAATTAGTGGGTGAATGCCCACTCAAAGGAATACAGACTTATGATTAGTGTTTGATACTTTCAAAAGTATCATCATTGTATTTGGATGGTTGTCTAAATGTACACTGCAAAAGAAAGCAAGAGAAATAATATCAGTATCTCTCACCTCTTCTGCAATACTTTTGTGTTATAGTTATAGTGTGGTATTTTGCACCTGCTTTGCTCATTTCCTTAGTAAATGTTATCTCTCTAACTTTTGCCTATTTATTACACGTTATTAGCACGACTCTCTAACCATTTCTCATTTCTCTTCGCCAAAAGAAAAAATGTTTCCTCCAAGGATTTTACTGTTCTTCTTCTTCCTCTGCCTCACCTACTGGATATAACCTCGCGAAGAACTCTTTGCACCATGCCTGCTTTTAGTTCTCAACATAACAGTTACTTATATCTTTGATTTCTTGTTTGGTGTAGTTCCTGATTACTAACCCAATATTTATTTATCTTTCCTGCGATCAAAGATGGTGCGGTATCATCATCCATCTTGGACTACAGATTTATTTTTACTGCAAATTTTAGGTCGTGCGGTATAATCGCCCACTCTACCTTGCATATTTAAATTTGTCTGCTATTTAATTTTATTGCAATTTTAGGTGGTGTGGTATAATCACCCACCATGCTCTACATATTTAAATTTTTTTGTTGTTTAAGTGGTGCGGAATAATCGCCCATCTTATGCTTGTTTCGATGAGAATGGTGCAGTACAACCGCCTTCTCAATAATCATGTAAATCTCGAGCCTGAAGTTTCGAGTGCTTATCATTTTGGCCTGGAGATCAAAATGAAAAATTTGTAAGAACCAGAAGTTCTAACAATATATTCCTCCAGAGTACATATTATTGCAAGTTCTTACGCACCTCATTTTTCTTTCAGAAAAGAAAATGGCGAACTTGGCAAAGCATGATTTTGTTGCTCTGGATATTTCTGGAAAGAACTACCTTACCTGGGTAATGGATGCCAAGATCCATTTGGAGGCAGGAAATCTTGGAGATACCATCAAGGAGGATAACAGTGCTTCCTCTCAAGATCGGGTGAAGGCCATGATCTTTATCCGTCGCCACCTTGATGAGGGACTGAAGAGCGAGTACCTCACAGTTGAAGATCTATTAACCCTCTGGAAGGCACTAAAAAATAGATACAATCACCAGAAAACGTTGATTCTTCCAAGGGCTCGTTATGAGTGAACTCACCTAAGGATCCAAGATTTCAAAACGGTGGCTGAATACAATTCTGCAATGTTCAGAATTAGCTCTCAGTTGAAGCTCTGTGGAGAAACAATAACTGAGGAAGATATGTTGGAAAAGACTTTCAGCTCCTTTCATGCCTCCAACGTGCTCATGGAGCAACAGTATAGAGAAAGAGGCTTTACTGAGTACAACCAGCTGATATCTGTACTCCTTGTAGCCGAGCAAAACAATGATCTTTTGATGAAGAATCATCAGTCCCGACCTACTGGATCAGCACCATTCTCATAAGTGAATGTTGTTTCCCTTGAAGGGAATACCACATCCTCTCGTGGAAATAATTACAAATGAGGATGTGGTCACAAGCGAGGCCGATGGAACGGGAAAGGCAAGAACCATGGTGTCCAGTTTCACAACCAGGTTCCAAGGTATAATCCAGGCCCGAGCTTTAAGAATGCAAATCGCCAGAAAGGCAAAGCTCATATGAACACTCCTAGAAATCCTGAAGGAGTTTGCCATATGTGTGGTGGCAATAGGCACTAGGCGCGTACCTATCGTACCCCAAAACATCTGGTGGATCTGTATCAAGCCTCCCTCAAGGAGAAGGGTGCCGAGACCAATTTCCTCGACCAGGCTGAACCGATTAATATACCTGATCCAGTTTTCCATTTATCAGGACAATTGAACATAACCTACTTGGATGTTTCGGACTTCATTATTGAAAGAGGGAATGAAGTATATGGGTCCAAGTGAATCAATTATGTTTGATGTACTCTTGTTATTTGGACTTGTGGTTTAATGCTCACATTTTCAATTCAATAAAAGTAGTATTCCAGTATGAATAAACTGTTTTTAACTGTAATTTCCTTACTCATAAGACATGGATAAAAATTATGGTTATTCTCAAAACAAGAGCAATGGTGGAGACATTTGTCTTGTAGACAGCGCGCAACAACGCATACAATACTTCGAGATCGAAAGTATTTCTCAAGCTTGATGCTTGAAAAAGTAAAGGTAACAACAAATCAGGACAATCAAATATAATTGAAGGCACAGGAAAAGCCCAGATCATGTTACCAAATGGAACAATATTGTCCATATAGAATGCATTGTACGCTACTCGATCGACTCGAAATTTGTTGAGTTTTAAATGTATACGTCTAAATGGATACCACAATGAAATGAAAAGTGCAGAAAATGTGGAATATCTATGCATTACCTTCAATGATACCCAGAAGCGTATATTGGAGAAGTTGCATGGTTTATCGAGTGAATTGTATTATACATACATAAAGACAATTGAGTCATATACTGTCATGAACCAGAAGTTCATTGATTCATAAGTTTATATGTTTTGGCATGACCGTCTGGGTCATCTAGGATCCACCATGATGCTTAGGATCATTACCAACTCTAATGGACATCCATTAGTAAGCAAACACATTGATGTCTCAAATGATAACCTTTGCAAGGCCTGTTCCCAAGGAAAGTTGGTAACTAGACCATCACAATTAAAGGTTGATGCTGAATCCCCATCATTCTTGCAAAGAATTCAAGGGGATATTTGTGGACCTATTCAACCACCTTGTGGACCATTTCGATATTTTATGGTTTTGGTTGATGCATCTACCCGATGGTCACATGTTTGCTTATTGTCTACTCGAAATGTAGCTTTTGCAAGACTTCTTGCTCAGATAATTAAGTTGCGAGCACAGTTCCCAGATCACCCCATTAAGTCAATCCTACTTGATAATGCTGGTGAATTTATGTCTCAAACCTTTGATGATTACTGCATGGCACTGGACATTGATGTTGAACACCCTGTTCCTCATGTCCATACTCAAAATGGTTTAGCAGAGACATTTATTAAGCGGCTTCAATTAATAGCTCGCACTCTGCTCATGAAAACAAAATTGCCAGTCTCTGTATGAGGATATGCCATCTTACATGCTACATCATTGGTTTGACTGAGACTCATAGCCAACCACCAATACTCATCAATACAACTCGTGTTTAGGCATCAGCCAAACATTTCGTATTTACGAGTTTTTGGTTGTGCTGTTTATGTGCATGTTGCACCGCCACAACGCACTAAAATGGGACCTCATCGTAGACTGAGAATTTATGTGGGTTTTGATTCACCATCTATCATTAGATATTTGGAACCCTTGATAGGTGATATGTTTACAGCTCGTTTTGCTGATTGTCACTTTGATGAGACAATCTTCCCGTAGTTAGGAGGAGAAAAGACTGTTCCAAAAGAACGACAAGAGCTAACATGGGTTGTACCCACCTTGTCTCATTTTGATCCACGTAGCACTCAATGTGAAAATGAAGTGAAAAAGATCGTTTATCTTCAAAGTATTGCCAATCAAATGCCAGATGCATTTAATGATGCTATGAAAGTGACAAAATCACATATACCAGCTGCAAATGCACCTGCAATAATTGATGTCCCTGTTGGACAAAATAAGGTGGTAGCGAATGAATCATCTGGTGCACGCCTGAAGCGTGGTAGGCCTCCAGGTTCAAAAGATTCAGCCCCTCGAAAGAGAAAGACAAGGGCACAGCTGAATCCAAATGAAATCATTCAGGAAGAGAAAATGAATGATAAATCCACAATTCATGATTTTGTACTTCCAGAAAAAGAAAATGTCATTGATGAGACACATGTCCCTGAAGAGACAGAAGTACATGAAAGCAAAGAAATCTCCATAAATTATGCATGTACAAATGAATTATGGGATCAGAATGAAATAATCATTGACGATATGTTCGCATTCGCAGTAGCCACTGAAATCATATTAGGTGATGATATTGAGCCCCGCTCTGTTGATGAATGCAAACAGAGACAAGATTGGCCTAAGTGGAAAGATGCAATCCAGGCAGAATTAAATTCCTTGGAAAGGTGAAGTGTTTTTGGACCGGTAGTCCAAATCCCGCCTGGTGTAAACCCCGTGGGTTACAAATGGGTATTCACAAGGAAACACAACGAGAAAAACGAGATTACAAGATATAAAGCACGACTCGTTGCAGAAGGTTTTTCACAAAGACCTGGAATTGATTATGAAGAGACATACTCTCCTGGAATGGACGCAATTACGATCCGTTACTTAATAAGTATGGTGGTTTCAGAAAAACTTGACATGCGACTTATGGATGTCATCACTGCGTATCTATATGGAGAATTAGATATTGACATATATATGAAAGTCCCATAAGGACTTAAGTTGCCTGAAACAACTAACAAACCACGAGGTATGTTCTCAATTAAATTAAGGGCGATAAGACTAAACACATATCTCCAAAGTTTTTCGGTGCGCATGAGCTTCAGAAGGCTAAAGTTATTGAAGTCAGACAAATCCGTTCCAATGAAAGTCTGGCAAATATGTTCACCAAATCTCTACCAAAGTGCACATTTCAGAAGTTAGTGCAGAGTATCGGATTACGTCGACTTACTAATCAGCTAAATTTGGAGAATGCAGAATTAGGGGGAGATACATATCAGGGGGAGCATCCATGATACATGCTTGTTCTTTTTCCTTCAACTAGGATTTTTCCCACTGGGTTTTTCCTATCAAGGTTTTAACGAGGCAACATAAGCATACTTAACACTATATCAACAATCCAGGTAAAGTTGTACTCTTTTTCCTTCGCTATGGTTTTTTCCATTGGGTTTTTCCGAGCAAGGTTTTAACGAGGCAACTGATGTTGATATGTGGGCATCCAAGGGGGAGTGTTGTAGAATTAGTGGGTGAATGCCCACTCAAAGGAATAAAGACTTATGAATAGTGTTTGATACTTTGAAAAGTATCATCATTGTATTTGGATGGTTGTAGTTACGGGAGTTGCTCTATAAATAGAGCACTCCGTATGCTATCTAAATGTACACTGCGAAAGAAAGCAAGAGAAATAATATCAGTATATCTCACCTCCTCTGCAATACTTTTGTGTTATAGTTATAGTGTGGTATTTTGCACCTGCTTCGCTCATTTCCTTAGCAAAAGTTATCTCTCAACTTTTGCCTATTTATAATAGTAGTGATATATTTTTTTTTTTTTTTGAGAAAGAGACGTGGACCTCTTACCAACTACCATTTGGCTAGCCCATTGCTTTGTAGACTTACCAATGTGTTTTGATCCAGGAAGAAAACTTAAGCTAAATTTCAACATGACCTTAGACCATGCATCCATTTTGCATGATATTTTTTTGTTCATGATTAGCTTAACACGTGTTGCTTCGCAATTAGAAACATATCATTGTTAATGATTTCTGATAATTTGCACAACACTTGGTGTCTTTCGATCGGCACACTTGGGAGCTTTTATCCTTAAGCTAGATTGTACATGTTGTGGGAAGGTAGATGCCATGCAAGTAAAAGAAGGGCAAGAACCAGCGGAAGGAAAAAATGAAGGAAGGGAAACAACTCCGACCATAGCCGTTCTTCCTTTAAGATTACTTTCTTATATTTCTCTTACATGTTGTTAAAGCTCCTTAGCCATTACAATGTATATTGTAAATCCTCCATATATAGTGTAATAGAAATACAAACACCATCTTAGTGGACGTAGCCGATTTGACAAACCACTTAAATCTTATGTTTATGCATTTACATTTTAAGATCATTGCCATGAAGAAAACACTCCTACTCAACCATCGAAAATCTTTCTTTACTTTCGCTGAGAATCCTAAAAAAGAAATCACAAGAAAAAATACCAGAAAACGTATTCAAGCTTACACAATAATATCTCCACAAAACTCACCATCATTTTTATCTAGTTATCAAAAAAAAAATACACAAAGACTAGAAATCGTCATACATGTTCAAAGCACCAAATCTCCATTATCTGCAACTTAGATCAAAATACTTCCTTCATGAAAGTTGTTCCTCTGGCGAACACCTATAACATGTTAGACCTTCAGGAAGATCCAACGGTGCGATTGTTCCAGATGTTTGAAACTCCAATCCAATTTCCAATTCCGCATAAAATCAGACAGCCATGTTTGGAGCTTCAAGCCTCCAAACTTCTGTGCTCAAACAGATACACTTCCTTCATAAAAGTTGTTCCTTATCATCTCTTCTATAACTTATCCAAGAATCACGACAACCCAATCTATATGCTGATTTGTACGTCAATTTAAATAGTTGATGTATGATTGACCTGGCCTTTTCTGGCAGCCTCTTTGTATGGCCAACATGTCTAGTTTATGCTACTCACCTTCATGAAAGAGAGTGAGGTGTGAAAGGTAAGTAAAAAGGGAAAGAAACAAGGAAAGAGGGGACGGGTTGTAGAAAATAAAGAGAACGGAAGGTTCAAAAGAAAGAGAGTAGTGGTGGTGGTTCTTTGGGGGAAACTGTATGAAAAGAAGCAAAAGTCATGGGTTGGAACAAATAAGTTGAGTGTTAAGTGGCCAGTTGGTGGACGAGATGAGTAGTGAGGTAAAAAGGAAGTAATAATGAAAGGAAGAGCCCAAAGGTAAGAAATAAAATATATAATCTTGCTATCAACTTTCATTAATCTCCCTTACTATTATTTATTCATTCTATTTGTGTGTTTCATGTGTTTGGTTGTTTATAAATTTATTATGTAGCATGTAATTATTGACGTTGATGTTGCAATACATATGCATAAGCATTGCAAAGCAAGAAAAACAATGTTGTGTTCAAGTGCTTAGTTGTGTTGAGTTGTCTAAAGTGTGGAGTTGAGTATGTATTCAAGGGCTGAAGAATGCCTTGAATATAAAATAATAACATTTTGTATATGCCAGACGTCGGGAAAAGGGCTTGAGTATAAATCGGGTGTCAGGGGAAGTGCGTATATAATAGTGGAAATTGAGAATTTATTATAAAAATTGGGCTTAAAGGACAAACGGGTGTTAACTCATACTCTAAGACATTCGGAGCCAAGTGATATAAGGATGGTATGAGACGTGGAAACCTGAGTGTCTTAGGTATGTATTGGTGGGATTAAAAGTGAGTACATTCATGCATCTCATTTTATGTGGCAATAGGCGCATGATTTTGTAATACACCAATTTGTCCACTATTAGTAGATAAAATAATTTCTTTCACTTTCGAATCCCAAATAATTCGATTCGGGGTCAGTACACAAAGATTTAAGGTCATTTCTTTAATTTACTCTCCATTTCTAAGTTCCTAAGGTCGTAGCTTTACCAATAACTTCATCGATGTTACCTACCAAATAAAAGGCCTGCTCAGGAAGGCCGTCTAATTCTCCAGAAATGATCAATTTAAACCCTCTAATTGTTTCTACTAGACCAACATATTTTCCTGGGGAACCGGTAAATACTTCTGCTACGAAAAAAGGTTGTGATAAGAAATGCTCAATTTTTCGTGCTCTTGCTATAGTTAAGCGATCCTCTTCGGATCATTTGTCCAACCCAAAGATAACTATAATGTCTTGAAGTTCTTTGTAACGTTGTGACAATATGAGGTTGGAGCATAGTTGATGTTGACTTTAAAGGATCTACTGCTGGATAGATACCTTTGGCAGCTAATCCTCTTAATAGTATGGTAGTAGCATCTAAATGTGCAAATGTGATGGCCAGAGCAGAATCGGTCAAATCGTCCGTTGGTACATAAACTACTGGAATTGAAGTTATAGATCCCTCTTTGTTATAAGTAATTCTTTCTTGTAAAGTACCCATTTAGTAGTAAGGGTGGGTTTACATTTCAATTATTATTTTGTTGGTACTTTTAGTTGTGAAGTAATTTGTGCACTAATTTCATTGTGTTGTGTATTCGATAAATTTTATGTAGTAAACTCAAGTGTTTATTATGTAAAGTTATTAACCAATGTTGTATGGGTGTAATCGTTACAAATTATTATATTTTATTTTTCCTCACCATGTCATGATTATAGAATTTACTTCTAAAGCTAAGACATGACTCACACCCTAGCTCGTGAGTAATCTTTATTCGCAGGTCAGGGTGTGACATTAAGTTAGTTACGAGTTTCAAAGCCCAACAGGTTAAACGGTTCAACAACCTAATTTTTTTTTTTTAACAAACTACATTATCTACATTAAGGGGGAGGGGATAGGCTAAGCCTCATAATGGGCTAGCAATAATGTAGTTCAAATTCATCTTTATCAAGAATCGAATAGAAGACTTCTCACTTACAAGTAAAGAGGAATACCGTTAGATTGTAGTACTAAATGACAACAACTTAAAATTAAAAGGCCCAAAATGCTCATAAGCCTAGTGTAGCCAGCTGTATAGAGAAAGTGTGACGCTTTCTCATTAAGTCACAAAACGCAGAGATTATTTATGGATTATAAGCCTAACGTGATTAGGGTTTTGTTAGGAGGAATTGGGGAAACATTTCTCTCCCATTCTCTCTACAAGGCCAACCCCCTACAAGGAGATTCACTAACTCAATCTTTCTCCTAGCTCACTCATCTTCTTCATCAAATCTCTTTTTGGTGTGGAGAAATTAGAAGTTCCTTTCCAATTCCACCAAATCCAAGAAGCCAAAGTCCAAAGGCGCAAAGAAGTGTGAAGGAGAGCAAAGGAATGAAGACCCTCACTTTAGGTAAATAGCCTTTAAATGCAAAAATGATCTACAAATGTATAACAGATTCTCAACTCTCTCTTTGAATTTGAGTTGAGTCATGGTTCAACACGCTATTAGCCTTAGAATTTGATGGTTAAGATCTTTTTTTGTGCATTTGATTTAAGTTCTGTTGTTTAGTTGTTAGATGTTATTTGTATGTTGGTCAATAATCTTAGTTTTGGCAATTTTTCCTTCACTAACTATGCATAACAATGAAAGAAGGCCCCGATCAAAAAACTATTTAGTAGATTGCAATAAACTTGTTCATTTTCAATTTTCGATTTTCGATTTTTAATTTTCAATTTTATTTTTTTGGGGTCCCGTTCTCCTTCGCCAACGTCACATCATATGCATTGCACTCGAGTCCCAAACACACAGTAACTAATTCTTTTTGACCCAGATCGACCCGCTCGTTTCTTGCTATCAATATTTTACTCAATATGAACCCTAGGACCCTCAATACTACCAACCCATTATCCACCAAATAATCATCCTAGCTACCCAAAAATGTTGCCTACTCTTTATCATACACCGTTTTATTTTATGACCTCAAATACACAATTTGACTCCTAGAAAAATTTCATTCAAAGTTCCCACGAACCAAAAATGTAAAACTCAAATCAGTCACAAAAACATTTCCAACAATTTTCAAAACGAAAACTAAAAGTTGTTACTGAACAAGTTTCATTTTTTTATTTATCTTTAAAATGAAAATTAAAAGGGTTATCTAAAGACCCATATCAGTCCCCCCCCCCCCCCCCCCCATTTAGGGACACTTTGTGGTGCTAATTTCGTAATTTTATTCAACGATTCAATCCATTTATATTTTAGTACATTACTCATAGATCGTCCTTTGCAAAAATTTAAACAAATCCAAACCATTATAACATCCAATTGTAGTGAAAAAAAAAACAGTCGAATACGATTTTTCAAAAAAACACTAAGATGACTACTCTTTAATCCAACAGTCAAATATTTTGGAATTTGAGTGATTTTGATAGAGATGAGACTAAAAATATAAAAATAACATCTTATAAGGAAGAAACCATTGATGTTTCTGTTTTTCTCGAGTGACAAGGACAACATAAACCCCAACACATACATGCACCATCCAACAATTAAACTTGAGTCTGAATGCATTCTTGTGTGTGTTTTAATATCTTAATGAGTAAGGCGTTGGATTTTCACTCTGCATCATGGGTTCGAAACTCTCACATCCCCTAAATTATTGTACTAGTTTCGAATTTTTCACTTGCTTAATAATACACTCCATAAGCAAAAATTGTGTACTTTTAACATCCAACAATAAATTGTAGTGAAAAAAAATAGACGAATATGATTATTCAAAGAAACAGTAAGATGACTATCATTTAATCTAACGGTCAAATAGTTTAGAATTTGCGTGATTTTGATAGAGATAATCTTTGAGAGAATACCTAAAATATGAAATTAGCATCTTAAAAAGAAGAAATCATTTATGTTTTTGTTTTTCTTGCAAGTGAAAATGACAACCTAAGCCCAGCATATACATTAGGCCTGGCAATTCCTGACACGACCCGATAACCCGACAGGACACGACACGAAATTAACAGGTGTTCGGGTCGACACGATAACGAATCGGGTCGTTATCAGGTAACCCGATAAGCACCTGTTCAGATAACGGGTTGGTTCGGGTATACACGTAGGTAACACGAAACACGATAAGCAGAATATTAATTTTATAATTTTATAACCCTAAAAAAATACTATAAAAATTATATATATTAATTTAACAATTTTATACCCCTAAAAACTATAATATATATATATATATATATATATATATATATTAAATTAACTATAATAATTATAATAATTATATATACTTGAATAATTATACCCCCAAAATATTAACTATAATAATATATATATATATATATATATTAAATTAACTATAATAATTATATATACTTGAATAATTATACCCCCAAAATATTAACTATAATAATTATATATATATATATATATGTATTAGATTTTAAATTAAATTTTATACTCCTAAAAAATATAATAATTACGTACAAAATAAATAGATTTTTCCTTGGTGGATCATCATCATCTCGCATTCACCATCTTAATGGACACCAACCTTCGAACCCAGATCCCAGAGGAACCATGTTTGCACACATATCCACTGGGTTAGGAAGAAAGAAGGCCCGTAAGTATACTAAATACACACACACACACACACACACTAGGAAGAAAGAAGGCCCGTAAGTATACTAAATACACACACACACACACACACACACACACACACACACACACATACCATTCAACTTTATGGGATACGAATTATACGAAACTAATTTCAATGATCCAACTATCAAACTTGTTTGTATATGCTTCGAGATCGCATCAGCAAAAAATTGCAAAAAACAAACATTCAAAGATCAAGTACGGGACAAAACTTTTCGACAGTTATAAACGAAAAATCACGATTTAACGGTTATTTTAACTCCGATTTTGATGATATTTTATAGGTACACTCCTTGACCCTATATGAATACAATGAATGAATTCGATCTTCAATTTAAAATATTTACACTAGTGGATACCACAAAATCTTATGTTATACTTAATGAAAGTATGAATAAACTCTTAAGTGTTAGTGAATCTATTGTTTTGATGAGATACGCATTCTACGAAACTAGTTTCAACGATCAAACCGTCAAACTTGTTTGTATATGCTTCGAGATCGTATACGCCAAAAATTGCAAAAAACAAACATTCAGAGATCAAGTAACGGGACAAAACTTTTCGACGGTTATAAACGAAAAATCACGATCTAACGGTTATTTTAACTCCGATTTTGATGATTTTTTACAGCTACACTCCTTGACCCTATATGAATACAATGAATAAATTCGATCTTCAATTTAAAATATTTACATTAGTGGATACCACAAAATCTTATGTTATACTTAATGAAAGTATGAATAAACTCTTAAGTGTTAGTGAATCTATTGTTTTGATGAGATACGCATTCTACGAAATTATTTTCAACGATCCAACCGTCAAACTTGTTTGTATATGCTTCGAGATCGCATACACCAAAAATTGAAAAAAAACAAACATTCAGAGATCAAGTAACGGGACAAAACTTTTTGACGGTTAGAAAACGAAAAAATCACGATTTAACGGTTATTTTAACTCCGATTTTGATGATTTTTTACAGCTACACTCCTTGACCCTATATGAATACAATGAATGAATTCGATCTTCAATTTAAAATATTTACACTAGTGGATACCACAAAATCTTATGTTATACTTAATGAAAGTATGAATAAACTCTTAAGTGTTAGTGAATCTATTGTTTTGATGGGATACGCATTCTACAAAACTAGTTTCAACGATCCAACCGTCAAACTTGTTTGTATATGCTTCGAGATCGAATACGCCAAAAATTGCAAAAAACAAACATTCAGAGATCAAGTAACAGGACAAAACTTTTCGACGGTTATAAACGAAAAATCACGATTCAACGGTTATTTTAACTCCGATTTTGATGATTTTTTACAGCTACACTTCTTAACCCTATATGAATACAATGAATGAATTCGATCTTCAATTTAAAATATTTACATTAGTGGATACCACAAAATCTTATGTTATACTTAATGAAAGTATGAATAAACTCTTAAGTGTTAGTGAATCTATTGTTTTGATGAGATACGCATTCTACAAAACTAGTTTCAACGATCCAACCGTCAAACTTGTTTGTATATGCTTCGAGATCGCATACGCCAAAAATTGCAAAAAACAAACATTCAGAGATCAAGTAACGGGAAAAAAAATTTCGACGGTTATAAACAAAAAATCACGATTTAACGATTATTTTAACTCCGAGTTTGATGATTTTTTACAGCTACACTCCTTGACCCTATATGAATACAATGAATGAATTCGATCTTCAATTTAATATATTTACACATAGTGGATGGATACCACAAAATCTTATGTTATACTTAATAAAAGTATAAATAAACTATAATAATTATATATATATTAATTTAACAATTTTATTACTCTTATTTTCGAGTGTAGATGTAGTACTTAAATGATAAATGTGTTTTAATGTTTTGAAGTTATATTTATGTGACAATGTGTGGTATGTGCAAATTTAAAAAAAAAATATATTTTTCTTAACGGGTCATAACGGGTCGGGTCACTTTACCCAACGGGTGCGACACGGGAAAGTGACCCGACCTGTTAAGGACCCGTTAAGATAACGGGTGCGACACAACACGACCCGTTAAGATAACAGGTGTTACACGAAAACGACACGAACACGACTGACACGACACGATTGCCAGGCCTAATATACATACACTATCTAACAATGGAACTTGAGTCTGATTGCACTTTTATGCGCGGTTTAGTATCCCAGTAAAGATGTTGGGTTTTTACTTTACATCCAGTGTTCAAACTCCCACATCACTTAAAATATTGTAATTATTTCGGATCACTCCCTTTCTTAATAATAATATTATTATTATTAAAAAATAAATAAATAAATAAATAAATAACCTTTAATAGTGTGAACAAGTATTTATTTGAGTCCAAGTTCACAATATTGACTTTACTCCCAAACCCCAAAAGGATAGAGAGGTCATTGCACACGGTCAAGCAAAGTTCTCGGATCTTTAAATGGGCGGCGCAGGAATTCATGGGTGCTACAATTTTACGTCACATTTTTAATACCAATCAGAAGTACCCCCGAACTTACCCAAAACTACAAAAACACCATCCACAGCCATTTGCAATATATTTCTCTGCATCCAGACAGTGGAAATCTCGTAATAACAGACATAAAGGACTTCTTTTGGAGAGCACCGCGCTCTACTTTCCCCCTTAATTTCTGGGGTAGCCACTGAAGTTTTTAAAATCTTACTAGTTCCCAAGTATTCCATTCAAATTAGTGCTTTATTCAGTAGACGGCCAGTTCTCTTGGCCCTCACGACCTTACCTAATCTTGTAGAACAGAAGAAGCTAATAGTTGACTCGCCTGTGGTGAGTAGTCATCCATTCACATTTACAATCTCATCCTTCGAGACCTAGAGCCACCAACTATATTTAAATACCACTTATCTTGGTTTATATAGGGTACTGTTTTTCACACGTCCATTTTTACTTGTCACGCACCTTCGTATAATTTTTGTCAATTGATCTCTTCAATTTATTTGACCTGACAGCCTGAAACTGAGGGGGGGCGTGTAAGAAGTAAAAATAAGTGTGGATAACGTCGCCCTTTATATATATGTACAACTATAAATTCTACAAATTTTAGAAAGTGATATTGACCTTACTAAAAGGATAAATTATTTGTATTGATCTTAGTTGAAGAAAAATTATGTTGAAAAATTAAATGTTTATAAACTTATGCTGAAATATGATAAAGGAGAAGAAAAAAACTTGGCAAATGCATTATGATATTTTTAAAGTGCCAACAACAACTCTCTATGCATAAGAATTATTAGACTTTTTCTTTTCTTTCACAATAGATAAGAAACTCAAGTTTTATAAAACATTCGTTCTTGCACTTAGGTTTCATGTTCTATTCTATTTACTCATAATAAGTACTGAAACTTAGAACATTTGTTACTATGGTGACAAGTTTAATACCAAATTATTGTTGACTTATTGGGTGCTTTAGCGTAGTTCCCACCCCAAAATTGTAATAGGAAAAGTAGTCTTAGTCTCTTTTCGCATTAAAAAAAAGTGAATTAATGGTTTAGAAAAAGATAAAAGTTTAGGATGGTGTTGTTTACATCTTTTTTTACCTTTTACAAACTCTTTTCGATCGTCAAATCGAATGAATTGAAAATGATAATAATAATAATAATAATAATAATAATAATAATAATAATAAAAGACGTATGAAAAGTAAAGAAAAATACAGTGGATAGCACTACTTAAGTTTAAAAGGAAATGGGGGCAGTATGACATTCTCAAAAACAAGAAGGGAAAATTCTCATATTAACATAAAATTAGGAAAAAGAAAGGCCTCCCAAAGCGGTAAAACAAGACAAAAAAATGGAGGTGAGCTTTGAAAGAAGGAAAAAGTTTCAGAGCAGAAAAGGGCTTATGGGCAGGAGGTTGGTACGATCAGGACGTCACGCTTATTCTACTCTTCTACTCTCTCTCTCTCTCTCTCTCTCTCTCTCTCTCTCTAAACCTCTAGAGGAAAATTAGAAAAGTTAAAATATTTTTGCTCAGAATTCATGGTGGGCCTGTTAGTTGAATTTTCCAGATATTTGATGGCATATATAATATAATACTAATATTAGGAGGAAAAGGTCAAAGGGGAACTTGGTATTTATCCTCAAAAAGCTTCACGATTAGGGTTTTGTTTGAGCTCTGCTTCCAATTTCAGCTTCTGGGTTTTGCTTAATTTCTGGAAATTCACTGCCTTTGAGCTCCGATTCTTCATCTTCCTGGACTTCAAACTCTAGGGTTTGTTTCTTCATACAGTTTCTGCTATTGGTATGTAAGCTATCTTGTGTTTTTGCTTCTGGGTTTTGTGATGTTTCATTTTTCCATTCAGTAGGTGGCCTTTGATTGGATTGTGCTTTTGTTTTTTGTTTTTCTGTGTATTTCTATGTTAAGTTTTGATCTTTCTGGTAGTTGCATAGCTAGGAGTTTGAATTTTGGTTTGAAAAGTTTGTGTTTTTTGAAAGCTTCCGAGTTGTTTGGGTTTTTTTTTTTTTTTTTTTTTTTTTTGTTATTTCAGTGGAGGGGTTGTTGAAAGTGGGTTTCTTTGGTTCTGGGATTGGCGGCGGTGATGATGATGTTGATCCATGGGCAGTAGAAGAGTGAAAGTTGGTGCAAATGATGCTAATAAAGTTGTGACCGAGATGCCGAGCTTTGTTCCTCCAGTACCCACTCCCAATCCCAGGTAGGTATTTGCTTACCCTTCTATTCAGTTCTAATTTCCTACATATTTATTGAATTATGACTGTTCTTATCTTTTAAGTTTAATTGGCAGTAGGAGTGTAGCTCCGTGGTTTTTGAATATGATTCCTTGGCCTTTCAGTTAGTTTAGAAGCTGTGATCCGTTAGCGCCTCTGGGCTACTAGAACATGAATATAAGTTTTTTTGTGGTAGAATTGTTGCTGCCATATGCTGCTGAGATTAGAATCTCCTGCTTGTCCGGTTGTTGGACTGTATCCTCGAAAGGAACATAAATTGGGACTTTGAACCTTAAATTCTGACATCATACACAGGTCAAATGGAATCACAACCACTTAAATTGACTAGGTCTTTGTCTTAGTGAATTCTTTTATATTGTAACCCCAGCAGCACAAAAATTTGTATCTGAAGTTTATTCTTTCCACATGTTTGCTACTAAATAGAGTCCTAAGTTACAAGTAACCTTTGGGAATTTATCCAAATGATGCATCAACAGCTCAAATTTGTGTAAATAGTATGGAGACTTTTATGGCATAATGTCTCTTCACGGTATTAATAATGATTTTCCAATGATTTGAGGAAAGGGAGTTTTATAGCTGTGATTTTTCAGTTTTTTCTTGACTGAAATGATAACAAAAAATAGAGCCAACAAACAGGACAAAAAAAAAAAAGAAAAAAAAAAAGCCAACTGGAGTCTATTGTTCTGTTATGGGCCAAGTCTAGTAGCTTTGGCTTGTAACTAAGCAAGGCATTAAAGTGATTGGTTGTATATGGTGGTTAAGTTTGGCCCTAAGCAGACAGGGCAAAACCCTATCCACCATGGCTAAGTAGCAAACAACAATTGATTTGTTGGGGTATTGTTCTGTTATGGAGGAATTGTTGTTCCCGATTTAATTGAAATTATGCGACTGTTCATTGAAGCAACAGAGTAGCAGTATTATTATTTTGTCTAGTAAGCAAACAGAGTAGCAGTATTATTATTTTGTCTAGTATTAATTACTAAAGTCTGTTCCCTTTAGTTTATTTTCATACAAGAATATGATAGTAGTGATCCTAAAATTAGGGAACAGGACAGTTGCTACTTGAAATGTTTCCATGACTTTTAATTTGGTAACCATTCGATACTGAAATGAAGTGTCAAAGTTATTGTTGATTTTGAGACTATACAAGTTTTTTCATCTGTTTACATCATGATGAAGAAGCTTCTTAAAATGTTTACGTTTGACTCTGAGGGGTAGTTGAATTATGATTTCTTATTGTACCTTTTTGGCCTTATCAATCTGGCCAATGAATATGGATTTAGTTTCTTTTTTCTTGATTGTATCCGTCAATTTCAATAGTCATGATTATGACGATTTTTTTCTCAGCGTCACAGAGGGGAGCTCCATTCGTTCATCTCAAGTTTCAGATTTTGGAATTCTTGAGCAAACTCTTGGATTTCGCATAGAGGATGCTGTTGACATTGGGAGAAGTATGTAACTATCTTGGTGTTTATCAGAAGTAAAATTCAATACTAGCAATTTTCTTCTTGTTTCTTTCAGTTGATACTATGCCAGTTTTGAATTTTACCGTGGTTGAACCTGTAAATTGTCTTTTAATTTTCGTACTCGGTAAATGAGCTTATGAAAAAGGTTTTCTTAGTGTTTTAGTCAGCTTCCATGTTTAGTTTCCTAGTGCCTGATTGTAGGTGTTTACTCGAATGACCTATGAGCTGGCAGTGTATATGCTCCTACATCTTGGAAGCCACTGCTCTTGTCCTGTTGTTCAATTCTTACCTTAAAATAGATTCTATTCATCATTGACTTTCTGAAGTGCGACTTCAGAAGCACAAGTAATTTCTGGCAATGTTGGAATATGATGAATAGAATGTGATTCTGATTCTGTTTTTTGGTAAAAGGAGGCATATGTAATATGTTTATATGCACATACAGTTTCAGATCATTTTTCACTTTTGTTGTATTATGGTATCTCTTTGATTTGGACTCCTAATCACTTCATCATTGTTGATTTATAGGCTCGATGTTTAATCAAAACAAGTTAAGTAGTCCGGCAGTGGGAAGTAGTGATGCCCAATTTGGTGCTTTAAACAAGGTAATTATTTTTCTTCCCCCTCACAAAAGAACAAGAACAATGAAAAATGAAAATGAAAACAGGACCAAAAAAAATTGTAACTTACGCGCATTCTGGAATTCAGTCCCTTGCATCTTCAGACATAAACTTTTTGTTTCTTTGGTGGGATCTCAGCTTATTCCACTGCAAAAAGAGCCACAACCCCTCTCTGTATCTCGTAGCAATCACGAGAACTGGGGGGAATCCAATATGGCAGATGGAAGCCCCAGGACTGATACTTCAACAGATGACACGGAAGATAAAAATCAGAGGGTAACATCTCCTGCTTCCACTTTTGCTACTTACTTTTTCATTCCTGTATCCAAGATTCAAAGTGATATCCCTCATTTTGCCGTACAAAATTATTTTGCATCTGAGAATATTCATTCTTTATTTGATTTTGGCTGCTTCTTTTGTGGTGAATTTAAATTCAGTGTTCCTGTGCAGATTGAAGGGAATCAAATCACTGGTCTTCTAGCTTCTGATTCCAGTGACAGGTCAAAAGAAAAACCTGGGGATCAAAAGGTTTGGTAACTTCAACTAAATATACTATTAAATAGTCATCTTGCATGATTATTGGATACCTTTTACCGTGCAATCAATCTCTGCAGACATTGCGAAGACTTGCTCAAAATCGTGAAGCTGCCAGGAAAAGTAGATTACGGAAAAAAGTAGGTTACTATTTAAGTATATATTATGAGTATATTATTTTCCCCTTTATTCGTTGTTAGTGTTCCCCATCTAGTAAGAGTCATGCTTACTGTTCTGAGTGGAGAAGTAATGTTATGTTTCTTCTCTCAGGCATATGTACAACAACTTGAGAGTAGTCGGCTGAAATTAACCCAGCTCGAGCAAGAGCTTCAGCGTGCCCGCCAGCAGGTTGGATTTTGTTGTCCCTGAATATACGTACATATATCATATCTCATATATTTTTCATTCCTCGAAGGGCATGGATGTTGTATCATATTAGTGGTTTTATTTTGGCAGGGAATATTCATTTCAAGCTCCGGAGATCAATCCCATTCAATGAGTGGAAATGGTATTTGAACCTCTTAATTTCATGTTCCAGACTGGTTAATATTTCCTGGACTTGAAAATGATCACAGAAGTGTAATTCCTGCTGCATTGATATGCATATGTATGTTATAGAAATTTGGTAAAGATGGGGTTAGGAGTTCTCTGCATTAGATTTGTGTGGTAAGTCGATTATTTTGGGTGGAGACTTCTACAGCTTATCTTTCTTGGATTGTTCTGTAATTTTGGCATCCTGTCTTCTGCAATTGGGTCCGAGCATGCCCTGAATTTTTACATAGTGGGTCTGTTTTTCATATTAATAACGGTGTAGTTGCCGACACGTTGCATTACATTATTCTTGTGTTGAGTGATAAAAAGGCAATTTTCTATTCCCAGACAGTTTGGAAACATAAAATTCGTATGCTGTTAGATTATGAATCTGGACCACACATTTAGGCAAAGAATTAACCTTATCAGTGATTCTGGCAACTTGGCATTATGTTGCTGAACTGTTAACGTTTTCCCACTTAACTGATATTTGATGGTAAAATATTCTTGTTTTATTTGTATTTTTATTTCATAGGTGCTTTGGCATTTGATGTGGAATATGCAAGGTGGCTAGAGGAGCTCAACAGGCAAATAAATGAGTTGAGGGCTGCCGTTAATTCACATGCAGGCGACACTGAACTTCGTACCGTTGTTGACAATGTCATTGCGCACTACGATGACATTTTTAGAATAAAAGGAACTGCAGCAAAAGCTGATGTTTTCCACATCTTGTCAGGAATGTGGAAAACACCAGCTGAAAGGTGTTTCATGTGGATTGGTGGCTTCCGCTCATCTGAGCTCCTTAAGGTGAAATTTTTTTCTCCCTACTCTTGATACAGTTGGAATCCCCCTTAAGTTTGTGTTGAATTGCAACCACATACATCATCTGCAAAACATTACAATCTCATACATAAATTTATAATTTCATTGCAATTTCATACATTTGTTAGCAATTCTGTTAAGTTGACTGTTAAGTGATGACGTGGAATAAAGAATCAATTAAAAATAGTCAAGATGAAAATCAATTTAGAAATTAAAAGTACATCTTTTTTGCTAAAAATCAGAAAAGTACATATGTGGACCCCACCCCTTCCATCTTACCATTCTACCAAGCCAACCCCTGCGTCCTCTCCCTCCAAACCCCATGCCTCCACCTACCATATCGTATCCTTCCTTCAAACCCTAATTCACAACCTACATTGCAATGAAATTGTAAGTTTGTGCATGAGATTGTAATGTTATGAAAATGATGTATGATGTTGCAATTGAACACAAAATTGAGGGGGCAAACTGTAATTTACCACAAAAAAATTATACCATTTTAGTTTCTGCACAATTCCATCTCCTAGTGTATAATATGTTATTTTGACATTTTGTTCCCTCTGTTTTCTCCCAATGTGTAAAATCTATTGTCATGAAACTATTGTTTATGACATTTTGAGTTGGGGCTATCATCCTGACTGACATCATGGCTTGACATGGTGTTAATGTTGGATATATGGCTTCAATCCTACAGCTTCTAGTTTATGAATCGCCCACACCAAACATGGCTGTCATATAGGTTCGCGAACCATGTCCATGGAAATGAGTATTTCTATGGTTAGCAATGGAAATTTGTAGTGCCCATCTTTGAACTTAATTTGTCAGAAAAATTGATGTTTTTTCCCCCCCTTAAAAAGAGTAATTGGTGAGCTGCCCAAAATTCTTTTCAAATTTTCTCTAATTGTTTTAGTTCTATGCGTCCCGTTGATCTGTTTTGACATTGGTGCAGCTTCTGGTGAATCAATTGGAACCATTAACGGAGCAGCAATTGGTGGGTATTTACAACCTGCAGCAATCATCCCAGCAGGCTGAAGATGCTCTGTCACAAGGGATGGAGGCATTGCAGCAGTCCCTGGCTGAGACCTTGGCCAGTGGCTCACCTGCGCCATCAGGGTCATCAGGGAATGTTGCAAACTATATGGGTCAAATGGCCATGGCCATGGGAAAGCTAGGAACTCTTGAAGGTTTCCTCCACCAGGTGAACTCCCCTAATAGTTAATTCCACTAGCTTGCTTTTCCACTGAATCATGAAAAGGCTGGTATCGCTGAGTGACGCATCTGGCGAAGTGATAGCACTTCGGTGTTGGAACCTGTAGTTTGAATGGAACCAAATTGTTTCTAGCACCTACATGTCTTTGTTCTTCATTTAGTTTTGTCGGCCCTAAATTTCACCCGTACAATATATAGCCCTTATTTATTGTTTTCAAATGCTAAATGGACTGTCGTCTTTTGAGACGTAAACCTCAGGGTTATCTTTTTAAACGCAGTTATACCATCTTTTTTTGTACAAGAAGTTTGTTGCACGGAAGACACGTTTAACAAGAATTATTAACGAACTTGGTGATTTGGCTATAGATAGATTGCGATGTCCATCTCAAAGTACTTTTCATAGTCTTGCCTAAAACATTTGAAACGTTACTTGTTATTTTTGTTTCTTTATGTATGTAATTAATACCTTAATTGCCAGTAGTCAATATACCCATGCCTTACTTTTTCGTTCTCATTTTGTCAATTGCCAGGCTGATAATCTTCGACAACAAACATTACAACAAATGCATCGTATACTGACTACTCGACAATCAGCTCGTGCGCTTCTTGCAATACATGATTATTTTTCGCGTCTTCGAGCCCTCAGTTCTCTTTGGCTTGCCAGGCCTAGGGAGTGACATGCATTAGATTCCTCTCCCTGAAGTTCATCCTTAAAGCTGGCTAGTCCCAGAACATAAATTAGCACCATGAAGCCGAGGGCCGTACGATATATATGATGGACTTCAGCTGTTTGGACATCAATATCCTTCAAACAAGGACGTTCATAAGGTGCGTGAAGTCAGATTAACGTTCATAAGGTGCGTGAAGTCAGATTAACGTTCAGTCACCATGAAAGTTGTTGGTTGTTGTCACGTATGTTTGCGTAGATGTTGTATTCTATGTTCAGAACTGTAGTATGAATAATCTGATGATGTTAGCGATGTAATAGAAGTGAGGGAATAGAATAGTGCTATTGTCGTAGGTTACAGATGTCGATTTATATACCAAAAGTCAGATGATATCGGAGTGAAAAAGGTTTGCATTTTGTTTTTCTTTGACATATACATATGATGTTTCTCAATGTTATTGGCCTATATTGTTGCGCTGGTTTTGCCATTCTGGATTGTGTGATATTCACCGGAACAGATTCGGTCACGCGGGGGAATTCGCCCAAATTTACTGTTCTTGGCAGTTGGAGATATGCGATGAATTGCGGCCTTCAATCATTGAAGTTCAATGCCTGTTTTTCGTGTGTAAAAATCGAGTTTTGAAATAAGGGAGCGATTTTTCCACACCCTTTTTCGACTTCTACACTCACCTTAATTGAGCGAGGAATTTCAAGCCCCAAGAGATTTAAAGCCGTATAGTTATTTTCTAATTCCCAAGGGAGTTGGAAGATGGTAGCGGCGGCGACGATGATAAGGCAACGTTTGCCTATCAGTTCAACGGCGTATAAGGCAATACTCGCCTTGCTTTTGACATGGCAAAGATGCTACCCTAAGCTGTGCCCCGACGGTGGAAATGTGTGCTTTGTTGTAGGTTCCGACGACTGGCAACTGTAGGGCAGAGTTTGGTTTTTTGGGAGTGATAATGGATCCCTGAATGTAGTGGCCAGGGAATCACTGATCAGAAAGATTTTGGAGAGATTAAACGAATGCCGAAGATACAGACCATCGGTGAGTTGTTTAGTAAATAAACCCTCATAAATCACTTGAGTTTGTTCCGTAAAGCAGACAGTCCGGAAGGTAGCCACTGAACCCACTCAAAAACAGCGAGCGAGCGGTGTTCGAGGAGGCCGAGAAGTGCCATCTCCTTCGGCATCCAAGTTGTACCAAGAGTGCCAAACTGCGAGAGCTATCCACGATCCATATTCTACAGCTGCAGCTAATTACGCATGTTGACGCTGCCGCTGCAGCATCATATGGAAATCCATGCTGGTTACGGAAATTATAGCAAGTATATATGGAAATCGAAATTATGCATTTAATTGTAGCAGTTAAAATACACAGATCAACGAAACTACGTCCATATACATGCTTATGGTGCTCCTGGCTATGGGGGGTACTTGTTTCGACTCCAATTACGAATTAGTGAAAACGCCAAGCTAGCAAGCAAATCCAGTCCCATGCATCATGACTGAGACTTCCAACAGATGGAAAAACCAAATTTCACCTCATCAGTAGCCAGTTACAACCGTATTAACAGTGAACCTGAAGATCTACCAGCCCTTCCCCAAAACAAAACAAAAAAACACGACTAATTCAGAGTACAGCCGCAGACTCAGAGGACCAATTCAAAACTCTCTGACAAGTAATATTTTCACAAGCCGGGAACTCACACCAAAACAGAATAGATGCTAGAAATCATTGTTCATTTCCGGGCCCCAAAATGCACTGCGAAAGATGAGTCAAATATGGTTCTGCTTTGGAACTGCTGTTCAATATCGGTCCTAGGCTCTGAAGCTCTGCATTGAACTCCCTCTCGAATTTCCTGCAAAATAGATGGGTCAGAGAGAGAGAGAGAGAGAGATTTGGAGAGGTGTGCACGTGTGTAATCATTTATCCCACAGCCACTTCAAACTTACAGAATAGAGTCAGCAACAGTTTTGTTGCTGGAGCTTAATTTTAGTGCCTGAGATGGGGTCCGCGATTTTGATGGTTTCGGTTTTTCTGGCACAAGTGAACCATCAAAATCGACAAGGCTAGGAACATCAATAGAAGATGATATTAACCACTGAGTTGCTGCAGCATATTGTAAGCAAAGCAATTTCAGCCTCTCCACCTTCTGCATTCATACAACTCAGTATTAACTATTAAGGTAAAGAACAAAGACAAATCAAGAATTCCGAAACTCTAGTTCTGGACATATGATTCCAAAGAGATATGATCCCCATCTCAACATGTCTTGATCCCCTCTGCCAATTATTACATTGTGGGTTTTTGCATATCCTAATTTTATCCTAATTTGAATTTTGGACCTGGTTCCAAATTATCCTTGGTGGAGATAAAAGACAGATATGTGCTTGGATTCACGGTAACTACAGTACTGAGAAACCAGAAGCATTGGCAGAGCTTTGAAATTTGGTCAGTGTTCAAAATTATTTGAAAGTAAAGTTTTTCCAGCTGGTCCAAGGCTCCCTCGCCTAGTTCTGAAATGTACAAAAACTACTTGTGGAAAGAAATAGAAGAAATTTGTGGATTTCTTTGATTAGGAGTTCTTGTACTTCTTTATGTAACTAAACATGACTTGTACATTTATTCTCTACGTCGCATGATTAGTTTATAGGTCTCATGAATTGAGTCTGATAGCAGTTTATTAATTTGGTTCTTTTCACTAAAACGTGTACCAGCGAGTCTATGAAAGAAGCTACTTTATACACTTTGAAAAGTTAACAGTCCAAGAAATTAATCTTATGCTCATGCATGACGCATGAGTTCACTTGCAGAGTCCAAGACATTTGATGTTGAAGGCTCCTGACGCCTATTCATTATCTTAGTAAGGTCCTACATTAAACATGGAGGCTATGATCAACTTTGCGCAAACAATCTCCACTATATTATCTCCTTGGCCTCAAACATATCCGACCTGTTGCATTTCCTTCCATGTCCCCGTTACCTTATTAGAGCTTTCCTCTGTTCCAGTTGAAGAGAGATTCTCTTCCAACCTTTTATATATATATATATATATATACGCGTGCACATAAACATATATCCTTGTTTCTACTAATGCATGCAAGCTTGAATGTATTATGAACAAACCTTGAGAAATTCAGGCAAAAGAAGCAAGCATCCCCTCAAACACTTGTCAAGGAAAAAGTCATGGTGTTGGATAACCTGTAACAGGAAGAACCTTGTAAGACAAACATGAGCTTCCTCTTAATAAACAGTACCGCTACATCTATCAGAATGACCTAAACCAAATTCTCCTTTTTTTCAGCAAAAAGATTTTTTTTTTTTTGTTTTTTTTTTTTGAATGAAGACGAGAGTTTCTATAAGAGGAAGAACAGACCTCATCTATGCTCTTTGCAGTCTGAAGTCTTTTATGCATCACATGGCAATTGGGCTCAATAACCTGTAAACAAGAAGATCTGCTCTGAGAAAACATAAGCCCAGTAATTTCCTCATCTATGCTCTTTGCAGTCTGATGTCTATATGCAGATGCACATCATCTCTCAGATAGAAGAAAACATTATATAGAATGCAATGTGATTTGCAAAGCAAGGATATGCAACAAGGATCACACATCAAATGAGGAAAATAGAAGTATGAAATGTATATCTAAGCCCGCGCTACACACGATGCTTTGTTGTATCAGTAATAGCCAAAAAAAAAAAGAACACCGTTAAAAATCAAAACCAATGGAGAAAAAACAAGGTGCTTAAATATAGGGAAAAAGCACCACAATACATCTATAGCATGGAAAAATCTTCCACGGAAAAAGCAAATTGGAAGGTAAAACCTGCCTCAAATGTTAGATAGTGTAGAAGGCTATTAATAAATTTAAGCATGCTACGACACAGCAGTGATGATCTGGAGAGAGCAGTTCCACGCATGTTAAGGGCACGAACTCCCTGCAATACATATTTCCACTGAATCAAACAAAGAAAAGAGGCTAAATGACCTGGCTACAAGTAAATCAAATCAAGCCCATACTTGATGTGCTTGCCATGCCCCACAAAGCTGGCGATCCACGTGCTTACAGTGGAACAGAAAGCGGAAAATTAACTGGTACTTTGTTAGGGAATTTTTAGAGATAACAATAGACAATGGCCACCGAATCTGAAAAAGAACCAAACAGTCATAACAAATCAAAGACAAATGGTTTGATCATAGAGCAGGATGAGATCTAAATGGCATTATATGAAAACTTTCAAGATCTAGATCCATTTAAACTCTGGTATAATTAGCATACTTCAGGGGTCACTTCAAACTGTTTTTGTGATTTTTTTGGGGATGGGGCTGAGTAAAGATATAAATGACTAAATAAAATAAAAACAAAACATTAAAAAACCTTATAATTTAAAGAGAATGTCTCAAGGCCAGTTATGCTCACTGGCTCCTCCAGATCATTATCATCAGGGGCAGGCCTGCTCTTTTCACGATCTTTAATTGTCCCCAGCTTTTTAAGCAAAGAAGATGTTTCCTGAAGCAAAACAGCAAGAATATTGAATTAATGGGAAATCAATACATAAATTTATCATATATGGGCAAAAGGATAGAGCTGTTTACCACGCAACATGTTAAGTCCTCATGGCAAGGATCTGCTGCAGCTGCTGTGGTGCGCAAAGCAAGGTCTAGAAGAGACTATTTAGCCAACAAAAGTTAAAACATCTCAATCATTTTGAATTGAGAAAGCAGAAAGAAAAATTTTCCAGCTAAGGAACTTGATGAAGAAAGAAGACTAAACCTGCAGCTTCTCCACAGAAATCTCATCAAGCTTTTTCGTGAGCTCGTCTCGAGCGATATCCATAAAATGAACTAAAAAATCACCCTGTATAAACACCATCAGTTCTCCATCCACTTGATTTTGAATAGCATGATTTTTGTAATAAACATAACAAAAAGAAAGCTTATTTCCATGTAAAGTAGATTCATCTTTCCTTAATGAGATCCACAACATAGTGCAATTATTCAACAAACACCAAGTCCTTGATGCATCGTAAATTAAGATTGCATAAATACAATCCTTTTCTTCATTCTCCAAAAAACTATGTTTACCTCACAAAAGCTATATAAATAAATATGGCAATTCTTCTTGTAATTGAAATTAAAAAGTTAACAATGGATGATATAAACCATGGACATCGCATGTTCTATGCACCTTCTTTTAAGGAGTTTTTCCTTTTTCATGTAATAGCAGTATACGGAATTCTTGAATTTTGGGACCTATACAAATTGAAACATATCCCTGCAATGATTCGAGTTCCTATTTCGAAAAGGAGAATTTTGGAGTTTATCAAATACTCACTTTTATATCTTCCCTATACAAAATTTCAAAATACAAAGTAAACCAAATTCTTAAATATGCATGTAAAAGCTTGCAGAAGAGAGATTATTCAAACACCTCATCACAAAATCATCTATTTTCGTAGTGTCTTACAGGCAGTCATCTATTTTCATCCTTTAAGTCATCTATCTTCACTTTTATATTCAGTGTTTAATGACACACATAAATGTTGGAAAATCCCCAGGTACTTCAAGAGCTACAAGACCTAGACCTGACGATCAAGCTTGCTTCTTCGTAGGGTTTAAGAAAATTAATGCCAGCTAATATACATTTAGATTTACACACTTGATGAGGCAAAATGACCTAGGAAGACTTGGACAGAGACTCTTAAGAAAAGACTTGGACCACTTGAATCTAACGGAAGACATGGCACAAAACCAAGCGCAATGGCGTTCTAGGATTCATATAGCCGACCCCACTTAGTGGGGTAAGGCTTTGTTATTGTTGTTGTTTGTTCAAATCCCTCCACCCAAAAATCATAAGCATAGTAACTTTAGACAGAAAGATGTGTGTTATTAAACACTATGTCCAAAGTATTATAAGGGATAGATGAGGTAGAATAACCTAACCTAACCTTTACTTAGAATCCCACCTGATCTACAAGGTTCAAAACTTTTTAGTTACGATTTCATACGAAACATGGTATCTATCTACATATTAGTGTATAATATAGGTGATCTATTTACAAGTTCATTGGTCATAAAACAATATACCTGATCAAGAAGAAGATATTTACAAGTTCATTGGTCATAAAACAATATACCTGATCAAGAAGAAGATAGTGCTTTATAGATCGCAGCTTTCCCATCAGATCATACTACACAAGAAAGGATGGAAGATTAGCCAACAACATAAACAAATTGCATTAAAGTTGGCAGCAAAGACCAGAGAGAGCCAAAGAATATTCAGGGGAAAACCATTTCCTACAAACTAAACCTCACCTTTTCTTTGATGAGATTTAAGAGCTCACTGCTGGCAAAGTCATACGCAGACTTTATACACTCAAGATAACGGTGATTAGAGCCAAAGGTCATCAATTTCGAATTTTCTGATAGAGGGACCTATTTATCCAATAAAGTGAGTGACATGTATTAACACAAACACATTGAGGGAAAGAATTTTCCTCATTTCTTGTGTTCTAAAAGAGAAATAAAACATTGTAAAGGGATAATTATAACCCGAACCTGAACATGATGTCCACATTCCCTCATTACATTTAAATATTTTCCTGTGGTCAAAATTGTCCCAGAAATATTTGCTAGGAAGCTAGGAATTCCGTCCTTGAGGCTGTAACGTTGCCTCCAATACTTGGCATCATAATCTTGAGTGAGGCTTTCCTATACAATTTAACAAACTGTAACGTAATAAGCCTAAATTTGTTGCACTCATAATTTTGAAATCAGATGACATACCTTTTGAAGAGATTTGTTTTCAGCAATGAAAAATTCACCATAAGGATCATCAATGACTCCTTCATAAACCCACCTAAAAGTAAATTTCATTCCCATTCCCAGGGATCAACCAAATTAGCAATAAAGTGTTGTGCAAATGATACTCGAAGCCATTACTGCCAAAAGAAAAGAAACAAAACAACCTAATCTCTCTGTCCACATTCAAATAGACTTAAATAAGAAAATAATGTCAAAACTATTTAAGGAATGAATATATAGAAACAAGGGATATAATACTACTCCAAGAAAATGAGCATGAATACACAAACGCTTTTGTATACGTGAATTATAACCTAGAGAAGCCAGCACAACAAATAGAGGGTTAAGCAGGGCTGTAAGGCACCCAACATATAATCTTTAAAATGGCCAGTATCCTTGGGTCGGTCTAAAATATGTCCTAATTTCTAATCCCTCTCAAGACACCCAAGTGTCAATTATGTCCCCCCACAGGTGATCTTGGGTCTACAACACATCTTAGTCCAACACAATTTCCCAAATACGGCAGTTGGCTGGGCTCATAAATTTTTTTTGAAACTAAAACCAGCTCCTCCACCCACCCCCCTCCCCAAGATAAACAAAGTAAAACGAAGATAGTCAAGGAGCAAAAGAACATTTTATAGCGTTCTACAAGAAAATGGAAGAACTTAGTTGATGGGAAGAATAGTCTCTGAAGCATATTATGCTTATGTAACCAGTAAGTCATGTTAACAAGAGATGTATAGCAAGTTGGCAGGCAAAGTTTCACGCACAAGTATAATTACCTCTCTAATATTCCAAGGTATGCATTGCAAGCACATTCTGTCATCTTTTCTAGTAATGACCTTACACCACTATCACCAGCCATGGCCTTGGCCTATTTATTGCAAAGACCCACAGTATGCACCAATAGCAGCAAGATAAGAATGAGAAACAAGTGGTGGAAACAGTTATTACTTCTAAATGGAGCAACAAAATTTTATGTAACTCAGACATAAGAGTACCTGGCTCTGCAAGAGGTTAAGAACTGCAGAACCTGCAAAATTATTAGCAGAAGCCCTCTGTATTACATTGGATAGTGCTTGCATGGACCCCATCATTGGCTGCAACACAGATAAGAGAACTCAGTCAGACTCGAAAGGAAAAAAATCCCTAAATATAGTTAAAAAATATCTCAGAGAAGCTTAAACCTGACAGTAAAACCACAGGCCTTGCAGGGACAGTCTTCCCAATCGAAACTGGTGTTCTAGCTGCGCCACCATGGCCTGGTAATCCTAATACAGAAAAATCGGAAGGTGTTCAGTGGACAAGATCACTTATGCATCATTTTCTTTATCCATATTTATTCTTTCCCTTGACCATGAGCTTTGGGTCAAATGGCAAAGAAATGAAATGGTTATCGAGTCAACTTAAAATAGTGAGGGGAAATAACCCTACTAGAAGGAGCGCCCTCAGCGCAGCAGCAAAAGCATGATTGACTAAGCCATTCTTGAATTGGGATCTTGATTCAACAAACTGGTTAATGAGCATAAAGTTCTCACACAGAGGGAATACCCGTTTGGCTAATTCCTGAAGCATTTCAGTACCCAAAGAAAAATGAGAAATATTAAAGGGCCTGACTATAAAACAACAAAGAGATTCAACCGATTCGTACCTGAAGAGCTAAATCCATGGATGCATCAACTTGAAAGGTGTACTTGTCCTCATTTCCAGTCGCCCTCTTGATTGAAACGTAGCGTCCTTGGATCCCAACCATTGCAGACAAAATGTCATCGATGACAACAAGTTCCTATTTGTGCTACAACCATCATAAGCACCACTTCCACTAACCCGAAATTTTGAAATTCCAAATTCAAATTCAAACGCACCTGAACAGCAGCATTGTAACAACCAATGGCCTTTTCGAATCCCAAGCTGCAAATTTCAAAATTGGGGTTTTCTTCATCAATTAAAAACAACAGAAAGAAGAAATGTATGAACACAAATGTAAATGGATGAAGATGTGATATCATGCTTACGAAAGAGAACCAACGGAACAGCCATCGGTATCCGCAAATCGCGACGTCGATTTGGTTTCCTGAAACAGAAAATGTCAAATTCCAAACGGCATTTCGATTCGCAAACTTCACAGAGCAAAACTGAAGTGGAGTGAAGAAGATTAAAGGGAAAAGTAGGAACCTGGTGAAAGCGGCCGGTGAGGAACGGGCGCTCGGAGTTCCAACGAGGAGTTGAGGGGCATGAAATTGTTGTATTATTCTCCATTGGGATTCAGAACAGCACAAGTAACCCTCTTACTCTGACTAACTATCTGAAGCCCCCTAGGGCACAAATTCGACGGCCACGATGCTTTGTTTCGTGGGAAGTCGTGACAGAGAGGACGTTCAAATTTGAAATCCCTAGAAAATGTGGATAACCAAGAGAGGTAGTCCAATTGCAGAATCTGGAGAGGAAGATGGTGGCAGGGGAGGGGACCCGCTTGGGGGATGGTCGTGGAGAGAGAGAGAGAGAGCTGGTAGTGTTATGTGGGTGGGTCTCGGCAGTGGGTAGTGGTGGTAGCTTGGGTGGGCTAGGGTGGCAGGAATAAGGCGAAACGGGAGCTTTTTTTTTCTTTTTTTTTTAACAAGCAATATTATTTAAGGAAAATTAATGAAAATGACTTGAAAAGTTTTAGTTTTAATAAAAAAAATCACTTTATAAGTTTTGTTTAATAAAAAATCATGTTATAAGTTTTAGTTTTAATAAAAAACCATGTTATCAGTTTTGTTTAATAAAAAACCATGTTATAAGTTAAGTCACTGTTTCTGGAATTTGAGTCACTGTTTCTGGATTTTAAGTAACACTGTTTATGGAATCTAAGTCACTGTTTATGGAATCTAAGTCACTGTTATTTTTTCAGCGACAGTGTTAGTTTTTCCAGCGACAGTGTTAGTTTTTTCAGCGACAGTGTTATTTTTCCAGCGATAGTGTTATGTTTTTCCAGCGACAGTGTTAGTTTTTCCAGCGACAGTGTTAGTTTTTCCAGCAACAGTGTTATTTTTTCCAGCGACAGTGTTATTTTTCCAGCAACAGTGTTAGTTTTTCCAGCGACAGTGTTATTTTTCCAGCGACAGTGTTATTTTTTCCAGCGACAGTGTTATTTTTCCAGCGACAGTGTTAATGTTCATTTTCTTTCCAGATACAGTGTTTGTTTGTGCATGGCCCAAAGGGCTTGGTGTGGTTGCTGCTTGCCAGAGCTAAACGCAAGGGAAGACCGGATATCGGCCAGAAAGTTGGACAAACTTTAAACGTTCATAACTTTGTCAATACTCAATGAAATCAAGTGATTCAAAAATGAAAATTGTAGTTCTCGCAGAGACGAAGAGAATGGTACATTGCATGATAGCTAACTCATTGTGGTTTGGCCCGAAAATGCCTCGAAAGCCTCGGAGGTCGCCGGAAACTGGGTTGAACAAACTTTAAACGCTCATAACTTTGTCAATACTCAACGAAATCGAGTGATTCAAAAATGAAAATCGTAGTTCTCGAAGAGACGAAGAGAATGGTACCTTGCACGATGGCTAACTCGTTGTGGTTTGGTCGGAAAATGCCTCGAAAGCCTCGGATGTCGTCGGAAACTGGGTAAGATTCAAATAGATATAACTTCTTCAATACTCAATGAAATAGGGTGATTCAAAAAGGAAAGTTGTAGTAATCAGCGAGACAAAGATGAGGAGGAGGAGGATGAGGGCCAAAGGAGAGCCCATGAGTGACTGGCTGGTGGTCGAGCTGTCTGTTGGTTTGGTGGGTTTTACCTTGTTATGAGATGGTTTTTGGTTAAAAAAAGTTATAGGATGGTTTTTGGTTAAAATAAACTTAGTTCAAGCCCTTTTTATTAAAGCTCCCTATTATTTACCCCTCTCCAATCGAAATGGCCTACTATAGTCGTATCTAAAATTATAGAGCTGCAAAAAATTATGTTTAAATGAACAATATCAGATTATATTTATCACCATCTTCAACTGAAAGAGGTAAACATAGCCCGTTAATAATGTATTATTTTTAAGTTTATTCTTTAACTTATTGGTTAATTAAATTAAATTACCATATTAAAATAAAGTTATCTAGACATATTTTGAGTGTCACTTGTCGCTAAATGAATAAGCCTCCGAATTTTTTATCTTTATATAATCTCAATATTTTTTCAGCTAAGATTTCGAGTGACACGTGTCGCTAAATGAGTAACTCTCCATATTTCTTATCTTTATGTAACATTATAATTTTCCGGATAGTATTTTCGAGTGACACGTGTCGAAATATAATTAGTTATGTAGATAGGATTCTTATCTACGTGGCACTTCTAACTTCAGCTTCCAATGTTAATAAATTGGAAGAATATTAGGGTAGAATTCTCACACCTTCTTCTTTGCCCTCTCCAATATCTCTTATTATTGTCTAAAATTTGTCATTTCAATTCAAGTTTGCAATGAATTCCAACTTTGGATCCTCTTCGCATTCAACTGGGGTCCTTATCCAATTCTGAATTGGAAGATAAATGGGCGGAGTGGAACGAGAAGGGGAGGAGTCCGATGAAGAAGCTGAGGCATGATGCAACAAAACATTTATGGCGGCAATGGTAGCGACCATGGCGTGTGAGGAAACAACAACCTCAATGAGGTGGCTTTTTTGTTGATCGTTTTTATAAACCACGACAAAGAGAGATCACGCATGAAACTCTGATGAACAACTACTTCAAATCCAAGACGGTGTACCTAGAAGATGATTTTAGACATTGCTTCTGGATAAGGTGTCATGTCTTCGAGCGTTTGCTTCATGATGTTAAACATGTCAATTCGTTTTTTTCAGCAGAAGATTGATAAAACAGGCCGTCCTGGTTTCTCGCCTCACCAAAAGATTACTGTTGCGCTCCGAATGATGGTCTACATCTCCCCAGCTGATGCGATGGATGATACATATGGTATGTCTGAGTCTACATGCCTTGAGAATCTTGCTCAATTTTGTCATACACTTGTTCAAATTTACAAAGATACGTACCTCTCTCAACTCCTTCGCAAAGCTAAGAACATGGCTTTCTAGGGATGATAGGGTCATTAGATTGCATGCATGGGCAGTGGAAGAACTGTCCCACTAAATGGCAAGGAGGATCTAGTGGAAGATCGAGAAAGCCAACTATTGTGTTAGAGGCGGTTGCCTCTTTTGACATATGGATCTAGCATGCTTTCTTTGGACTCTTAGGATGCCAAAATAACATTACAGTACTTGGGCATTCACCTCTCTTTACTAACCTAACGAAGGGTAAATCACCTCATCTAGACTATTACATCAATGGGCATTAGTACAATATAGGGTATTACATAGCAGATGGCATTTACCTAAGGTGGGTGACACTTGTCCAAGCAATCGTAAGCCATGTGGATCCGAAAGGTGGTTTACCTTACATCAAGAGGCATACCGAAAAGACGTTGAGAGAGTTTTCGGTATTCTACAAGCACGATAGAAAATCATTAAGAAACCAGTAAGAAGGTGGAGTTGAGATAAATTGAACTCCATCATGATGTTGTGTAGCATATTACACAACATGATTGTGGAAGATGAGCAAGATGACTATATTGATGGAGAATCTAATGATGACCATGATGATCCAAATAGATTAAGGAGGGCTCATGCGATAAATATATGATGGGCCTAATTTACCTCTAGATCAAATAACTGGCAACATTTCTTTGAATGAATACTTAAGGCTTCATAAGATGCTACGTTTGCGTACCACAAACAAATACCTACACCAGGATCTTGTTCTTTGGGCCAAAAAACAATGGAGTAGGCCTAATGGACCAAATTTTGTTTAAGTTTCAATAACTCCTCGAAGTATTAGAGTCGAGATTATGTTGCTATTTGTTAAATGTTGTTTAAGTTTCAATTACTCCTCAAAGTAGTACTAGGGTCGAGATTGTGTTGTTATTTGTTAAATATTGCTCAAGTTTTAATAACTCAAGTTTAAATAACTCCATGAAGTAGTACTAGGGTAGAGATTGTGTTGTTATTTGTTAAATGTTGTTTAAGTTTCATGTTATTAAATATTTTAATATTACTTGCATGTTAACAACTTCAACATTAATTCCAATATCACAATTTAATTGAAATATAACTTAATTGAAATACAACACCTTAAATATCTAAAACTACAACTTAGATATTAAAGAATACAACAACTTGAATATTAAAATTACAACTTAAATATTAAAGACTACAACAACTAATAATAATGATCTTCATCTGCCATTGTAGGAATATAGTTGGATATTGTTGAAAACAACTCACGTTGGGCCATAATTTTCATCTTTTTCCCTTCAAAATATGCTTTATTCATTGGAGTAGTAATGGTGGTGTCTCTTTCCATGTTCCTTTCATTCATCTCTTCTTATATTTGTTTTGCCTATTCTTCATGTCTCCACTTCCTTTCTTCCGCGGCAATGACATTTTGCTCCGTCATTTAATTGCAATGGTGAGGCTTTCCTCTTGAAAGGCTAACTCCTCATTTTCCTTACCCTTTTCTTTCAATTTTCTACCTTTGTTTTGTCTCATAGCCTTATAGTATGAAAGATTGACTCGGAAATGCTTCTTCAATCATCGGTGATGCTTATTCATCCCCAATTGTGTTAGCGGAAACATTTCTAATTACCGACATAAGAAGAATGAAGAAGAATGGGCTTTGTATGGTTGCTCAATCATGACCAATGTTTGGAGTGACTGAAAAAGAAGCATGATGAATTTGTGTCAATTGTAAGGAAGACACCATATTTCTTTCTTCCAATGGATACACTAGCTAAACACACAATATAATACATCTTTGACTATGTTGACAATTGTGTTGAAATTGGGCAACAAAATATAGTCCAAGTGATGACCGATAATGCTTCTAAGCGGCGGCCAACATGCTAAAGATAGAGGTCAAACTTGTTTTGGACATCATGTGCCACTCATGCTTTGAATTTCATGCTCCAAGGAATTTGTAACCTACCTAGGTTCAAAGTAGTTATTGACGAGGAAAAGGTTTTCCCTATTTTCATTTATGCACATCATAAAACTTTGGTGTTGATAAGAAATCATATGAAGAAAAGAAACATAGTGAGGCTCGAAGTCACTAGATTTGCAAATTCTTTTTGCACTTTACAAACTTGAGTGATAAGAAAAAAAAACTTGAAAACTATGGTTGCTAGTGATGAATGGGAATAATGCAAACATTCAAGAGTGCAAAGGGGAAAACGACATATGCTACATAGTGAGTGCACATTTTGGAGTGGGTCTCACTTTGCTTGAAAGTGTTCGAACCTTTATTCTAGGTACTTCAAATTGTGGATGGGGATAAAAAGCCATCAATGAGGGATTTTGTATGGAGAGTTACAAAAAGCAAAGGAGATTAAAAAGGCATTAAAAAATAATGAGATCAACTATCAACCAATTCTCCAAATTATTGATGCAAAAGTTTGTGAGCGGCCTAATAGTCCATTACATTTGGTGGGCTCTCTTGAACCCTTACTACTACTTCAAAGATCAAAGCATACAACATGATATTTTCATGAAAAACATCTTTACTTGTGTTGAGAAGTTCTTCCTCGATAACTATGAGGTCTAAAATCAAGTGATAAATGTGGAGATGTCAAGGTATAGAGCTAAAGAGGGTGGATTTAGAAGACATTTGGGTGAGATTGGATGTGTTGAAAATGATGACAACTATAATCCGGGTATGAGTTAATATTCACATATGCTTATTTTTTATTTATTAAATTTGGCTTTGTTACTTCTTTTCTTACTAATTGTGTGCTTTTTTTTTCTCTAGTTTCATGGTGGCATACTTATGGAAATGATGTACCTAATTTGCAAAGGATGGTTATAAATATTCTCTAATTGACTACAAGCTTATCCAGTTGTGAGAGAAATTGGAGCACTTTTGAATGGATACATACAAAGAAAAGGAATAGACCATATACAACAAGATTAAATAATTTAGTATGTCTAATCCAATGCAAGGATCATGAACAAGAGGAAAAGAGAGAAAGATAAAGAAAGTGGATATACTTGCTAGTGAAGCTAGTATGATGCAATGATGGATTGTGGAGGGTGGTGAACCTGGTTCGGGAATGGATGGAAAAACATTGGAGGTGGATAGTTCCCTATAGCTTAGAAAGAGTTCCAGAAATGTTGAAGTAAGAGAACTTCATGATGAAGATTTTATATCGGAAGAGGACACAGAAGAAGAAGGAGATGATGAAGAAATTGGGCTTGAATCTGACATAGAGAGTCTTGGAGGGTTATGGGGAAGAAGAGATTGAGGCCTAGCTTTGCCACTTTGCAAGTATCTTATATTCTCTTTATTTCTTCTATTTTGCCTTTTATGTGTTTTAAAATTATGAACTTGTTGGGCACATGTATCATCCAAGAATACTCATTATGACTATATGGTTAATGTGTTTATAAATTTTAAACTTGTTGGATACATGTACTTTATGTATTCTTCTACTTTTATTTTGCATTTATCATTATTTTATTACCCATACAAGTATAGTTTTTTTTAAGTGTGTAAATAGGTACTTATTTACAAGATATACAATAAATTAACCTAAATCCGCGTAGGCCTCCCCAGCCCTCCATCCGACTAGCGCCTAACATTTTTTCAAAACCTGGTCATAATATAAGTAAAAACAAATAAAAAATATACATACCTTAAATTGAATCATCACGATGTCCACATAAAATTTCTCTACCATCAACCAAGATTCTTTTCAGATAATTGAACAAAAAGGTAATTACGCTAATACCCCCTGAGGTTTATCGAGTTTTCACAAAACCCCTTCACGTTTGAGACATCACACCCCCTCAAGTTTTAATTCCCTTTCATACAACCCCTTTAGTCAAATTTTGTTTATAAATTTACTAACCCTTATTAATTATTTTAAGCTAATAAGAAAAGTTTTATAGTTATGTAAAAAAATTATAAAACATTAAATACTTAAAAAAAACAAGAAGAAGATCATGTGGACAAAAAAAAAATTAAGAAAAACAATTTAGTTATTACTTTGAAAATAAATTAAGTTGTTCATCTTCTTCCTCCCTTCCCACTTGATAGAGCAACCACCTCCATCTCCATCTTCTCATTCTTTCTCCGTCACCACCACCCATTGAAACTCTGAGCAACCACCGGTCACCCGACCCTAGCCAACAATCTCATCTTCTCCCATCGTAACCACCTCCATGTTGAAAATTTAGTAAGTAAAATTTAAATATTAAATATTCCTAAGTTGCGGACTTTTTAAACACTATCTTTATTCGAAATGCGAAATTGTGTTGGGGTTTTTGATGGGTTTTCGTGTTGCATCTAAAATTTTGATAAAAAATTTGTGAAATTTGGGATATGGGTTCTGATGCCGTCGATTTTTATGCCAGCTGATCAGTTGGAGAACTTGCTGGAATCGAAGGTCGCCGTCGCTGATAGCTGCATTTTAGGAAACAAGTTTATCTCCTGCTAATTTTGTGTGCCCACTTTTTATTCATAAAGGTTGGTGCTTGCCGCAACCCAATTTGGTGCTATAAGTTTTATGTTTTACAATCTGTTCATGCTTAAACATCCGTCAATTTTGCAATTTTGTGTAATTCTTCCAGGTCATGACGACACGTCGTATGTTAAATGCAAATGTTTGGGGGTTAGCTAATCTAGATTTTGTTCTCCTGGTCGATATCTTTGCATATTCAACAACTCACAATCATAGATCCTGAATAGTAAGCCTCTGATCTTCTTTCCCTTTATCTTTTGTTTCCAATTATGAAATATTTTGGCCTTATATGGCGTTGTATTCATGCCATTTAATACTTCTTTTGCAACTTTTTTAGTGAGTTTCTCATTCACTGCATATGGAGTGTTTAAGGTGGACCATTTTCTTTTTATGTAAGTACTATGTTTCCTTAAATCCAAAATTTCAGCAATTTTATAATCTCACTCATCATAGTCATGGTTTCAAATTATAATTTGTTTCAAGTAAAATTGAGATCTTTGCTGCCAGAGGCGGAGCCACAGTGGGGTCAATGGGGTCGCACGACCTCTTGGAAGCCATGGAAATAACCTTAGAGGTCCCTTGGAGCTGCTGGTGCGACCTCTTGGAGCTGCACACCACGTGGTCAACGAAATGTCTGAAAGAAGAAGAAAGAGTTCGCTTACAGGTTGAAGAAGAAGGAGGCTGCCTGGCGCGCGAGGTTTTTTTTTTTAAACAACCTGAGCAAAACGACGTCGTTTTGGGCCAGGTCTGAAGAAAAAAAAAATGACCAGCGTATCCTCCAACCTCTCCTTCTCCACATATCCGATTCCTCCATTCCAAAACCCCCAATTTTCTTTTGTTTTCTCCTCATCCAACCCTAAGTTCCAAACTCAATCCCCCCCAAACCCTCAACTCCATCTCCTCCCTTGCTGCCGCCATTGAGGTGCCTTTGTGCTGCCGTCGTCGTCGCTGTGGTGGTGGTGCCGCCAGCTACTCTCTTTGTATTTGCTCATTGTTATTGCGAAATTTCACAATTCAAGTAAGTTCTAAACTGTCACATCCCGGCCCGGGGTCCACCACATCCCGGGCCCGCTCCACCACCGTAGCACGATATTGTCTGCTTTGGGCCCCGACTACGCCCTCACGGTTTTGTTTCTGGGAACTCACACGAGAACTTCCCAGTGGGTCACCCATCATGGGAGTGCTCTCGCGCGCTACTCGCTTAACTTCGGAGTTCCTACGGAACACGAAGCCAGTGAGCTCCCAAAAGGCCTCGCGCTAGGTAGGGATGAGAATATACATATAAGGATCACTCCCCTGGGCGATGTGGGATCTCACATAAACCCTATGTATGATATATTTAATTTAATTGAAACCTAATTCATATTTATTTTGATTATATTGGTGGTTTGATTATATTGTGAGTTTTTATTTTCATTATTTTGTATATGTAGAATATATTTAATTTAATTGAAATTCAATTCATATTTATTTTGATTATATTGATGGTTTGTTTATATTGTGAGTTTTTATTTTCATTATTTTGTATATGTAGAATATATAATATATTTAATTTAATTGAAATCCAATTCATATTTATTTTGATTATGTTGATGGTTTGTTTATTGTGAGTATTTATTTTGAATATTTTGTATATGTAGAATTATTATGGAACAGTTTTTTAAGAGAAAGTCATCATCGGGTTCGGGTAGTTCGAATAATGTTGATAGTTCAAATACTGTTGGTAGTTCAAGAACTCCAAGTTCAAGACAAAGTCAGTTAGATGGTGTTTTGGGTAATCTTCAAGCGGATCCTGGATTAAGAACTCGAATGATAGATTATGATGCTAATATGAGAGATGAGGTCCGAAGATCATATCTACAAAAAGGACCTTGTCAACCTAGAGGTCATAATTTCCCAATAACTAATATGTTGGGAATTAATCGACGCTTCATTCCCCAATGGTTTGATGAGTTTGATTGGTTGGAGTATAGTATATCTAAAGATGCGGCATTTTGTCTCTATTGCTATCTCTTTAAAACCAATTTTGAACAAGTGGGTAGTGAAGCTTTCACTGGAGATGGATTTAAGAATTGGAAGAAAGGGAGAGAAAGATTTAAGATGCATGTTGGACCGGTTGGGAGTGTTCATAATAAGGCTAGAGAAGCTGCTACAAATTTGATGAATCAAGCTACACATATTGAAACGGCAGTGAGCAAACACTCCGACCAAGCTCGTAAGGCTTATCGCACATGCTTGAATGCATCAATCAAGTGCACTAAGTTTTTATTGCGACAAGGTCTTGCTTTTCGTGGCCATGATGAAAGTGCCACTTCAAGCAATAGGGGAAATTACTTGGAGCTATTGCAATTCCTTGCAGATAATGATGATAAAGTTAGAGAAGTTGTGATGGAAAATGCTCCGGGGAATCTCGAATTACTAGCTCCTTGCATTCAAAAAGAAATTGTGAATTCATGTGCCCTTGAAACACTTGATGCTATCATGGATGGTCTAAAAGATAGATTCTTTTCAATATTGGTGGATGAAGCACGTGATGTGTCGGTGAAAGAGCAAATGGCTATGGTGTTGCGTTATGTGGATGACAACGGGCATGTAATTGAAAGATTTGTGGGTATCCAACATGTTACCGACACTACTTCAAGTTCACTAAAGGATGCTATTGACACATTCTTTTCTCTCAATGGTTTGAGCATTTCCAAGCTACGAGGACAAGGTTATGATGGTGCTAGCAATATGAGAGGTGAGTTGAATGGCCTTAAAACAAAGATATTGAGAGAACAACCTTGTGCATGTTATGTTCATTGCTTTGCTCATCAACTTCAACTAGCTCTTGTTGCCGTAGAAAAGAAGAATATAGACATTGCCTCTTTTTTTACAACGGCTAATAGTGTGGTTAATCATGTTGGAGCATCTTGTAAGCGGCGTGATTTACTTAGAGGGCAACTTCAAGAAGAGCTTGTGATAGCTTTTGAAAATGATTGTCTTATAACGGGGCGAGGCTTAAATCAAGAAACAAGTCTCAAACGTGCCGGTGACACACGATGGAACTCACACTATGGTACCTTGATTAGCATCATTTCCATGTTTTCATCCGTGGTTCATGTGCTTCAAATGGTTATTGATGATAATCCCAATGAAAGTGCGGGTGAAGCAAATAAGTTAATGAGAGAAATACGTACTTTTGAGTTTGTGTTTCACCTTTTCTTGATGAAAGTCATATTGGGACTCACAAATGATTTGTCACAAGCATTGCAAAGGAAAGATCAAGAAATTGTGAATGCAATGGCTTTAGTGAAATCATGCAAGGAAAAGCTACATTGGATGAGGAATAATGGGTTCGATGCATTGGTTGATGAAGTATCTTCTTTTTGTGAAAAACATCATATTGATGTTCCTAACATGGAAGAGGCATTTATACTTCCAGGGAGGTCAAGGCGTAATGCTCCAATAAAGACAAATCGTCATCATTATCGTGTGGAGCTCTTTATTTATGTCATTGATGAGCAAATTACGGAGTTAGAGGATCGCTTTAATGAGGTAAATATCGAGTTGCTTATTTGTTTGGCATGTTTGAGTCCGAAAGATTCATTTGTAGCTTTTGATAAACCAAAGTTACTTCGTCTTGCTCAATTTTATCCTCAAGACTTTTCGGATGAGGATCGTTTGGCACTTGAAGATCAACTTGAGATTTATATTCATTATGTGCGTTCCAGTAGTGATTTCTCTCAATTGGAAGGGATTGGTGATCTTGCAAAAAAAATGGTGGAGACAAGGATGCATCAAGTATTCAATTATGTATATTTGCTCATTACATTGTCTTTAGTTTTACCAGTTGCAACTGCTTTAGTGGAGAGAGCATTTTCTGTCATGAATATTGTTAAGGGTCCACTTAGGAACAAAATGGGAGATCAATGGTTGAGTGATAGCTTGCTTGTTTATATTGAGAGAGATATTTTTGCTTGTGTTGAAAATGAAGCTATAATGCTTCGTTTTCAAAATATGAAACCTCGTCGTGGACAATTATAGCTTGTAATATTGTTTCCGTTATGAATTATGAATGAAAGTACTATGATTTCATTTTCAATATGTTTTTCCATCCTAAATTTTTATTTGGACTTTTACACTAAGACTCCTTGTGGTAAGATTCCTGGCTCCGCCACTGTTTGCTGCTATAGATTTTACTTGCTATATATACATCCCAACATCCAACTTTGGTTTTTGTTTGCAGAAAGAGTGGATCAAAGTGGATAGCTGGGATAACCTCATAATAAGTATGTATTCCTTCTTTTATATAATCAATTCTATAGCTTCTGTTTTTTCCTGATTCATATTTGCATTCTACATGTTATCTTTGTAACTCTAGATCGTTCCTAAATTCACAAAAAAGTAAATCCCTAAACTCCCTTGATAGCGTTTGAAAGGCTGGGCATTCAGTTCTCTCATGTGGCTCTAGTTGGATTCAGTTTACTTTTACTGCTGCCAATCTACAGATAAAGCTTAAATTTTCATACAAACTTTGTATTTTTCTTGTTTGGAATTTGGGCATTTTATTATTATTTTTTTCAATTTTACCATAGATAGAAAAAAAAAAATTTACTCTAAAAGTTTTCAGAATGATCCCTTTTCCGATAATTAATTTTTTTTTGCAAATAATATATGTACCTAAGTTTTTTTTAGTTATATTTTATTCAAATATCCTTATATTTTTTGGTAGAGATTAAGTCAATGGTACATCATATTCTTATATTTGGTTTTATGTTAAAGAAATTAGCATATGGCGTGGGTTGTATTAATATAAGGTAATCCCAATGGGAACCACTGTTCTATAAGAATTTAATGCTGATTTGCTTTGAGAAAATAGATGTAAAACTGTAGATCTCTCTTAATAATATTGTACAACGTAACCAAAATTAATATTTAATAACAAGAAAACAATTGACAAGAATATGTGGAATTAGTGAATAAATTACTATTAATGCTAAGATCAATAGTAAAAAGTTCTATTGGTTTTATACTCAAAGATGCATATATTATGTAAACAGAGGATATATCATTAATGTCTTGAGATAAACAATGATAATTTGAAGAGTCGTTTAAAGCATTTTGGTAATCGGCATACTTAAATTTAAATGTGATATATCATTAATGTCTTGAGTATAATTTACATCAGATCATCTTTTGTAGTACAATAGCCATGAAGAAAAAACTCTAATTAATGATTATAGGAATATTGCAGGAGAAGCCACAATTTAAAGAGTTCACGCTACACAGAAAGATGATGAAATGCCACTCATTGAAGCCATCATTGCTCCTCTGGAGGCAGAGCTTAAGCTTGTTGCAGGATGTATAGAGTGTTCAATATGTATTTGGTTTCTATATTGTTAATGGTTATATCGAATCATTTATTTACATGAATTAATAATTATAACGAGTTAATTTTTTTTATACTTCTGGATGTATATTGGTTTTTTAGGTAACCAAGTGCAGGACGACAACAGAGCACTTGATCGGCTTACTAAATCCAAGAAGGCTGCTCTGCTAGAGGCCAAGAGAAGTATTGCAATTTGTGTGAGAGTGAATTTACTAGAAGAATGTATGAGTTGAAAATTCAGCCCACTGAGCAAACGTTTACCTATCTATTATATGGGTAGTGATTTTCACACTCCAGTATTCTCCTCTTGCACTCCTTTTGTTTCTGTCGATTGAGTCTCCCTTGATTCATTCAATCGAAAGGCTAGGGAAAAAGGGAACAAAGTGCAGGAGGAAAAAAGTGGAATGTGGAAATACCTTTCCGTTTTTCAACTATTGTTTTCATTTTGATTGTATGAATTAGATAAAGCATAGAACTGAGTGGTTGTCAACATTCTGCGTAACGTGTTAGTGTGTAGATCATCTGCAAAACGCCTTTTGATGCCTAATTTTTTGTTGTTCAATATAATCACAAACAACTAGTAAGGTGAACAAGGGCAGAAGTCTTTACAATTGCATTACTACAATATGATTGATGCACCTTAATCGAGTTTTATTGCGACCGTTGTAGCTTATGTTCCTTGAATGTTTGGGAACAATACATTATTGACTTTCACACCCGATACCTGTATATTGAAGCACAATAGACAAAAATGTGTAAATAGATGTTAACTATGAAGGTCATTAATTGAATCAAGCGTATACTTGACCAAGATAGTTGAGGTTGTGTGGGCAGTAATGAGATTAATTGGACACCTTGAACAAACCCTTGGCTCAGCCTCGCCCAAGACTTGATCCTCAAGCCGTCTTGCCCGCCCTTGAAAATCGCATCCTTGGCGGTCACATTTTAAACTCCTTCATTTTCCAAGTCTTTGGGCAAACTCCATATGCTGCAATTGGTACACCCTTGTATGCATTAGCAAAAACTATGTTCCACGTGTTACAATATTAGTGAATATTTATTGAGTACTGTGACGTAAACTTCATATAGATAAGCAAATGCAGTACAGGAATTACAAAATCTGACCTAATGCCATGACTTGGTCGGCACGATATGTGCTTGATCCACAAGTCCTTGGTGCTGGGGCCAATTGAGACGCATTCATCTCCCGGTTTGATGGTTATTGACAATTGAACATAGATGCTGACACACCCCGACCTCAATCGAGGCATGCTGGGCGTCACGTAAAGGTGACGTAACCATATGCGCCGTGCGGAAGTGAAGGTGATAAGTATATAAGGACTAAAAAAAAGTAGTTTAGAGTATAAGTATACACACAACCAGAGCATAGGTATCAAAATGCAATCCAAAAGGCTAAGAACTAACTATACAGGACATGAAAGAAACCCTACATTGATGGATGTCAGCCAGAACCGCCGTAGAGTCTTCGTGAGCCACCAACACAAACTTGTATCTAGAACCTGGAGGGGCGCAAAACAAAAAATGTGAGTGGGCAAAAATAAAACTTTTCAAAACCATTTCTCTTTCCAAAAGTAATAATCCCTCACCGTAAAACCCGTATAATTTCCCAAAAAATAATACTACATACGTATATAGAAATCATATTCAAGAACAATGGAAATCAAGTATATGCTATGTCAACCATCTCATCAGTAAATGTGTAAGCCAGGTGATATAAATCAATATTAAAATAACATATCAGCCGGAGTCACCTAATGTGACCTATACGGCTGAGTTTATAACTCATCAGTCAAATCCTGCACTCGAGTCGGAACCACCTAATGTGGTCTGTACGACAGACTAGGTGTAAATAAATACGCTCAAGTGCTACGATCACGTGAAGGTTGTGCGAAGTATCGCAAGTCACCTATGAGTCAGAATCACCTAATGTGGTATGTACGATAGGCTGGCACCTGCCTTGGATCCAAGGTGAGCGTGTGGTGCTGGAGGTGAACGATCATGTGAAGGCTAGGCCCTAGCCTCGGGCGGAGCATTAACACCAGGGTGCAGGATAATGAGCACTAAATGCAACTCAACATACTCATACACACTACCATTACCACCATCAATATATACTCACTTGAAGCTTACATGAGCGTCCACAACATCGAGTAGTAATATGCACAACTATACCAATGCATATTCTAATATGTAAGGCATATGACATGGCATTTAAAACGTAAAAACCATTTAAAACAATTTCTGGGAAAACGTAAAGCATATGTATGTATATATAGAAAACCAAAAGCCTACTCACTGGTATGTAGCTGGGTCGTAACCCCGAAGTCTCGCCTGACTGCGCTCGTCCTTCGGAAACGTCTCACCTATATGTGAAATAACTATTTTAACGTTAATTTTAAGCACATATACCAAACCGTGTAATAACTTCTCATACGTTGCTCAATTGGGGTGTTTGAATATACCAACATGGCCTACTCAACACCAGGAACATCCCCATATTTTTCGAATAATTTTATGACCTCTCACGCGCCGGCCACGCGCAGGCACGTGCTTGACACGCTGACGGTAACCCTAACGCCGTTAGGGAATATTCCGTTAAGTAGTAGCATATATCGTTAACTTTACCTGACGCCGTTAGGTATATTCCATCAAAGTTGACGGAATATTCTCCTTTCGTCTCCGGTGGTTCGCCGGATTCCGTCGCTGGCCGCCGCTGTGTCACCGGTGGTTCTCCTTTAATATCTTCTTTGTTTTTCAACAAAATTTCATGAAATTTATATCAAATTGAAGCCCTGAACTAGAAGAACACGATCTTACCTTTCAAAGGTCCTAAAACAGACGAAATATAGTCGGAAAATCCTTCGAAACTCCGGCTAAACCTGTAAACCCACGGTAAAGCTTATTCCTACGTTCAACCTTAACCAAAACTAATCTAACATGGTAGGGAAGTTGAGTAAGTACCTTACTAAGTCTCAAAACCAAGTGAATCCCCCTCGATCAAGTCAAAGTTATTTTTGCTTCTCGTCGGAGTTCTAGGTTCCAAAGTGCCCGTCGTCTATTCCCTCAACTATGGGTATGGATAGACTCGTGGAGTCGTGAGGAAGATGATGGTGCCTAACTTAGGAACGATCTGTGAAGTTTTGGAGCTGTTTGGAAAGATGGTCCTTCGACTGTACAAACAGGGAATTCTCGAGAACAAAGGGTGATGAAGAAAGGATGACACATGAGTGTGTGTGTGAAATTGGTCACCGATTGGCCAAAAATAAAAGGGAATAGGGCGTTGATTGGGCCATAAGGTTAGGGCTAACAACTTGTCTAAAAAAAACAAACCTAAAATTCTAATTGGACCCAAGAATTTAGGTGGTATGGTGATTGGTCCATTTCCTTAGCCAAATTTACATGTTTGTTTATTCGTAGTATTTTCGTTACCAACCGAACTCAGCCCTAATTCGCATCAACACTCTCGTGATGTCGAATACGATTTAATTACGTCAACGGAAAAATAACTTAAAATTACCTACATACATCCCCGTCACAAAGCCCGCGAGGGTAAAATCATCATTTCCACGCATTTGAGGATAAAATATATTTTAATTCGGGACGGGTCGTCACAACCTACCCCCTTTAAGAAAAATTTCGTCCTCGAAATTTCACACACTAACGCCACAAATCACTAATATCCATAAAACAAGCGTGGATACATATCCCTATGGGAGTGGATCCTCTAAGCCTTATATGTATATTCCCATCTCTACCTAGCATGAGGCCTTTTGGGAGCTCACTGGCTTCGGGTTCCGTAGGAACTCCGAAGTTAAGAGAGAATGGGCCAGAACATTCCCAGGATGGGTGACCCTACTGGGAAGTTCTGTTCGCATGAGTTCCCAAAAACAAAACCGTGAGGGCGTGGTAAAGGCCCAAAGCATACAATATCGTGCTACAGGCGGAGTCGAGCCCGGGATGTGGTGGGGGCCCAGGCGAGGATGTGATAATTTGGTATCAGAGCTAATCCCTAGCCGGAAGTGTGCCGACGAGGACGTCGGCCTCCTAAGGGGGGTGGATTGTAAGATCCCACATCGCCTAGGGAAGTGGATCCTCTAAGCCTTATATGTATATTCCCATCTCTACGTAGCACGAGGCTTTTTGGGAGCTCACTGGCTTCGGGTTCTGTAGGAACTCCGAAGTTAAGCTAGAATGGGCCAGAGCATTCCCAGGATGGGTGATCCATTAGGAAGTTTTGCTCACGTGAGTTCCCAGAAACAAAACCGTGAGGGCGTGGTCGGGGCCCAAAGCGGACAATATCGTGCTACGGCGGAGTCGAGCTCGGGATGTGGTGGGGGTCGGGGCCAGGATATGACAGATGCCATCAGTGTTGGATCTATTGCCAAAGGCAATGATTTTGACCCCTTGAATGTGAACATCTTGGCACCTGTTTTTCACATTGTGGAGCATCGTTTGTTCGACGCATTAGCTCTTGATCCTAATTTAGTTACGCCTAGTACATTGTATACTAACCATTGCAAGCTCGGGCAATAAGTGCTTCCAGCTAACTTGTACGCCCCCAAGGAATTATCGTAGCAGAATCATGTAGAGGCATAAGGTACACTCCATGCATCCATAAAAGTTTGAGTGGAATCAGTTATACCATTCGACTTAGCTCTAAAGCGCAGGACGTAAGTTAAGGTAGTACTCATCCTAGCAAAAAAATGATTTGTGTAAGATAAAGAGAGATGAGTTTTTTTTCTTCCTTTTTTGTGATGAAACCAGGAGGAGGCCGACAGGGAATAAAACTGAAACCAGTGGGAGGGAGAAGATGAAAGGAGAGAGATCTTTATCCGGGGGTTTGGATTTAGGAGGGAAGAGGGAAAGATTCTGTGTTCCTGGCCGCACGATTCAATTGAACGCCATGATTTTGGGATCTCGTGGCTTTGGACAGAAAGATCTAAATGGAATCTTAATCTAATAAGTATGAGATTCAAGTGCTGGATTGTTCTAGTGGTTATGACCTTCATCTTCAACCCCTGTGTTTCAAGTTTAAACTCTCCCCAATCCACCTAAAAAAGGACACAAGCAGAAAAAACAGTGTGTTAAATTCTTTTGTATATTTACCTAGATATAATTTGTAGTCACATCATCACTTATTACTACGAACTAGTAGTATTCATTTTCACTTGGAAGTGAAAGGGCTTAGGTTCGATTCTCGCCAAAGGTGAATTTAAACCACATTATTGGTTGCCCATTGTGAGGCTTAGTCAACTCCCTCACTCCCTTAGTGTAGATAATATCGTTTGTTAAAAAAAAAAAAAGAATTTGTAGCCACGTCTATTTTTGTTTTTGTGGACAAACTAGAAACTTTCATTAATTAAATAAACTATTACATAAAATAGGAAGTGCTAAGGCAATCCATAAACAAACATAATCTAAAAGGAAATACAACATATGGCCCAAAAAGGGCAAGCTCACAATAACAAAAACCTAGATTTGGAAGATTGCTGCCTCCACCACAAAGATGCGCCACCATCGCAATCCGCCACGACACCAAGAGGAAGAACCCACGAACAACCTTTGTAATGCTCACATAATGCACTTCTAATCCTTCCTATCTAACGTTTGGTGATCTGATCCCTTTACTCACTTGACATCAAAATTTTGGGATTTGGAAGTTTTAACATTTTTCATGTTATAATTTGACATTTACAATTAAGATATAGCTGCATCACAGACACGCGACCGATAATCTGAACAAATTCAATACCCTTTTTCCCATATGATGCTAATTTTTAAGAAATCTATCACCTTCCCCAACAAATTTATTCATGAAATAATTCAAAACAGAAATTAACTTTCACCCAAAAACTATCAGAATTATTTCCTACCTATCACCCATCCATATTCAACTTCGTTTTCCAAAAACAAATTATATTGAGGACGTAAGAAAATCACCAGATTGAAGAGTGTTTGTGCTTATATGCTCTTTTGTCTCCTCTCTTCCTCCTTCTCCTCCTCCATGGCATTAATCACCTGATCACATGAATAATGGAAGAAGTGAAGCTACTAGAATTTTGTCCAAGTCTGTGTGTTTGCAGAGTGATATGGGCTCTAAAGCTCAAGGGTGTGAAATATGAGTACATAGAACATGACCTTTCCAACAAGAGTGAACTTCTGTTGCACTGCAATCCAGTTTACAAGAAGGTTACAATCCTTCTTCACCGGGGAAAACCGATTTCCGAGTCGGTTGTCATCCTTGAATACGTTGAAGAAACTTGGCCAGAGAATTATTTGCTGCCTGAAGATGCTTATGATTTGAAAAAAATGGTGGATTCGAATGGAAATGAAAATGAAAACAGAGATTAGGTGGAGAGATCGAGAGAGAGGTAGAGAGATCAATTCAATTACTAAAATGGAGGAATTGTTTATGTGCAAAGGAACGATCGTGATTAGGCGGAGGGCTTGAGAAATGGAGATCGAGAAATAGAGATTACATGGAAAGATCGAGAAAGGGAGAGATGATTAAACGGAAAAAACATTGCTGTTAGGGGTAACCACTAAATAAACTTACGATCTGATTTTTTGTTCAGATTCAAAGTTTAGCGCTCGTTTGGATACGCTTTTAAAATGATTGAAAATACTTTTGATAAAAAAGATTTTATAACCAATCCTTAATAAAAATGCAACTAAATCCTGAAAAAGCACTTCAAGTGCTTCGTGGAAGAAGCACGTACATAAGCATCAATTATGTGCTATTGAAATCCAAAAATATTTTTTCTAAAAATTTTTTAAATTATTTTAAAAGCGAGGCATTAATTAGTTTTCTTTATTTTTTATACTTCAAATATTTTAGTCGTCAAGATTATAAAGGCGTACGTCCAATCCAGTCAACGGCTCCAGAACTCCGCCAACCAACTCATCACCCTTTTGAACAAATAAATCAGTCGAACAAAGCGACGGTGCAGATCTTTCCACGTTATCATGCAGCTCATCCTGCTTTCGATTATGGACACGTGGAAAGCCAATTGTTCATTGTACACAAACTCGCACGTGCAGAATCTCTACGCTAAAAGGCCACATCAGTTAGTCGCACGTACGAAACGCTTCCTATATAAATTCACTCCGACTATATATTTGGAAGGCAGAAGCTGCTATGCTGGAAAGAGAAAGAACGAACCTCCCCTCCCTCGCTCGCCGGAATAATCCCAATTTCCAGGTTTGAAATATCTCCCATTTATTTATTTTACGAAAAAACTCAATATTTCTATTTAATTTAATTTAATTATTATTTCTGTTTTGCATATTCAGATTATGGGAAGTTTGTTGAATATCGAGATTTTTTTTTCCTCATTTGTGTTGCAAAGTAGTTTACTGCGACTACTTAGATTATAAACCCTGTGGCTGCCGAGAAAATTAGGAGATACCGAGAAAGTTGAAACTTTTTGAATAAATTGTTAGAAAACTAATGAAAAAGGCTTGAAAACTTTGAGTTTTAACTATAAAGATAAAATAAAGGGTAAAGTGAATAGTATCAGTATTGATTTTTTAGTGTAAAAATGTGGTTTTTCGTTAAAGTGAACAGGATCACGGGCTTTTCTTTAAAACTCCCTAAATTGTTTTCTTGTTTCATTGTGTGAGGATATTTTCAGTTAGATTCTTGATTTATAGTTTGATTAATTTTGCTTTGTTATCATCATTTTCAGTAATTCAATAGAAATTATCGTTTTCCCGGCGAATTCCGTTTCGAAGCTGACCTAGTAATCTGCCGAATAGCGTAGAGAAAGGGGGGAATCTCATTTTTGTTTTGCCAACTTGGGTTAAGGAGAATTCCATTACTTGTTAGTGGTCATGCCGTACCGTGTTCGTGAAAATCTATTCATCGGCAACATCAGTGATGCAGCAGAGATTCTCCAAAATGGTAGCACAGAGATCACGCATATTCTATCGCTTCTTAGTTCAGCGTCAATATCGTTTTTCTTCGAATGGAAGGGTTTAACAATTCCCACAAAGGAAATTAAGGTGTATGCTGGCGGGTCTGGTGGTGCCTCGGCTTCTGAGGATGATTCCGGTGACGGGAAAAAAAGTTGTTCGGCGTCCGATAAGCTTCTGTACTTGTTGGAATATGCAGGCAAGGATTTGAAGCTGGTGAGAATGGGGGTTCCACTGAGAGATATGGAGAATGAAGATTTGTTGGATCATTTGGACGTGTGTTTGGATTTTATTGATAAGAGTAGAAAAGAGGGGTCTGTTTTGGTCCATTGCTTTGCTGGCGTGTCTAGAAGGTACTCATCATTTTGACCCCTTATTGTTTTTCTCTTTAGTTTTATTCTGGTTCTTGTTAATACCTTCAATCAGCTTGATTACCAGAAGTGAACGTAGCTGCAGTTAGCTCTATATTGGCATTCATTCAACTTGATTCTAGGAACAACAAAGTTCTGTTTAAAGATACTTGTCCTCTTACTGAACGTTCTGCAAATCCATTTCTTATAGCAAATCCACAATTGTTGAATTTGTACGATAAATTATCTTTGAACCCTTCATAAGGCTGAAACAGCATGTGAATTTTTTATAGTCTACCTGCTTTTACTGCGTGTCTTTTAATACTATTTTTGCTTGTTGGGACTGCTAGTATCCTATTCTCTTTTGGGTTTTATTTTTCTTAAACATGCAAGTTTTGTTAGAAAAGTTAACAATTAGAGCTGCGCACAATTCTGCGAACATATATCGTAAATTGTCAAAAGGCCCACATGCTCTTAGTTTTTCTAGTTTTGTGAATCCAAATTTATAGCTTTTTCAACCTTATTTGCATGTGTCCATTGCAGTGCAGCTATCATTACAGCATATCTGATGAGAACAGAACATCTATCACAAGAAGGTGTGACAAATCCATTTTAAGTATTGCTAGTCTTCATATATAGCTGATTGCTGCTGTTGTATTTTTTTGAAATCCAAATAGTTCTTGTCAGTTTGAGATAGAAATAGTTTTGACAAGCATGTATAACTTGAAAGGGTATAAAAATGTCTAAGTAATTGAATTGGGCAAAAAATACAGCCAATTAATGCTTAACTGCTCAGACTTTAACCCCTTTCTTCCCTCATATGTATTCCTACAGATGCACTAAAATCCCTGCGGCAAATCTGTAAGTCTGTTTGCCCCAATGATGGTTTTCTTGATCAGGTGATGCAAGACTGTCTTATAACACTTAATGACATTACATTCTGATATACTTATTTGCAATTAGCCCATAATGAATTTTACTCTTCTATTTGATCCTCGCAGCTAAAAATGTATGAGAATATGGGCTTCAAGGTGGATCATGCCAGCCCCATATATAGGTCTTTTCACCTGAAAGTATTAGGTACACTTTCCTTTCTTTTTTCTTTGCTCCACCTTCTCTCCCTCCCCCTCCACCTCTTTCCTTATGTCCCACATGATCTGTCTTAATGAAGGGATAATTGATACATCATGTTTTCATGTTTTAATTTTTTAAAATTTTGATGTAGGAGCTGATAAAAGAGTTTCATAGAGACTAGGCTATAAATCTTGTGCTTTAAGTGGCAAGTTATCATATTTCTGCTTTGCTCGAGTGTCATGTCATACTCATTATAAAACTTATTGTTAGAAAGATAGTAAGGAACATTGCCTTACCTATTTGGTTGTGCACCATTATAGGTTGGCAATGGATCAAGCCATGTGTTTTGACCAGTTGAAAGCAATACATTTCACAAGCCTGACTATATAGAACCATGGGGTAATTCATCGCAATTTAAGCTTTATCCATCATAGGTCAAAATAAATTTTTTTAGAGAGAAGTGGATCAAGTGTTTTTTGTTTTCCAATATCAAAACTGCAACCTGTCTCCCCCTGCGGATGTTGAATCAACTTTTGGGTGGTTATTGCCCAATGAATGTCTTTTGAGAAGCGTGAGGGATGGTGTTTTCGTTGGAGTCAATGGCGGATTATTGCTCAACGGATGTCTTTGGGACCATGTGTTTCATTTTGATGCAGTCAGGTCAAAGTTTTGATATATTTCGGCGTGCAAATAGGAGCATACTTTGGTGGATGTCGTAGTCCAACTTTGTAGTAAAGAGAGAAAGTCTGTTTTGGATGGTAAATGGAAGAAACTCTGAAAGGAACTCCGCAACAACAACAACAAAGCCTTTTCCCACTAAGTGGGGTCGGCTGTATGAATCCTAGATCGCCACCATTGCACTCAGTTCTGTGCCATGTCTTCCGTTAGTTCCAAGTACTCTTAAGTCTTTTCTTAGAGTCTCTTCCAAAGTCTTCCTCTACTCCTTCGGCCCTGAACCTCTATCCCATAATCGCATCTTCTAACGGAGCATCAGTGGGCCTTTGTTTCACATGTCCAAACCACTGTAACCGATTTTCTCTCATATTTCCTTCAATTTCGGCTACTCCTACTTTACCTCGGATATCCTCATTCCTAATCTTATCCTTTCTCGTGTGCCCACACATCCAACGAAGCATTCTCATCTCCGCTAATGGAGTTGATTTATAACCCTTAAACTAACCGTAATCTTAACCATAAAAATGCTTAGGAGTACTAACATTAAAACAGCTAAAATGCTGCTACGGTACCTGTGAACTCTAGCTGAAAATGTCTTGTCCCCTCATCTACCACCTAACCTAACAGAAGAAAATAAATGTTTAGTGGAACAGCAGCGACAATTTTGGAAGGAATAGGAAGGCAGTTTTCTCTATGTTCATTTACTAAGTGCATCATTTGGGTCAGCACTTACTTTGTGCATCGTTTGGGTCAGCACAGGATATACCATAACCTACTCATTTTCGGTGGAGTTTTCAAATTTATTGGTAAATGTGAATTTCTGTTTCGCTGCTATAATTGAAATACGCCCCATCATTTCAGGTGAATCTTATCATCGTGGGAATAGAATAGACAGTTCTATATTTGGAGCAGATCCTGGTGTGGCTACTGAAGTTGCCTCTGGAGTGGAAGCAACTTCAAATGAAGGAAAAACTGTTAAACCAGCTTTCCGCTGCAAGAAATGTCGTAGAGTTGTTGCATTGCAGGACAATGTTGTTGATCACATTCCAGGTGAGGGAGAGCAATCCTTCGGGTGGCGCAAGCGAAAAACTAGCAACTCATATAACAAGTCCGAGGATTCTGAATCTGAATGTTCATCCATTTTTGTTGAGCCTCTAAAGTGGATGGCAGCAGGTAAATTTACATCTCTCAATTCCTTTTTCGTAGGCTATTGTCCTTGTGACCTGCTTTGATTAATTTGAATGCTGTAGAATTGGATGAGTACTCTTCCATTTTTGTACCCGTATGACCTGCCTTTTCCATTGCCACAATAGTTAATCAAGCAAGTAGCGGACTGTTGTCGAATGGGATTTACCTTGTTTCTTTAATTTGATTGTTATGATATAATGACATAAATATTACAGTTGTTCAACTTGGATATTATATAATCAATTTGTAGCTTAAGATTCAATTAATTGTGAATTTATTAATTGCTGGTGGTATCTTCTCCATTCCACAGTCGAAGAAGGTGCAATGGAGGGAAAATTGTCCTGTGTGCATTGCGAGGCTCGCTTGGGTTACTTCAATTGGGCAGGCACCCAATGCAGTTGCGGAAGCTGGATCACCCCTGCCTTCCAGCTCCATAAAAGCCGAGTTGACGTCAGCACCATCTAATATCTGTCAAAAAAAGGAGAAAGGGTCCAATACCTCTCCAAGGAATATTTGGAACCTTAGTAGAGGTATAAAATTTCGGAGACAATCAGCTATCCACGGAGGAAAAGGAGTATTGTTTATCAAGTTTTTCATACTGTGTGCTGAGGTTTCAATTGAGCAGGTGCAGCCTGCAGCTAGAAAAATGCAGTGTTGATTCGTCTCATATAAGATTTTTGGAGATTCGGGTTTTGTTTTTCGTTCTTTCGTACGGGAGCTCAGTTAGGTGACTGAAAATGTTGCCATGGAGGTATGTTTGGCATGAACTGTTATGGTTACAACTAGAATTCAAGTCTGCTTTTTATGTCACTTGATTGTTGTAGGGCATGTAATAACATGATAAGGTGGTACAGGAAAGTACAAAATTACCCTTTCATCTGTTTCTGTTCAAAGTTCATGATGTTTGGTTAAAATGGTCGATTTGAGAAACTCAACAGAACATGTCAAGTTGAGAGATTATCTAACAAAATGTTTTATGTTTTATTGCAAGTAACTCTTTATCACAATAATGGAGGTACCGTATGGTACGTGGGACGGGACGGAATGCAGTGGGACAAGGCGTTCCGTCCCACGTTTGGTGCGTCTAAAAACCGTGGAACGGTTGTCCCATGAGACGAAATTTGGCCTGATTTTTCGTTCCACCTCTCCCCCTGGAACGACCCGTTCCACATCCGTGGAACACAAATTTATAACATTTAAAGATAAAATTTCCGCTTATCTTTTTTCAATATTTACATCATCTGTTTCGTCCCGTCCCGCTCCGTCTTGTCCTGTCTGTGTACCAAACGGTACCTTACATCTCGGCATGGGTTTGAATCTCATCGGCTCCTAATCTAACGTCTAATCTAACGAAATCTATCTTTTGCATCAAATAGAAAATGGCGTCTAAATCGTGTCAATTAGATTTTGTTTTTGTAGTTTTAATTTCAAAACAATTCAGATGGGCCTAGCGGCGTAATGAGATTCAAACTTTTAGTAAAATGTTTGGGTAATTTTATTTACACCAATTTAATCTCTCGTTACACTCAACTTACTTTTTATACCCATTTTATTTTTAATTGAACTATCAACAGCTCTTTAAACCCAAATTTATTACTTAAACTACCCTCACAAACCCAGTTTAATATGTAAATTTGTCTTTACACCCATCTGAAAAAAAAAAAAAAAAAAAAAAATCAAAGCATTCTCTCCTCTAACGTTCTCTCCTTCCAACAGTTGCTTTTGATGGAATCTCCATCACCCTCTATAGCGTTACTCTCTCAATTTAGTTTCGTATTTGTCGAGACTTGATAGTATTGGTCAATTTTCTCATTAGATTTGTTGAGAGAGAGTTCTTGAATTGCTGCTTAATGATTTGTTACACTGTAAGAGCCAATTTCTAATATGATTGCAGCACAATGCATGTTCTTATTGACATATGCTGGGTAGAATTTAAAGACAAAAGTTGTTTAAGATGTTTTTGAAATTAGGCTCAAGTGCCTCATGTGTTGCATACAAATTTATGTTCCCATGTTTACAATACCAAAATATTTCTTAAGACCATTTCTTAATTTTCTTTTTTAATAAGACTCAAAAACTTGTTTGGTATAAAATTCAAAATCATTTTTTAACAATTAGAAAGAAAAAAATAAAAAGAAAACCCTGGCTTCACCCTCGACCTCCCCTTCCCCTACCCTCCCTTTCTCTTTCTTCATTCAGTCGTCCTGATCTCCATGACTGTTAGGCTCAAACTCCAGAACCTTATCTCAACCTGCAAGTAGCATAGATAAGAGAGGGAAACAATGGAGAGAAAGGTAGAGAGAGAAGGGGAAAGCTAAGCCCCAATATTTTTCAATTGATAATTGTTGATTGAAATCACAGCTGCCTCGTACACGCTCCATGTGAGCCTTTAATACAACCTTTCAATTCGACTAAAGCCACATGGCACTACTTAACTAATCACTTAACTAATTATCCACTTAATGACTAACCCTGATATTACTTCTACTAAGTGATTTAACCTATCACTTATTTACATTCATATCATTACCCCACCCTTGGAGAACAACCTTGTCCTCAAGGTTTAAAAAACAAAGTCGGGAAATTTGGCAGTGAATTCATCATAGTCCTCCTAGGTAGCTTCCTTGGTTGACAAACCTCCCACAACACCAAAACTTGGACTCCAGCAGCAGCACCCTTCTTGTACATGCGTCGCTGCAACACCTCATGTGGTTTCTTCAATTCCAAACCATTTGTGACTTGCTCTGGCAAAGCAGCTATAGGAGTAATCTGAGAACCCAACCTTTTCTTCAAACAACTCACATGAAATACAAGATGTATTTTGGTGCCCTCAGGAAGCTTGAGTTTGTAAGCTACTTTGTCAATTCTTTCCAGCACTTCAAACGGACCATAGAACTTAGGGTGTAATTTGTGGAAAGTATGTGAGTTTAATGACTGCAGCTGATAAGGTATCAACCTCAAGAACACCCAATCGCCCACCGTAAACTCCCTCTCGGTGCAATGTTTATCAGCCTGATTCTTCATTTGAGTTTGAGCCCACACCAGATTAGATTTCAACAATGCAAGCATCTGATCGCGCTCCAATAAAGCTTGCTCCACAACTTCCAGCTTAGTAGTGCCCCTTTCATAGGTGATAACAAGAGGAGGAGGAATACCATACATAATCTCAAATGGAGTGAGTTTGGCAGAGGTGTGGTATGAGGTATTATAACTCCATTCGGCCCAAGGAAGCCAATTCACCCACTTCATTGGTTGATATCCGACAAAACACCTCAAGTATGTTTCTAAGCACCTGTTCTTGACTTCGGTTTGCCCATCACTTTGGGGATGATACCCAGATCTCATGCTCAACTTAGAACCCTGCAGCTTGAAGAATTCTTGCCAAAATTGACTAAGGAACACTGAGTTGCGATCACTGGCTATATTAGAGGGCATGCCATGAAGTTTAAACACATGTTCCACAAAGAGGTGGGCTACACTTGCTGCTGTGTATGGATGGGAGAGTGCAATAAAGTGAGCAAACTTAGACAACCTGTCTACCACCACCATTATCATGGTTTTGCCCTTGCAGTTCGGTAATCCAACAATGAAATCCATACTTATGCTAGTCCATATTTTCTCTAGAATGGGAAGAGGTTGAAGTAAACCCGGTGGATCTATTGTTTCATATTTATTCTGCTGGCACACCACACACTCCGAGACAAACTTCTTAATGTCTTGCTTCATGCCCGGCCAATAAAAGCACCGTTTGAGTCTCTGGTAGGTTTTCAGCACCCCCTGATGTCCAGCAGTGGGTGTGCAATGATGTTCCTCAAGTACTTTGGGTTTCCAACCTGAAGTAGGGAGAAGAACAATTCGTCCTTTATACTTTAGGAAGCCATTGTTCAGGTGGAAGTGGCGGAACTTAGTGTTGACAGTCTGCAAAGGGTCAGCCATGAAGTGAGCCATTTCTTGTGATTTATTCTTAATCCAAGGATCAAGCTCCAACTCCCTTCTTAACTCATCCAACCATCCAAAATAAGGGTATGTGATGGCCCGACATTCCAACATTTTAATCGACAATTCGACAGGCACTTGCGAGCTCTCCGTGGTTGTGGGGTTCCTGGATAATGCATCAGCCACCACGTTGTCCTTACCATGCTTGTATTGAATTTCATAATCGTAACCAAGCAACTTGGAGACCCACTTTTGTTGGAAAACAGTGTTAGCCCGATGATTCAAAACATATTTAAGACTGTTGTGATCAGTCCTAATGATGAAATGTCTTCCTTGCAGATAGTTCTGCCATTTTTTTATTGCATGAACTATCGCAATGAGTTCCCTTTCGTAAGTTGAAGAGCCTGATTCTTTGGTCCCAAAGCTTGACTAATGAAAGCCACGGGTCTACCCTCTTGTTGTAACACAGCGCTTATTCCTTGGCCGGAGGCATCACACTCCAGCTCAAAGGGTTTCGAAAAATCAGGAAGAGTCAGGACCTGTGGGGATGCCGTGACCTTCTTCAAGTGTTCAAAGGCTTCATTAGCCGTGGAAAACCACATAAAACTATCCTTCTTAGTGAGCTGGTATAACAGCTGACAAATCTTCCCATATCCGGGCACAAACTTTCTGTAGTAGCCCGTTAACCCCAAAAATCCACGCAATTGTTTGACAGCAGTGGGAGCTGGCCAGTCAAGTATAGCCTTAAGCTTTGTAGGGTCGGCAGACACTCATTCTCTGGAGACCAAGTGGCCTAAATACTCCACAGTGCATTGACCAAAGGCACATTTCTGTTTTTTCACATAAAGTTGATGCTTAAGCAAAATAGCAAAGGCTTCTTGCAAGTGAAGCAGATGATCCTCCCATGTCTTACTATAGATTAGGATATCATCGAAGAACACCAAAATAAACTTCCTGAGGAAGAGTCTGAAGAGATCATTCATGAGATTTTGGAAGGTAGCAGGAGCATTGGTCAGGCCAAAGGGCATAACCAGGAATTCATAGTGGCCGACATGTGTGCGAAATGCAGTTTTCTCGACATTGGAGGGATGCATGCGAATTTGATGATAGCCAGACCGTAAATCTAGCTTAGTAAAGTACTTAGCGCCAAATAATTCATCTAGTAAGTCATCAATAAGGGGAATAAGATATCTGTCCTTCACAGTAATGGCGTTCAACTCACGGTAATTTATGCTCATCCACCACGTGTTATCCTTCTTCCTGACTAACAGCACGGGAAATGAAAACGGGCTATGACTGGGTCGGATGAAACCAACAGCTAATAGTTCTTGAACCGCCTTCTCTATCTCAAACTTTTGCAGCAGACCATAATGGTAGGGTCGGATGTTGGGAGGCTTGGCACTAGGAATCAATGGAATATGATGATCATGGTCTCTAGGAGGTGGTAAGGCAGCATGCACTGCAAAAACGTCCTCAAACTGTGCCAAAATCGATTGCAGTTGTTGTAACTGAAGAGGAGTGAGGTCAGAAGCCTCTATTTTTTCCGAAGCCATGGAATACAATAGCAACCCCATATTAGAGTCAGTCACTTCCTTATCAAGTTGATGCACCGAGATCTCTTGCACCAGGGGTGTAGGAGGAACATTGTGATGCAGCTTGAATGTGTGCCCTTCCGCACTAAATTCCAGAGTCAATAAGTGGAAATCCCACAACACACGAGTGATGGTAGACAACCAATGAACCCCCAAAACCAAGTCACAACCCCCCAAAGGCAATGGAAACAGCGTAGTAGAACATTTATATCCACTCAATGACAACGAAACATCCTTATAGCATCCACTGCCCTGAATTCGTTCCCCATTAGCAATCATCACTTTGAACACATGAGTGCTATCAAGCAGCCAACCCTATTTTTTTGCTAAGCGAGAGTCTAAAAAATTATGAGTGCTACCTGAATCGAGCAAGATGCGCACTGGGTGATTCCGCAGAAAGCCCTCAACCTTCATGGTTTGCACGGAGCGACTAGCTGGCGTACCATAGAAAACACATTCACTTAACTCTATGTGCAACAGTTCAGGATAGTCAGCCGGGGTATCCTGGGTACCATGGTCGTGCTCAAGTTCATCCTCGAGGACATCCAACATCAATAGCTGCGTATAGGGACATTTATGACCGCGACCCATTCGCCCCTGTCCTTCTTGCGCTGAACCTCCGCAGGGGTGAGTTTCTTATAAGGAAGGGGATGAGGACGAGGAGGAGGAGCAGGGAGTTGTGGGAACACAGAAGGTGGAGGCTTCAAATTTGGAGGAACACGAGGAAAGGCAAGCTTTAAGGCAGTCAATTTAGCATAAACTTGAAGAGCAATGGAGATAGCATCATGGACTGTGGAAGGCCGTAACAATTTAACATCATATTGCAGTTCACGTTTTAAGCCTCCGATGAAACAGCTTTTGAGCACATGACCAATATCACCAGATCTAGTGGCTAACTTGCGAAATTCAAGAATATAGTCCTTTAGAGTACCTGACTGCCTCAATTTGAAAAAAGATTCCAGGCTATCTTTAAATTCAGGAGGACCAAACTCTTGACAAAAAGCAGCGATGAATTCCGACCAAGAGGGCGTGGATTGCAAACAATTCCGCCAACGGAACCATTGTAAGGGCTCCCTATCCAGATGAAAGGAAACAGCAACAACGCACTGATGGTCTGGAACATCGTAAAAGGAAAAATACTGTTCAGCTCTGTAGATCCAAGCCAGGGGATCGTCACCGTCACTGAAACGAGGGAAGTCCAAGCGAGGTTGCCAAGAGGGCCGGACGTTCAATCCGCCACCATCACTACCGTCTCGACGAGGAAGATGGGGAGTCTCAAGACACCGAAAATCAGCATCATCGGCGGTCTGCGCCAACGGGTCGGAAGTCTGACCAGAAGTCTGACCACCGCTACCTCCGCCCAGAAAAACGGACTCACGACGACATTGCTTGAGGAAGGCTTGCAGTTTCAGATCCCATGACGCTGTTAAGGACGCATTGTTGGAAGACACAGCAGCCTGGAGCAATTGAGGGAGGTAAGCCAGAGTGGCCTCAACGGCGCTGATGCGAGATTCCATGGCGAGAAGCTTGGAATTGTTGGTGTGGCGGGGCATGCAAGAGGGAAACCAGGACCGGAAGGCTGATACCAAATGTTAGGCTCAAACTCCAGAACCTTATCTCAACCTGCAAACAGCACAGATAAGAAAGGGAAACAATGGAGAGAAAGGTAGAGAGAGAAGGGGAAAGCTAAGCCCCAATATTTTTCAATTGATAATTGTTGATTGAAATCACAGCTGCCTTGCACACGCTCCATATGAGCCTTTAATACAACCTTTCAATTCGACTAAAGCCACCTGGCACTACTTAACTAATCACTTAACTAATTATCCACTTAATGACTAACCTTGATATTACTTCTACTAAGTGATTTAACCTATCACTTATTTACATTCATATCAATGACCAAACATGGCAAGCACTTCACAAAAATACCCAAAAGTAACAAAAAATTCTAAGAAAATCGCTTGCAGATGCAGTTCTCTAGAATCTCAACAACAAGTTTGTACATCGACTGGTTGAGTGGCATTTTGATACTGAATAAGACAAATGTGGAGAAACCAATCTCCACGGTGAAGTTGAGGATCCGTAAGAGGAAAACGTCGACAACCAATCAAACGAAGAAAGGTGTTGGGCTGGCTTGAAGTCGGGTTTCATGAGGTTTGTGGCGAGGGCGAAGAGGAAGCAGAGATCAAAGCTTGTCGGCGCTTTGAATGTTGGTTGCGATATCGAGAGGAAAGAGATTGCAAAGATGAATTTTTTTCTTCTAAAAACTCACTTTATTTGTTTTTAAGTAATAAGCTAAAGTTTTGAGGTATGCTTGAATATAGTTTACAAGAACAGGCTTGCCAAACACATATTTTTGGTTTAGAACTCAAAAATTGTTTTTGAGTTTAAAATAATGAATTCAAGTCCAATACTAAATGAGTCATTTAGTACTACGGCCTAGTGGTATTCTTCTTTATTTGTAAGTCTTAGGTTTGTTTCACGTAAAATGCGAGTTTGAATTATATTATTGCTAATTTATTATGAGGCTAAGCTCACTCTCTCTCCTTAGTGTAGATAATATCGTTTGTTAAAGAAAAAAAGTCCAGTTTTGGAGGCGCGTAGTCTAAGTTTGCAAACCTACAATTTTTTTGGGAGTCTTAATGAAACACTCCTAATACTATTTATAAACTTTTCAGGAAATGACTATAATTTAGAATTGTGGTTAATGAATATTTATCAAGATATCCAAACTCTAATAATAAGGCTGAGATAACTTCTACTACATTATGCTTCTTATGATGCTTATAATTAAAATGTGATGGTCTAAAATCTCTCATGTTAATCCTGACCACAACTATATTAACCTCTGGTTTACAAAAACAATTTTCTGTATTATCACAAAGACATTGTGGATATATCTTTGTAATAATATTCATCCCTGGTTTGAATCAAAGATGGACTGATACAAAGCACATTATAATTGTAATTGTAACTCTTATCATGAAGTGATATTCTGCTCATGATCTCATTTTGCATGTCTGGTGACATTATTCTTAATTTTTCTTTTAAAATTTCTTCTAATAAGATATCATCTATTTTTAATTTTAATGGTATATTTCTACGAAATCTTTCATATCTTTCTTGTTTTCATTTGTCAGATGCTAATACTGTTCATTTATTTGATGCTACTGCATTTCAATATCTTCTTCTAAGAGCTTAGTCGTAATCTCTCTCTCTCTCTCTCTTTTATGGACTCATTAGCCTCTTATTCTATAGGTTCAATAACTTCTTTTTCTTTATTCTTATACTGATAAGTTTCTATGCCTATTTTTAATTCTCTTTTTCGGGTGTTACTTGCCTTTTGTTGCATTATAAGAGATTGGAGTTTTTAGTTCATTTTGGTGAACTGATTAAGCAATGCCTCATGGTCTCTAGAAAGGGCTTGGAGGCTATGTTCAAGACAATGAATATGATGCTGGTTTTGATGAAGATTATAATTAAAACTATCAAACTCTTGTTCTAAAGCTCTAATTAAGTTTTCATGACCTAATCTCATGGTTGACTACTTAATTTGAACATTCCAAAAATTATCTAAAAGAACCTGCTATCTATCAGTAAGTCTTGATACCCTTGGCCTATACCTCAAAGTTGGATTTTTGATTCCTTCAACTATAGTGCCATGAAAGTTAAAAGTGGATACTGATGGTGATGCTGGTCTGCTTATGCTATTTTGAAATCCACTAAATGATGGAGGTCTATACTGGTCTTCTGCCTTGTGGTCTTGTGCTATTTGAGAATGCTGGTCCATGATATTCCATTCATGTTCAATGAATTAGTTTTGATAAAATATCAGCTAATATATTATCACTACCTTTAATATGTTAAAAAATTGGTTTAAAACCATTTCTTGTAATTGAATCAACAAAATTGACCCATCTTCGGGCTGCTTATTAGTATGTACTTATTGTAATGAGAAACTATATTTTGACAGTCAGTTCTTATTGTAAATACCTAACTATGTAAAAATAAAGAAAATGCTTCAAATGAGTTAATTATTCCTAAAATTTCTAAATTTGTTACTGGTAATCTTGACTGTACATCACTATATTTCCGTGATGAATATTTACAAACTTGTTCATCAGACTTTGGTGTTTCCTTATACTTTTTCTGATATAGTATTCCTTCCCATCCTAGTGATGATGCATATGTTTCAACTATCTCGTAACTATCATCTAATGACAATATTAATGGCTTAAGCTTTGTAATTTCTTCTTTTATATTCTGAACTAGTTTAATATCTTCAATATTAAAATAATTCATGTCCTGCTTTTCTAGTTTTACTATGTACTACTGCTATTTTTCTTCATAAATTAGGGATAAAATTTCTTGCATAATTTAACAATATTAATATTGTCATGTTTTGCCAGTTTTATTATGTAATACTGCTAATTGAAGTATTACAATTTTTACTTGTCCAGAATGACATTTTGAGTGGCTTGTTATGTCATTTGGCCTTAAAAATGCTTCGTTGATCTTTCAAAGAAAGATTGATCAAATTTTAAAAAAATATGATAATTTATGTAGCATTTATGTTGATGATATTTTAGTACATAGTAAAAATTGAAATAAACATAAAAAACATATAGAGATAGTTTTACAAAAATTTATTGATAAGGGAATTGTAATTAGCAAAAATAAAATTACATTAGAAAAGTAGGATATAGAATTTTTAGGAATGTATATTAAGTCGGGTACAATACGATTACAAGATCATATAGCCAAGAAAGTTTTAGAATTTCCAGATAAATTAGAAGATAAAAAACAACAGTATTACATAATAAAAATAGCAAAACAGGGCAATATTAATATTGTAATACTGTCTACTTGAAGTTTCTCATATAGAATTCTTACTATGTAATACTGTCTAATTGAAGTATCTCTAAACATGCTCCTTCTTCTAAGATTGGATATTCATGTTCAAATATTTCTTCATCAAATATTCTATATTATTATGTTCATCATTTTCTTTTGAGTTTTCTAAATAATAATTATCTTGACTGCTAGTTTTTTCTATACTTGTGCTTTTATATGCTTCTAAAGTATTATTTTGATCAGTAAAGATTATTGCCCTACTGAAAAATGTTATGTTAGGATTCATAAATAAAAAAAACCTTATAAATTGTTCAAAAAGTTTAAGCCTAAAATAAATGGATATGATCCTACTTGTGAAACAAATGTTAATGGTAAATTAAATTTTGGGTTAATCTCTATTTACTACCCTCATGTTTCGTGGTTTTCAACATTTAGTACATCAAGTTTTTTTCATCCCAGAGTCATACCTAAAGTGTTAATTCTGGGACAGTCTCATACATCCGTTAGTCAAACTGTTAATTCTCCCGTTAAGTGATGACGTGGCGCCCATCTGGACAATGACTGGGCACCACGTGTCATTAAAAATATTAAAATAATTAATTATTAAAAAAAAAAAAAAAGCCCTCTCTTCTACCCCGCCCCCAACCCAGAAGAAGAGGAATAAGAGGAAGAAGAAGGAAGAAGGAAGAAGAGGGAAAAAAAAAAAATACCCATCTCTTTCCCCCAGCCCCTAACCCAGAAGAAGAAGAAAAAAACAAGAAGGAGGAGGATAGGGGCAGATGGGTCGCACGCCGCGGGGGGGGGGGGGGGGGGGGGGTGGGGGGGTGTGGGGGAACAGAGGGAAGTGGGTCGCGTGGGGGAGGGGTGGACGGAGGGAAGTGGGTCGCGAGGGGTGGGGGCGCGGGGAAGTGGGTCGCCTGGAGGGGTGACGAACGGGGGGTGGGGGAACGGGGTCTTCCTTTTCTTCTTCCTTCTTCCTGTTCTTCTTCCTCTGGGTTGGAGATCTAGTTTTTTTTTTCTTCCCTTTTTTTCTCTCTTCTCTTCTCTTCTCTTTTCTTCCTTGTCCCTCCTCCTCCCTCACTCCCCTCCTCCCATCCTCCTCCTCCTTCTGGGTTGCAGATTCCCCCTCCCCCCGATTTTTTTTTTTTTTTTTGTTCTTCTTCCTCCTCCTCCTCCTTCCTTTTCTTCTCCTGCTGGGCTGGGAACAGGGGAGAAGAGAGTTTTTATTTTTTTTTATTTTTAACTTTAATTAATTAATTATTTTAATATTTTAATGACACGTGGCGCCCAGTCACTGTCCACATGGGCACCACGTCATCACTTAACGGAAGAATTAACAGTTTGACTAACGGATGTATGGGACTGTCCCAAAATTAACACTTTAGGTATGACTCTGGGATGAAAAAAACTTGATGTACTAAATGTTGAAAACCACGAAACATGAGGGTAGTAAACAGAGATTAACCCTTAAATTTTTGTTTTTCTACTTTAAGAGTCTCATTATTAATACAATGTGTTGAGTAAACTGGTCTCTCATCAAACTGTGTTATTCTAACTGATTTTGCTAATTTTTGTCTATATATTTTTGGTACTAATTCTTCTCTTATGACACTCTTTGTGCTTTTGGTATCTATCATAAATTTTGTTTGTATTTTATAATCTTTTGCTATTTCTATTTCACAATTTATGGTAATTAAAGAACTATTTTTTGGTTTCTCTATATTATGCACAATATTTCCTAATATTTCAGTACTCTTAACTAACTCTGCCAATTAACTTCTAATAACCTATTATTATAACATTTTTTGTGACAACCCGTCCCTAATTTTCTATGTAATTTTCTCCCTGAGTGTGTAAATTGACATTTATGTCCTTTTTGGAAAAAATGGAACCTGATGTGGATGTAGTCATTCAGTTTTTATATTATTTTTCTTGATATCATAATTAATTAGTACTCGTTGTTATGAACGCGTGAGCGCGAGTTAGACCCGAATCGGATCTGTAACGAAAAAGTTGCGCTTAATTAAAGTATGTTACAAGGGGTAGAATTGTGCATGCGTGTATTAATTATTCAGTGTGGGAAACACTGTTAATGATAAGGGGACATATCTTCTGGGTACTTTTTGCTGTGCAAAATTTGAAAACCTTATCACTTTTCCCTTTAAAATTGAACCCGTGTACCCATTCCCCTCACCAATCAATTCATTTCCTCAATTCTCTCGCCCAATCAGGTTTTCTTTATTTTCCACCAATCAGATCACTCTCTTTCCTCTCTGCCCAACCAGAAAGCTGACTCTCTCTCATCTTCTCATTCTATCTCTATCTTGAGACCCTCTCCCCTCTGCAACACACACATACCATCATCAAATCTCACAGATCGAGCTTGCAAACACCACCATCGTATTCCTCTCAAGCCCACGAACTTAACCGTACAAACCGATTCTCAAGCGAATGAGTTTTGAGTGTCCAACTCGGAGCAACTCGGAAGCTCCAACTTAGGGGTGATTTTCTCCACGATTTTCCGTTTGAGTTGCACGTTTTTAGAAGTTTTGGAAGCATCTAGGCAACTCCCCAAGGACATTAACCTAGTTTTGAAGTGGAGCCGATGAGGAAACTCACAGTTTTGGGACGTTGAGTTAAGGTCCGAATCTTTCAAGGCTTTTTCAGCCCTTTTCTGATTTCTTTTTTTAATCTCAAGAGGTACAATCTTATTCTCGTCGTCATGGGCTTCAATTCCATATCAATTTCATTGAAAATGGTTGAGAAATAAAGAAGTTATAGAGTTTTAGAAATTTTTTCAGTTTCCGGCAAAATCAGACGGCGGCGAACGACAGAGGCTCACCAGGGAAGAAGGAGAATATTCCGTCAAAGTTGACGGAATATTTTGATGCCGTTAAAACGCCATTACTGTTTAACGGAATATTTCGTCAAGTCTAACGGAATATTCCCTCAGTTCTGTCAATCACTGACCTGCGCGTGGGAGCACATGTGGCTGTGGGCTAGGCGGCGCGTGAGGGCGCGTTCGAGCTCCAGCCAGCGTGTGGTTGACGCGTACGGGTCTGTGACGTCGAGTAGAATATTTTTGTATATTTAAACCATCCGTTTGAGCAAACTATGAGGGTTTTTCCTAGCTTTTTTGTATATGTCCTATTAAATTAAGTAGTTTAGTTATTTCACATATAGGTGAAAATTACCCCGAGGAGGTACGAGGACAAGCGAGGCTAGGGGGCTACAATCCATCGACGTATCATTGAGTGGGCATTTTGTTTTCATATATTATATATATAAAGTTTTGTAGTTTCCATAAATGCTTTTAGATTGATTTTACGCCTATATGCCATGATTTATTTAATTTTTAAAAATGTTGTTATGACGTTGAGATTTATTTGTTATCATGGCATGTTCCTACATATTATATTTGCTCATCATACATGCTTGCACTGGTGTAGTACTCGCCCCAGGCCAAGGCCAGTCTTTCACGTGTATGTGCACATCGCACCGCATGCTCGCCTTGGATCCAAGTAGGTGCCAGTCCTGTCGTACAGGTTGCCCTAGGCAGCTCCAACTCGTATGTGTTGCGCTTAGCTCCAGTCTTCACTTGATTGTAGTACTAGAGCGTATATATATTGATTACACTCAGTCATGTTCATGTCATAAATTATCTGCATGAACTCGTGTGTTAGCATAGATTGATGAGCACCTGATTTTTTTTATGTTACTGTTGAGATATTGCGATTTGGCATACTTTTGGATTTACTGTTGATTTGCATTGATTTCATACTTATATGTAGTATGATTTTATGGAAACTATACATGTTTTACAGTGAAGGGTTAGTACGTTTAGAAAATAAATGTGTTTTTATAAACCTTTGTTTTTGCCCACTCACCCTTATATTTTTCACCCTTCCAGGTCCTCGTTAGCTGATTTATTCTGTGGTGTACGAGGAATATCTGGTGGTTCTGGCATATCCATAAACAATGTATGGACTTTTCCCAGTTGTGTATTAAGACTTAACTAGTTCTACTACATTACTTAGGTCATCTATGCTCTGAACATTTGTGCTTTATGGGTTCTTCCTGCTACTACGCACTCTTTTAAATAATTGTTAGTTTAGTTTAAATTTATCCTTATTTTTATTGCATCACTTTCCTATTTGGCTACGTCACCTTCGGGTGACGGCCAACATGCCTTGATTCCGGTCGGGGTGTGTCATTTTTCACACAATATTAAATATGTATTCTAATATACTATACTTATGACATCTTTCTGGCCAACCTAAATTAATATATTTATAATCCTCTTTATTTCGTTCTTCTATGAATGTACACATCACTATTTGAACTACTTGAATCTTCAGAGTCTGAATCTATCATATTTATACTCTCTATAAACTTGGACCAGAAAAACCAGTGCTCAAAATAAATAGTTTTTGAGCGCGTGCTTTTGTCGGTAAAGGTAAAAAAAATCAAATGTATTCAAGTAGGGTTTTCTGGAACGTATTAATAAGCCAGACCCATACTTCGAGTTGTTTCATGCCATAAATAAACTCGAACACTCAATCTATCATATTTATACTCTCTATACTATAAATACTTTCATTATCACTTAAATCATCTAAACTATATATTGACTGCATATCCTCATCTTCTTTTAATTTGAATAACTCCATTAAATGTACTTTATCTCTCGGCTATTTACCTAATTTTGGACACTTAGGTCTAATATGTCTAATCTCTCAACATAAATAACATTTACAACTAGTTTTATCGTTTGGAGCTTTATATTTTCTTATCCAAGGTCCAGTACTTCTTTTCCTAAATTGTTTTGGAATATATTTTATCTTCCTATATGTTCTTGAAGATCCTATACTGAAATTCTTATGTTGTTTATAGGGTTTGTATGCTTTGTATTTCTTTTTATATATTTTTTTATGCTTATTTTTCTTATGACAAGCATACTATTGTGGTAAATTTATATTTATACAACTAATATAAAATTGTTTTCTAATTTGTCTCTTAGCTTTTATTTGGCTACACTCTTATCTAAGAATATCATATACATGTTGAATTCTAAGTCTTATTGCAATATTATTTTTCTTTGCATACTTTTTCCAATCATTCCAAATCTTTTTTCCTATTGGTCCTTTTTTTTTTTCTTCATATAAGTATGTAATAAATTTAATATCACTAATTATACTCGTTCTTTCTAAATATTTAAACAAATCTGAAGAATAGTCAACTATGTATTGTAAATCACAAATTTGTATTTGTTCTAAATTTCTAATAGCTCTTATTTGTTTTTGTTCACTTCTGTCATCTAGTCTATTATGACCTAAAAATCCCTGTTTATTAAAGTAACAAAACCATCTATGTTAAAATGTGCTTTAGTTACCTGATGTTGTTCTGGATTTTCAACTTTCGATGATTGAAAATAATAAAAAACTAAACCATCTAAAGTATGCTGAAAATAGTCTAACATACTTTGTGAATTACTAAAATCTAACATTAATGATGTACACAACCTTTTCCCAAAAGGCCTCGCGCTAGGTAGGGATGAGAATATACATATAAGGATCACTCCCCTGGGCGATGTGGGATCTCACAAAAAGCCATATGAATACTCTCATTTTCAATTTCACTCTCATCATCATCTATATTTTCTATATGAAATTAACTAAAATATGATTTTCTTATGTGGGTAACTGCTTCTGTACTAAGTATATTAAGTGTAACTTCTTTATCAACACAACTAATTTCATGTTGACTGATTCTACTTACAATTCTACCTCTATTTTCAAATAAACCTAATTGATACAAATTATATTTATTTTTCTGTGTTCTTTCAAAACTTCTTCTAATAAATTCTTGTGCTTCTTCTTCATTTGGACAAATATCTTCAGCTCTAACTACTATTTTTCATTTTCTTATAAAATGTTCCATTTTCTATTATCAAAAGAATTTATCTTAAGTCTTCTAATTTGATTATTTTTACTTAAAGTTAAATTTTCTAATTTTTGTAACAAAGATGATGGAAGTGATGAAGATGTGTTATGTAAAACTTGATTTATTTATGTTATTTGTTATTCAACTTGATCTAATTTTTCAGCTAAATTTAAAACTAATTGGATAATTAAATTATTTTGTTTAATAGGGATATTACCACTAGCTATTGGTGCTGAAAAATTTGTTTAACCTACCGGTTCTTTATCTAACTTACTAATATCTTTCAAAGCTTGGATATATTTTCTATTTGTTTTAGAACTAGTCATTAAACTGATAATCTATCTATTTTTTTATGTAACTTATCTACATATTCACTCCAATCTTTTTGCACTAATTGGATTTTTTGTACTTCTAATTTTAATTGCTCAACTATTTCTAATGATCTAAATTCTACTTGCTTAAACTTAGTATCTATAAGGTCAATAAGCTCTTTTATCTCTCTTTTGTTGGGAAACCTTTAAATATTTTTATTATTATCTTCTAATTAAGATGTAATAAAATCTAGATTTTGCCTAATAGTTTTTATGGAATTTTTCTGAAAATATTCAAACAACTGATTTAATAAATAATTATGCTTATTATTTTCTAGTTTATATTTTTTGCTTGACTAATAATAAGATTTACAATACTATTGGCTTGTGGATTTTTTTCACTATGTAAAATATGATTATGCTTTCTTAATGGGAAAATAACAAACTAAACTATTTTGGTCTAAAGTAATTTTTGTATTTTGTGGTTCAGTAATTTTTAAATTAAGATAATCTATCATAAACTACAATCTTTCCTTCTCTAAGATTATGGCTAATTATTTCTTAAAAACTCTCTTTCTTCTCTCAGAGTATGATCTGTTGCTCTTTTTGCTTCGAATACGTTATACTGCACTTCTGTGTTTTTATATTTACTAATAAATAAAGGGTGTTCAAGATAACAAAGATAAAACTTCTGTTTCTTCAAAGTCTTGCTAATTCTATAAGAAATATATACTAATTTTCTTTCTATGCTAGTTATAGTTGGTCTAAGACAATAAATACCTGGTCGTTGTTGTTGATAGGGTCTACAAGGACAATAATAGCTAGTGTTCATACAAAATTAAATAAGTGTGTGATATCAGTTGTGTTTAGTCCTCAAGGTACTTTACTATTACAATTATACTATTAAAATGCTAAACTTAGCTCTGATACTAAATTCGAAAAGCAAACGCCCGGTTAAATAGTCAGATGACCATTATAACAACTAGACATAAAACCTTGCACATGAAACTTGACATGTTTCAGCATGATGACCACTCACAATGTAGGTGTAAGGCTTTAAAGGCTAAACTTAGAGGTACCCTGGTTAATGTCCAGGTATTTGTATGGTAAACATTCAACTATAACAAAGTGCTCGAATAAAGTATGATCGTCAGTTTAGCAGGTTAATAATATAATTACAATAGTGTTTTCCTATTTTGGACTAGAAGTATAATTAAACAAATACACTAAACAAAGAAAGAAAACTTACTTAATACTTAAGACTTGGAGATCGCTTGAATATATACACTTGAATTTTTATTGATGTATAAAATGTTTACAAAGAGAAGTGTTTACAAAGAAGTAAGCAAAGGGAGCAAGAAGGCTAAGAGAGCTAAAGGCTGTGTGTAGCTATGGTAGTCGTGTTGGTGTGATGTGGTATGTAGGTGTGGTGTATTTACCATGAGAGAAAGCTTATCTTTTATACAGGTGTCTCTTTGGGTGCTTGTCAACTTTTTTTTGATTTGTCACTTTGCTTCCACTATTTCTGAATCTGCTGAAATTGTTGGCACGGTTTCTGAAACGTGGATTGAATTATTTGTCTCCTTTTACTTTTGTTTTGATAATGGCCATGTGAACTTGTTGCATGCCTTGTTTCTGTGGAGCCCATACTTATCATTTTTTCTTTATGTCCATTTTATGTATTATAACAATCTTTTGTCCCCGTGAATAAACACAGTTTTTAGGGGCCTTTTATTAGTTTTCCAATTTTTTTATGCTAGTTTGTAGGGGTTAAGATTGGGGGGGTGTGTGTGTGTCTATATATATATATATATATATGTATATGTATATGTATGTATGTATATGTATATGTATGTATGTATGTGTGTGTGTGTGTGTGTGTGTCTATATATATACACATTACTTCTTCAAAGACGTTTAATTCCATATAGTTAATTCCATATGGTTTTCTTGTATTATACATATTTGTTCAAAGATGGTGTAAATTTTATGTAGGAGAGCAGCAAGCTGTGCTTCCATGGGGACATCAAACCAATAGCCACCTCTGCAGAAGTGGCCAATACAAAACAAGTCGGCCCTTCACAAAATGACCCGGAAACTCCCTCAAAGACGGCCAACGACGGTGGCTGTATTGCCCCTTGGAACGTAATTTTAGAACAAAATGTTAAATATTGTATAAGAACCTTGATTTTGGCAATTAGCTCCCATTTTATAATGATACGCCATTATGGATTTATTTCTATAACCGTTGCCGTAACGTCTCTATAATTTCATGTGTGGTTTCCGCAGGTTCACACAAAACCGATGAGTTATTTGTCTTTAGGGCCCTCAATCCATGTTATTGGATTTATGTCACAAATTCTTCAGGTGATGAGATAAAGGTAGGTATTCACATTTAAGACAAGTTGAGCACGAGATTTGCCTTGGGAATGGATAAAAGGAAAAAGAAAGAAACAATGCACAGAAGTGTTGTTAAAACATTCCGAACGCAATATACTGCAACTGTACGTCTGGTTTCCTTTTTAAGACAATATGCACCCTTCCGATATGGTGCAGACAATTCTATGTCCTACTCTTGTGTAAACGGTATAATAATACATATTCTGTGCGCAATAGCTACAATATAAAAATAAAAAATAAAATAAACAAAACAGACATCCTTCTGATAGCGTATTAATTCCGGTCCTCTGTAAATTTGTTTGCCACCTTGAGATATGGATGAAGTTTCCAACCTCAAGAGTGAAAAATTTGGATCCATCTTCACAGAACAATAATTAGTGGCCCTGTGCTTCTAGGAGGATGTTTGTTGCTACATTGACGTCATTTCTAGCCTGCACTAGTGCCTGTCTGGCAGAGTTCCTATCAAACCCCATAGAAACCAGAGTAGCAATGGAGTCCTCTGTTGGCTCTGTTGCAGACAGCATGGAAGAGGGATAATTTCTCTGAAAACAAACGAGGAAATTGATGACGTGCATACAAATATGAGATCAGAACATAACTTAACCCAAAAGCTTATATATTAAATAAGCTGTGCTGCATAAGCTTAAATGGCTAGCTTCAGGAATATATGTAAGCACTCCTCAATATTGATTTCAAAATTAAAAACTTATTTGCACAACAATATATTCCAACAACAAATGACATGCATCTCATTTAGATTTGCCTCAGTCTACCGTTCTGCACATTTACTTTCTTTCTTAGAAAAAAAAAGAACATATGCAAACAAAGAAAATGAACCTCAGAAACCAAACATAAATTTACCAAAAACAACTCGGCCTTGACTTGAGCCAGAAGGACAAAATAAACATATCAAAACAGAATTTGAATATATCATTTTCCAAATTACTTGAGGGTCATAATGTTATTTCTTTTGTTTTTGTCATTCACACTTATTCTGGATCAAGTTACTCTTCTGCATTTAGAGCAGTACAAAACTGGAACCATCGCAAATAAGTCCTCTCATCGTCTCTTTTATTAATGCCACACTCACCACACCAGGATTAAACTCTTTTATCCCTAATTCTTACGACTGCCAGTCCATCTTAAACAAATATGCCTTGCACAACATTCCATATAATAGGGCCCACAAAACTTGCCCTACCAAGTTTTATATAGGGAGGTGATTTCCACACACCCTTTTTAGCGGGTCCATAAAACTTGCCCCATTTTCCTTTATATAAACCTCTACTCATGAACTGTAATCTAACTCACTCCTGGGCAACAACCTGGTCCCTATCCCAGTTTGACTAAACCTGCACTCTATTTTGATCAGCTCTAGTCCTGTGCATTGTGGTGCCACTTTTAGCAAACATGTTCCCGCGAAAGTATTTTATGATTAGTAAGCCTTTGTCTTTCATGGAAAATAGATTCTTTCTTTAGATAAACCGAGAATATATATTAAGTGCCCTTCTAACATGGATCTACTATATTGAAAACAGAAGAATGCTTGCCTCTACTTGCCGAGCCGTGAATGGTGGTGCATTTCCCACAATATTTCTAGATGGTGCTGCTGGTGGAGTCCCCATTGATGGCCAAGAAATCCTTGAAAAGAAAGAGGCAATGACTTCTGGGAACTGTGAAATGAGAAGAGACGTGCACATGAATAAATACGAATGTGTTTTTGCAAAATAAGCAACTATTGACCTGATAACCATTGAAGTGTTAACGTATGTATATGTAAGAGAGAAATAAGAAGGCAAAAGTACATGCATGACCAAATTCATATTCCTCAGAATGGTGTGATCGACATGCGTTCATATAGACTCACATGTACACGTACAGGAACACATGTTGTAGGCACAAATCCACCATTGATTGTAACACAATGGAAACCAAAAATAAATAAATAAACAAAAATGTAAACAATGCACTTGGTCAAATAAATGCAATGAAATTGCTGAAAAAAACTGATTCTGCCCAAAAGTTTAGCAAAATTTGTAACTGATTAAAATCAAGTATTTCGAATTACTGAAAAGCTGCCATAGTTCACTGAAAAATCAAAGCTTTAAAAGCCACATTGAGAACATGACTTGTCGAACCCCCTAAATTCAAGAAAAGCTTTTTAGCCAAAATGGTACCTGAGATTTGCATAACATATCACTTTGGTCCCTGAGATTGAAAATCAATAGAAATGGTCCCTGAGATTGTCCACCATCCATTATTTTGGTCCTTCCGTTTAAAACTCTGTTAAGTGTCCCGGAGCTCTTGGCCGAAAGTTTGGGCAATTTTCAAAGCTTCGTAACTCAATCGTTTCTTAACCAAATTCGACCCATAATATATCAAAATGAAGATAGGAAATTGTAGAACAAGATTATACCTTTTTGGAAACCCGATGGTTGCCACAGATGGCCGGAAAATAGCCTGAAAGGTGACCGGTCCGCGGGAAAACTGGAAAACTCGCTGGAAACTGGGTAAACTTTAAACGTTCATAACTTCTTCAATACTCAACGAAATCGAGTGATTCAAAAACGAAAATCATACTTCTCGACGAGACAAAGAGAATGGTACCTTTCTCGACGGCTAACTCGTCGTGGTTTGGCCGGAAAACGGCTCGAAAGTGTTTCCGGTCAAACCACGGCGAGTTAGCCTTCAAGAAAGGTACCATTCTCTTCGTCTCATCGAGAAGTATGATTTTCTTTTTTGAATCACTCGATTTCGTTGAGTATTGAACGTTTAAAGTTTACCCAGTTTCCGGCGAGTTTTCCAGCTGACCAGTCACCTTTCAAGCTATATTCCGGCCATCTCTGGCAACCATTGGGCTTCCAAATAGGTATAATCTTGTTCTACACTTTCCTATCTTCATTTTGATATATTATGGGTCGAATTTGGTTAAGAAATAATTGAGTTACGAAGCCTTAAAAATTGCCCAAACTTCTGGCCAAGAGCTTCGGGACACTTAACGGAGTTTTTAACGGAATGAACAAAATAATAGATGGTGGACAATCTCGGGACCATTTCTATTGACTTTCAATCTCACGAACCAAAGTGATGTGTCATGCAAATCTCATGGACCATTTTGGCTAAAAAGCCGAAAATTTATTTTAAATAGCAGTTAACAAAAATCAGGCTTTTTTTTCCATTTCCAAGGCCTGATCTACGATTATATATCTCAGGGTTCAGAGTGAAAAAACATTAATTACTGTATGAACAGAATGCAAATCCAAACTATTGGCCACATCTTGAAATACAACGCAGAAAAAAAAATGCATGGTTTCCTTTACTTTTTTCTTTGGTAAGATCATAAGTGAACCTCAAAAGTCAGATTGAAATATAACCTTTGCTTTGCGGATAGAGAAGATATTTAGATGATATAAGGAACCACAAACGACTCCAAATATCCCTGGTATGATTGATCGTTTCCAGGATGATAAAAGAAGCTGCAAGAGAGAACAAAATCTAGATTTAGTGCCTAGGAAAAGAAAGAACAGCTTAGGTGCATGTTCTGCAACATATATGGTTAAATGGAGTACTTTGATTGCACACATTTTACCTGTAGACCGGCTAGATATACGAAAGACTTATCTGAGAAGCGAACACCAAATACACGAAAGCGTGTTGAAACTGGAATATCAAAGAAAAAGGGTACAAAAGATGCAAATATAAGACCATAAGGTCCTGAAGTAAATAGGTTTACTGCTGGATCTGCAAAAGTCAGAGGAATTTGATGCCAAACTTTATCAGTGTAATGCACAGAAAAAAGCAAAACAATGCTGAAAACCAGGAAATGAAACAATCTACAATATAATATTCCATCTATAAAGGGTTTTCTTCAAATTCCTTACTAATGTGAGTAACCTCAATCTATAGGCTGTCTACATTGTAAAATTGAAACTTGGCACAAGTAGAAGGGCCAGTGAGCTAATCAACCAGCAGTAGGATATGATTGTGATTTCATCAAGCGCTGATGCTGCCACAACCCATATCAAGAAGCCATGATATTCAGGGTTGCACTAACTATTGTTGAAGAAAGGAAGATGACAACTACCTATTCATCCAAAATATCATTGTAAAATATCATAGATTCCTGTTTTCCAATTGGCGAATTTGGAATCGAGAAACTCAGGTTTGGAAAAGCAACAAACATGGCTCCGTGGCCCACTACAAGGCAGGTTTGCATTAGAAGGGTTCAGATTACACAAACCTCAACAAACATCATAAAAACAAACTGCTCTTATGCTCTTATAGAAAGAAAGATGTTTTCCAATAGATCTTGCCATAGTCAATTTTTCACTAATGATTTCTAAGAGGCTTTGAGATTTTCCAAAATAGACAAAGTACTGTCCTGTACAAATAGACAACTGCATGCAAGAAAACAAGGTAACAAAGGACCAGTGGCATGAGGTCGGGAAAATAAATAAAAGGCAAAATAAGGACATAAAACTTAATTTACAAATAAAAAGAATGTAAAAAAGAAAAAGCTATCCACACCTTTAAGGATTGCTAGAGCAAGAATCTCAAATAGTAATGATACCGTCACAGAGTACAATATGAACACCTGCACAATCAAGGTATACAGATTATTACAGTAAAATCAATATATAATAGCAAAAAACAAAAATCAATTGCATTCTGCATTGTATTTTATATTGTCAAATGGTGGAAGTGAGACAACATTATCAATTAACAAACAAGTCATACATTGATTATTTACTTGAAGTACTTTTCATGCCCACTCGAGTTATAATAGATAGCCTGTCATATATCATGTTATTAATGCACCTCAGTACACCCACCACACACAACTATGTAACTAGGCCATCCCATATTAGTTTTGGTTCAGATTGAATTTTCTCCTCCATTCACTGGAACTAGTGGTAAAACAAGTGTCCAATGTCCCAGCCACCAAACCCTTGACATATTTGGTTCACTAAAGAATGTGATTGTATGCAGCTGCATTTTTGTGATGGTACAAATGGCAACCATGAACAATGACGTAACAATGGAAGTAAAGGTCGCAATGAGGTGTATGGTGGTTATGGTATGACCACACCAACAACAGACACATACACAGAATATTACAATGTTGTTGGGCACAAATCAAAATAACTGAAGCTGTGCTCTCGTAAACATTGAATGATCTTGATAGTCTTAGTGGAATCTAAGAGGTTAGGAAGTGGTGTAGCAACTGTGATGGAGTATGGAGGCCATATCCCTGTTGTGGCAATAATATATAAACAGTCAAGTCACAAGTCAATTCTTGGAGTCTCCCTTCCTTTCATTGGTTCATAAGACTATATTGAAAGTGATGCACTTGGCTTGATGCTCCCCTTGGCTTTTGTTGTTTCTTAAAAGAGCATTCTTTGTAAAAATACTTGTCTTTTGGTGGTGGTTTGGAATTGTACTGTGATAACTAATTTTGGGTAATTTGGATAGAAAGAAATAAAGAATTTGTTATATTTATGGAAGGGATGTAGGGGAGACTTCTTGGTAAAAACCTAAAAGGTGAGTTTAACTTTATGGAACTTTCACTTTTGTAATTTAGTAGATTGGCGGAGCTGCTGTCGGATAGTTTTTCATTAGCATTGTATTACAATGTAAAGATGTATTTTGGATATTTTTTAGGTTTGTACCATTCTGTTGGTGGATCTCTGGTCCACACGTTGTGTATTGTGATTTTAATCTCTTCAACAAAGTATTTTTTTAGGTTTGTACCATTCTGGTGCCTTCACAAAATCCAATCAAACCCTTCGTAGTTTTTGATAAGTTATAACTCATCCAAACTGGCAAACTTCTGAAAGATTTGTAATACAAATTACAAACTATGGAACCAGATTAATCTTTTATTTAGGCACAAGATGTCAATAATATAACATCTGACACAGGTATGCTGAATAAAGTAAGAACGGAGAAGTCAGTGAATATTTTACGCTAACAGATTACTCACTGAGTACTTATTGGAACCTATCTGTCTCTCAAAGACCCTGAAGTAGTATAGCAGATACAGCCCAAACATCAGTTCTGGTGTGGATGAAAAGGCAAACACTGACACAATTAACTTCCAAAGGCGAAACTTCCCGAATATGTCCTGACAAAAAAAGACAAAAATAATTTGGTCAGAATAACCAATTCATTCAAGAGTTCCTAGCCCCTTTCACTACAACAACAAAGCCTTATCCCACTAAGTGGGGTCGGCTATATGAATCCTAGCAACTTTCACTAACTAAAAAAAATTAGGATTGGGGATTTTTATTCTACACAATCAACCAAGCTGAATAGCAGTAGTTTGGCTTCATCTACTAATCCAAATGCTTTGTGGATTTTCAACTCAAGATGTAATCACCCTCAAGAAGTTAGATCACAAACAGAAACAGGTTATTAGGAGGGTATTTGGTAAAATTAAGGAACCAAAAGAAACTATGTTGCTGGTCCAAACACTGACTATATTAACCAAGCCTAAGGCCAATTTCTCCTTGGGGGAAAAAATTGTGTAGACGAATTTCATACAACATAAACATCTCTCTATTTTATAGCTAGGGTGGAGTTAATTGACCAGTTTCGAAATTTCTCTCACTTGATAGACCAATCCCAAACAAAAACTGGTTCGTCAGTTTAGTTCTACTAATCTATGGGTTATATATGTTTAGTAGGGGTTACGGGAGAACTGAACACTAGGGTGGGTTCTTTGTTGAGGCCAGGCCATATTAAATCCAACGAGTAGCACCCACCTCTAACATACAAGAAGACCTGCATGATAGGAGAGTTAAAATGCCATAACTCAGTAGCGATCTCCATAATCCCTCGAATCCTCAAACTGTAGTATTTTCCAATCTCTAGGAAGAAGGGAGAGTTCATCCAAAACTAAAGTTGCGTACACAACCCCAATTCAATTCATCCTCAAACATCTAGAATAATTCTGGTTTTATGATACCTTGATATAATATAAGACGAAATTATTAAGTAGCTTAGCATCACAATAGAGTTCAAGCCCAATGTCCAATCCCCATTGTTTCTTTAAACTAATCCAGAAATAGCAGGGCAAGACACATTTTAGGTTTACAACCTCATGTTGAGTTGTCATGACAGGAGTGGAAAATCAATATCCAAATCTGACTGTCAAGTGAACCCAAACTGAAAGTAAGCACACGGCAATTAGAAAAATTAGTTAACCAGACAACAATCAATTCCAGTCTGAGGTATCTCCATACCAACCGCAGCGAACCACCGAAAATCAACATCTAGCTGACTAGATGTCTAAGACTGATGAATGAGTAAAGTGTCCTACACACGCACACTCACACACACAAACAGGGATTTAACTACGCAATTACGAGCCGCCAAAAAACTTTAATGATGACCATAACATGCTGAAGAATGATACTGATGAAATAGCAACAATGACTTGCACAGGAAACAAAAACCAAATTCAACAAAACATTTAACATCAAAGTAAATTAAAACTAAAATAGTAACAATTTTGGCACAAAACCCACCTGCAATTACACCTTAAAATGCAGTAATTCTTCAATACTTAACATCAATAACAAAAAAAATCGTAGCAAAAATTTTATATATTATTAAAAAGTGGAAAAAAAGAGCACCAGATATGACAATCCAAGCTTGCTCGAACGGCCCTGGATCCCAAAGAAGACGGTGAAAAGACCGCTGGCAACGACAAAGGCTCTGGTAACAGGAGCATTATCTGCGATGAATAAACAAGAAAGCTTCTGGGTCATTCAACACAAAGAGAATCGAGAGTAGAAGGATATATAACATATGAAGATGGTTCAGAGCAATTTGGGGAAGAGAATGTACGCACGGAAACCAGATGGACCGCCGTTCATCTTCTCAGTGAAGGACGAAGAAGCAACAACGACCTTCACAGTTGACAATCACAATCTCTGTTTTTTGTGATTTCTCAGCCCTCTCTGTCTTTTATTCTTCTATTAAAGACGGTCTTTTATTCTTCCCTTTTCCGTTTTTCTTAATTTTTTATTTATTTTATATAGGGTTTATATCACAAATGGTCCCTGAAATTGACCCCATCAATCATGATGGTCCCTGAAATTGAAAATCGATCAATGTAGTCCCTGAATTTTAACTCGCGAATCAATGTGGTCCTTCTGTTAGTATTCCGTCCAAATTAACTTTAAAAAAAGGTTACATAACCAATTTTTCATGGTAAAATGATCAAAAATAACCCTGTTATTTATAATTTTACTTACTACCTCTCTTTTCTTTTTTCTATCTTCACTTTTCTCTCCATTTTTTCATGGATTTGGTGCTAAAACTAAAATAAAAACAAAAAAAAGTGGTTCTCTAACCTTTTTTTGGTCATTTTACCATGAAAAATTGGTTTTCTAACCTTTTTTTAGTGTTAATTTGGACGGACCACCACATTGATTCGCGAGTTAAAATTCAGGGACTACATTGATCGATTTTCAATTTTAGAGACCATCATGATTGATGAGGTCAATTTCAGGGACCATTTGTGATATAAACCCTTTTATATATATTTTTTTTAGAAAATGTGAATTGGCAAATTTCTTATATACTCCGTTAACGCAACATAAAAATGATACGAAAATAACGAATTGCAAGTTTACACAATAATTAACCGGCTCGTTATAGGGTCACTCGATAAGAATCTGTTAAGAACGAGTCATTAACAGGTTTACACGTGAATAATCTGTGGCCATGGATAATCTGTTTCGTCCCATTAAAAAAAAGGTTATTTTGATAATTTTAAACTACTAAAATGCTTACTACAAAATAAAATAGACATAGTGTATATATTGTACATTTAATATGTATAATATTCTATACAAGTTAAAAAAAAAGAAGTTAAGTTTTATTTATTTATTTCCACCATGAGAGTTTCTTATTATTACCATTGGAAATTTTTTTACTTAAGGCCTTGTTCAAAATTCAAATCAACTAGTATAGGTAAAAAGACAGACTTTCAATTTTAGAGTCAATGATCTAACAAATTTTTTTTTACTCTCTCATTCAGTCAGACAAAGAGAGGGGATGAAAAGCCATGTCATGTGTAAAATCAATTTGGAAAGATCTAGGGTTGAAAATCCATTTTTGAGAAAAAGTGTCAGATGGCCCATGTAGGCTGTCTTAATTTACGTGCCTAAATAGCTGGATAACAGACGAAATTTCTGACTAGACAACTACACTAAACAAAAGGAATCTGGAAAAATAAGCTTCATATGCAAATGCAAATGTATGATTCAAACATTTTGTAATGTATAAGGCTGGTGCTTTGACAAGTTCAATCCCAGTAGAAATCATAGATCAGCATTGTATCCTAACTGTAAATTATGAGCATGTGTGGTAACATTTACAATTTTTGATAAGGGAAGCCAAACATTAAACCTAGTACTTAACAATCTCCCCTTTTGGCTTTTCCTTGACAAAATAACCCCAAGCCTATGACTAATTTCACTCAACACCCACACTTAAAAGAACATCAATCAACAGAAGAAGACCAAGTAATAACTCTTGCAAAGGAACACCGCTTAACAAGAACAAGTGAAATTCACCATGGGTAAAAGGCTTGCAAAGGTAAGAAACACACAAAATTTTACTCCCCCATTTTTTCATGGCAAAAACAAAGGATTTAAAATGAATGGTGCGCCAATTAAACAAAAGAGATGATATGTTAATTGAGCTCATGAAAGAAATGTCCAACCACAAATGTCCAATAACGTAGTAAAAGAAATTGAACTCCCTCATAAAATGTGCTCTCCTAAAAACCTACACTCACAAACTACGCTCCCCATAAGCTCGAACTCCTCTGAATAGAACTCGTCATCAGAGGTAGAGTCACCCAACCCAAAATAGGTCAAGTTTGCCTAAAAAAGAATTGATCACCCCTATAATGAGCACTTTCCTAGATACAAACTCTTTCATAAACCTAGAAGTCTACAGACTAAGTGGCGGCACCAAATCAGAAATATTCAAATTTGTAGCAAATACACAATGCAAGGACAGTCAAAAGCACAACATATAGTAAATAGTAATACATCAAATTAGTACGCCCAAGCAAAGTGTAGCAACAGATAAGCACAGGTAAGTGAACCAACTCCCCACAAAGGATGCATGTGATATAAATGAACTCCCCAGAAATGATGCTCTTTATACAAACAAACTTCCCAAGAAACAAGACCACGCTTGAAACAAGCACTAACAGTGAAAACCTTAAAAGATTTCACTTTTCTGAAGAGGGATAGTGACTTAGCAGAAAAGGAAGATGTCCAATTACGAACAGTTTTGTGCAAAAGCAAGAAACAATGTACCCAAACGTATTTGTGCAAACACTTAAAAAGATAGAGAACATGATGACACCTTTGGACAGAGGAATAGTGAGGTCCTGATAAGCTTGATGGTGGTAGGTTTCTATGTCATATAGTGACAAGTAAACAACTTAGAAGAGTGCATACGAGCAGTGGAGGTGAAAGTGAAACCCTAGAGATGTTACAGATGAAGAGATCTGAACCGTAGAAGGGACATGGATGGTTGAGATGAGAAGGTTAAAAACATAAATATCACTAACAGAAATACCTCAATATTTTTCACTTTTCTAACGAGAACCAGTGACTCGATAGAAGAGAAAATTGTCCATTTAAAAATAGTTTTCTGCAAGAGCTCGAATCAAAGTATCCAATCAATTGGGACAACACACAGAAGCAAAGGAGATCATAGAAGACAGTCATAATCTTAGCACCAATAAACTATAACTAACAAGACAAACCATAAAGGGAATGAATGAAGAATTAGCTTCAACATTTATGCTTCTGAGAGAGAGTAAACAAAATACTTGAATTAGAAACATGCAATGCAACTCTCAAAAGACAAATCTTCAAGATCATACATGGACAATAATACTAAGATTAACACTTGCTCATGATGCAACAACGATGTGTCAAGGTATAGGAAGAGGGATATATGATAGTTTTCTTTAAATCATAACTCCATGTCACTGGGCCCAAGGTTAATTCAAAGGCTAACCAAATTTTTAATAATCTATTAAGCTTAAGAAACAGCACTTCCTACATAATATGAACAAGAGACAAGACTAAAAAAAAGTAAGACATAAGCCTTGAAAGAGAAGTCAACTTGCTATGAAACTTTGAGTGAGGCACCAATTTGAGATATGCCAAGGTCATTTGAATGAAGGTGAATATTTTATGAGACACCATTTAATTTTTGGAAAATTTAATTCATGACCTGTAGAGGGGATCTTGATGCACAACCTCATGACATTGCATGGAAGGCCAACTTGATGGGATCGTGAAAGATGAAACTAATGAGAATAAAAAACAGGTTAGTTCACATATTTGAAACTTGGAAAAAATTTAACCTAAAACAGAAATCAAAATCACAAAAACAATGCTACCCTAATATGCAATGATGTGGGTGTTTAGTGCATGAGTGTGAATTTGTGGCTAGGGTTTTCAAGTAAGAACACAAGGGGTAGCTCAAAGCTAAAATCAACTTTGTTCTAAAATGTAAAACTCCTAGCCAAAACAAATGAGCATATAAAATGAATTTAAGAAAGCAAATTCAAAGATAGGTTTAGAAATATTCAGTGAAGAACATTACCCATAAAATATGTTTGATGCTTATTGGAGATCTGAGATAGAGATGAAAATCAAACTCTAAAAAACTTTTCCAATCTCAAACCCCAACAATAAATGAACCCTAGAATGACTTTATAAAGAAGGCTGAGTTTCAGACAGAGAGGGGATGAAAAGCCACGTGTCATGTGTAAAATCAATATGGAAAGATCTAGGGCTGAAAATCCATTTTCGAGAAAAAGTGTCAGATGGCACATGTAGGCTATCTTAATTTGCATGCCTAGAAAGCTGGATAACAGACGAAATATTTGATTAGACACTACACTAAACAAAAGGAATCTGGAAAAATAAGCTTCATATGCAAATGCAAATGTATGATTCAAATCTTTTGTAATGTATAAGGTTGGTGCTTTGACCAGTTCAATCCCCAGTAGAAATCCCAGATCAGCATTGTATCCTAACTCTAAATTATGAGCATATGTGGTAATATTTACAAATTTTTACAAGGGAAGCCAAACATTAAACCTAGTACTTAACAAGATCCGATTCAATTTACTAAACCGACATATTCAATCATTTAATTCGATTCAAATTTGATTGGTTTTGATATTTTACCAATTGGATTGGATCATTAAATTGCAATTCAACATGATTGGAGCGAAAGACGAATTTACTTGTTATTATTATTTTATTTTGACAAGTGACATCATTAGTAGGTTAAATATTTAGTTGTTAGGGGAGAAGAATTAGCCGATTCGAACCCAAACCAAAGTGCACAGACATAAAACCATTATCAATCCTTAGAATCTAATGAAATTCAATTCGACCTAAACTGTTTTTGTACATTTTTTATTTTGCAATTTAAGTCGTGTTACTTTCTCTAAAAAGCGTAATTAGATTTAAAAATGGAACTATTATTAGCACTCCAAAAATTTCATTTTACACTCCTTGCAAGTGTATTTTTCTTTCTAATTATAGAAAGTTTAGAGTGCCAAATAAGATTTTTGAAGTGCTAATAACAATTCCCTTAAAAAATAGTCAATTTATTAGCAGTACATGATAACTTTACTAACTTATCTCATCATAAAAGGACAATAGTTTCCTCATTCATCGCAACAACTCTTTTGCGCTTACACACATCAATAAAACTTTTCTACGTTGCCCAGGACCTTGAACTTCTACATTAGTCGTAGAATGTGCAAAAACTATTGTCGACAATCAATTTGGTTGGCAGTATTGGTGGTGCAACAACAATTGCCGCTAGTTTGTACAAGTGCAAAAACGGATAATGTCAATGTTAGTCAATGCAACAACAATTTCGGTAGTCCGTACGAAAATAATATCGAGTGTGATTGCAAACATAATTGTGAATTGTCCGTTATTCTTAACCATTAAGGGGTGGTTCACTGGTTAGAAATGAATTTTAATTCTGTATTCGACACGTTTTGGGTTCGAGTTCTCATGCTGGTGAATCGCACGATGGTGGCCAGGGGGAGGCTGAAATGCCCGTGTAAGTCTCTTTGACCCCCAAAAGAATGAACTGTCGCAGTGAAACCACTAACTGCGTTTTGCTGTTGTCATGGAGACGGTGGTGCTTGGTGGTGGCAAGGTTGCTATGGCAGCTGTGATAAGCCATGTTGAGTAGCAACTTAAGGTCACGTCACGGTCTCCATCCTATAATTTCTATCCTTGAACGTAGGGTGTTCCATTCGTCGTGGTTCAAGAATTTCTCACCGTCATAACTTTTCCTCAAGGCTATTTAAAGAACTTAAAAATAAATAAATTATGTTAGTAGGAATGTGTGAGAAAATTTACGTGATGGAAAATCCTGAAAAGAGAATGTGAGAGCCTTTTTCGAGATATTAAATGGAGCTCTATATGAAAGTACTAATTTTTGGTAACAAATTTTCGTCGTCTTCAATCTTGACAAAATTGTACCTACAAAACAAATAAACACCTTTGACCAAGGAAAACGCCTCGCGTGCCATGAGGTGGGGGGTTGGCCAATGAACCTCCGATACCTAAGTCAATTACTCTAAAAAGAGAGAGTTTAGGGATTAAGCATGTAGCAAGAGCTTACCAGAAATTGGTGGAAATGTGTAGGGTTTTGCTTGATATGTGGCGGCATTCGATTGGCCAAGATAATTCATCCGTAGTTAGGATGAGAAAAAAATAATCCTAAAGATATTAATTATTAAATGATATCTTGAGATTATCTTCGAAGTATAATTGATTTGATATAATTGTGATTCCTCGCTTGAGTTGATATTCAATTAGGAGATAGTAAAGATAGGATCAATTACTCCTATCTTTAATGTCTTTGACTTTTCTCCTTGTCATGGTCATGGGAGCTTGATGATATTGTAGTCAGCCGCTCTAGCCTCCAAGGATGTTAGACCATGCGTGGGAGTCTTTGTGGGCCCCACCCATTTAATAAAGGTATTCTTGTATTATTCGGAAAAAGTCCACGTGTGGTCTTTATGATTTTTCGAATTATTTTTGGCTCCACGGTCCTACCATGGGGTTGCTTGTCCAGCTACTCTCACTCGGATCGGGGTCGCAACTGGTCCAGTTTGTTGATTTGTTCTTGAATTTTGGATTAAGTGGATCACTAAGTAAGGTAGTGATTTTTCAACTTGACTTTTGGTTGAATCTTTGATCGTGTTGCTAATTTTCTAACGACTTAAAGGAACTTATGCTAATTTTCTACTGACTAAAGGGAGAAGATGAAATGAAGATGGGTGTTTAATCTCCAATGAGGTCGAGGTCTTTTGAGGTTGAGGATCATCGAGGAGGGTGGCAGGGAGGGTGTTTGTGAGGAGGTTAAAGAAGAGGAGGATATGGGCCCACCTTTTATTATTTTAGTTTTTATTTTTTAAAATTTGAATGCCAGCTCACGTGTCAACCAATAGAGGAGCATAAGTGGGCCCGTAGCTCCTATGTCAACAGTTAACAGACAAATGACCAACCAAGCCATAAACCTCTTCTTTGTGTAGGCTTTTCAGTCCCTTGAGATCAATGGTGGTTAAATTTGAATTCTGTTTTTTTGGGTTTTACAAATGCAATGAACTTAAAGAAACAACAAAATAATTAAAGACAAGAATCTAAATTGTTTTCAGTTTCTTCAGTTTCAAACGTTATACCCATTGTGCCTTTAAGTTATAACGTTGTTTGGTCTGAAAATATTCCAACGTCTAAATTCATAGCTTCCATATATAAGAGTTATTTATCTCCTGTATAAATATCTCAATATCCTCCTCTCCCATGATGAGTTTCACATAGTCTCCAAACATTGTTCGAGTTTTATTTGTTCTTTTCTCTATATCAAAGGGAAGGATCAAGTTGTTCACCCAACCTAAGCATTGTGAGTGTATATTTACAAGAGTCACATGAAACATTGTCTTCGAGAATCGAAATTTATTTTTAAGGACAGTGATTACACCTCCAAAACAAAAATCTAGCTTCTACTAAAACATCTATGAAGGCCTACTTGTTTGCCCTAAAATATGAGTATTTCATTGTACTTTTATTTATTTATTTTATTGTATAGCTATTTCTATTAAATTATTATTTACTAATATTTGTAGATTTTGATTGCTACTTAGAATACTATTACAACCCCAAGTATTAAAAAATTGGAGCAAACGTATGTATCATTTTGCTAATATTACATAACTTCACTTTCAACAATTTGCAGGTTTTGAATTTCATCCTTCTGTATAATGTGAAGCCAGTTCTAAAAGGTGGAAGCGCATTTGGAGTAATCTCTTTGGGGGCATAGAGCTTATATTTGGTTGTCCACAACAATGGTCTGTTAAAATTTATTATTAAGGTTGGTATCCAACAATTCAGTTCCGCACGATTTTGGTCATTTTTCCTGATTTAATGACTGAATATGTTTTTAATGCTTCAAAAATAATAATTTGGTAATCCTATGTTTCCAAGTATTTTGTCATTTTAAGGGAAAAACAATCATATATAGTAGACTGATATTATTATTTGTCATCCACTATATACATGTTTAGGGTAGTCAAAATAGAATAACATAAGACAGTCATTGGCATCATCTTGATCATTCGGATGCCTAGTTCATGAAAATCCAAATTGCTCCTACGACGATTAGGATGGCAAGTAATAGAGGGAGCACTGAAGGATGCACTGGACCGTTCAATAGTGATGCAAAGAAAATGAGGGCAACCACCACAAAAACAACAAAATAGTCACACTTGATCCATCTTCTTATAAAGAGTCAAAGATGTGTAGACACTATTTTATGAGTAATCTGATATATTGGTAGTTTGAGACTCTCTTCACGTTTGAAGAAGATGGATCAAGGAACTGGGATTGATTTATTGTTTTTTATGGTGGTTTCCATCGTCTTCTTCGAATCACTATCGCAAAAAAAAAAAAAAAAAAAAAAAAAAAACAGAGTATCCTCCAGCATTCCCTCTACTGCTTGTTGTCTTAATCGTCATTGGAGCGATTTGGATTTTTCTCAGCCAGGCGTCCAACTGATCATCATGATGCCAATGATGCTCTTATGTTCATCTATTTGTACTACCCTAAACATACATATATTGCATGACAAATAATAATATCAATCTATTATGATACTTTCCTTTGAAAAAGACAATACTTGGAAAAATGGGACTAACAGATTGTTTTTCTTAAATTCATTAAAAATATATTTAGGTCGCAACCGAAGTGTCGAATACAAGCCCTAAGATCCGCCATTGAGACCATTTTAATGCACAGTGTTATCTATCGGACAGTGATTTGATACCTGATTGTATGATGTCATGACACTTAATTTAGAATTGTCAATTTTTGTTGTAAGGCTATGCCTCTACTGAGCTGTTTAAGCTCACCCCCTCCGTTGTTTTTGCAGGCTTACGAACTAGACCACCAAGAAAGTAGGCGGAATGAGACCGAATTAGGTGCGAGACTAAATTTTTTAATTTATTTATTCCTTTAACTTTGTAAATAACGGCAAATTATTTTTATAATAGGAAAACCCCATTTTATTTCTTAGCTCGTATTTCACTTTAGAAAAAGACACCTTGGCCAACTTGAGTGGCCATGACATTGCCAATATATGTTTCCGCTACTTACGCAAAATAAGCCGTTGATGATGAATCGTTGGTCCTCTTTGGGTTGTGTAGGCACCAAACCACAAATTGGTTTGGATGGAATGTATGTCCGAGGCGAAGCGCGTTGTAGATGTGATTTTTTTTTTATTAAAAAAAATAAACAAAAGTAAAAGCGGGTAGCAAAAATAGAACCCACATCGTTAATTTGGAAGCCCAAGGGTTATAGTCGACGTTAATTCATCAAAAGATAGACCGACCATGCAGTGCTGTCTCTGATATTTTGGGGTCCTGTGCGAATTAAAACAAAAAAGGCCTTCCTTATTTAAAAAACAATAATTTTGTAAGTAATATAATCATACAAAATTCAACAATTAACATTCAAACTTAATTGAAATTAGCATCTCACTCTTATTAACTGAATAATCTCCAGTTGCCAGGAAATTATGATTTATGGTTTGCCCATGAAAAAAGGGAGCACAATTGAAAGACATATATGGAAATATGCTTGTGTTTGTGGAACAAAGTAATACATAAATTAGTGTTTTATTGCTAAAGAAAGTGAAAGGATAGTAATACACAAGTCATTTTATTACTAGAGAAAAGTGGAAAATTAATATATTAAGTATAGGCTACACTTAATCAATTGTAATATAGATAATTACATGATTGTTATAGATATCATATTAAAGTGTGATTGTGTCAATCTTAGATAAGTTTGATTACTGCTTATTCTTTCCTTATTAGGACTGTATTTCCTTGGAAGACATGGATTCTTCTCCTCCCTTATTACTATAAATATAGGTACTGAGTAGGGAAGATAGCACAACTCTTACTACACATCTCTCTCTTTCTCTCTGCTGTGCCCCCTCTCTCTGTCGCGCCCCTCTCTCCCTTGTTAGATTAAGCAGCTGCGATTCGTGTGGAGTTATTGGTAGGTATTAAGTCTGTCGTTCCCCTCTCTCCCTTGTTAGATTAAGCAGCTGCGATTCGTGTGGAGTTATCGGTAGGTATTAAGTTGGGTTGTATGAAGTGGAGGTTGAATTGGACTCTAAGGTGATAATTAGTATGCTTAATGGGGAGTGTGTGATGGACGCTACTTTGGAATGTTTTATCCATGATATTGGTAATTTGGTATCTCAATTAGAAGAGGTGAGGTTTATGTTTGTCAAGCAGAATGGAAATGCCGCTGCTAACGTTGTAGCCTCATATGTTGCCTCGCATGAAGGTGCTTTCTGTTTGGATACTATTGGTCCGGAGTTTTTATTTAATGTTCTTGCTAAAAATGTAAACATTTCTATCAGACTTTAATAAAAATTACCATTTGACAAAAAAAAAATTATTTATTTATGCATCACATCAAGTGCCAAAGTCTTTTATGTTGGAAAATATTAGTATTTAGGTTTATTTGAATGCTTGGTTTTTTGGGCTTAGCCCGTTAGTATTAGGGTTTTGATTTCTTACCTTTTAGGATTAGGGTTAATTTATTATAAATAGCATGCTTGTTATTCAATCGAGAATAAGTTAGTCACAATGTAGCCTCTTAGGGTTTTGTAGCCGTTTCGACATTCTCAGTTTGTTTAATAATATTCTTATTATTTTGTAGTTTTGTTCGTTGCACACTCTGATATTCAACTTGGTATCAAAGCAGGTTAAATCCTTCGGGAATTAATCTGTTCTGGCGTTGATATCAATTTGTTTGTTTGTTCAGTATCAGTTTTGTTTTGATTAGGGTTTTGTTCTTTGAAAACAAAGAAAGACAGTTCGCCGTTCGTTATCTGCTAGAACCCAAACCTGCACCGAAGTTGTCGTCTACATCCACCCCACTCCATCATCGAGCCACAAACCCGCTGCTGCTGCATATCATCTCGCGCATGCATCTGAACCATCGTGAAGCCCAGAACAGCACCTGCCTGACCAGATTTGTTGAACTCATCAACCTGCATCAAACTCGCCATCACGACCACCAGAATCAACATCGCTACTAAGTTCCTGATCAACCCTCTACCCCGTAGCCACTTGATCATCGTACCAGACCATCACCATCTCGTTGCTGCCTGGAACCACCTACCTGACGAACCCAACCAATGCTGACCACTGTATCTGCTTGAAATCCCGCTGTTGCCCATTCTTGCTCGTCATTGTTGCATCACTAGTTTGACCCAATTGCTGCTTGTTTTGTTGGTATTACTGCTTATAGAAAATAAAAGAAAGTGAAGGAAGGGAAAAAAAGAAGAAAAAAAAAAGGAAAAGGTTGAGAGGTTTTTAAGCCCATACGGGGCAAAGAAGAAAATATGGTTAAGTTTGTTTTAGGCCCGCATGAATTGTTGGTTGCCCAGTCAAGTCAAGTCAAGTCAAGTCAAGTCCAGTCAAGTCAAGTCAAGTCCAGTCAAGTTGCATGCCAATCCGCCTAACGGAGCCCATCCGCATCTACTTGTTTGCAAACCTATGTTGTATACCGCCATGAGTTTGACGGGGGGTGTTGGAAAATATTAGTATTTAGGTTTATTTGAATGCTTGGTTTTTTGGGTTTAGCCTGTTAGCATTAGGGTTTTGATTTCTTACCATTTAGGATTAGGGTTAGTTTATTATAAATAGCATGCTAGTTATTTAGTCGAGAATAAGTTAGTCACAATGTAGTCTCTTAGGGTTTTGTAGCCGTTTCGCCATTCTCAGTTTGTTTAATAATATTCTTATTATCTTGTAGTCTTGTTCGTTGCACATTCTAATATTCAACTTTTTATGGTATGTGAATAAGACACACTTATTTGTACACTCCTTACTAATCTCGTTGACACATACCGAGAACAACAAGTTTACACGTTTCATGTCATACTTAAATCACTTAGTTTTGACTAAACCTTATAATATGACTTCATACCCCATCCATTTATGGTTAACCGCTTGTTATAGGCCTTTCCCCGACATGCAATTATATATTCAAGTACTTTCCTATCGGACAAATGTATATAAATTCCATAATCATGTAGCTAAGGTCGTCATCGTCCCTAAGATATAATCACAATTTCACATCTTAACACATCAACTGATCAATGTCTTACCCATAAGACAACCATGGTATCTCATTTCAGAGGATTACTTGCATTATTGTAACTCTTAGAGTTACTTCCTTGACATGTATATAAAACTCCATGCAGGTACTTCTGTTTGATTGCTTCAGTGAATTCACTCTCTGTTGAGTACTTATACACTTGTCTTGGTGGCTCAACAAGAATGGTTTCAGATTAGTCATCCTCCCAATTGAACAAACATAGTGTTGGAGTAAAATTAGAAAATATGAAAATAACACAAGAATTCCAATGATAATAATCATAAAGAAAATAACGACATCAATAGTATACAAGATTAATATAAACAATTTGAGATAAAGTTAGAAAAATTGACAAACTTGGAGATTGAGGCCTGCATAAATGCAATGTCCTAAAGATATAATTTTGCCCCTACTCTTGCGCTTGTAGTTCGGTGAGGGTCCATCTCCCAGGATTCAACAATCTATAATCCGAACTCAAAGCACTTCAATCTTTGGACTCTAGCGAACTTTATATATTCCATACTCTCAAGACATGACTCGAAAATTTGACTAAGACTGAGAGAAATAAAGTGGGGAAACCCTATTTCTCAAGAGTAAGAATTAACTCTAATTTTCTATATCTTAATGATGATGGTTTCATGAGTTTATATAGAACCCAAGTACTTCTTGTTAAAGTAATGTAACTATTCATCTATAAGTATACATCATTTGACAAGGGAATGCCCCAAAATAACATAACCTTTCTAAGAAATATGGTTAACACTATTTTTCATTCAATTATTAAAATTATATATTACAATATTTTATACTATAATATATAATTTCCAACAATCCCCCACATGAATGAAAAATCAGGAAGAATTTGAAGTACAGGCGGACAAGAGATGCATCAGGAGAGATGTCTTTTGGACTTGAACCTACCCTAGTGAATACTTATCAGATTTACTTGGTGACGCAGGGGATGTAGAAGATCTTGAACTATTCACGCAACAGTAAATTGAGACAATAAGCAACACACATCACTAATCCTAATATATTACGGTTCATGCGGTTATGTTCATTTTGGTCCAGAACAAAACTCGGATTCATGAGAGCTTTAGAGAATTTAGTCATCTCATTCTCATAGAAGCTGCCCATTTCTACTCTCACATAGGTGACCACCGATTAAGAATAGTATGCTCTATTCCTCTTATTTATAAGATATCATTGTCATTAAGTATAAATATACACCTTAAAACTTCTGCAGACAACACACTTCTTCCATCATAGGAATGAGGTATGTAGTGTGTTAACTTCTTTGACTCATGCCCAGCCAGTTTGCCTATTGAACTTAGACCATGGTGTTAGGTTTTGGCTCGTCAATTAGTGTCCTTTTCTGTTTAGGATTGTTTTAGGGAAAAAAAGGGTGCACCGATTCTTCTCATAAAAGGGCTAGGAAAGAATCTTAGTTTCCTTATTCAATTTAGATTAGGAATCCTAGAAGTCTATTTGGAATTGGAAAGGAAGTCTAATTTCCTATTTCACTTAGAATAGGAATTATAATCTGTAAATGACATGTAAACTGCACCCTATGCCAATAAATAGGGTGCGACAAGGCTTAAATTTCAGAGAGGAAACAGCCAGAGACAGCAAAGAGGTTTGTGATTAGTTCTAGGCTTTTGCAAAAGTTTTATAATCTCTATTATTAATCAAAGATAGAGAAATCACAACTGGACATAGGCGTAGTATAATTCTTGTGTGTTTCTAAGTTTTCTAATATTTGCTAGTTTAGTCTATTGCCGTTGGTTACATCAAAGAACAAGGTCTAGTGGCGTTTTTCAACAATTGGTATCAAGAGCTAGGTTCAAGGTGTTCTACGATGTCAAAAGGGAAGATGAATGCGGATCTAGGACCTGCGTTAAAGCCCTTTGATGGCAAGGATGACTTCACGGACTGGCAAAGGATGATGAAGAACGTACTGATACAGCAGGATTTGGATGATGCACTTAATGGTGAGAAGCCGGCAAACATGACAGAAGCAGCATGGACTAAGGTTCTCAAGAAAGCCAAGAGTTCCATCGAGATCCATCTCACAAGATCAGTTCAGTCACACATCACCGAAAAGATGACTGCCCATGAAGCATGGGAAAAGTTGGAAAATGTTTATATGGGCAAAACCGTGTCCAATAAACTTTTTCTAAAGGATGAATTATTCGGGCTTTGACTAGAAGAAGGAGGTGATATTGAAGATCACGTATGGAGGTTCCAGAATTGCATAGCTAATCTTCAAAAGGTCGAAGAAACTTACAAAGATGATGATATGGCTATCATCCTGCTAAGGTCTCTACCTTCGTCTTCCAAGCACTTTCGAACAACTCTAAAGTTTGAAAAAGAGTCCTTGAAGCTTGAAGACATAATTCAAGCTCTTCAGTCATATGCTAAATTGGATGATATAACTGAAAGCTCTCAAGGCCTTTATGTCAAAGGCAAGGAGAAGGAGCGGGAAAAGACAAAGGAAGAGAAAACCAGCAACAGAGGTAGGTCAAAATCCAAGAAGAAAAAAGAAAAGAAGGAAGGTTGCTTCGAATGTGGTTCAGCCGATCATTGGAAGAGGAACTGCAAGATTTGGAAAGAGAAGAAAGCCAAGATGGAAGGAAGTTTAGGTTCAGCTAGTGCAGTCACCGAGCATGAGAGTGACGGGGAACTTCTTTCAGTAACATTAGGCTCTAAGGCATTCGAAAATTGGATTTTGGATACTGGATGCACCTTTCACATGTGTGCAGTAAGAGAATGGTTCGATACTTACAAAGAAGTCAGCAGCGGGGAAGTTTTAATGGGAGACGATTCTTCATGTCCTGTAAGAGGAATTGGCACTGTTCGAATCAGAATGTTCGATGGGATGATACGAGCTTTGGGGAACGTCAGGTATGTCCCTAGACTAAGAAAGAATTTGATTTCCTTGGGTACTTTAGATGAGGCCGGTTATGGGTACAAGTCTAAAAAAGGAAGACTCAGGGTAACCAAAGGATCGCTAGTGGTAATGCGGGGTGACCTACAACCCAATAAGTTGTATAAGTTAATTGGGACCACCATAGTCAGGAGAGCAACTGTTTCTGTAAATCGAAGTACAGAAGACAAGATTGAACTATGGCATCATAGGCTCGGGCACATAAGCCAGAAGTGATTGCAAGAATTACACAAGCAAGGCCTAGTGGAAGGCTTGTCATCTTGCAAACTGGACTTTTGTGAATACTGTGTTCTCGGGAAGCAAAGAAAGGTATCATTCGCAAGTAGCAGTGCAGATAACCGAAGTAAAAAGCAACTCAGCTATATTCACTCAGATGTTTGGGTCCCTGCACCAACTAAATCAAATGGTGGAGCCAGGTATTTTGTTACTTTCATGGATGATTTTTCTATGAAGGTTTGGGTTTATTTCATGAAGCAGAAATCCGAGGTTTTTGCAAAGTTCAAGGAATGGAAAACAGAAACCGAGAATCAAACTAGAAGGAAGATCAAGTACCTAAGAAGTGACAATGAAGGTGAATATACAAGTAATGAGTTCACCAATTACTGCAAGCAGGAAGGCATCACAAGGCACTTCACAGTAAAGAAGAATCCCCAACAAAATAGAGCTGCTGAGAGGATGAACCGAACTATCATGGAGAGAGAGAGGAGCATACGATTTCATGCAGGATTGCCCGATAGTTTTTAGGCAGAGGCTGTTAATCATGCAAGTTATTTGATTAATTGATCACCATCTACAGTTCTCGATTTTAAGAGTGCATAAGAGGTATGGTCTGAGAAGCCAGTGGACTATTCCAAGCTCAGGGTGTTCGGCTGTAGTGCTTATGCACATATTCCAAGTGATGAAAGCTCCAAGCTCAAACCGAAGTCTATACATTGCATATTCTTAAGTTTTGAGAAAGGAATTAAAGGTTTCAAGCTTTGGGATTTCAACAACAAGAAAAAGGTTGTCAGTCGAGATGTTGTCTTTGATGAGACAACAATGCCTCTGAATAAAGTCGAGAGCAGTAGAGAGACGACGAACGATGCTGAAATTGAAGCAACAAAGATTCTATTAATCAGTTCATATGAAGAAGCTCAGGTGGAGCAAATCGAGCAAGAGGCCGAATCTGATGGTTTTGAGGAAGAAGAAGAGCATCAACATTGTTCATCAGTTAGGAATCAGGTGGAGCAAGAAACAGGGCAGATTGAAGGCACTTTCGTCTGCCAGACATCCCAAAGGGTTCGAACTCCAACCAACAATCCATCTGCATTCCAGAGGTGCATAGCATTGGACAAACCTAATCGAAACAAGAAGAAACCTGACAAATTTGGGTTTGACCAAGACGAAGTTAATTATGCTCTTAACATTAGTCAAGGAGATCCAACTACTTATCGAGAAGCTATAGCAAGTGATGAGCGAGATAGTTGGATAAGTGCTATGACAGAAGAAATGGCGTCTCTTTACAAGAACTCTGTTTGGGAGTTGGTTCCTAAGCCCAAAGACAGAAAGCTAGTTGGATGCAAATGGGTATTTAGGAAAAAGGAAGGACTACATGAACAAGATGCCGTGAGATTCAAAGCGAGGCTCGTGGCTAAAGGGTACTCACAAAAGGAAGGGGTGGATTATGATGAGATCTTTTAACCTGTAGTCAAGCATACTTCTATCAGATTGCTTTTAGCAATGGCAGCTCAGCATGACATGGAGATTGAGCAGATGGATGTGAAGACAACGTTTATTCACGGGGATCTAGAGGAGACGATTTTCATGGCTCAACCAGAAGGGTTTTTTGAATATGAGAAAGAGAACCTAGTATGTCAGCTAAAGAAGTCCCTGTATGGCCTGAAACAGTCTCCAAGACAGTGGTACAAGAGGTTTGTTTCATTCATGCTGAAAATCAATTTTAGAAGATGTTTATATGACTGTTGCGTGTAATATCATGTGTTCCAAGATGGGATGATCATATTGCTATTGCTATATGTGGATGACATGCTAATTGCTTGTCAAGACAAGTCTAGATTTCAAGACTTGAAGAAGATGTTGAGCGAGGAGTTCGACATGAAGGATCTAGGTGCTGCACAGAAGATCTTTGGCATGGAAATTCAGAGAGATAAGACCGCTGGAAGGATCTGGATATCACAAGCCAAGTATATTCAGAAGATTCTTAAGAAGTTCAACATGCAAGAAGCAAAGGTAGTTTCGACTCATTTGGCGGCTCATTTTAAGTTAAGTGGGCAACAGTGTCCTAAGTTCGAGGAAGAGCAACAAGTAATGGAGAAGGTGCCTTATGCTAATGTCGTGGGTTGCCTCATGTATGCAATGGTATGAACACGTCCCGACATAGCTCAAGCAATCAGTGTCGTTTCCAAATATATGGCAAATCTAGGAAAGCAACATTGGGATGCAGTCAAGTGGATTTTGCGTTATTTGAAGGGTTCTTGGTGACAAAGGATTATGTTTGAGAAGCAAAAAGAAAATGCAGGGGTGTTAGGATATGTGGATGTCGATTATGCAGGGGACTTGGACATGAGAAGGTCAACTTCTGGTTATGTGTTTACATGCGCAGGAGGACCAATCAGTTGGAGGGCACTACTGCAACCAATTACAGCTTTGTCGACCATAGAAGCAGAGTATATTGCATTGGCCGAAGCTGGAAAGGAAGGAATTTGGCTTAGTGGCTTGGTAAGTCAAATGGGAATCACTCAAGATTGTGTGAAGCTTAAGTGTGATAGTCAAAGTGCCATTCACTTGGCAAAGAGTCAGGTTTTTTCTGGAAGATCAAAGCACATTGAGGCAAGGTATCACAGAATCAGAGATTAGATTGAGTCTAAGGAAATTTGGATTGAAAAGATTCATACGGATGACAATGCCGCAGATTTCCTTACAAAGATAGTGCCGGCCAAGAAGTTCAAGCATTGCTTGAACTTGATCAATCTTGTTGATTGATTAAAGTGGAGCACCTCCTCACTTGAGGTGCAATAAGGCAAGAAGAAGATTGCCAAGGTGAAGACTCTTGAAGATTTCCAGAGCTGCTTTAAGAAGGTTCAAAGATACTCTAGGGTGCAACGATCAAGACTTGGTTTGACTCACCAAGGTGGAGATTGTTAGGTTTTGGCTTGTCAATCAATGTCATTTTCTGTTTAGGATTGCTTTAGGGAAAAAAAGAGTGCACCGATTCTTCTCATAAAAAGGCTAGGAAAGAATCTTAGTTTCCTTATTCAATTTAGATTAGGAATCCTAGAAGTCTATTTGGAATTGGAAAGGAAGTCTAATTTCCTATTCCACTTAGAATAGGAATTATAATCTGTAAAGGACATGTAAACTACACCCTATGCCTATAAATAGGGTGCGACAAGGCTTAAATTTCAGAGAGGAAACAGCCAGAGACAGCAGAGAGGTTTGTGATTAGTTCTAGGATTTTGTAAAAGTTTTGTAATCTCTATTATTAATAAAAGAAGCGGTGATTTCTCTACCTAGAGAAATCACAACTGGACGTAGGCAAAAGTTCTGCCGAACTAGTATAATTCTTGTGTGTTTCTAAGTTTTCTAATATTTGCTAGTTTAGTCTATTGTCGTTGGTTACATCAAAGAATAAGGTCTAGTGGGCGTTTTTCAACACATGGGATCTCCAATCAAAGTTAGGTTTCCGCCCGGCTGATTCATTAGTTATGTTGGCTTTAGCCTCATTCCCCTCGATGATCAACTTACTCTCTAGTCTAACCTTTAATAAGTGGATCCACCACTAGGTTGACTATCATTAATGGTGTGCACAATCCATGTTATGAAATTATATTTCATACAAGAGTAGCTGTTCGACATTGTTTGAAATGTCAAGTCCTCAAAATTATATTAGGACTTAATTACTAAGTAATTTGCTAACACTAAGCACTTGGGTAACCTCCCCCGCATTTAAGGTATTTGTAAGAAGGTCTCCAACCTTGCCATACCTTAAACAAGTTATCCATAATAAGAGATATTGCTTATTATCTCTTTTGAATGCAAATTACTCTTCCTAATTTAGACATTGATCTTTGCCTTATTTGACAATCCATCATAATACATGCATGACCATTCATATGCTTACTTAATAAGTATTGATAGGATTTTTACCACCTGCAAAAGTAGGGATAAAAACACTTAAAAACACTTGCAAGAGAACAAGGTAATTGTAGTATAAACGGCTCAAGCAAGGTCATTTTCCGTAGGGATTGAATGAATAATTTATGTAAATATCAAATCTTAATTAATTATTTGAAAACAAAGTTTGGAAGAGGTTGATTTTGAATTTAAAAATAATAAAAACGAATTTAATTAAAATGACTAAAGAAATTAGCAAAGTAAAGAAAACAAAGGAAAACAATTTGAAAACCAAATTGTAAAAGCCTAGGGTTCTGCCATCCCCTTAACAATATATCAAACATGCAATCCGTCCGTGGTATTCAAATCAAATATAAACATGCATGACTCATTACGCTTTGTGAAAACCCTTTGAAAAACCATGCAACCCCTAAGATGTGATATTCATCCTAGGTGAAATTACAACTATTAATCACAAGAAGCAATACTCAATTCTCAAGTGGTATTCCGATCGAATTGCATCTGATTACTTATCTAAAAATCGTAATGGTGGCTAAGCATTAAAATACAAAAACAGTTTAAAGCATAGTGATTAATAATTCAACGTATACATGTATAATATCATAAGCAATTAAATAAAGACTACATATTCATGCTAAGGCTCAAGGCATCGCCCTAGCAAACGAAAATTAGTTACAAAGAACCATAAAACAAAAGAAATTTTATTGAAATAGAAAAATGATGGAAAACACCTAGAAAATAAACTTCAAAAACTCTCTAGAGTAGTGCGTGCGTTTCCTCCTTAACCCTAATGGCTAAATATGTTATTTATACTAATACAAAATAAAACCCTAAAAAGTCTTAGAATAAAACTAGGAAACATAATAAAATAATAAAACAGAAAATAAAAGGTTTCCTATTTGAACTAAAATTCGGACTTCTCATAAAATAGGACTTTTTATCGACCAAATAAACTTCGGTTTTGTCCCAAAAGGTCTCTTTTGAAAGCTGAAGACGTCCCCTACAAATCCTCAGAATGAATCTTCCTCAAAATATGCCATATTGACCTCCAAAATACCCAAAAAGTCCAGAAACGTCAATTTGGGAAAGCTGCGCGCTGGGCCTTCTTTTCTTCGCCACGGTCAAACGGCTTAGTAAAAAAATCTGGAATTTTGATATAATCATCTTGAAAGACTCACGAATGTTCTTCAATTGGAATCACTCCAAAATTCATCTGTTTGATCATTTTTTGCTCCAGAGGAATTCGAATGTCCTACTTTGAAAATATATAACAAAGTATCAAAATTCTACCAAAATAACCAATAAATTAATACTAAGATTAGAGTAAAATATATGGATTAATATAGACTCATCAAGTATCATCATGTATAATACATTTTTCCAAATATCCCATATTTGAGTGTCTAGTCTTTTCTTTTCCCAAAGACCCCCACACTTCCAATGTATAATTCCTCTCACATTAAGTGTCTAGTCTTTTCCTTTTCCAAAGACCCCCGCACTTCCAGTATATAATTCCTCTCAAAGAAATTTCCTTTGATTTCATCCATGACTAACATGGCTTAGGAGCAAAACTCATTTTTGTAGTGCCTTCACATGTTACTCATTTTTCAGGAAGTGCTCATCATTCTATAAATGTCATTCAATCAATGAGTTTGCAGATCATACAACCTATATCTGTCGATGCCCAACCACAACATTTAAGATTGCATTATGATCTTGTAGCTAATTGGGAAACAAAAAACTCAAACATGAATGTTTCCGTATCACTATGGCTTTAAAGCCCTCATATATGTGCAGTATACAACCACAAGTTCTGTGTCATATGAATACTGACATAAGAAAAACCTTCCCTTTCGCAAAAAAAGAGGCTTCACAACCACTAACAGAGATTTACTTCCTCAATTTAAAATGCAACTCTTTTTTTTTTTTTTTCTACAACTCTGCAGAACCAAACTCATAAACCCATAACCAGTTATTGATTCTGCCCAATCACATTATGCACATTGCTAAAGTAGTTAACTCGTTCTTACGTATATGACTTAAGGGTTGCAATCCTTACCAATACTCAAGAAGATACGAAAACTTTAATCGCAGAAAAATATGCCCAGTTAATGAGATGCATCATACTCATATGAATAAATCAATCCATATATATATATATATATATAGGAATCCTTTCACAAGAGGGATCCTCATTTTTCTAAAAAAATGGGGACATCCCTCTTGACCGTTGGATTTGACTTTAATGAAATTGTGTGGTTGAGATTGTGTGGCCTGTGTTTTAATCTCAACCACACAATTTCATTAAAGCCAATCCAACGGTCAAGAGGGTGTCTCCCTTTTTTTTAGAAAACTGGGGATCCCTCTTGGTAAGGGGCCTGTATATATATATATATATATATATATATATCACACACTCATTAATCGAATGGAAATGAATTTCCAGGCAACCATTATATTTCATTTCTATGCATGTTCCCCTTGGTCTTGTCATCACGGACCCAAACTATAACGATTAGATATTTTTATTTATACATACTGGTATGTTTCCACCAACAGACACAAGTATATGCATGAGTCAAAGCCCATGAATAGCCGAACCGTTTGGCAGTTCTCTAAATCCATTGAATATAAAAATGATTCGTAATTTTTGATCTGTTTGGCACAAGTTCCTTGCCGCATATATATCAATCAAATGCATCAAATTCAAATGAAGTTCCTTCGCTAAAGAGGAACTCCCAGGGATTGATACTAATCTGCACTATGAACTACCAAATAAAGCATATTTATGTTTAGTTTTATTCAAAGAGTGAACAACCATGTCAAAACGTGTAATCGCAAAACCCCAAATCAGAGTTATGTATATGAAACACAAGTATTAAACAGATGCCATTCATGTGTCTCCCAGTCTTTCTTTACCAGAATGTACTGACTTATTGCCATAATAATTGCCAATATTTAAAATCATACCATGCAAAAGGCACGAACCAATTAAAGGCTAATGCTTACCTTCCCTTTTGCTTTTCCCATAAACTGCATATGCGCATATGCATTTTACAAACGCATCATCTTATTTTCTAATTATTCCAAGAATAAAAAAAAATTTATCTTTAGATTGTTGGAGCAATATTAGAAAATATGAAAATAACACAAGAATTCCAATGATAATAATCATAAAGAAAATAACGACATCAATAGTATACAAGAGTAATATAAACAACTAGAGATAAAGTTAGAAAAACTGACAAACTTGGAGATTGAGGCCTACATAAATGCAATGTCCTAAAGATATAATTTCGCCCCTACTCTTGCGCTTGTAGTTCGGTGGGCGTCCATCTCTGGGGAACTTTATATATTCCATAGTCTCAAGACACTACTCGGAATTTGACTAAGAATGAGAGAAACAAAGTGGGAAAACCCTATTTCTCAAGAGTAAAAATTAACTCTAATTTTCTTTATCTTAATGATGATGGTTTCATGAGTTTATATAGAACCCAAGTACTTCTTATTAAAGTGATGTAACTTTTCATCTATAACTATACTTCATTTGACAAAGGGATGCACCTAAATAACATAACCTTTCTAAGAATTATGGTTAACACTATTTTTCATTCAATTATTGAAATTATATATTACAATAATTTATACTATAATATATAATTTCCAACACGTAATGTGTAGTCTTTCCAGATTATCAATGTCCATTTGATAATCCCACAACTAAGAACAATTTAGGATAAGATAGACGGACGAAAGAAGATATCCAATCAAATTTATCTTCTTCCTCTGTACGTTATCCATGGACTGACTGTTTAGTCATGTAACAATTAGTAAGAGAATGTTAAACAGTGAACCTGCCCTTGATGAGATCATTTTGATTAGTGTCTTTTGTTATCCTAAATTAGTTCATCTTATGCTTGACTTTAGGTCACACTGCCAACATTAACTTGGGTGCTTTAGCTCAGTAAAAAAGAGTGTTGTTGCTTGAAAGGTCCATGATTTCCATGCAATTGTTTTAACTCAAATTAGGGCAGAAAATTAAAGTATCTCTGTTCAATAACGAAAATGAGTATGTGAATAATAATTGTGCTAGACACCCTTGCAAATACTTCAAGACTATTTATGCTTACGAGAGATTTTTCAGTGTGCTTGGAATACAAGGCAGAATACTACATTTAATTATACAATTATAGGGACATTTAAAAATATAAAAAAATAAAAAACTTTATACCACTTGTGTGATAACATGTGGTGCACCGTACTGTATTTTGAGTACACTAAACAATTAGTCTCTTGATTACCCCCCCCCCCCCCTTCCCAAAAAAAAGTTTCTGGATGGCGTTCTCAAGGTTCTAAAAGACGCTAGGCACTAGTCGAGCGGCAGGCTGGTGCCTAGAGCCTAAGAGGGATTTAAGTAAATTTATTATATATTGTATACATAAATTGGAAAATAAAATGACATAGATATTATAAACTATTAGAACATATTGAAATTAAACGAGTCTCTTACATTTTATTGAAAAAAATGAAATGCAAAATGAAAGTTCTAGATTTTCTATCTAAGTGAGAGTCGCAACCCAGGCAGGTTTTAGCAGGCTAGGCGGACACCTAGACAGGCTAGGTGAATGCCTGCGCGGGTCTAGGCGCACTTTTTTAATTTTCAAACGTCTAGGGACTAATCGGGACGGTGACCAGCCGTCTAACGCCTAGGCAGCGGAAGGTGATAATTTTTGCAATAGTGGGACTTCTGACCAACCAATAAACCTCTTCCTTGTCTAGGCTTTTCAATCCCTTGAGATCATAGTGGTTAAACATGAATATTTATTTATTTTTTATTTTTTTACAAATGCGATGAACTAAAAGAAACCTCAAAATAATGAAAGACAAGAATCTAAATTGCATAAAGTAATAAAAAGAAATTATGATTGAAAATTCACGATATTTAAAATAGAAATATTTATTTCAATGGAGTCAATGAGCAATTAATTGTTTTCTCTTCAAACGTTATACTCGTTGTCTCTTCAATAGGTCATTATTATTAAGTTATAACATTGTGTTGGATTAATCCTTGGTCTGAATATTCCCACGTGTATATTCATAATAATTTCCATATAAGCTATTTATCTCCTATATAAATATCTCAATATCCTCCTCTCTAGTGATGAGTGTCCCATGTCTTCAAACATTGTTCGAGTTTCTATTTCTTTATATCAAAGGAATGAATCGAGTTGCTCACCTGACCTGAGTATTGTGAGTGTACCCTTACTAAGGTCATGGATTGTTGTATCTTGAAGGGCAGGGCCTCATAACATGTCAGACAGAAACATTATCTTTGAGAGGTGAAATCTATTTTTAAGGATAGTTATTACATGCCCAAATTTTCTTCTAAAACATCCATGAAGGCCTACTTGTTCGCCCTAAAAGATAAGTATTTCATTGTATTTTTATTTGTTTAACTATATATAGTTATTTCTATTAAATTATTATTTACTAATATTTGTCTATGTATATGTGAATTGTTGTGCGAAGAGTGGCATATATACCTGGTCAAATGTCCCAACAATCTTAAGAGTAGATTTTGACTGCTACTTAGAATACTACCAAATCTACGAAAATCTTTTGTATGTACTCCAGTTGGTAGCTTGATTGAATACACTAGCAAATTCAAGCTCATCATGGTTTGCAAGTTGCTTCAATCACAATATGAAGACAATGGTTTGCAAGTTCCCTTTCAACAATTTGCAGGTTTTAAAGGTGGCCTTAAATTTCATCCTTGTGTGTAATATGAAACCAGTTCTAAAGTTATGGTGCAAACGCATTTTCCTTCAAACTCACCTCTTATTTTACTTGTCCAGGTTTTTATACCAATGTTTGACGGCTTCTCAACGGCCATAACAATAGACACAAGTCACCCAAACTGAACTTTCAGTATGATTGTAGCTCCATTTTTATTGACTTGTGTTTGGGCTAATATTTGGACTTTGGGCCTAGAGAGAAAGAGGCCCAGAAAGAAGATAAAAGGAAAAGTTTTGCCCGAAGCCCAGTGGCAAGCCCACGCCAGACTCTCCAGGCAAGTTGATGGCCCTTATTAATGCATAGACTACATGCCTACAGTTAGAAAAGACAAGTGATTGAGACCCACCAGCTGCCAGCCCAAAAAGTACTTTACAAGGGCAGTGCCAGTAAATAACCAGCGGTTTACTAACCTCTAGTGGCTTTCGGGCAAAGATCAAACCACCAGCAGTCAAGCCAGTTTGTCTATAAAAGGGAGAAGAAGACCCAGAGAAAAAGACACTCAACCAATCAAACAAACATACAACTTGTCTCTCTCACTCAAGCCAAATTACTCAGAAAGCTACGCCTTGTCCAAACTTTGCTCTCTTTGAAGCCTCATAACTCCCAGACTAGGATAACCTCCTCCCATGTAAAAGTTCTGCTACCTTTCCTCAAATGCTGTAGTATCGATTCCCTCATAAAGATCAGTTCACTTTTCATTCTCTTCAGCCGTTAGAAACCAATCTTAAAAGAAGAGAAGCTGCTCAAGATTCAACCTTGCCTGACAAGGTTAAATCTTGACCGACTCTCTTTGTGTTGTCTTTTAATCAGTAGATTTAGCATTATAATGTATTCCTCAGCATATATGCAAGTCATTTCTAAACCCTCATTTGTTCAAAGCATCATAGGATCCTAGATCTAAAAGTCATTACTGTCATAAGAAGAACAAAACGGATTGTAACTCATGATTTGATCAGATTTGGTTGTCATCCTTCGAGCATAAAAGATAGATAAAAGTCCTTGGTCTCAAGGCATAAAAAAGAACTTAATGTACACTTAACTCATCTAGGTCTCAAGGCATAAAAAAGAACTTAATGTAGACTTAACCCATCTACGAAAATCCTTTGATAAACAAGAAGTTAAGATAACTTGGGGCACAAGTAATCAACTTAAACCAACTTTTTCTACGTCTTCCATATAAGAGATGGCAGTGGCACGCCTCCGCATATAGTTAGTATTGACTGTGAGCCTCAAGGCCTATACCAAAGGCCCCACAAAGGCACCTTACAAAACTAACTATAAACTCTTGTTGAAGCCTCTTTTACGTAGGAGCCCGACAACCAACCAAAGTACCAATCCCTCAGGGAGCTGTGTGCCCGAGCCAGGAACCTACGCCATCCAGGATTTCCTGCCCAAACAACTTGGAGTTATCTTTTTGGGGGCATAGAGCTTATTTGGTTGCAATTTTTCGACTTTAGTTGTATCTCTCACTAAACGCTTCACAATGGAAACCCTAATAGAGGATTCCCTCATACGAGAATTGGTTGCCCATAAGAATGGTCTCTTAAGATTTATTCCTAGGGTTTGTGTCCGACAATTCAGGTGCGCACATCTTTGGTATTTTTTTTTCTTTTTTTAATGGCTGTATATGTTTTCAATGCTTTAAGAAAAAAGTTTGTTAATCCCATGTTTCCAAGTATTTTTGTCATTTTAAGGAAAAAACAACCATAACATACTCATATTATTATTTGTCATTCAATATATGCGCGTTTAGGGTAGTAAAAATAGAATAACATATGAGTCACTGGAATCATGATGATTATTTGGATGCCTGGCTAAGGAAAATCCATATTGCTCCTAAGACCATTGGGACGACAAGCAATAGAGGAAGCGTCGAATGATGCACTAGACCCTTCAACAATGATGCAAAGAAAATGAGGGCAGCCACCACAAAAACAACAAAATAGTCCCAATTCCTTAATCTATCTCCTTGTAAGGTGCCAGCGATGTGGACTATTTTATTAGTAATAAGATATCTTGGTAGTTTGAGACTCTATTCACAATTGAAGAAGATGATCAAGGAACTAAGACTGTTTGCTGTTTCTGATGGTGGTTGCAATCATCTTCTTCGGATCACCGTACATCCTTCCGTGCTCCCTCTATTGGTTGCGCTTTAATCATCGTAGTAGCAATACATATTTTTCTTAGCCAAGCATCCAAAAGATCATCATGATGCCAATGACGCTCTTGCGTGACTGTTAAAGTACTATTAGAATGCCAAATGGCAGCATCTTAGTATGTAGGGTTGTGATGATGAACTCACTAGATCAGATTGAGTTGTTAAGGTGGTTAGAAGATTGTTACATGGAAGCTTAAAGAGTATGCTAGATAGTTACTGTAAATAGCAGTAGATGTAATATTGGTGGGGTTGTTGATGTAATATTCCTTAGTAAATACAAGTTACTTACTGTGCAATTGCGAAGACGTAAAGTTGGTAACGTAACATTGGTATCAGAGCCAGTCAACGATTCTTCTTGATTCTTCAGCGTTGTATAACTCGCCTGGCTACCAGAAAAGCCATGGAAGCCCGCGTTTCGAGCATGAAAACTTCGATTGATGATCTTAAGAAAACCCAAGAATTCATCCTGCTGCAGCTACAATTGTTGGCGGCCAAGGGTCTTGTTGGTTCTTGTGGTGGTGAATCCTCTGAAGCTACATCGAGTAATCCAAATTTGCAAGAAGGGGCAAACCCTAATTTTGGTCAGCATTTGACCCAACAAGTTTGAACGCCATTTATGAAGATGGAATTTCCCATATTTATGGAAGGACACAACCCTTTAGGCTGGGTTTATAAGGCTGAACACTAATTCGATTTCTTTGGTATAGACGACTTGGAAGAATGTGAAAATGGCGTCCTTCCATATGGAAGGTGAAGACCTTTAATGGTTTCAATGGGCTAGTGTCTCTCTAATTACCCACATTGGGAAGAATTCACGAAGGTGCTGTGTTAAGAATCGAACCTTCTGAATTTCAAGATTATGCTGAAAATCTGGTTAAATTGAGACATAATGGTACTCTTAGAGATTACATTATGGAGTTTTGCAGACTATCGAATCGCACAAGGGATATCAGTCATACTCTGCTCAAATCGTGTTTTATTGGGGTTCTTAAGGTAGAATTACGCCATGATGTGAAGCTTCTTAAACCAAATGATGTGCTTGAAGCTTCTTCCTTCACTCAACAAATAGACGCCAAGATTTCAGATCTCAAGGTGAAATCTTTGCCTAAACCACCTTTTGTTCAACCTACTTTCAGATCTCCAGCTTTGAGTAATGTCATTAATCAACCACAGTTTGATCTTCGTCCCAAGTTTAATACTATTAGAAGGTTAACCTCTGATGAGGTAGAGCATTGTAGAAAAAATGGGTTGTGTTTCCATTGCAATGAGAAGTACGTAAGGGGCCATTCTTGTGAGAAGAAGCAATTACTTTACTTGATGTACAAGAACAATAGTCGGAGGAATTGCTTACTGATGAAGTTGAGAATAAAGAACTCGAAATCACTGCTTGTGCTTTGTTCGGTACTCCTGCACCTGCTACAATCAACACAATGAAGGTTACTGGATTCATCAAGAACTGTGTGGTTACCATTCTTATTGATTATGGCAGCTCACACAATTTTGTTGATTTGGGATTAGTTAAACGTTTGAGGGGGCAGTTAGATACAAGTCACATTTTTAATGTGAAAATTACAAATGGTGGTCGAGTAGCTACAAAAGGGACTTTGGCTCAAACAACAATCAAGATTCAAGATTATAGTTGTACAACAGATCTCTATGTGATTCCTCTGGGTGGTTGTGAAGTTGTACTAGGAGTTCAATGGCCGAGAACTCTTGGTCCAATACTATGGGATTTCGACAAGCTATACATGCAATTTTCGAAAAGCTCTCAGCCTTTTTTATTACTAGCCCAGGGTCTACATTGCACCAAATGGAAGATATATCAACTATGCAAATACAGAAGCTTCTTCAACAGGAAAACACAGTGGGAGCAGTGTTATTTCAGATAGAACCATAACCTATTCAAGTGCAAATTAGAGATCATTCTGTCAGTGACAATCAGTCCCCACATCTCACTATGCAACATCAACAGAGCTTGAAATCATTATTAGAGGAGTATGAAGTACTGTTTTCAACTCCTAACACTTTTCCTCCACATTGAATGCATGATCACATAATTCCAGACATAAGCCTCCTAATAATAGACCCTATTGATATGGTCCTGTTCAAAAGACTAAAATAGAGAAATGTGTAAATGAGCTATTACAAGCTGGGTTCATAAGGGTAAGTAATAGCCCTTACTTATCTCCAGTTATTTTGGTTAGAAAAAAAGAGGGCACTTGGAGAATGTATATGGATTACAGGGGTTTAAATTTGATCACTATTACAGACAAATTCCCTATATTGATGAATTGTTTGGAGCTCAGCATTTCTCAAATTTGGATCTTAGAGTAGGGTACCATTAGATTCGAATGCATACAGATGACATCAAAAAGACATCTTTTAGAACACGTGATGGCCACTATGAGTTTTTGTTATGCCATTCGGTTTAACTAATGCTCCAACCACTTTTCAATGTTTAATGAATGAAATTTTTCGACCATTCTTGAGGAAGTTTATTTTAGTCTTCTTTGATGACATTTTGGTATACAGTTCATCTTGGGAATCTCATTTGCAACATCTGCTAGTTGTCTTTGATACTCTGCAACACCATACCCTTTTTGTGAAGAAGTCCAAGTGTGCATTTGGGAGGGATAAGGTGGAATACTTAGGTCATATTGTATCTAAATAGGGAGTTGCTGCAGATCCTACAAAACTAGATGCCATATCCAAATGACCTATTCCTACCTCTGTGAAAGCCTTGAGAGGTTTTTTGGGATTGACTGGATACTATAGGTATTTCATTCCCCACTTTGGAAAGATTGTTAGGCCACTCCCTGCCTTAACCAAAAAAGACAGTTTCCAATGGTCCGAGGAAGCTACCAAGGCATTTCACACTCTCAAAGAAGCTATGTTGTCACCTCAGGTCTTAGCATTACCTGATTTTAGCAAACCTTTTATAATTGAAAGTGATGCTTCAGGTCATGGAATTGAGGCAATGTTGCAGCAAAAGGGCAAGCCAATTGCTTTCACAAGTAAGGCTCTTAGTCCTCAAAATCAAGTTCTTTCAGCTTATGAACGTGAGATGTTAGTCATTATCCATGCCATTCACAAATGGCAAGCTTATTTAGTTGGCAATCATTTTATAATTCAAACAGACCATCACAACTTGAAATATTTTTTGCAACATCGAGCTCATACTCATTTTCAACAGAAATGGGTGTCTAAACTCTTTGGATTCGATTATGAAATTCAATATAGATAAGGCTGTGATAATCAAGCTACAAATGCCCTTTCTCATAGTCCATTAACCACTGAATCTTCATTACCTGTTGACTGTACAATCAGTGAGGGTGTGGCAATCTCCTATCCTTATTCTACATGGATTGATGATCTGAGGAGATACAATGCGAAGGATTCTTGGATCATTGAGAAGACTCAAAAAGTGTTATCAACTTCTTCTGCGATAACTCCTATTGGAAATTTTAGATTCAAAGTTGATAATGGGTTTCTAAAGTACAAACAGAGAATTGTTCTTAGTCCTCTCAGTGCTTGGAGGTTTAAGTGTTTCAGGAAAACCATGCTACCGCTACTACAGGCCATGAAGGTTTTCTCAAAACTTACCAAAGGATTTCAAGAACATTATTTTGGGAAGGCATGAAAAATGATGTGAAAGATGTGGTTGATGCTTGTACAATATGTCAACAACACAAATATGAGACACTTTCTCCTTCTGGGTTTTTACAACCATTACCAATTCCATCTAAAGTATGGACAGATATTTCAATGGATTTCATAGTCAGTCTCCATCCTTGTAGAGGCAAAACTGTGATTTGGGTAGTAGTGGATCGACTATCGAAATATGCACATTTCTTGGCTTTAGCTCATCCCTTCTCAACTTCAATGATTGCTCAACTCTTTGTTGACAACATTTTCAAGCTACATGGCATGCCTACTTCTATAATTAGTGATCGAGATCCTATTTTCTTGAGTAAGTTTTGGAAAGAGTTCTTCATATTACAAGGATTTGCATTATGTTACAGTTCAAGGTATCACCCTCAAACAAATGGCTAAACTGAAGTGATGAATCGATGTCTAGAAACATATCTCAGGTACTTTTGCAGTTTGCAACCAAAGAAATGGGTTATGTGGCTATCTTGGGCTGAATGGAGTTTTAATACTGGTTATCATACTGCTACTAAGCGGACACCTTATGAGATTGTGTATGGTCAACCACCTCCAATTATTCCCTCTTATGAACTGATGTGAAAATTACTTGACACACAAATTAAACCCTATTGTTGACAATTGTAGTATAGATGTAAATAGGGATCGTTCTAGGCCGAGGATTAACTAGGGATGCTAATCAACACAAATAAGACTCAAAAACACTAATTAAGACTCAATAGACTCAAAACCAACTTTAAACACTCAAAACAGCAACAAACAATAAAAAGGATACTAAATTGACTCTAAGGGAGTAATTTGGACGAATTTTAACTTCTACTTGACTCAAAACACTAGAAACAACTAAATTGGACAGATTTCAACTAATCTAACACACTTAATTAAAGGGGGATTGTTTTTAGACGAAATTAAACTAAGACAACCAGATTAAAGACTCTAAACTAAGGTAAAACGAATTTGGTGAATTGAATGGATGATGGACTAGCTAGGGAACCCTTCTCCACACATGACACATATGCAACACAAATCAACTTCCAGTTATTATCTTTCTAAATCATGAATGACAATGCCACAGATTGACCGTGAATTGCACTAATTAACCTTCAGATTTTCCTAAGTTCATTGAATTAGACGAAATACGCATCCAACCAAATTATCCTTATTGATGACAGCATACTCAAAGGTCATTAAGTTCGTTGAAAACCATAAGCATTGACGAGGAAAACATGACAGCATATACGTTTGCCCAGAATTTAACTTAACACGATTGTGACTAGCAACCTTCACTACTCATGAATACAAGTTCATTATATGCAATTCCCTTATATTCTAGCATCAAATTCATGCATGCAAACTAAGTGTGCACCCTTAACCCACACACAAGAATAAGTTTTGAATCAAACAGTTAAGCAAATTACATTCATAACTTATGAAATAATAACTGGATAAGCAATTCATGTCACATATATAATCATGGCTTTGAAATCGCCCCTAGCTAAAATGAGTTTAGCCTCTCATGTTCACAATTACATACAAGAAAATTGAATTAAACATTGAAGTATAAGGATAGAAAACACCTAGAATAGAGCTCCACTAGGCACGGCAACAGGTTCTTCTTCTCCTTGCAATTTCGGCACAATGGCAGATTGGTGTGAATGTATTGTGATGAGAGAGTGGTGAGGGGTGGTTAATGAATGAGTGGGTGCGGCACACATATATATATGTGCTGAATGAAGGCCACGACATGAGTGGAATGGGATTAAAAATGTGTAAAGGATTTGGACTTAGAATAAGTAGTGAATTGGGACTCCAAAACCACAAAGGAAAAGGTAACTCTCAAACACAATCCAAAGGGGAAAAAGATGTGTTTTCCAGCAGGTTTTAGGCATCTAGAAGGGGGGACACATGGCATGAATGTAGGAGAAGGATTTCAGACCATCTAGAAGGCTTCTAGGCGCCATATTTGTAGGAAAGGGTGCGGCAGATTTGTAGGAGAGGTTTAGGGGCTTTGTTGCATGTTTTTAGACTTCTAGAACCCCCAAATTTAGGTGATAAAATCTAATAAGAACCCCCCCTTTTTGGTTGAAAATAAGGTGGATAAGATAAGGTAAGGATAAGGCAAGATAAGATAAAGTTATGGATAATGCTTCTAGATAATGCTCCTTATTTCTTGCTCTTCTCTTATCTTCTAGAACTTGAACTTGTTTCTTCCTTCTTCCTAGCAGATTTCTAGCCTTTAAATCCTCAAATTCGTCCATCCTTCTTGCTTGACTCATAAGCTATCGATCCTTGGCCCAAAATAGCTCCAAAACACTCCAAATTGGCTCTTTTTGCACACTTTGTCATTAAGCCCTGAAATTGCACGAAAATGGCTTAAAACACTATAATAAGTAATAACTAACCACGAAAATGCAAGAAAACAAGCTAACTAAGTCACACAAATATGCTCCTATCATGAACCTGGTACTACAAAAGTGGAATCTGTAGAGCAATGTTTGGTGGAATCTGGAAATTTTTGTTGGAGATGCTTTAAGCTTTCTATAGCGAGAAGATGTCAAAATTGTCCAGCTGAAGTGAAAAATAAAGTATGCATCATACTGCAGTTAGTATCTCGAATTGATACACTAGCAAATTCATATATTGGACACTAGCAAATTCATATATTGGAACTCATCATTCTTAATTTGCAGGTTCCTTCAATCACAACATGAAGAAAATGTGTATCCCATAATCAACCTTTTTCAGCGGACGTACGTATATTTCATTTTGCTATCTTCAGAATATTACACTAAAAATGTTATTCTTACCACATATTTATATCATTTCTCTAATAGAGATGTGACCTACATGCCTACCTTTATTAGAAAGATGTTACAAATGATGGTACAAATATGTGTTAAGTGTAACACTACTCATATTCATAACTTCACTTTCAACAATTTGCAGGTTTTAATGGTGGGCTCAAATTTCATCCTTCTTTGTAATATGAAACAAGTTCTAAAAGGTGCAAAAGCATTTCCTTAAAGCTCACCTCTTATATTATTTGTCCAGCATACTATTTGTCCGGGTTCTATACCAATTTTTGACGGTGCTACTCCGCACTGGTACCTAGTTATTGTTTCCTTAGTCGGACCTAAACAGAGATGTGAGATCCAAAAAAAAAAAAAAAAAAAAAACAGAGATGTGAGACAGCTTCTCAAAGGCCATAACAATGATCACAGGTCACACAAACCCAACTTTTAGTATGATTGTAGCTCGATTTTGAATGAATTGGAGTAATCTCTTTTGGGGCATAGAGCTTTATTGGTTGCAAACTTTCGGCGTATCTTGCTCACTAAACACCTCAGAATGGAACCCCTAATAGAGGATTCCCTCAGACAAGAATTGGCTGCCGATAAGAATGGCCTTTTAAAGTTTATTGTTAGGGTTTGTGTCCAACAATTTAGTGCGCACATTTTTGGTCTTTTTGCCTGATTTAATGACTGAATATGTTTTTAATGCAATAAAAAAAAAATTTGTTAATTCCATGTTTCCAAGTATTTTTTCATTTTAAGGTAAACAATCATAAGAACAATCATAAGAGATTGATATTATTATTTGTCATTCAGTATATGCATGTTTAGGATAGTAAAAATAGAATAACATAAGAGAGCAAAAATAGAATAACATAAGAGAGCTATTGGCATCATGGTGATCATTTGGATGCCTGGCTTGGAAAAATCAAAATTGCTCCTACGACCATTAGGACAACAAGCAGTAAAGGGAGCGGTCCTACGACCATTATACCCGTTGTCCCTTCAATAGGTTATTATTATTATTATTATTATTAAACGTTGTGTTGGATTTAATCCTTTGTCTAAATTCATAACTTCCATATGCTATTTATCTCCTAGATAAATATCTCAATATCCTCCTCTTCAATGATGAGTTTCTCATAGTTTCCATACTTTGTTCAAGTTTTATTTTTCTATTTCTCTATATCATATGAAAGAATCGAGTTGTTCACCCGACCTAAGTATTGTGAGTGCGTGCTTACTAGAGTCATGGATTGTTGTATCTTGGAAGACAATGCGCCAAAAAATCACACTGAAACATTGTATTCAAGATGCGAAATCTAATTTTAAGGGCAGTAATTACACGCCCAAAACCAAAATCTTGTTTCTACTATAACATCCATGAAGGCCTACATGTTCGCCCTGAAAGATAAGATTATGCAACATTCTGCAGTTAGTGGCTTGACTGAATACACTAGCGAATTCAAACTAATTCATGGTTTGAAAGTTCCTTCAATCACAACATGAAGAAAATGTTTATCTCATAATTAACCTTTTTCAGCCTGGGTACGTATGTTTCATTTTGCTAATTATATTACATACCTTGACTTTCAACAGTTTGCAGGTTTTAAAGGTGGCCTCAAATTCCATCCTTCTTTGTAATATGAAACCAGTTCTTAAAGGTGCAAACGCATTTTCCTTCAAACTCACCTTTTATTTTATTTGTCCAGGTTTTCATACCATTGACGGCTTCTCATCGGCCATAACAATGGTCTCTTAAGATTTATTCTTACGGTTTGTGTTAGACAATTCAGGTGTGCACGTCTTAGGTCCTTTTTCGTAATTTAATGACCAAATGTGTTCTTAATGCTTTCAAAAAAAAAATTGTTAATCCCATGTTTCCAAGTATTTTGTCTTTTTAAGGGAAAACAATCATAATAGATTGATATTATTATTTGTTATTCAGTATATGCATGTTTAGCATAGTAAAAATAGAATAACATAAGAGAGTCATTGGTATCATAATGATCATTTGGATGCCTAGCTAAAAAAAAACCCAAATTGCTCATACGACCATTAGGACGACGCCAGAGGATGCACCGGACCCTTCAATAGTGATGTGAACAAAATGAGGGCAACCACCATAAAAAACAGCAAAATAGTCCCGGTTCCTTTATCTATCTTCTTATAAGGTATCAGAGATGTGTAGACACTATTTTATGAGTAATCTGATATATTGGTAGTTTGAGACTCTTTTCATGTTTGACGAAGGTGGATCAAGGATCTGAGTTTGTTGTTTTTTATGGTGGTTGCCATCATCTTCTTCAAATCACTATTGAAGGGTCCTGTTTGGGCTGAAATCTAAACTTAGGAAGAAAGGCCCAAAAGGGAGGTAAAAGGGAAGTTTGCCCGAAGCCCAGTGATAAGCTCAAACCAATTCTCTCAAGACAAAGTGGCGGCTCCCCATTAATACATAGGCTACATGCCTATAATCAGATAGGACAAATGATGGAGACCCGCCAGCTATCAGCCAAAAAGTACTTTACAGTGGCAGTTCCAGTAAATAGTTAAGCAATGCTACCCTCCAGTGGCTTTCGGGCAAGATTCAAACCGCAAGCAGTCAGGCATATTCGTTTATAAAAGGAGGAAGAGGGCCCAGAGACAAAGACACTCAACCAATCAAACAAACATACAACTTGCCTCTCAGTCAAGCCAAATACCTAGAAAGCTGCGCCTTGCCCAGATTCTGCCTCCTTTTAGCCTTAGAACTCTTAGAATAGAATACCTTCAACCTGTGTAAAAGCTCTGCTACCTTTTTCTGAATGTTGTAGTATCGATTCCCTTATGTAAATTAGTTTACCTTCAGTCCCCTTAGCTCCCAAAACCTTTGTAATCACAAAGAGAAGAAGCTGCACAAGATTCAACCTTGCCCGACAAGGTTAAATCTTGCACGACTCTCTTTGTGCTGTCTTTTAATTAAGTAGATCTAGCATTTTAATGTATTCCTCAGCATATATGCAAGTCATTTCCGATCCCTTATGGATTCAAAACATCATTAGATCTCAGATCTGGTTCGTTTAAAGATTTTCATTGTTATAAGAAGATAAAAGTGAACTATAACTAATGAACTGATCAGATCTAGACCTCCATCCTTTAAGTATACAAGATAGATAAAAGTCCTTGATCTCAAGGCATAGAAAAGAACTTAATGTAGACTTAACCCATCGACGACAATCCTTTGATAAACAAGAAGTCAGAGTAACTTGGGGCGCAAGTAATCTGCTTAAAAACAAACTTGTTCTACATCTGCCATATAGAGATGATAGTGGCACGCCTCCGCACATAGTTGGTTTTGATTGTGAGCCTCAAAGCCTATACCTAAGGCCCCATAAAGGCACCTTTCTGGACTAACTATAAACTCCTATTGTAGCCTCTTACAAGCAGGAGCCCAACAACCAACCAAAGTGCCAATCCCTTGGGGAACTGTGTGCCCGAGCCAGGAACATCTGCCATCCAGGATTTCCTGCCCGAACATAGTTTTGGCATGCTCGGTGGGACCAGATCTTGTATGCCAAGAAGACGAAGGAGAGAACAAACCTTCAGCTGGGGGAGCAAAATAAAAAACACCCCAGTACACATCAAGATCCAACATGGCATATCTCCCTGAAGACTTGCAAGGACCTATCTTGACAGAAAGTCTGAACCCTTCTGAGAAGTCAAAGGGAAATGTCACGAATGAAGACCTACGAGCCACCATGATGGTTATCTTAAGGAACATAGAGCGAAGCTTTCTAAACATAGAAAGAAACTTTCAGGAATCAAGAGAAAATATGAGCAGACTTTGTTCCTCGACGAGAAATCCACGAAGAGGGCTAGATCTGGAAAGCTCTATTCCAGAGAATGATTGTGTTAGTGAGATAACAAGTAAAGCCTGCCCTGCGGAGGAGCCAGTCTTTCCTATGTTTAAAACAATGAAAGAAGGGAAGAACGAAGAGGAAGCTGGAGCCAATCAGCCATTGTTAAAAAGGGAGCCGGAGTTGCTTGACCCCTTGGTAGTGGATAGCAGGGGCAATGCGAACCGAGAACAAAATGGTTGCTGAAAGAACCACAGGCTAGTACTACTTTTTCCCTGCAAGCCCCAGTAAATATGATCAACTTGACGAGGGCAGAAAAAAGGAAAGAAAAAGCCACGTGAGAGGTAAAGGCGGAAAGGAGGCCAACCGACAGACCAACGGAGGGAATTATCAGGGTGCCCGATAAGCCTAAAGCCACCATAGTCAAAGGACTAGTGCTATGCAGCAGATGCCATTCTAAGTGTGAGTTGGAGGTACATGAAAAAGAGGAGTAAGAAAGGCGCATGAACATTATGCGGTCAAACGAGAAAGAGGTATCTCGGAATGTCTTCCAGAGGCTGGGGGAGACTCTTAGCCTAAAAAATTTGTCAAAGGTATTCATGAACTATGAAGCCTCAAAGGAAGTGGTGGATAAATAGGCAAAGGTGCCAAGATGGAAAGAAGTGAAACCACCCCAACCAAGTTATACCAGCGGAGATGTCTGAATGAAGAGGAGGACAGTAGACCCAGTTACAAAAAGGAACCTTGCCTGACTTGGGCGAAGGTGGTTTATAGTTGGGAAAGATGGAAAGCCCGTCAAAGAAATTGGGGCATTTATGATCAGGAGGGTTCAGAGGGAACACAAAGCCCATATGAACTCATTAAAAGTCCCCGCCACTTCAAAACTTCGGGGAATATAAAGTTTGAAGATGCTTCTCATGGGGGAAGAAATTAACCTCATTGGAGGAGTTAGAGAGAAGTAAAAAAAGGGAAATAGTAAGAATGAAGGGGAAGGAGATCATATGCCACCAAACCCTCATCCTGGGAAGTATAGAATCTTGAGGAGAGCTCAAGAAGATGTAGTAATGATGCCTACCCCAAGATGGAGCCCGGAACCAATATGCTTGGGAACGATCTCGCCGGAAAGAGAGCTGTCCGCACCATTGTTAATAGACACTATCTGCGAAGTTCCAAAGCAAGTACCAAACTTTGGTATCACCAGGGAAGAGGAACTACCTAAGCTAATGCTGCTTGAAGAAGAGTAGGCTTGGATAGATGAATTTATGAACAACATTGGGGGGCAAAGAAAGAAACTTGCCTGGACCTGGTAACTTCCACGTAAACATGACGTACGTTTTATCAGCCATGTTTCGTGATGAGCATGATCAACCTCCTACAATGGAAGGTGACTACTTGGCAATGGAACCCATGATGGCACATGTTAGTGTTGAAAAGGCAAGACAGGGAGAGTCTAACCAAACAGAGTTGCCCGAGCAGCCATGGAAGATGCCCGAGAGAATATACTCGAACAAGATGGTTTTTATTCACCTAAATTTGACTCTGGCCAACCATCTCAAACCCATATACGTGACTGCTCACATGGAGGGGATACCCTTCAAGAAGGTTTTGATAGATTGAGGAGCTGCGGTCAATGTGCTTCCATATAAACAGATGAAAAGAATATACAGAAGTGAGGAAGACCTTATCCCTACAGATCTTACAGTATCTAGCTTCTCAGGAGCTATTACCAGAACTCATGGGATATTGCCATTAGAGGTTGATTTGGGATCAAAGCAGATCATGCTGGCTTTCTTTGTTGTAGATATTTCTTCCACTTACGGGGCATTACTGGGCAGGGATTGGATTCATCAGAGTTTTTCTATGCCATCTACCTTACACCAGCAAGTGGTTGTCGATCATGAAGAAGGATAGACAGGGCCTGGGTTCTGAGAGATGATAGAGGTCGAATCACGGCCATTCTTACCTACAGCCAACGTTGCAGAGACCAACTTCTACAATCCTAGTATTGGGATCCTTCATTGTTCATGAGTTGATAAGAACGGCCGCCCAACTAAGGTAACGTTCAAAAGCTTTTGGAACAAAGGTTGTCTCTTACAAGAGAAGAGTGGGATCGACCCTATATCATCCCAACCCCCCAACAACATTAATGTCAGAACAGAGAAGGAATGACCAGGTAATAGCACTCAGGTCCTTAATAAAAAGACTGTTAGTGTATGGGAAGGAAAATAGACAAGAAAGAGATAGCTCAGCTAGGGAAGAAGAAGATTGGAGCAAAGGAACTGCAAGCAGCCAAGTAAGGAAATAGGGGCCGTTTGAAGAGGAATTAGAAACAGCCATCCGAATGGCTGAATGTGTATATGATTTGGATGGGCCAGAGGACCTGCTCTACAATCCAGAACTGGTCGAGTTCTTGTGTGCAGAACCAGATAAGCCAGCCCCAGAGGTACAAGACCCCTTGGAAATCATTGATCTGGGAACCAAGGAAGATCTGAGACCGATACAGATTAGCGGTTTGTTGGAGACTGAAGATCGGGCAAGGATTGTCGCCCTTTTGCATGAATTTAAAGATTGTTTTGCTTGGCACTACACCAAGATGCCAGGTTTAGACCCAACGTTAGTAGAACATAGGATGCCTATTAAGGAAGGGTTTAAACCTGTCAAGTAGGCACCACGGAGGATGTCAAAAGAAATTGAGGAGAAAGTCAAGGAAGAGATTGAAAGGCTGGTAAAGGCTGGATTTATTAAGCCTGCCAAGTACGTTGAATGGTTGGCCAACATTGTGCCGGTTTTACAAGCTATAACTAAAGCAGTTAGATGTTATGTTGACTATAGAAACATTAATGGAGCCACGCCTAAAGATGAATACCCCATGCCCATGGCAGACTTATCCATAGATGCAGTTGCTAAACACAAAGTTCTATCTTTTATGGATGGGAATGCTAGATACAATCGAATACAAATGGCTAAAGAAGATATACATAAAATAACTTTTAGGTGCCCAGGCCATGTAGTAGCATATGAGTATTTGGTGATGCCATTCGGGCTCAAGAATGCTAGGGCAACTTACCAAAGAGCCATGAACGCCATAGCATGGAAGTATACATTGATGACATCGTGGTAAAATCTAAAACTAAAGAGCAACATTTGATAGACCTAAGGAAGGCCTTGACAAGAATGAGGATCCATAAGCTGAAAATCAATCCGAAGAAATGTGCATTTGGAGTGAGATTGGGCAACTTTTTGGGATTCCTCGTTCATCAAAGAGGTGTGGAGGTTGACAAAAACAAAGCTCGGGCAATAATGGAATCACCTTCCCCCACCAACAAAGTACAACTTCAAAGGCTGCTGGGAAAGATCAACTTCTTAAGGAGATTCATTGCTAATTTAGCGGGCAAGATCCAGCCGTTAACCCCTTTACTGAGATTAAAAGACAAAGAAGAATTTGAATGAGGCCCACCATACCAAGAGACTTTCAACAAGATAAAAGCTTACTTGTCCTCTCCACCAGTACTTATGCCACCTCAGAGAGGGAAGCCGTTGAAGCTTTATATTTCTGCCTCGGAGAAATCAATTGGAAGCTTGCTAGCTCAGAATAATGAAGGTGGAAAGGAACAAGCCATATATTACCTCAGTAGAATTCTTACCGAGGTAGAGATAAGATATACCTCGGTGGAGAAATTATGTTTGGCATTGTACTTTACTGCTTGCAAGCTAAGGCATTACATGTTGCCTTGCCACATCCACATCATTGCCAAGACTAACGTAATCAAGTACATGCTGTCGAAACCAATGCTGATGGGAAGGATGGGAAAATGGATTCTGGAGTTATCAAAGTACACCTTTCAATATGTTCCCCAAAAGGCAGTCAAGGGATAGGCGATTGCAGACTTCTTGGCGAAGCACTAAGAATCTCAAGAGGAAATTGTCAACATTCTTGGAACTCTGAAGGTAGCAAGCCTTTGGATCCCACCAACTAAGGCTCTCTCGGGCAGAGAAGAATGGATTCAACAAGAAGTAAAGAGAATATTTAGCCTTTGGGTTACTCCATGGAAGTTGTATTTTGATGGATCCTATACTCAAAATACGGATGGGGCTGGAATCGCCATCATCGATCTTAGTGGTAACCACCACTGTTATTCCTTCCTCTTGGATTATCAAGAAACTACTAACAATCGGACAAAATATAAGGCACTACTAATCGGCCTAGAGATCTTGATAGAATTAGGGGCAACTGAAGTTGAGGTGTTTGGTGATTCAGAGTTGGTAATCAATCAATTGAATGGGGAATACAAGTGCAGACACATCACCATGGCTGGTTATTACCTAGTGGCTACATAGTTACTAGGCTATTGGGGTACTAAGATATTGGCCAGTCACATCCCTAGAGAAGCAAATGCAATTGCCAACGAGATGGCACAGTTAGCCTCTGGAGTACCAATCCAGGAAATGAAGTTTGAAGAAAACATAGAGGTCCAAAGAAGAAACGTCCCTTCCATCTTGGAACGAGGGTTCAGCCTGGATGTAATGATTGAAGAAGTGGAAATTGAGGACTGGAGAACACCTATTTTGAGATACTTGAAAGATCCTTCTTTTCCCACGAAAAAGAAAGATAGGCAGCAGGCAACTAAATACGTTTTGTGGGGAGGAAATCTATTGAGAACGACTCTAGATGGGCTAATGTTTAAGTGTTTAGGCAAAGAAGAATCAATGAAGCTAATGGCTGAAGTGCATGAAGGAATTTGTGGAGCACACAAGGCGGGGACCAAGATGAGATGGCTACTCACAAGGTACGGTTACTTCTGGCCCGAAATGGAACGAGATTGCAAAGCTTATGGCCGAGGGTGTGAAGAATGCCAAAGACATGGGCCACTCCAGCATGTACCTTCAATACCTTTGAACTCCGTGGTTAAGCCTTGGCCTTTCAGATGGTGGGCCATGGACTTCATCGGGCAAATTTACCCAGCCTCTAGCAAAGGACACACTTTCATAATCGTGGCTACGGATTACTTCACCAAATGGGTAGAACCTTCAGCTGTCAAGACTATCACTTCGGCTGTGGTCACAAAATTCATTGAGAATAAGATCTTGCATAAATTTAGGGTGCCTGAGACAATTGTCACAGACCGTGGGCCATCTTTCATTTCAAAAGAAGTAAAAGAGTTTGCCCGCAAATTCAATATAAAGATGATTCAGTCTAGTCCTTACTACCCCCAGTCAAATGGTCAAGCAGAAGCTAGCAACAAGATCTTGGTAAACATTATTAAAAGAACAGTGGCCGAAAATCCAGAAAAGTGGCACGAAAGATTGGGAGATACCTTGTGGGCATACAGAACTTCTAAAAGAGCAGCAACTGGGACAACACCCTTTGCTTTGACTTTCGGGCAAGATGTTGTACTCCCCATGGAGATTAATGTGAGTTCGGTCAGGATTCAAAATCAATTCGGGTTACACAGTGAAGAGTACGTTCAAGCTAAGTGTCAAGAAATTGAAGACCTTGATATAGCCCGAATTGAAGCTCTGGACAAAATCCAGGAAGGAAATAGAGCTGTTGCACGAGAATACAATAAGAAGGTAAAACTAAAAACCTTCGTGGAAGGGGAGTTAGTGTGGAAAGCAATTTTGCCCTTGGGAGCTCAGGTTAGGGGTTTCGGAAAATAGAGCCCGACGTGGGAAGGTCATTTCATTATTAATCGAATTTTAAGTAAAGGAGGCTTCTATTTAACAGATTTAGAAGGGAGGTTACAGAAAAATTCGATCAATGCTAAGTTTCTAAAGAAGTATCACCCAACTTTATGGGATGTCAAGGATTATTATATTGAGGATAATTAAACATTATAAGTGGTCTGAAGTTGGCTTGCATATTCATTAAAGTTAAGATTGGGAAGAATACAAGGTTATAGGAAATTAAAAATGACATCTTCATTTCATCAAATATGTAAGATACATGTATTCAGACCAATAGTTTTACATCCTTAATGAGTGCAACTATCCTGGAAAGATGAATCACATTCTGTTCAACCTTTCCTAAACACTGATACTACTAGCTAAAAAGACCCCAGTTTGTTCGAATCTTATGCACCTTCATCCGTAAGCCTAATCAAGGTTGTTTGACCGGCAAGGCCGTGGTAGCTGATCCTGAAGCATACACCTATGATGATGAAGTGATCAAGAAGGCTGAAGTTATGGGGAAGTCTGGGTTTGTAGATTTCAGCCCAAGTGAAATCTACCGATGCGATCAAGATTACTCGACTAGCCTGCAAATTTATAGAAATCTTGAAATGTGAACCGAGGGCAGAGCACCTGATTGAAAAGATTAAGGGAAATGATTGCTCCTTATATATATCGTTTTCGATACTGATCAGAACCAAAGAAATCCATGCAGGTCCCAAGGGGTGTGCTCCCTTCTTTATAAAAAGAAATCTGGGGTAATATCTTTCCCGAGGGCGACGAAAGTAATGGAAGCCTTTAAGAAGGCAAGGCTTGGTGGAAACCCTTTCACTAAAACCTACATGTAAAGCTCTGAAAAGGGTTTTTGGAGAAGAAAATAGGAGAATTTGAAGCATTTAAGGAAAAAATTCTGATAATCGAAGAAACTATTCGAATAAATTGAAGATTGGGATTGAGCAGAGCTTTATAGGAGGATCGACAGATGGTTGAAATTCCTGGGTTAGTGCAAAGGTCGCGGATAGCTTCGGCTGACCAACAGTTGCGTATGGGCGGTGCAAGTTCCGAGACAGGTGTGTAACAGCAATTAATGAAGGACGACGGTTCAATCATTATTAGCGCCTTGGTTGGTAGGCTTAACAACGATTGAAGGGGGCACTTTTTTGGCTAAAATCTGAACTTAGGAAGAAAGGCCCAAAAGGGAGGTAAAAGGGAAGTTTGCCCGAAGCCCAATGATAAGCCCAAACTAATTCTCTCAAGACAAAGTGGCAGCTCCCCATTAATACATAAGCTACATGACTATAATCAGATAGGACAAGTGATGGAGACCAGCTAGCTATCAGCCAAAAAGTACTTTACAGTGGTAGTTCCAGTAAATAGTCAAGCAGTGCTACCCTCCAGTGGCTTTCGAGCAAGATTCAAACCGCAAGCAGTCAGACCTATTCGTCTATAAAAGGAGGAAGAGGGCCGAGAGACAAAGACACTCAACCAATCAAACAAACATACAACTTGCCTCTCAATCAAGCCAAATATCTAGAAAGCTGCGCCTTGCCTAGATTCTGCCTCTTTTTAGCCTTAGAACTCTTAGAATAGAATACCTTCAGCCTGTGTAAAAGCTCTGCTACCTCTCTTCGAATGTTGTAGTATCAATTCCCTTATGTAAATTAGTTGACCTTCAGTCCCCTTAGCTCCCAAAACCTTTGTAATCACAAAGAGAAAAAGCTGCACAAGATTCAACCTTGCCCAACAAGGTTAAATCTTACACGACTCTCTTTGTGCTGTCTTTTAATTAAGTAGATCTAGCATTTAAATGTATTCCTCAGCATATATGCAAGTCATTTTCGATCCCTTATGGATTCAAAGCATCATTAGATCTCAGATCTGGTTTGTTTAAAGATTTTCATTGTTATAAGAAGATAAAAGTAAACCATAACTGATGAACTGATCAGATCTAGACCTCTATCCTTTAAGTATACAAGATAGATAAAAGTCCTTGATCTCAAGGCATAGAAAAGAACTTAATGTAGACTTAACCCATCTACGACAATCCTTTAATAAACAAGAAGTCAGAGTAACTTGTGGCGCAAGTAATCTGCTTAAAACAAACTTGTTCTACATCTACCATATAGAGATGGTAGTGGCACGCCTCTGCACATAGTTGGTTTTGATTGTGAGCCTCAAGGCCTATACCTAAGGCCCCATAAAGGCACATTTCAGGACTAACTATAAACTCATATTGCAGCCTCTTACAAGCAGGAGCCCGACAACCAACCAAAGTGCCAATCCCTTGGGGAGCTATGTGCCCTAGCAAGGAACGTCCGCCATCTAGGATTTCCTACTCGAACAGGTCCAATGCATCCTCCAATGTTCCTTCTACTCCTCGTTGTCTTAATTGTCGTGGGAGCAATTTGAATTTTTCTCTCTATTTTTATCTTAAGGTTTTAGAGAGCTCTGCATATCTTTCTTTGTGGTGTGAGGATGAGAACTATAGAAAGAGGGGTACAGCTAGAGAGACTAAAAGAAAAGAGTGACGAGTGAAAAATAATGACTACGGCCTAAATTTCCAAGAGAAGCTTTACTTTAAGTCATCTCACTTACATATCACCTCACACCACAATATGGTTTGTTTCCCAAATATTTTGTGAAATAAAATAAGAACAAAATCCATCAGTATGTCATGGCTACCTATGCTAAGCGAAGAACCTATTCAATCTGAAATTACAATGTAATACGGGTATTCTCTATATTAATACTCTTGTCTATATTATTACTTTGAATGATTTGGAACCTACTTCCTAATTCTTATTCATACGTTGGCTCTTAAACATTTCATAGAGTACTCTCCCACAACAGTTTGAAGGTTAAAGATCCTTATTGTACATTCGTATGCCTACATAATTAGGCAACTTGACCCCCACAATATCGTGGATACCCTTGCATTGGAGTGCCCTTAACATAGTCAAACATAAAGGACCTAACCACATGGCAACTACAATGCCTGAGGTCAACGGACTACTTTGCATTATCCCAACTAGTGATTTCTCATCTGACATGAGTATGATATCTCTTGATTGATCGCGTTCAGTGTACTCGAGACCAATCACTCTCAAGGGAGATGACATAGTATGTATTGAATCAATACTCAATTGGGAATCTTATGATCAAGAACGTTTAAGATATGCGTCTGAGAGAAAGATGTCTTATCAATCTATTCTTTTAATTACATATTCCTTGGACTTATTGTTTAAGCGTAAAGATTTAATGAGATGTCTTTGAACAATAATCTTTGCTCTTAGCTTAAACTAGATTAGTTTAATATGTGAAATGCCTGTAAAGTATCATTTCATGATTGGCTTTAGAATACACTAGAAAATGTGCCCGTGCTTTGCTGTGGAAATTGAATGCATTCGATGCAACAGGCACAAATAATTTTCACAGAAAGTGATGAAATTAACGGCATAAACCGAATGATATCCTCACATGTAGCGATTCACATAAAGTACATTTGACCTGACCAAATTCAACATAGTTACGAATGAATACATGAATCTTCAAATAACATAAATAACCAACAAATGGGTAAACAGGGTTGCTAAGATCAGCAACTTGGGCTTTATATACATTCAACTCAGTCGATATGAAAACACATTGTACAATTAACATGATGAAGTTGAACGTTCCTAATTACAAAAGCTGTGTTCGCAAAAAAAAAAATACTCTATTTCAACAAGAAACAAAACAAACAAAAGCAGCATGTAGTTCACATATATTTTGTATCTGCAGTCAACATGGCAAAATACATATCCTACAAGTTGTGCAGCTGTTGTACTAGCTAACAAAAAATCTACGAAGTTTTGTGTTCTTGTTTTAGTAGCTAAGTTTTGAAGAAAAATGTTTAAACCAAAATATATAGAGAATTTGTTGCATCGGTTGATCATGAAGACTTTAGTAGTTTATTTATTTTGAGGCTAGACATCCTCCGTACTGCAATAAAAAACATGAATCATAAGTTAATAATTGCCGTTATCATGGATTCTATTTAGGTGTGTGGGCGAAAAATAAATTGTAATTTACCTATCTTTCATTTTTTTTGGTCAGGGATTTGCTTTTGAGCGTGGCTATTGGTGTTTTGTCCCCGGGTTCAATTTTGGGGACAACCAATTTGGTGAATTCTCCAACAATCCTTGCAGAATTGGTTGTCTTTGCTTGTTCTGTACGAGCCTTTTTGCTGTAAATGGAGGTACAGTTTATAAGGTCAGGGACAAATGTGATAAACCCTAAAAAGAGTGCCAAGTAGTGATGTGAAAAGATTGGTCAATCGTTTTTCATGGGCATCAAAACAAATTCATTATACACAATTTATTTATGAGAACATTAATTGAGAGGAAAAGTTTACCTATTAGATTTGTATGGTTGATTAGAGAACAACACTCTCTTCGAACTCTTGGTGGACATGACTGGTTGTGGTTGCTGATCATGTCATTGCAGAGGTATCAATGGGGCAGAGGTTGGTTGTCACTGATAATTAGTTTTCCAAAGGTGGCAGCAGTGTCTGTGGTTCGATTGAGGGAATTGTTAGGTTCGAGGGTGCCTGGTCTTCAAGCATACAGTAAAGAATGAAGTTCGTTCTCCGAAAGTCATTGTTTTGATTTCCAAAATGGACCTCAAATCTTTTTGCCTTGCTAACCTATTTTTTCAAATGTTACGACACCACCAAAGGATCCTCATACTCGTCCTTAGCAAGAAACACCAAGAAGCATTTCAACGTGCTTTCCTATCATCAAGAAGTTCAGCTGATTCACGCTATCTTCTATGATAAAATTGATCTTGAACCTACGCAAGACAACGCGATGTCACTGTGTAAGGCGGTTAAATAATCCATAGCTTCAAGGCTATTAAAAAAAAGATGCAAAATAGATGTAAAAGGACATTACCATGGTTTAGGTAATTTTTTTATGAAACCATTTTCATAGCACTTAAACGCCCAGAGCTTTCTTGACAATTTTATGGCAAGATGGGCATGACTTGTACCGCTATCCCTTGGATAAATCGAATCTAACAATCGTTGCCTGGCATTTGAAACTTGCACTTTGTTACGAAATGACAAGATTTCCATATCATCAGAGACATTTAAGCATCACCTCACAAGCATGAAAGTACAAACAAATAGAGAAACAAAGCATGCAACATTTTGCTAGCACAAGACAGTACGTAACAACAAATAAGAAGAATTTTTCCGATCAATACTGACAATTAAGCAAAATCCAATGCAAAAATGAAATGGTCTTTTTTAACAGCTTGACGATAACGGACTAACCTTGTTAAAGCAGAATCAAGCTACAACAACTGCTTAATCGTTTTTAACTCATAATCAGCATTGATAGCACAGCCCATATATATCTTAGCTGAGGTGGGCAAGATTTGAATAGATGAGCTTACATGGCTGAACTTGTCTTGTGCACATTTAGGGTGAGAAAGATTCATTGAAATAATATAAACGCCTCATATTTTGCAACATCCTCATTTCCAATTTCCAAATCTAACTTGCAAAATCAGTGAGCTCTTGTTTTTCCCCGTTCATTTAAACCTGTTTTTGAAAGCTTCATATTTTGCTTGAGAAAAGATATAGTTAAATAAAACCAAAGGTATAAACTTGTCAAGGAAGCTTCAATAACATTAGATGCACTTCCGTTTGAAACTACAAGAAGAATTTGCCTAAAATCACTTCCGAAAAGAATCGGTTTACCCCCAAATGGTAAATGGTCAAAACCTAGTTTTGACCCTTTAGGAACATCACGGAGGGACCTATCTAGAGTTTCAAAACATTGTTTATGATTGCTGGGGGCTTCAGCCTAAGCAATGAGAACTGCATCACTTATTAGTTTTGCGAGATGAGTTCCTTTTTTAATTTCATAAGCTGCATCACTGAACAATCTGTAGGATTAATAGGCATTTTAAATCTAGAGTGAGTGAATCTTCCACCAAGAAATAAGAGGGAGACAATTCCAGATGAAGCGACCGCCAAAATAAATTGATTCTGTGATCTAATTCTAGCTATGATGGTGGCCCACAAAAAAGTTTTGCCTATCCCACCATGACCATGAACGAAAAATAAGCCAGATTTATTGTTCTCAGTTGTTTTTACCACGATATCATAAATAATTTTTGCTCTCCATTTAACTGACTGATCAACTGCGAGTGCTCCTGTTTCAGTAACTTAGAGTCGTAATTCAACTCTTCTCTCAAACTCCTATTCTTAAGTCTATCCATCATTAATTTGTTTGGCCAAGGAAGATTATGCTTCGACTAAGAACTGTTTGAAAGCGCAAACAATTTTTCTAACTCATACAAAAGGGAATTTCTAAGTTCGTCCTCATAATTAGGCACATCTTGCAACCCAAAAGTATGAAGCATGCTTTTGGAAATGTCATCACACATTGTTTTCCAATGTGCTTCAGATAAAGCTGTTGGATCAACAACATCACAAAAGAGAACCAATGTAACAAACAACTACCTCAACTCAAAAGATGATGTAGTGACAACCACTTCTAACATAGCGCTATTCTATTCCATATCATCTCCCAACAAACCAAGCGAGGTGCATGCAATTTGGAATGTGGGCTCAAGAAGGTCTTTAACCGTCCTCAAATGATCAAAACTAAAGGTACATCTCGGGTAATTCAGCAATTGATAGGAGCATATTTATGCGACTTAGTTAGCTTGTTTCCCTGCATTTACGTAGTTAATTTCTACTTATTATAGTGTTTTAAGCTATTTTCGTGTGTTTGTAGGTTCAAATGACAAAGTTGGCAAGAAAGTGCATTTTGGAGCATTTTAGAGCAGTTTTGGGCTTGGAATGGCTAGCATATGCATGGAGCAAGTAGGATGAACGTTTTGAAGTTCAAGAGAGGCTAGGAATGTGCTAAAGAGTTGGAGAAATTAATTCAAGACAAAGAAGATAAGAAGCAAGCAAGAAAGAATGAGCATTATCCAAAACCTTATCCAACCTTATCTTATCTTACCCAAACCCTATCTTATCCTACCTTATCCTAATCCTAATCTACCTAAATTCCAGCTGCAAGGAGGACCCCTAATTACATTAGCACACCTAAAAACCAAATTTCTAGAAGGCCACATCCTTCTCCTAAAAGAATGCCACACCACCCTTTCTAGAAGCCTAGAAATCTGCCGCATGTCTTATCTCCTTTCCCTCTAAGATTGTGCCGCATCTTACCATTCATATTCCCTCCTGGAATCTGCCTTAGAATTGACCATTTCCTTGTTGGTTTGGGCTGTCCAATCCCTCTCCAAAGCTACCTTTGTCGTGCCTTCTCTCAGCCTATAAATACATACACATTCTGCCGCATAAGGGACACCACCACCACACACAAGAGCTTTAGAGAGAAAACACAAGAGTGTGCCGCAGCTACAAGGAAGGAAGGAGAAGAAGAGTCTTGGAGCCGTGCCTGCCATTCAAGATCCTTGGATTGCCGGAGCGTTTCTAGGTGTATTATATCCTTAGTTTTTAGTACAATGTTTATTTTAATTTTGGTTTTCAGTTATTATGAACATGAGGAACTAATTTCGTTTTAACTAGAGGTGAATTCAAAGCCATGAACATATATGTTTGATATGAATTGATTACCTCCAATTATTGTTTCATAAATCGTGAATGCAATTTACTTAATTGTTTGATTCAGAACTTATTCTTGTATGTTGATTAAGGGTGCACACTTAGTTTGCATGCATGAATTTGATGCTAAAATATAAGGGAGTTTCACCTAATAGTTATGAACTTATATTTATAAGTAGTGGAGGTCGCTAGTCACGATTGCGTTAAGTAAATTCCTAGCAGGAGTATCATACAGTCATAGTTACAAATGTCTTGTCAATGCTTATGATTTTCATAGAACTTAATGATCTTTGATATGTTTCTCTATTATGCAGTTCATATAGGGAGATAAGAATAATTTGGTTGAGACGCTGAGTCCAATTCAGTGAATTTAGGAAAATCTGAGGGTTAATTAGTGCAGTTCACGGTTAACTTGGGGCATTGTCATTCATGGTTTATAGGAAGAATAACTGGAAATCGATTTGTATGCATATGTGTCATGTGTGGAGAAGGACCCTCTAGCTAGCCTTTCACCCATCCAAAATACCCAATTTCGTACCAACCTTTGTTCAGTGTCTTTAATTTGTTTGTTTAAGTTTAAATTTGTCAAAAACAAACCCCCCATTTCATTGTGTCGAATTAGCTTAGTTAGAACTAGTTTAAATTTGTCCCCCGCTAGTGTTTTGAGTCCTTTTAGTTCAATTTTCGTCCAAACTACCCTTTAGTTTCTGTTTTGAGTCAAGTTGTTTGTTTTGTGCTGTTTTGAGTCATTCTAGTTTATTTTGAGTTATTAGAGTCTAGTTTCTGTTCTTGAGTCTAGTTTAGTGTTTTTAAGTTAAATTTGTGTAGATTAGCATCCCTCCTAATCCCCGGCCTAGAACAATCCCTACTTACTTATACTACAATCATAGGGTTTAATTTGAGTGCTAAACTTTTATCACATCAGCAATAACCTCAAATAGTATAATTCACCAGCAACAAGAAGAACATACGCAATCCTACCCAAAGATTTACTGTTTTTCTACAGGTCCACAGTTCCTTATCATTTTTCCAAACATACTTTGTAGGAAATTAAAAATAAGACAATTCACTAGCATCAGGGTCTTGAGCATTGGTTTCAAACCATTGTGTTAACATTGCCCTTTCAAGATTAGGTTGGTTAATAACGTAGGTTAGATCATCAGTCTCCCTCAAAATAAAATTTTGGTCAGATAGAAGGTGCACATACAACCTCTCAACCGATGGTTCTCTAAAATGAATATGAAATTTTAACAATCTCAAAGCTACTTCATAAAGGCATAAATATCTGCAATTTAGATAAGCCACAACCTCATCAAACTCTTCATCTTCAAAAACATCCCTAGTCCTATCAACACCTTTAGTATATACTTAAAAAGATACTTAATGAAAAATGATTGATAACATGATTCAACATTTATATGCTCTCGATACATCAATAATAACTCACGATTGTAAGGAACAACAAATGCATTATCAAGCTTGATTCCAACAATTTTCAGAACAAACAAATTTTCTATATCTCGGCACTTATACGCAATGAAACCATTAGCAGCAAAACTAGTTTCGTTTGTGAAAGGTTTAGGAAATTTTTTCAAACACTTTTTTTCTTTCATGCAATGTGAAAATTGATTCGCAAGACCGCATAAGTCGTGGATCATGTATTCCGAAACAGAATTTACCCAGCCTTGTCACATTTTTCATCAGGAATCTTAATAGAAATTATAGAATCCACATCATTAGTGGAATGGCATTTATAATGCTTATCGACCTACAACAAGATATGAAAATGAGGGAGACCTTTTTTTAGAACTCCTCCGTGCAAATCATTGTTTTAAAAAAGAATGCAGAGACATCAAAACAAAACACTTAAGACTTACGGCCAGAAGACAGTGAAAGGAATAAAGAAAAAAAATTGGTGAAAAGTATTAAACTAACTAGATTCCACATAGCAAAAAGGTTTTCCTGATTTCATGTATTTAATCATAAGGTCAAGATTTGCTTTGAAATTTCTGGAAATTATATCTAGCCTTTCTTCACCCTTACAACCAGGATTACAAAGTGACGACATATAGCCATGGCATCTTAATAATTATTTGTCATATATCTAACACTGCCAGTAAACGAAGTTGGAAAAATAACCTTCTTGCCAACAGTAGAACTGCTTGCATCACCTCTGTTGAGAGCTTCATGAATTCCTTGAAGACCTTCTATTCCCATGTATATTGTCATTTTAAGGGAAAACAATCATAATAGTATTGTCATTTTAAGGGAAAACAATCATAATAGACTGATACTATACTATTATTTGTCATTCAGTATAAGCGTGTTTGGGGTAGTAAAAATAGAATAACATAAGTGAGTCATTGGAATCATGATGATCATTTGGACGACAAGAAATAGAGTGAGCGCTAAATGATGCACTAGACTCTTCAATGGTGATGCAAATAAAATGAGGGCAACCACCACAAAACAACAAAATAGTCCCAGTTCATTGATCTATCTTATTATAAGGTGTCAAAGATGTGTAGACACACTATTTTATGAGTAATCTGATATATTGGTAGTTTGAGACTTTTTCACGTTTAACAAGATGGATCAAGGAATTGGGACTGTTTTGTTGTTTCTGATGGTGGTTGCCATCATCTTCTTCGAATCACTATTGAAGGGTCTATTGCATCCTCCAGCGTCTCTCTATTAATTGTCGTTTTAATCGTGGTTGGAGTGATTTAGATTTTTCTCAGCCAGGCATCCAATTGATCAACATGATGCCAATGGAATCCTCTATTGGGGGTTCCATTGTAATGAGTTTGGTGAGCAAGATACGAAGATCGCTGACAATTGCAGTCAAATAAACTCAATCTAACTAAGAATTGACCACGTATTTGTTCTTGGGATGCAAGTTTGCATATGTTTTTACTTATTAGAGCTCACATTGAAGGGTTTGTTGGGGTGAAACGAAATTTACATAAACTAACAAGCATACATAAGTACAATTACAAGTAGAATAACTCTTGCATGCAAAGCAAAAATTAAGGGCCAAAGGAATCAAATTAAAAGAAAAGAAAAGAAAAAAAAACCCTCTTCAAGATCTTGGTCCTATGATTGATATATTCTTTTACTTTAAGATTAAATGAAGGATTAGAAGTTATCTTTGCCTCTAGCTTTGAAGTCAAGCATGCAACTCCTCCAATTTCTTTCTCCTTGCTCCACCTTGTGTAGCTTCTCCTTCAGGCACCAAAGTTGATGCCCTCTATCGTTTCGACACCTCCATGTGTGGTGAGGGTAGATGAGAGCAAGTGCAATGTGCTAGTACACACTTATTCTAGTTAGGGAGGAAGGTTTGTTGGTAGAGATGGTATCTCTCTCCTTTCTTTCTTTCTTCATGTTCTCTCTATTTTTCTCTCAAGATTTTAGAGATCTCTGCATGTCTTTCTTTGTGGTGTGAGGATGAGAACTACAGAGAGAGAGAGAGAGAGAGAGAGAGAGAGAGAGAGAGGTACAGCTAGAAAGACTAAAAGAAAAGAGTGATGTACGATGAGTGAAAAATGAAGACGACTTGCTAAAACTTCGAAGAGAAGCTTTACTTTAAGTCATCTCACTTACACATCACGTTTGTTTCCTACTTTATTTTGTGAAAATAAAATAAGAACGAAACCCATCAGTATGTCATGGCTACCACAAATCATGAGTGACACTTAGCAGTATGTCATAAATACCTAAGCTAAGCAAAGAACCTATTAAGTTTGAAATTACAATGTACTACGTCCTTCCTTATATTAACACTCATGTTTCTATGATTACTTTAAATGTGATTTCGCACGCACTTAGAATTTTTATTCAACTCCGAAACCTTTTGAATTGGCATTGGTACCATGTGTTGTCGATTCAATCAATCTAAAATCAGATCTAACCGTTACTCATACTATGCTTGTTTAAGTGGATTCACGTATGCACATATCCGCTAGTAGGGACTTAAGTGACGAAGGATAATGTACAAATATTGATATATACACTCATTGTAAATTGATGTCGAATGTGACAAAAACTACATGCAACCGAGATGCTCAGGTGACGTCTGTTAATTACATTTTATGTTTTTTCTTTTCAAATGTTGAATACCTACGTAAGAACTATCCAATTTTAGTGATCTAATTCGATTGTTCCAAGGCCATTCTACACTCCTTCTAAATGTATGTTCTCTCTTACATATTTATATGTGTCGGCTGTATGATGGCTTTTTAAGAGGGCGTTTAACAAACATTTTTTTCGAAGTTGGATTTTTAAGAGAAGAGTACACTCCTATAACCAATTTGACTAAAACTAATATTACCATGGTTTTACAATAAAACATTGTGTGTTCTTGAGAACAAAAACGTCGAGTATTATTTTGATCTTGATTCACAGCTCAACAGCAAAAATAAAGGGGGAAAGGGAGCTTAATTATTTATAGAGTGGTCAGGATTAAGAGTGGAAGTTTATTCCCTGACATGGTTCGGCCCTAAGCGCGTCCACTGTGCAATTTCCTCCTCATTGTAAAGCTTTCGGATTCCTCCATAGAAGCCGTCTGCTTCATTCCCTTCTTCTCGATGCTCCTTCCTGTTTATCGTCATGTGTCTCCATCGGGAGCCGGGAGCGTACTGACTGAACTCCAGTATTACTTTATCTGTAGTTAAACAGTACTTGTTTGTCAGAAATATCAAGCACTTGGTGCTGTGGAGATAATGAGAAAAATGATTCAGCAAGACTAACACATAGGTTTACCATTTCATTTTTAGTCAAGTAACACTTCTTTCGTTTATAAAACAATGATCAAAATGCAAGGAATGGGAAAACCGCTATCCGGTAAGAAAAAACAATTATGGTTTGAGGAGGGAAAAAAAAAAATTCGACACCAAAACATAGATAAGACATCAGATTTGGTCATGACAAACAACCGTAGCGGGGACACATTCTTCAAACGTAGGAAACAGAGAAGGAAGTTTCAGCGTCAAATTACTCTGTCTAGATTTAGAGTTTTCTGCGGTCTAAATTAATGCAGGACATGGATTCCCATGCTGAAAGTGCTTCAATGCCAAACTATTCAGGGGAAGAGATATCCTAAAATCTATAGATTTCTATAGGGAGACTTTAGTATGGCATCTCATGCATGGTGTTTATCAATTGACATAGGACGGAAGTCTGTCTTTTGTAACCGAAAAACAAAAACAAAAACAAAACAAAAAAAAAAACCTCGGCAGAATTGCAGAAACTGAAATGTTGTTCTCACCATTGTGGTGACAACGGCACCGATTCTCATTCCCATCGCACAACTCTAAGTGACGAATGACAGCATACCACCAACCTAAAATACATAAGAATCCAACTTATTGCCAAATTCCAAAATTAATGGAAAATCGAGAGACATTTGAAGGTGGGAGAAACACACCATAAGGAAATTCTCTGTTTCTTCTCCACTGGATCTCAACATGATCACCGGGTTTTAAGTCAAGTAAACAATCGCTGACATGAAGTTTGTGAGGAGGAGTATCAACTGGAGCCGGTCTTAGTCTATCCCATGGTATATTTTCCTCTACTACCCTCCGCCCATAAGGTGAATATCTGCAATGTACATTTTTGAATTCAAAAGAGGACCACTCAGAAGTAAGCCTATCCAGAATCGAACTTTATATATGTATACGCCCATATAAAGCAGACTGCTACTCTACCTTGCTTGAAATGTGTTTGTCGGCGAATCATAGCGCAGTTGTGCATCATAACAAGACAGCAGAAAGCCTAGATTACCATGCTGCAGGAAAAGACATATATATATGTATATATATAGGGTGTTCATTGAATTGTCAAGCAAGAAAACAAGAAACGAACAAAAAAATTGTACAAACTATAAATTAGCAGAGATAGAAACTACTGATAATATCAAGTTTCTGGCAATACCTCGCGGTTATAGACCTGAGCCGGGAACCAGAACTTGCCACTTTCAAGAGAGAGATACAGAGACATGATCGAATGGAACAAACTACAAGTACTAGCCTTCACATTATAATTACACACACAAGTTACTGATTGTGGCAGAGTAGTCCATGTGGAAGGCAAAATGATAGCCGCAAGGGACTCCATTAGACCTTTTTTCTTGGTCTGAAGACAGTACTGTCTGATTCTATTTCTTGAAGCCAGTTGCCATTGTCTGTAAGCAGCAGGCCCAATAAGTCGACCCCATTTGTGCTTCATATGGTTGTCCCACAAGTGATCACTTGTGCAGCTTTTCCTCAGAGAAGAGCAAACTGCTGCCATGGAGCACAACCCAGATGGGGGAAGCTTCGCAAGAATGCAGCCCAAGGCCAAGTCAGGCAAATCCAGGAGAGAGAGACTAGTTTTTCTCTCCTCTCTCTGCCCCTCCACATTTGAACCAAAAGTCATCTTTTTGAATTTGGAGGTGATGGGTATGAGTGAGTTCCAGTTTTTCTGGAGAAAACTTGAAGATCCACCCCAAAACTTGAGTGGGATTAATCTGAGGTTATCCTCCCATGTTTGTAACATTGGCTTGTGGTGAGTGAAGGACTTGAAAAGGAGGATGAAAGAGACACAAAAAATTAGGAGGTAAAGCATTGGTGGAGTGAATGAGTGAAACTTCAAATTTTAAAGTGATTGATTGGAGTTTGGCAAGCCTTGAGTGAATGCAAATATATAATGAATGAGAGGAGAGGAGATGAGAGGGAGAAAATGAAAGCCATTAATTTACTTCTTTTTTTTGTAAGAAAACCTTGACGGTGCAAGGAGAATTTTATGGACATAAAAAAAATGGTACACTTAGTCAGGGGGGACATAAAACTAACCCCTCATAGTATAAACAAAAAGGGGGATAAAAAAAATGGGGAACATAAACCTTACCCTTCTAAAAACAAAAACAACAAAGATACAAAGAAAAGAGAGGGGACATGAAACTTAACCCCTCTAAAGCCGAACCTTAAGGTCTAAACTGCAAAACAAAACAAGGAACATCACACGGATAAAAATAAATAAATAAATAAAAAGTGAGACAAACCTATATGCCGAGATGCACATTAATTTGAGAAGTGGAAGCCAGAAAAGCCAACGTAGTTTGAAAATAAAGCGGCATGAACTGCCATCGGAAGGAAATCATGTCGTACCAAATTGAAGAAGAGAAGCCCATGTTAGCAAAATTGTCCACAACTACATTTCTTTCGTGATATATGTAAGAGGCATAGAAAGTCATCTTCCGAAAAGCTATTAATTTACTTTGTTTTTCATTTTATTTGACAAAGAAAGATGACAGTTGAGATATTGAGAATGTAGTAGGAGAAATGCCCAGGAGACTCTTTCAAAATGGGACTCTCCATAAACTTTCTGTCATCTCACAGTTTAATGTCAATTTTCATGCCAACATTTCAAAGGGTTAACAATAACATGTTATTAAGAGAAAGAGGGTTCATAATCTTTGAAATTAGGTGAATTACCACATAGCCTAACAATGATAAAGGTAGGTGTAGGTATTACTAGATACGAATTAGGTGAATTAACACCAAGCTTACCCCTAAAACTGGCAACTAATAAACAAGAGACATATCAAAGTTTGTACCAAAAAGATTTGATGATTCATTAACATGTGTTGATGCACCTCCAAGTACAAGCATGTCCTCCTTTCCAATATTCATCACAAGTAAATCCTTCCGCACTCTTATTTCCTTTCGTGCATCTCTCTTCACTTCTGTACTTAAATTCTCTTTTTATTTATTCAATTTAAAGACCACAAATATGCAGAGACGGAGAAAGAAAATGGGTATACAAAAATCACTCAAAATCCCTTCGAGTAGTAAATAAACCTTATTCAAGCATTGTACGAGCCTCCCTCGAGTGGTAAAAGGTATATATATATAAAAATTAAGGAAAAAAAAAAGAATATAATAAGTCTTTGAAAAACATCCAAATTAACTACTTTTCGACCAAATGATATATTGCCGTGATAGTTAGGGCTGTATCTACAACTTATTGCATCTCGGATTCAAACATTCTTTCATCAGTTTAGTGCACAAATGGTGCCAAAGTCTCCCACAAATTAAAGAAAGGGGACGTGAAGTTCTATGACTGTTGAATTCAGATTTGTGAATATTTACACACACACACACACAATGCAGGGGGCTATCAGCTATGCCCTGTCCTTCTTGTTGGCTCTGATGCTTCCAATGTCTCTCTGTCTCTGTCTTTCTCAGATACAATGACACTTCCCCCTTTTATTCCCCATTTATTTTGTATTTATTGATAATAACAATAATAATACCCTATAATATTTACTAGGCAACTTAAGATATATCATTCATGTTGAAATTCCTAACGTTTTAAAATATGATTTTTAAGGTACAAGTTCCTTTTGATTTATTTACTTTAATCGGTCATTTTGATGGATTTGGATCCTCGCCGGATCCCCTCCATGGGGATCCTAGGGATCAATGCACGTGGACCGTTGATCAAAAATCGTGCGGTCCCAATTAAATGCTTTTTATATTTTTAAAAGTAAAATAACCTCGTTTTGCGTGAAAAATATAAAAAAAGAAAAAATTGTGGCCACACGATTTTCGATCAATGGTCCAGATTCGTTGATCCCTAGGATCCCCATGGAGGGGATCCGGCGAGGATCTTCGTCCCATTTTGATGATAATTTGCTTTCAATTTTTAGTCCACTACTTGGAGGGATATTCTATTATTTTATTTGCAATTGAAATATTTGTTTTTCAAGTCTTCACAAAGGGTGTTAAAAGATATGTTGTCGGGTACATTGATAATTTCACGTTAAGTTGTGATGGTTACATTGAAAAAAATCAACTACAATTCTTTTTTTTTTTTTTTTTTTTAAATTAAATTGAATTCTCGTTCCTGAATAAAAGTTTATATTAATAAAAATGAAGGAAAAAAAGGTTGAACCAAATGCATATACAATACAATCGTAATGTCCTCCAAACATATTTTCAATATCGTGTAATTCCTAAATCATTCTTATGTACTGAAAGCAGCATTGCTAGAGACCCGATGTCCTATCTAGGTCAATGAACCATCATGGGGATGTGTATGTCGGTTTGCGTGCAAATGCCATCTTACCGGGATTTACATGTTTATCGAGCTTCTTGATGACAATAATGATAATGTGCAACTACTACTATGAAGTGATAAGCCGGCAATTAAAACTATTTTCGTAGAATGCAATTAGATATTTGTTGGTCATTACAATTGTGATTCATGTTGAATTGATGCAAGATGTATGATGTGTGATGATGTGGTTGCACCGTGTAGCAGTGTGGTACATGGATGGTCCTGCCTAGTTCATCCACATTGGGGGACCATATTATTATGTGTATGCCTATGATCCTACTTGGTTAACCTGCATTGGGAGCCTATACGCATTTTAAGGGGTGACTCTACATGGTTAATCAGCATTGGGAGATCACTACCGACTTGGTTACATTACTCCGTAGGTGGTCCTGTATAGTTAATCCTCATTGGGGGACCACACTATTAGATGCATGCATATGGTCCTATTTGTAATCCGCAATAGAGGACCATCCGCATTCTAGGGGTTACTCTGGTTAGTTAATCCTTTTTAGAGATCACTGCCCACTTGGTTACTTTGTATGCTTATGGTTTTGCTTGGTTAACCAGCAATGGTTCCATTGAGTGGTCTGGAACCTTATCTTCGTTAGATTTCGTTGAGTAGTCTAAAACCTTATCTTCGGCTGGATTATGTTGAGTTGGTTTGAAACACTGTATTCATGGATTTCGTTGAGTTGGTCCAGTATCCCACTTCATGTCCGGTTCTTTTGAGTTGGTCTGAAACCTTTCTCCAAAATCCCATTTCATTTTGGTTCCATTAAGCTGGTCTACAACCCTAGATTCTTGTGCACAGAAGTTGCTCAAGTTTACGCTTGTGGTTGTAATTTAGGGTTACAATGCTAGATATTTGGATTTTAAGTCTAGAAATAAGGCAAACCTTATGGAGGTTGGCCTTATTAAACTGGAAGTGATGTTTGATTTTAATGGTTGATTAACGTAGTTCAATGTTAATATTGTGCATCTTTGATTCATTAAATCGATTGTTTGTTGTGATTGTGGAATTTTTGTTGGAAAACAGTGTGATATATGTGAAAGATGAAATGGCAATCCTGGTGCTTGAAAGGTTTCGTTAGGTAGTTTGAAATCTAGTGAATCATATTCGTCAAGTTCCATTGATTGATTCTGAAACTCTATGTTTTCTGCTAGAAAGTACCATGAGAAATATCGGAGTTTAACAAAGGATAAACTACGAATGACTTGATCCCGTCTAGGGTATGTAGGCAGTTTAACTTAAGATTTAGATGCAACCATCAAATAAAAGAAAAAGTTAATATGCTATTGAATCATTGGGTTGCTTTTGGTTATGTCCCATAAGCGAGACATGATAATTGAACAGATACTTTCTAACATTATGTGTCGATCCTTGAAGTATATAAAGATTGGGGTGTGACATGCGGAGTTGACAGACTTGGGTAATGTGACACACAAAATAAAAATCCAAGGGGCGATAATGAATTTAGCTATGTTGATTCCAACAAAAAAAAAAAAAAAAAAAAAAAAAAAAAAAAAGAGATCTAAATGGGGAAGTGGACCTTAGCAATGGTGCTTCAGTCATTTAGTAACATTGGTCCGGCAGATAAGACTCGGCAACCCGGGAGAAAGAAAAGAATAATTTTCAAACTGCTGCAGAGCCTCCAATGCTTAAGTTAGCCAAGACTATTTAAGATGACACGTGATATTTTTTAGAGTAATAAATAACAATTACATGGAGAAGCGAACGACCTTCTTTTAGTTGATGTGATACTCTAAGGACATTGTTGTGGTGTTGACGCATGTCCCTGAGTGAGCGGGCACTAAATGGGAGGAAGGTAGAGTTGCCCCATTAGAGCAGTTCCAGCGTGGGAACCCCCCCAAGGCTATTCACTATTTAATTCACCCAGTGAACAGTAACTGCCTTAATGAACAATAACTGCATTTTTGCATCTACACCATTGCATTTGAATAGCCTTGACAATAGGCAATAAAATATTTGTTTTTTTGGTTTTTTGTTTTTTTTTAAATAATACAAAATAAATTTATTTGTAATTTCGGATAAGATTTTTAATCGTTCTCGTTGCGCCACATGTCATTATCCGAAAAGACAATTATTGGTGATGGATTTCGATAAGATTTTTATCCAATGCCGTCATGCCACATGTCGTTACTTTTTCAGAATCTTTGAGGATAGATTTCAATCAGATTTTAAATTGTTCTCGTTGCGCCACGTGTCATTATCCGAAAAGATAATTATTGGTGATGGATTTCATAAGATTTTTATCCAATGTCGTCGTGCCACGTGTCGTTACCCTTTCAAAATCTTTGAGGATAGATTTCGATCAAATTTTTAACGAATGATGGCATGCGACGTGGCACTATCTACAACCTAATCCTTTCGGAATCCTCCATATAATCCATCATCCATCCTCTTAAATCTCACACCAATTTTCTCAAGATCTCTATCATAATTCATAGTTTCTGCTTCCTTCTTCACCAAAATCAAAATCTGTATCATTATTCATAGTGTCTGCTTACAATGTCTTCTTCTTCAAGTTTGATGTGGGAAATCGATCAGCAAAATGAAGAGTTGTTTAACCAATCAGAATGAATGTTCAATCTCTAGGTGGCCTAAAATGAGATGGAAGAAGAGGATGAGGAGCGTAGAAGAAGAGATGACGATGCAAGAATGGCCAGAGCCTCACATTCCCGTCGAGTCATCCAAGTTGTGGCTCAGATCTCCAGGCCCAGCCATTTCGGAAACCTTGATAGAAGCAGGCATCGACGAGGTGAGGAGCTCTTGGATGATTATTTTATCTGTAATAGTGCATTCCCTGATACGTACTTCAGACGTCATTTTAGAATGGAACGACATTTGTTCAACAAAATCATGATTGTTGTTTGCAACCATGATTCTTACTTTGTGCAAAAAATGATGCTTTTGGTACTATGGGTCTCCTTCCTGAGCAAAAAATTACTGCTGCGATACGGATGCTTGCGTATGGAGCATCTGCAGACCAAGTGGATGAGATTACGAGGATGGGAAAATCAACCATTCTTGAGTCCCTGATGAGATTTTAAAGAGCAATCGAATCTATCTACTAACATGGACTTGCAAAGGCTTCTGAAGAAAGGCGAGATGTGAGGTTTTCCTGGGATGATTGGAAGCATTGATTGTATGCACTGGACGTGGAAAAACTGTCCAAGTGCATGGCAAAGCGCTTATGGGGACAGAAAATGAGCAAAAAGTATAATTTTGGAGGCGGTGGCATCTTTTGATACATTGATTTGGCATCCCTTTTTCGAGGTTCTGGGAGCTCAAAATGACCTCAACGTCCTTGCCTAATCCCCAGTGTTCAATGATGTCCTAAAAGGAAAGGGACCAAAAGTCACGTACTGCGTCAACGGACGTATATACGACGGGCCATACTACTTAGCAGACAGCATTTACCCAAGGTGGTCATCATTTGCCAAAACAGTGCCACGTCCGCGAAGTGCAAAGGAAAAACACTTTGCAAGCTGTCAATAGGGGTGCAGGAAGGATGTGGAGTGTTGTTTTGGTATCCTCCAAGCTCGCTGGGCGATCGTCAGGGGTGCTGCCAGACTGTTTGATTTAGAGTCGCTTCGATCCATCATGATGACGTGCATCATTCTTCACAACATGATTATGGAAGATGAGTACAATTATGATGTCGTTGATGAATATGAGCCAGACACGATGAACAATTCAAGAACACGTATATATTGTGCTCATGACGCCACCGAAGAACCCGTGCAACACGAGCCATTAGAAAGGGATGGACGTTACAATGAATTGATCATTCAACGATATACTGCACTTCAAAGGCCATATATGCACAATGCCCAGCAAATTGATTTGATAGAGCAACAGTGGGAATTGAAACAAGCTCAAGATACTTAAGTTCATTTTGTGTGTTTGTTTTTATTTGGTGTGTTTATTTAATTTTATTTGGTGTGTTTTTTTTTAGTTCATTTAGTGTGTTTTTTTATTATTTGGTATGTTCCTGTAATTTTATTTGGTGTGTTTATGTCATTTGAATAAAGATTCTCTTAGTATAAATAAATTACCAAATTAAATAAATTTACTGCCACTTTAAATAAAGTACTAAATGAAATAAATTGGAAACAACATAAAGTACTCTATTCAATAAATAATAAATTACAACCCAAAATGATTGGAAAATTATGGGCTCCGATTACAAAAAGTACTCTATTCATCATCACTTAACCAATTTGTGGTGCTAGGATGATCTTCTCTTATCGTGCTAGGACCATCTCCTCTTGCTCTCGCTTCTCTTGCACGCCTCCTTCGCACCACTTCCGCTTTCTCTGACTTCCAAAAATACTTAGAATTTGGAGACTTCCCTTCTAAAGGCGTGTTCATAATGTCACGATCTCGTTGAGCAATTCTTTCTTCTCTAACTTGTTCCCTTTCTTGCCTAAGTAGCTCACTTTCCCTCTCATTAGCTTGAAATGCTCTCTCAACAGCTGCAGCTTTTGCCTCATCTCTAGCCTTATCAGCCTCAAATTTCGCCATTTCCCTCGCCAAAGTCAATTCACCTTGGCTAGCAAGTTCTTCCATGTACTTTGCATAATCATTCTTGGAAGGACTCCCTTTTCTCTTTGAAGCCTTCTTACCTTGAGGCCTAATTGGATAACGGGTCGACCCCGACACTTGTTCAGAGGGGCGTTTCAGGCACTTCTTCTGCATCATCTTCATGAACATGCGAGGTATGATCGAGTGTAGAGTGTCGAGGGGTGTTGTTCATGAAAACTTCTGGACCGACAGGCATAACTATGAATTTAGGACAATCTTTTACAATATTCCAACATTCCCACCGGGTGAATGATTTATTTTTGGTTTTGGTTTTGGTTTTGGCATTATACCAAGCTTTTGCTTGAATTTCTTACACAATGAGGGAGAATAAATAATTATAATGAAAGTAGGTAACAAATAAATAATACAAACAAATAATTATAATGAAAGTAGGTAACAAATAAATAATACAAACAAATAATTATAATGAAAGTAGCTAACAATTAAATAATACAAACAAATAAATAATATATTTTTACCTGATTCGCTAAATTTTTCCCACTTCGAAGATTACCACTAGCTTGTGCTCCACGTACTGAACGATTGGCTAAGTAATTTCCAACGACTGGACATCGATTCTTTGGTTCTTTTCCCACCCATTTTCTCAAGATAATTGGTATGAATAAGACTCCACATTTCTCGCAATTGCATCTCATTACCCATAATCGAATTATGAGTAACTTCAACCCAGCTAGTACACAACGCAACATCTTCAAGAAGCGTCTGATTCGTACCTGCATCATTAGTCATTTTGTTGGAAAAAAAATTGGATTGAAATTTTGAGAGAAAGATAGCAATGTGGTTGAAAGTAGTTGAGAAAATATGAAATTGCGGTGTAAGATAAAAGATAATGAGAAGGTATTTATAGAAAAGTAAAATCAATTTTTTTTAAAAAAAATCAAATTTTTTTTTTCGGATTTTTATTCATTTTTTACATTTTTTTTTTAAATTTATTCAACTAATTAATCTCTGTCGTTGGATTAAAAAAAAATTGAATTCCAACACGGTAATATTTCTGATTTTTAAAACTATTTTTTCTTTTTTTTTTTAAATTTATAAAGACGAATAACGTTGACCGTTGATCTTAGATCCAACGGCTAATATTAAATAAGGTTTTTTTTTATTTTTTTTACCGTTGGAAATCCAACGGTCCAAAAATTGATGCCGTTGAAATCCAACGGACGAGGAGAAGCCACGTGGCTTCTCAATGGTAACATTTCTCAATGGGCCGCGGGCCCCAATTTCTAAAATCTTGTCAGACTACGCGCTCATATGCGCGCTTGAGGGCCACGCGCTTGATAGAAAAAAAAATAAAATATATGGCTGACTTCTGGGCGACGTCAGCCTTGCGTCAAAATGCCTTCGGACTCTCAGGCTGGCAACTCGTGCCATGCCTCTCCCTCAAGCCAGACCTGTCCCTCGGGCTGCCACACGCTGGACCAAATCCGCCAGGCTCTTTGGCCATGTTCACTCGCCTGTCCCTTGGGCTCCAGCACACGTTGGAGCTGCTCTTAGTTATAGGGTTAGCCAATGGCTTGTTTCTAAGTGGGCTACATGTGGTGCAAGGCTAAGCGCCAAATGAGGAAGAAGTTTGACTCAGAAGGTGTGTTTTGGCAATTTTAGTGAAGAGTTAGCAGTTCATGTATGAATCATACAAACAGTTGCAAAAGCAGGGAGTGAAGTGATACTTTCGTGATTGTTAAATGATATTTCGATATGTAGTCTTGTATAATTGTATTAGAGCTAAGTTATGTATGTGTTAGGTTCAATTATAACTGCTCCATCACCTATTAGGAGTTGCTTAAGGTATAGAAAAATATGAGCTTTCAACTCATACAAAACTTTGTAGTGTAAATTTTTGTATATTCAAAGAAAATTACAATAAAAAGGCAGCACCAGTTGAAGCTGAGATTGAGATTGAGAGTGATCATTCTCTTCGGATAAGGATCCTCTTCATTGTAAATTTACGGCCAAAAATCATTAGCTACTATTTGTATTTAATTTTAAATAAAAAAAATCAAAATGATTTCTGGCTATATGATGTACAATAAATGAATGAGATGTGAGGATCCAGATGGGATCCAAATCCCTTCTCTTCTAAGTTGAAAAAGAGAAAGAAGAATGTCGTACAACTATACCAGTACCATAATAAGAACAGTACTTGGCTACTCAAATATAAGTAAGAACTCCTACTCAAAATTTCTCAAAATTGTTCATTGTAAACTTATAAAACTTCGTGTTTATAATCATAACCGTTCATATTATAAATCACCCTATAAAGATCATCTCTGCAAAAAAAATCAATTAAAACTAAGATCATTTCGTCATCAAACTATTTAAAAATGAATGAACGGTATTGGTAAAAGCATTACGAACCGTCTATGTATTTGTTACAATAGATTGACTAAACGACCTTAGTTTTAATTTATTTTTTGCAAAGATGATCTTTACAGTGTGATTCATAGTATGAACAATTCTGATCAAAAGCACAAATGACACACCCCAACCCGGAATGTCCACTAGGACTCCAAATAGAGCTGTGCTGACCGACACCTGGAAGGTGACGAAGCCATAAAGTATAGTGATATGGAAAATGTGAATAAATTTAAACCTAAAAGTGCCTAAAGACAAGAGTGAGCTGTGAGCAGGAATGAACCCATTTCACATGAGATGTCAGAGCATAAGTAAAGTACATTAGTGTGGGTAAGGATCATACCCTCAGAGGTAGCCACTTATACTGAGATTAACCAAGAATCCTCATCGATACGAACTTTCAGCAGCAAAAACCTGGAGGGGCAAAAAACAAGGGTGAGTGGGCCTGAAAATAAAGTTTTAATAAAAACCTTCTGAAAACGTTATAACCCCTCGCTGTAAAACCCGTATAGTTTCCAGAAAATAATACTATGTATATACGTAAAACAATGCACAAAGATAGTAAAAACCAAGTATGCCATGTCATAACATTTCAACACTGAAATATGTAAGTCAGGTGTGAAAATCAAGGTAAAATAATATGACAGCCGAAGTCACCTAACGTGACTTGTACGACTAAACCTATAGCTCATCAACCTATGCCTGCAAACGAGTCGGAACCACCTAACGATCACGTGAAGGCTGTGCCCCGGCCTCGGGCGGGAGCACTAACACAGGGTGCAGGATAATGAGCTCTAAGTGCATCTATGCATAACAATGTAATGTAACCAATCATTCACATACTAACTCACCTGAAGCTTACCTGAGTCTCTGCATCATCATTCCATATATATAATGCATAACAATAGTAATGAAATACTAAAAATATAATTCATTCATGACATGGCATTCAAAGCATAATTCACATAAAAACGTTTCTGGAAACCATAAAGCATATATATATAGACACACATTATAAAAAGGAAGAAGACCCACTCACCTTGAGTCCGCGCTGCAACTCCCTAACACAAACATCGAGGGGTCACGAACAATCGGCGCCTAGAACAATTATCAAATCACATCTCAGAATCCTTATCAATAGAACATGTAAATTACATAAAACACATCCCCAAGGATGTTCTAGAATGATATGAGACCCATTGACCAAAAGTCAACCTTCGGTCAAAGATCGTCGATAGGGTTTACAACCCTACGTAACTCGATCTGGAAGATCCGAAACTCGGATTTCCAATCCATAAATTCTAAATATACACATTATGCTTCTAAAACATCATACTAAAGTTTCATTACGATCCAACGGTTGGATCTCCACCAATTACCAAAACCAAGTGGCGGCCGACATTTTATTTTACGAACTTACAAATCCAATTTGGAAATACCCATAGGTCGGATTCCCTATCCGTAAATTCCTATGGTCCTCAAATATTACGTAATACAATGTATTAAATTTTGGTGACGATCCAACGGTCGGATCGTCGATTACTATTCTAATCAAGTGACGGACCTTAATGGAACTATGTTCAAACGATAGAAATTCGTCAATTAGACTTCACAAATGGAATCAGGGTATTCAAATTTATCCTAGGAAGGTCAGGGGACATCTCAGCCCACGTGCTGTCGCAGGTGGCGATTGGTCGCCCCGACTCACCAGAAAAATCAACTATTTCCAAAAATTACCAAATTTTACAGACGAGTAGATCTCAATAAGGGGAACAATTTTCATACCTGTGGCCAAGTCCAATTTGGCCGGGAAACACCTGAAATCCACCTCGATCCGCCAGAAACCCTTGAAATGGGTGTTCTTGATTCGACTCCAAACAATCTTCGACGCCTCAACCATTTCTTGGGCTTTGTTTCTGAGGTTGAGGGGAGTCTATTGGTGGTGGTGGTCGATAGGATTAGCTTCAAATTTTGGTGATTCGAACCCAAAACCGTCGCACCCTAGCTTGCGGGTTCTCCCAATTTCAAGGCCAAATCCCTTGATTTTTGGGGTGTAATAGGAAGGGGGAAGGTCATGAAGGGTTTCCAAGTGGTGGTTTGATGAAATTCGCCGGAAAAACAGACGATTCACCGCCAAAAAATCTCCTACAAATGGGTTAGGTCACGGGTTAAAGGGAGTGTCCGATTCTCTCATTCTTTTCTCCCTCCTTTCCCCTCATTTTCGGTCCTCCTGATTGGCCGATTCCCTCTCTCCTTTCTCTTATCTCTTTCTTATCCCAGCCGTTCATTTCTTCCTTCCCTTTTCTTTTACTTTCATCCCAGCCACACACATGGCATTTCACATGGCTTCAGATTTTCTAGAGCCTTCTAAAGAAGGTTAAAATTACCAAAATATCTCTAACTTTAAACATTAATATCTCCTTTGTTATAACTCCAAATTACGTTCCGGTTGCGCCCACGCGTTCGTAACGACGTATACTATGAGGATACGTCAAGAAAATAGATCTTACATAACATGACAAGGCGGTCAAACAAAATCAACGCATTTTACTCGAAGAGCTTTTTCGTACATTCACTTATTAAAATTATAATAATAATAATAATAATAATAATAATAATAATAATAATAATAATATAATAAACAAAACCGTTAAATTGGAAACGGGTCGTTACAACAAAGCTCTGTGATTAAAAGACTAAGAGTTTTGAGTAGCCAAGTATTGTTCCCATAATAATCATGACCATATAGAAATTATAGATATAAGAATATTTATATTAGTAATTGGAAGGCGATTTAACCAAGGAGCACCACAAAATCAAATCCAATTTTTAATTCAGTCTCATGATATGAGCATATTTATGCGACTTAGTTAGCTTGTTTTGATGCATTTATGTTGTTATTTCGAAGTTAATTTAGTATTTCAAGCCATTTTCGTGTGTTTGTAGGTCCCAAGTGTTAAAGAGGCAAGAAAGTGCATTTTGGTGCCTCTTGGAGCAGTTTTGGGCGTGGAATGGATAACACATGCATGGAGCAAAGTGGATGGACGAAATTGAAGACCAAAGCAAGCTAGGAATGTGCAAAAGAGAGGAAGAAAATAAATTCAAGTCAAGGGAGGACAACAAATCCAGCAAGAAGAAGGAATGGCTAGTCAAACTTACCTTATTTTGTCTTTACCTTTCCTAATCCTAATTTACCAAGGTTCCAGCTGCAAAGGGGAGTCCTAAATAATTTAGGACACTTAAATATAGGTTCTAGAAGACCTAATCCCAGCCATAAAAGGATGCCGCACCTCACATTCCTCTTTCCATTCCTTGCTGCGCAAGGATCCTCATTTCCCTTTCTCCCAAACCTGCCGCACCATGTTTCCCTTTCCCTTTGGGATTTTTACTTTACATTGCCTTTTCCTTGTGGATTTGGAGATAAAATCTATCCCAAAATAAATGTAGGTCGTGCCCCTTCCTTCCCATATAAAAAACACCTTTTGCCGCACCATTCTACACCACCCACCATCCCATCCTTCACCATAACTCACCTACATCCATCCACCACCATAATTCAGACCATTCCTCACACAAATAACCTTGGGCCGCAGCAAAGGAGAAGGAAGGAGACCCTTGGACGTGCTGCCATTCAAGCTTTGGATTGTTGGAGCGTTTTTAGGTGTAATCCATCCTTTGTTTTCAATGTTTAATTTATTTTCTCTTTGTTTTACTGTGAGTATGAGGAGCTAAACTCGTTTTAGCTAGAGGAGACTTTGAAACCATGATTATATTTGCAATATGAATTGATTACTTCCAGTTGTGATTTCATAAATCGTGAATGCAATTTACTTAACTGTTTGATTCAGAACTTATTCTTGTATGTTGATTAAGGAGGCCTACTTGGTTTGCATGCATGAATTTGATGCTAGAATATAAGGGAGTTTCACTTAATCGTTATGAACTTATATTCATAAGTAGTGGAGGTTGCTAGTCACAATTGCGTTAAGTAAATTCCTGGCAAAAGTATCATGCAGTTCATAGTTACGAATGCCTTGTCAATGCTTCTGATTTTCAAAAGTATCATGCAGTTCGTAGTTACGAATGCCTTGTCAATGCTTTTAATTTCTGATTTGTTTTGTTTTGTTTTGTTTTTAGGTACTAAAGAAGTAAGACATGGCAATTGCTAATCTTCAAGCTCAAATGGCGAATCTTACTTCTCAATTATCGCAGTACATCGAAAGGACCACAATGCCAAGTGCCCCTGCATATGGTGTGCAAGGATATCAAGCCCATGAACGTCCACAAAGAGGTTGGGAGAATGTCGATAACTGGGGTTATCAAAGCCCTAATCAATCAAGAAACGACTTGTTTTCCAACACGTACAATTCAGATTGGATTGATCATTCAAATTCTATGTGGTGGGAACCTCAACAAGTTCAACAAGAAGGATATTGGCAGCCATATGAGGAGTTCTATTCAATACCTACACAACCACCACAGCCTCCCCTGCAACAATTCCAACCAAATTCAGGTTCGTCAATGGATTATGATAACATTCTTGATGAACTAATCTCTTTGACGAAGGGATTGCAAAATCAAGCCAAGGAGATTGGCGAATTGAATAATCAAATGGGAGAGATCGTAGAATTCATGGGGCAAATTCAAGAACAAAGTGGCATGGAGGTTGGAGATGAACCCAAGACATCTGAATCAAGTCAAATTATGGATGAACAACTGTTGTTAGAGGAAGAGGAGGATGACAAGGCCACGGCAAGGGAAGAACCACCCTTGCCGCAGCCTATCCTTGATCCATCACCCTTGCCACAGCCCTCTAAGGATCCTCCACCATCCAATTCATGTAAGGTTTTTCCAAATTCACTTCTTTCTGACCTCGTTCCACCAAATTTGCCTAGTCCTTGCAGGTTCATGCAATCCAAGGAAGAAGAGGGTGAGAAAGGCATCTTCGAAACCTTACCAAAGATTCAAGAGGAAGAAGTGGCTGGGGGAGTGTCTAGAATTCATCAAAGAAAATATACTTGAGACAACAATTCCCAATGAAGTTGGATTTTATGACACCGGGACAAGTCACTGCCCTAAAAACATCCAATCTGGCCGAACTCTCTAATCCTAAATCTTTTGAAGTGGTGTTTGTCCTTGAGTTCGTGTCGAAGCACAAAGGTAAGCCACCTCCCCGAATTTCAATTTCGTTTAATACTAACATGTTGTTAATGCTTCAGGCACCTACTCTTGAATTTAAACCGTTACCAGATCATTCCAACTATCATCTTCCATTCAAAGATAAAGGAGGTATCATCCAGCTGGAAGACGTTAAAGCAAGCGCTTCTTGGGAGGCAACCCATGCACTCAACAAAGGAAGACCTAAGACTCGCTCTACATCCAGATTTGCGTTCCTAAACCCTTCTCTTTATTGTTTTTATTCTGCCATGTTTATCATGATTGTTTGTTGTTTGTTTGTTTGCTTATGTGTGAGTCTACGTTTGAAACATTGAGGACAATGTTTGGTTTAAGTGTGGGGGGGTAAATAAGCTGTTTTTGCATGAATTTCGTGGGATTTATTCACCTATCACTTCTAATGTTGTTTCTCACTGTTTTGAAGTGTTTTTAGTGTGTTTTGAAGTGTTTCAATATGTTTTGAAAGCAAATTACGAAAATTTGATAAAAAAATCGAAAAGTTGTTTCGAAAAACCCAAAAAGGAGTTGTTTTTGTGTGTTTGTTTGTGTCTTAGGTTGTTTGTGTCTTAGGGTACCTTCCAACACAATGATGAGGATTTGATTTTTAATTGCATGACTGTTAAAGAAAGTTACAAACATGGATGGAAGTTTGATATGCTCTTTGGTTTATGCTTGGTTGTCGTTGTCGTTTACGAATTCACATTTAATAACAAAGAAAAAAATCAGTTTTTGTAACATGCTTGAAGGAAGGAACTCAAAATAACGCTATAACCCTGAGAGACTTGAGCCTAAAACTTTATTTGGAGAGTTATTAATCTTTGATTTCTTGTTTTCTAAAGTCGTTGCATGATCTCATTATTCTTTGCTTGGTTGCTACTTAGAAGGCGTTTCATCATTTTAGTTCCAAATACTAGAACTCATATCTGTTTCATTCAAAGCATGACATTGAATGCATAACACATAAACAAGATGGAGTTGTGTAATGAACCAGAGTCAAATAGCCGACCCCTCTTTCCATATGTGTTGTAGGTTTAACCCCGTTGAGCCTTCATTAGCCTATGTTCTTTGTTAACCCACACTATCCCTACCAAGCCTAGAATAAGACCATCCATACCCTTGTTCTTGAAGCATAGTAGAGCATAACTTAGAGGGAGTTCCTTTTGAGTGAAATTGTGCAGAAAAACAAGTGTGGGGGAAAGGATTTTTATTTTTGTGTGTTTGTGTGCCAAAAGAAAGAATGGGCACGGGTTAGGAAAAAGAAAAAATTCATAGAAAAAAAAAGAAAAGAAAAAAAGAAAAGTTGTGAAAAGAATGAAAAAGAGTTGAAAAATAAGTGAGAATGAACTCACAAGTGTTGATTGTTGAAGAAAGGGTCCAGAAGTTTGAATTTGGCCCTAAGTGTTGCATGAATCTTCCATTGTGTTTAAAGTTGATTTTTGCATTCAAAAGTGAATTCTAAGTTTCAATTTCATTACTTTGTTTACTATTGCTTTAAGAACTTTTGTTTATCCTTAACCTTTCTTTGTTAGCCTATACCCCTAGCCCCATTACAACCCTTAGACTTCTATCTTGGGTGTTGTGTGTTTCAATGTGTGGAGTTTGGAATTGGTATGAGCATATGGTGTCCCTGGTTCAGCGTCTAAGTAGTAGCATTCCATTCATGAGATCGTATTCATGTTAGATTAATAATTTCAGAAAATGCTTCCTTTGTTATAAACATATGTGAGTGCTAGTCTACATGTTTACATCAACCTTCTCACATATACCTAGTGTAGGGTGTGTAGTCAGAAAATCTTTGTGAAAATAGAGAGTATCTTGTAAGGAATTGGGTGAATTCTCTAAGGCATGTTACTACATTCAAATCATTGTTTTAATTGATTATATGCGAACTAGTGAGTGGTGACTGTGAATAAGTATGTGCTCGAGGGTAAGGATGACTAAAATCTATGTGAGTAATGATTTTTAATATGTCAACAGCATTGGAAATCCCTGAGGCAAATGTTGGAAGGTTTAGAACTCGAGGACTAGCAAAAGCTAAGTGTGGGGAAATTTGATAGGAGCATATCTATGCGACTTCGTTAGCTTGTTTTCGTGCATTTATGTTGTTATTTCTTAGTTAATTTAGTATTTCAAGCCATTTTCGTGTGTTTGTAGGTCCCAAGGGTTAAAGGGGCAAGAAAGTGCATTTTGGTGCCTTTTGGAGCAGTTTTGGGCATGGAATGGATAGCACATGCATGGAGCAAAGTGGATGGACGAAATTGAAGACCAAAGCAAGCTAGGAATGTGCCAAAGAGAGGAAGAAAATAAATTCAAGCCAAGGGAGGACAAGGAATCCAACAAGAAGAAGGAATGACTAGTCAAACTTACCTTATTTTGTCCTTACCTTTCCTAATCCTAATTTACCAAGGTTCTAGCTGCAAAGGGGAGTCCTAAATAATTTAGGACACTTAAATATAGGTTCTAGAAGACCTAATCCCGGCCACAAAAGGATGCCGCACCTCACATTCCTCTTTCCCTTCCTTGTCGCGCAAGGATCCTCCTTTCCCCATCTCCCAAACCTGCCACACCATGTTTCCCTTTCCCTTTGGGATTTTTACTTTACATTGCCTTTTCCTTGTGGATTTGGAGATAAAATCTATCCCAAAATAAATGTAGGTTGTGCCCCTTCCTTCCCATATAAAAAACACCTTTTGCCGCACCATTCTACACCACCCACCATCCCATCCTTCACCATAACTCACCTACATCCATCCACCACCATAATTCAGACCATTCCTCACACAAATAACCTTGGGCCGCAGCAAAGGAGAAGGAAGGAGACCTTTGGACGTGCTGCCATTCAAGCTTTGGATTGTTGGAGCGTTTTTAGGTGTAATCCATCCTTTGTTTTCAATGTTTAATTTATTTTCTCTTTGTTTTACTGTGAGTATGAGGAGCTAAACTCGTTTTAGCTAGAGGAAACTTTGAAACCATGATTATATTTGCAATATGAATTGATTACTTCCAGTTGTGATTTCATAAATCGTAAATGCAATTTACTTAACTGTTTGATTCAGAACTTATTCTTGTATGTTGATTAAGGAGGCCTACTTGATTTGCATGCATGAATTTGATGCTAGAATATAAGGGAGTTTCACCTAATCGTTATGAACTTATATTCATAAGTAGTGGAGGTTGCTAGTCACAATCGCGTTAAGTAAATTTCTGGCAAGAGTATCATGCAGTTCATAGTTATGAATGTCTTGTCAATGCTTATGATTTTCATAAAGCTTAATGATCTTTGCTTGTATCTCTATTATGCAGTTCATGTAGGGAACTTGTGAAGAATAATTTGGTTGTCGATGCGTTGTTCGTCCAATTCAATGACTTATGGAAAATTTGAGGGTTAATTAGTGCAGTTCACGGTTAATCTGGGGCATTAAGGTTCATGGTTTATCGAAAAAGCAACTGGAAATCGATTTGTATTCAAATGTGTCATGCGTGGATAAGAACCCTCTAGCTAGCCTATCACCCATCCAATTCACCAATTTCGTGCTAAAATCTGTTTAAGTCTTTGATTTACTTGTTTTTACTTTAAATTCGTCAAAACCCAATCCCCTTTTACTTTGTTGTGTCAATTAGGTTAGAATCTGTCCAAACTTGTGTTTTTAAGTGTTTTGAGTCAAGTTAAAATCAATTTTCGTCCAAAGTCATTCTTAGTGTCTAGTTTGAGTCTATTTGGTTGTTTTGAGTTGTTTTGAGTTGTTTTGAGTCTTTTAAGTTTATTTTGAGTCCTTAGAGTCTATTTAAGTGTTCTTAAGTTTGTTTTTTTGTTTTTGAGTTAGTTTTTAGTAGATTAGCAATCCCTCCTAATCCCCGGCCTAGAATGATCCCTACTTGCATATATACTACAATTGTCAAAAAGGGGGTTTAATTTGTGTGCTAAGTTTTTATCACATCATCTCGTCTCTCAATTTTCTTTCACATTATATTTCATTGGCTAAAAAAGGAAGGTTTTTTAGCCAAAATAGTCTTTGAGATTTACATAACTCATCACTTTGGTCCCTGAGATTTGAAATAAATAGAAGTGATTCCTAAATTTGGTGAAAAATCTCCATTAAATAAGGATAAAAATGACAACAATACCCTGAATTTTTGTCAAATCATTTTGGCCCATTGTTTATTAAATTGAGGGTATTTTTGTCATTTGATTATTATTTAACATAATTTTATAAACGACCAAAATGATTGATGATAGACAAACTCATGGACCACTTCTATAAATTTCAAATCTCAAAGACCAAAATGATGAATTATGCAAATCTCATAGACCATTTTAGCTAAAAAGCCAAAAAAAAAGGCCCCACCCCTCGTTTATAACTTACCTACGTTTACGCAATGGCTGGTTACCCACCCCACCACACCACACCAAGCGACCTCAACAACTTGTACTTTTCATTGCACCTAAAATTATCATGTGCCCGAGAGGCTATAGTATCTATCAAGTTGTTGCCTCTGGTATCTATACGATTACAGTATCAAAACCCTTGTATCAATTACCATATCAAACTTTTGCTATGAAAAAATTTATTACCATTACAGTATCAAACTTTTGGTATACCGAATTTTGGCATGCCAAATAGTACTGCTGGCATAGTATGGTAATTTTGTTTTGGGCCACTCTTTCGGGCTAAAATTTGATTTTTTTTTTTAACCCAATTCAAGACCCAAACGTGTTTTTGGCCACTCTCTTGGATTTCTATAACTTTTTTATTTAATTATAGAGAATTTATAGAGATTCATTTAAGAAAAAATGAGTAAATTGATGGAAGAGTAGTTTAAAGAACCCAATATCCCTAAAAAAAATAGGAGTACAAAGATTCCTAGACTCCATCTCTACATTCTTTAAATTGTACAAAAATTAACTTGATAGACGAAGCCGGGGAGAAAGACAACCCAATTTGGTGAAGGAGAAGATCAGATGGACTGCAAAAAGAAAGGGAGAGTTGCCAGAACAAGAGAAACAGAGATGAAGTCGACGACAAGATGAAAGAAAAGATGAAGTCGCGATGGCAAGAAGCTTAGGTTTTATTATCGGGAAAGCAAGGGTCAGAGGGTGAGAGGATGGTTTTGGATAAATGACTAGGACAAAAATATAGTGCATAATATAATAATAATAATAATAATAATTGTACACAATAATAGTACAAATACCTAATTATATATATAAATGAATAAATAAAAAAATACCACATTAATAATAGGGAGCTTTAATGAAAAGGGCTTGGACCAACAAATATTTAACCAAAAACCATCTTAAAATGTTATTTAACCAAAAGAGCTCAAAGTTTAATAAAAAACCATCCAACACTTATTATCCACGGGCCGAATTTACAAGTCCAACCCGTTACAAAATTACATTATGTAAATACCCCTATAGCATTAAATTTTCCCCTGACTTTTCACCAACCTCAACCCTAGCACGATAACCCTCGTTGTTCCTATCGAAACAAATTTCCCCCATTTCAAAATCAATCAAAATCAAAGTTCAAATCACAGTTGAAAAGAAAGCATTCATCGAAACCAAGCCGGCGAAACAAGTTTACAGAAGTTCAATGGCAGAAACCAGCGAAAAAGTGGTGCAAAACTTACCAGAACCTCTGTCGGAACAAATAGGAGGAACAGAAGTCCAAATTTTACCACAACCTCCTTTGGAAAAAAGAAGTGCAAAACGCACCAGAACAATCATCAGAACAAATCGGCGAAAAAGAGGTAACTTTTTTAGAAAATAGTATGATTTCTAGGAAATAGTATGATTTTTTTGCCACTTTTTTAGAAAACAATGCTACATGTTATGTTGTGAATCTGTAACTGTCTCTAGAAAAACTAACACTGTCTCTGAAAAACTAACATTGTCACAGGAAAAACTAACACTGTCTCTGTAAAAAAAAAGGACCAAAACATAACTGTTTCCAGGAACAATGTCCTTGATTTGTGTAAATACTTGACCTTTGACTATATGTTTTCTTCAATCCATATTCTGCTTGTTCTTCTTAAACAGTTGATTATAATTCTAAAACTTTGTTCACTTTTACAAAAATACAGGTAAACAAGAAAATCAGAATGAAGACTTTTGCACGCAAAACAACCGTGAAGGAGAAGAAAACTCCAACGGATAAGAAGAAAACTCCATATTCAACTGAGAAGAACAGAAGACATCGGACTTCATATCTCCAATATCAGTGCAATATGACCGGGTTTTCAGACTCAATGGAAACATACAAGCCAATGCTTGAAGAACACAAAGATGTTTGCGAACAGTTGGCAAAGAGACCATTCTGGAGTCTTATTAAACTACACATGGATCACTTCCTTGTTGTCACCAAAAAGAAGAAGAAGTCCGATACGGACTTAATTAAGTTTATAAAATGCTACGACCCCAGAGAGCAAAAGTTCAGATTTGGAGATCGCGATGCAAGAAGGATAACACCTGATGATGTTGCCCTAATCTTTGGACTGAACAATGATGGAGTGGAACTGCCAAACACCGACAAATCCTCCAAATCTGGTAAGGAGGACAGATTCATCGAGAAGTACTTTCGTAATGTTGAACGAGTGAAACAAAAACACATTCTTCAAGCATATAAAAAATCACTCGTTTACCGAAATCCTCAAGGTGCAAGAGATACGGCTTCCATCATATGTGCACATCTCATCCAGTCACTCTTGTTTGCAAACTCTGGCCCATACATCACATGGAGCTTCCTGAAAATTTGTGCAAGGTTGGACGAAATCAGCAGATATAATTGGGCCAAGGGTGTAAAAGACTACCTCTTCAAAATGATAGACAAATCACAAACCAAGAAGAGGAAAATAGGGGATGTATCAACAACCAGCGGTTGCACCGTTCTTATTTTGGTAAGAATATAAGAATTCTAGTTTTAAAAGTATGAAATTTTTGTTATGATTCTCAAACTCTAACTATTCTCACTTTTCTTAATTTGTCCAGTATTGGCTATTTCTTAAATCAAACCTTGTTGCGACGATTGAAGGCCGAGAAAACATGGTTCCGGCGATAGGAAGATGGGACACAACAATGATACACCAAGCAATCAGAGATGTCAAAGTTGAAGATATTGAGGTATCCCATAATCAAAATCATTTTCACATAATGTTTAGATTTTACATTTCTAGAAACAATTCAACTTTCAAAAAACTATAAACAACCCAATTTGTGACTGTGTGCAGATTGCCGGTGTAATTCGTCCTACTGAAAAAGGAGTGGTCCCTTCCAAAATTGGTGAAACAAAGACAACGCCAAAGAAAAGAAAGAAGACAAGTGCTCACAAACATGACCAAGGTGAAGATATTGAGGTAATGACCAATAAACAGAAACATTAACTTATAATCCAGAAACTTTGATATCTGCATACTTTTTGTTAACTGTCGCTGGAAAACAATGTCCTTGATTTGTGTAAATACTTGAATCTGTAACTGTCTCTGGAAAAACTAACACTGTCGTTGGAAAAACAATGTCCTTGATTTGTGTAAATACTTGAATCTGTAAGTCTCAGGAAAAACTAACACTGTGTCTGGAAAAACTAACACTGTCACTGGAAAAACTAACATTGTCCCTGGAAAACAATGTCCTCGATTTGTGTAAATACTTGTATCTGTAACTGTCTCTGGAAAACTAACACTGTCGCTAGAAAAACTAACACTATCGCTGGAAAACAATGTCCTTGATTTGTGTAAATACTTGAATCTGTAACTGTCGCTGGAAAAACTAACACTGTCGCTGGAAAAACTAACTGTCTCTAGAATCAAGACCTACAGAAACAGTGACTTATATTCCAGAAACAGTCACTTATATTCTAGAAACAGTGACTTATATTCCAAAGATAATCACTTACTTTCTAGCACCATACAATGTAGAAACAGTTGTTTTACATTCCATAAGATGTGTAATTAGACTTCATTTTGAAAATCCATAAACAGTAGCACTCTAACAATTTGAATTAATAAATAATACTTGTGTAACTGTGTACATATTGCTGATCCTACTACTGAGAAAGTAGAGGATTCTTCAAGAAAAGCTCAAGAAAAGACCGTGACAAGGAAAAGAAAGAGGACTCCTGCTGCAAAAGATGTCATGGAACCTGATAAGAGAAGTAAAACAGATGAAGCACCTGAGTACAACACTATTGATGAAGCCCAACAACAGTTTGACAAGTTGTACGGTGAAGAATTTCTAAAGCTCAATCCAGATTATCAAACTCATATCCATGGTATTGACACAACAATAACCGATGAGATGTTCAACCAAATTCAAAATTGTACAGCCATGGAACCAATGAGGTATATGGTGCTCAAGCACACGATGATGCATGCAATTGATAATCTGCAAACAGCTTCTTTAATTTCTGGACAAACAACTGGACAACTTAAAAAAGACATTGAAAAGCTTAAAGAAGAAAAAGAGTTGAACAAGAAGAAAATCAATGATATGGATGCTGAAATCCAGCAGTTACGGATGAAGAACGCTAAAGCTTCAGGAAAAGTTAATCTACTTCTTAATGAAATTGGAATCCTGAAGAATAGGCTACAAAAAAATCAAACAAAAGTTCCAGAAGTTCCAATTGATGATCAAATGGAAAGTCGAGAAGAAATCCTTAAAGATCAAATGGAAGATGTTCAAACAGAGGCTGGAAAAAACCAAGTTCAAGTTCCAATTGATGTTCAAATGGACAGTCAATATGTTGAAGCTGCCTACCTAGAAGATACCATGGCTACTCCAGAAGGCAAGGACACTAAAGATGGACAAGAAGAAAATGCCGAAGAAAGAAGCGGACAAGTTCTTTGGTCAGAAATATTCGAACCAGGAACAATCGTAAAGCAAATGTTATTCCTGAGTTTGACTATGTCCCTGTCCAGAAAATCCCAAAAAAGAAGGCCAAGTACATATATGTTGTTAGTGACAGTGAAAGCCCTTCAATTGTTATGTCACAACCAGAGCAGAATTTGGAACCAATTATTGAAAGAGAGAAGGAGCAGCGGATACTTGAAGAACAAAAAATTGAAAAGAACAAGCCAATGGTCGAAAATGACAAGAACAAGAAAGTGCTTGACAAAGAAAAGGTGAAGCCAGTTGACAAAACAAAGCAGAACCCCAAAAATGGTAAAAGCAAAAGGGAAGCCTGCAAAGAAGACAAATGCAAAAAGCTCAAAGACTGATAAAGACAGTTACCTCCCTTCGGCAACACAAGCTTACAAGTTGCTTGACGAGGAGATAAGAGAGAAAATCAAGGAATATTACAGACAAAATGACATGTAAGTTTTCGGTAACATTAACTATCAACTTATATTTCATAAACAGTATGATTATTTTCTAAAAATCCAGAAATTTTGATATCTGCTATTTTCTACCACTATAAAATCTGGCTTGCAATCCAGAAACAGTTAGTTATATCCAGAAACTTTGACTTCGTAACTGTCGCTGGAAAAGCTAACATTGTATCTGGAAAAGCCAACACTGTCTCTGGAAAAACTAACAGTCTCTGGAAAAACTAACACTGTTTCTGGAAAAACTAACACTGTATCTGGAAAAACCAACACTATCTCTGGAAAAACCAACAATGTCTCTGGAAAAACCAACATTGTCTCTGGAAAAACCAACCAACACTGTCTCTGGAAAAACCAACACTGTCGTTGGAAAAACCAACACTGTCTCTGGAAAAACTAACACTGTCTCTGGAAAAATAAAAGAACCAAAACATAACTGTTTCCAGACACAACATCCTTGATTTGTGTAAAATTCATAAAGAATGCTTATTTTCTTAAAATTCATAAAGAATGTACATATTCCATAAACAGTGAACTTATATATATATATATATATATATATATATATATATATATATATATATATATATATATATATATATATATATATATATATAGCATTTAGTTTTCTTACACAGGGATTATTTTTTTATGCAACCAAAAAAACAGAACATGGCGCATGAGCTTGTTGTTCTGAAGTCAGATTTGAAAACATTGTTCATCGATGGTGCAATTAACTCAAATATAATTGATGCGTCCTTCTCACTGTTCTAGGCGGCCACCGCCCCGATTAATGCTTAGGCGTTTGAAAATTAAGAAAGGGCGCCTAGACCTCCTAGGCACCCGTCTAGCCCGCCCAGACCCGGCTAGGTTGCAACTCACTTAGACAGAAAATAAATAACTTTCATTTTACATTTTATTTTTTCCAATAAATTGTAAGAGACTTGTTGAATACTTAAATGAATACACATTATATGCATGTTCTCCATGTTTTCATTACGTTCCAATACCTCCTAATATATATGTCATTCTATTTTGTAGTTTATAATGAATTTATATATATATTAAGTATAAATAGACACTTATTTACACGAAATATAATAGATTTACTTAAATCCGCTTAGTCCGCCTAGGAGCCCGCCTAGTCCCTGCCTAACCGCCTAGGCGCTAGGCCCCAGCTCGCCGTCCGACTAGCGTCTAACGTCTTTTAGAACCTTGGTCCTTCTACATCATGTCAGAAAATGAAGCAAAGATGGGACATGAGCAAAATCTATATCTTCCTTCCTTCCTCTTCGTAAGTGTAAACAAGTTTATTTACAACAAATTTCTATTTGTCAATTTCATAAACAGTAAAAAAGGTTATGTTATTGTTTCATAATGACATGGAGAAAACACATTCGGAGAGTGACTAGCAACATATTGATCGAACATTGACAAGACTCTTGGAAGAGAATGTTGACAAAGTGGGAAAGGTCTTCATATTAATAAAGCATTACTACCACTTCACCCTGGTAGTTTGGGATATTAAAAATGGAAAAATGACACACTACAATTCCAAACTACCAAGGATAGAAGGCACCACAGACATATACTTTAAGCATGTTGTGCAAGTGGTAAGAAAACAAACTTAAATCAATTACAAACTATTCTACTATGGTAAAAAAGAGAAATCAAATCTCATTATTATTATTTTCTGTTTTACAGAGGGACAAAATAGAAGCACTGTACAAGGATTTCAAGGATGATCAAAGCGTCAAAATAGAGATTGAAAGATGCTTGACTTGTGCACAGCAAAGAGAAGACTCATAAGCACAAAAATATAGTTTCATGTCATTATTTGAGTTCTTTTTCATAAACACTGAGCCTATTTTTCTTTGGATCCAGAGACAGTGTGATATGTGTAAAAACTAGACAACACTTTACTGTTATAAATTTATTTCCTTTCCTTATCTATCATACTTCTTTGTTTTGCAAAAAATGCAGATTGGATTGCGGCATATTTGTCATTCACTTTGCAAACCAAATTCATGGGGGCAAACTAATAGGATCCACTTTTCACAAGGAAGAAGTATTTATGAAGAGGGCTTCAATTATAACTATCTCGGTGAATCATCCGCACAGCTATCCAAACGGACTTAAAAGGTTGCTCGAAGAAAAAAAGGTTGCTAGGAAGTATGATTACATTGATGAACTTTTTGGAAATGATGATGACCATATTTCATTGTAATTACTCAGTCATTACAATTACAAATTATATAGTCTAGTTCTTTTTTTTTATTTTTTGTCAAAAGGTTGTAGGAATCTATTTCTGGAAACATATATTGTTTCTGGAAAAGGGTTCGCACTGTTTCTAGAAAAGGGTTCCCACTGTTTCTGGAAACATATATTGTTTCTGGAAAAGGGTTCGCTGTTTCTAGAAAATATAAGACTAATATTAGGCCGCGACTTACATCATTCTTAGCATAAGAATGAAAATGTACCATTTTCACGCTCGCAAAAACTGACACACAAACTTTTGAACTTCCTTGAGCAAAAGTCATCCATACTCATTCTTCGATTTTAGAAAATCATAAGATTTTCTAATCCTCGAGCAACTTCCATTGATTGACTTTACTTGAATCAAAGTATATACAAAGAAAGGTAACAAATTCTTACAAAACAACACTATTTATGCAACACAACAACAACAACAACAACAACAACAACAACAACAAAAAAAAAAACCAAAACATCAAACTGTTTCTGGAAAATCCGAACCAAAAGATAACACTGTTTCTGGAAAAAATGAACAACATAATAAAACTGTTTATGGAAAAAAAGAACAAAAACATAAAACTATTTATGGAAAAATGAACAAAATCAACACAGTATAATACTGATATTAGACCCGAACCAAAAACTAAAACTGTTTCTGGAACAAGTGTTTTCTGTTTCTGGAAAAATATTCAAATTATCATTAACAAACTGAAAAAAAAAAAAATATATATATATATATATAATACTGATATTAGGCCGCCACTAAAATCATTTTAACATAAGAACAATTTTCTCGCACCCAAAACCTGAAATCCCACACACTTTTCAACTTCCTTGAGCCAAAGTCATCCATATTCATTCTTTGATTTCAGAAAATCATAAGATTTTCAACTTCGGTGAGCAACTTCCGGTGGTCGACTTCACTTGAATCAAGCATATACAAACAGAGGTAAAAATTTGTTACAAATTTTCTCAAATAATTTAAGAATATCATTTCATTGTATACATAAGTTAGATCTACTTGAATCAAGCGTATACAAAATAACATGCATGAAATTAATCACCGTTTTTCATCTGCATAACTAGAAAAACCACTTTTACAATCAAAATTGATCCCCCAACATTTTCTTAACCGACATTAAATGTTAAGGATCTAGAAAATATATTTTTCATTTGGTTGAAAAAGTATTGAATTGAGAAAAGAAATGTACGAAATCTATTTAGAGCATGTTTCACTGCAGAAACGTTGCAGAAACGTTGTGTTATTCTTCTCCATTGTGTTGTTTAGTATAAAATTATAGTGATCTTAGCAGTATTTCATGCATAATGTGTACTCTATTTCAATTATAGGAAAAAAATAAAAATTTATTCAATGATATAATTTGTTTACAATTACAAATACAATACTCCATTTTTGTGTTACGTTCAGAAACAATGTGTACTCATATTAATTTATATATGCTTATGTACAAGTTGAATTCTAATAAAACTATATTACCAAATGGCTTCACTTAAGATAACTATACAAGTGCCAAACTCAACAAGAACTAGTGTCAAAGTGATTGAAAACAACGAAAAGTACACAAAAGAGGAGAAGGATTGGAGAAGTAGAAAGAATAGCGTACACCAAGAAGGAAACTATACATCTGTAGATTGAAAGAAGTACCGAAGAAGATATCATTGGAGACTTAATGCAAAATACACAAAAAAAAAAAAAAAAAGCAAAGGCAGCACAAGAGAAAGACAAAACCTAAAGAAAACAGCAAATGCAGAACAAAGAGGCAATACAAAAACTCTGAAACACTACAACCAACAACAGCAATATAGAGGAAGAAAAAAGAAAGAGCCAAATCTGTTTCACAATCAAAAACAGAAAGAAGAGGAAATTCAAGCTCCGAAACAGAACGATGCTCTTAAGAAGAATGATGTGCAATCAAAAAACAAACATCCAGAAACACAACCACCAAATGCAAAAATATAGTCCTCCCAAGCACTCCGTCATTCAGTTTGAATTTAAAAGACGAGAATTCATCACAGCCTGATGACTTTCCAACAACAAATCTAACATATAGTGGTGTAAACTGGACACAACTTCAAGTGTACAAGATGCTGGAACCAAATGAAAAAAGGAAAATAATTCATTTCTACTCATCAGACGATATGTAAGTACTGCAAAAAACTCTTAACTAATGTTTGATTACAAACTCCTATAACTTTATAAGCACTAAATAAATATAACATAACTAAACCTTCTGCAATTTCCTGCAGCGATCAATACTAGACTGCTGAAACTACAGATTTCAACTATTCAAGAATAATGGTGTTGAAAGAAAACCTGCATGGTTTGATATCAAATGGACCTATATCAACTCAGATTGTTGACTCTTTCTGCTACCTCAAAAGAGAAAAACAAAAAACAAAAGAACTTATACGTCTCTACAACAATCTTTGTAAGTATATAACTAATTTTGCGTCATATGAACTTTATGTTAACTGCATGTTTAATAAAACAACTTTTTATTAACTGTCGCTGGAAAACAATGTCCTTGGTTTGTGTAAATACTTGTATTTGTAACTGTCGCTGGAAAAACTAACATTGTCTCTGGAAAAAATCACACTGTCGTTGGAAAACAATGTCCTTGATTTGTGTAAATACTTGTATCTGTAACTTTCTTTGGAAGAAAAACTAACACTGTCTCTGGAAAACTAACATTGTCGCTAGAAAAACTAACAATGTCTCTGGAAAAACTAACAATGTCTCTGGAAAAACTAACACTGTCTCTAGAAGAAAAACTAACACTGTCACTGGAAAAATAACACTGTCGCTGGAAAAACTAACACTATCTCTGGAAAATCTAACACTGTCGCTAGAAAACAATGTAAAACAATGTGTTTGTGTAATACTTTTGAACAACTAATGTGCCAATTTTGCTCTGAATCCATAAACAGTGTGCAATTTTTTTCTGAATCCATAAACAGTGTAGTTTCTAATTGGCTATTTTCCAGAAACAATATGTCATATTATGATTTGGATACAGAAACACTGTGATATGATTTTACTCGATTTTTATTCCAACAGAACAACATCAATGAACAAAGCAATTAAGAAACTGTCCAAAACAAGAAAAGGCTCTACAACCAATTGATGGACCAATATGGAAAAGTATCAAAGATTTTCTTCCCATTGTTCCATTACAACCATTTCTCCTTGGTAGTTTTGGACACAAAAACTACATAAATGACTCATTACAATTCAGCTCGCCAAAACTCAAAAGATGAAGATCTGGAAAGTGATTGCTACTGGGAAAATGCATCAATAGTGGTAAGCCAAAAAACCAAAATAACAAATCTCTCTCATATATATTGCAAATAAGTATATTATTATTCTATAATAACTTTGTGCAGGGGAACTTTGTTCAATATTGGCTTGAGAAAGGAGGGGAATCAACAAGCCATTCAAAACTTAAGGATTTAAACCAAGAAACAATGAAGAAAATCAATTCCATAAAAAGTGACTTTGAATTCCAAGTCAACGAGGACAGAATCTGTGCGCAACAGAAACCAACAGCGTATGTGAAAAAATTGAAACCAGTTTTACTTCTATATATAGTTTCTGTTTTGTGTATACAGAAACCAACAATGTGCTTTTTGAACTACTTATCTCTCACATACTTTGTTTGCCTTCAATACTCATGTTCATTACAACTTAAAATTGCTTGTAAATCAGATTGGATTGTGGCTTATACATGTTTATCTTCATTGACCAACTCTCAAAGAACCAGAAAATTCAAGAACATATTCAAGATTATCAAGTTTTAAAAGCACGGAAAGATATCCTCGTGGATTTTATGAATCATGAGTACAGCTGGACAAAAGAACAAGAAGCTTTCGTAGCCATCTCACAGAAATTGACAAACATTGGGCATTAGAATATTTTTGTCAACTGAATGTACTTCTTAACATTCACGATTTCCTTTTTACTATGGTTTAACAAATATTGTTGTCAAACATGTTTGATATTACTTAATATATATTGTCTCTGCAAACAATTTCTTCCCACATGTAAAACTAACAATGTCTCTGGAAAACACTATTTCTGCAAAATAACATATGTAAAACTACCGACAGTTTTTTTCTCTTATGTAAAACTAACATCGTCTCTGGAAAGTCAACCAAAACATAACAATGTTTCTGGCGAAAATAACCAAAAACATAATACTGTTTCTGGAATACAACTATTTCTGGAATACCCAAAACATAACAATGTTTCAAGAAAAAAAAACAAAACAAACAATTTTCTCTGAAAAACTAACATTGGACCAGAAAAAAAATGTTTCTGGACACTAAAACTAACATTATGATTTCCAAACAGAAACAGTTTGTTCCCTTATGTAAAACTAACATTGTCTCTGTGAAGAGCCAAAACATAACACTGTCTCTGGAAAACTAACACTGTCGCTGGAAAAACTCACATTGTTGCTGGAAAAACTAACACTGTCTCTGGAAAAACTAACACTGTCTCTGGAAAATCCAACAAACTCTGTGATTGTTTGGTAACTTTGCAGAAAATAGTGGAACATATTACAATTTGATTCCACAAACATTTTGATTTGTATAAAACCAATACTGTTTCTCGAAAAGAAACTAAAACCGAACATTGTATCTGAAAAATTAAACCAAAATCGAACACTGTGTCTGGAAAACTGAACAACAAACTAAAACTAAAAGAAGTACATTTGTATAAACCAAAACTTATATAATCTGAAACATCAATTGAAAACAAATAAGCAATCTCCAAAGAATAAAATTGGTTACATATCACAGATAGCTCCCATCTATTAAAAAAAATCAACCGTCTTGTATAACAACTTTGCATGAAACTTAGTTATGTCCCGAACCTCCACATCTGCTACAAGTCACAGTCTTCTTCGTCCGACTAATTTCACCAGCAGATTTAATCATAATCTTCTTTGGCCTTCCAGACGGAACCTTAGTAAGAGGAGGCCTCACACCATTTGTAAAATTATTAACATTAGGCTTATCCAAATATGAAACTGGATTCATAACAAACTGATATGTTTCCCGATAAAAAGATGTCTTCCAGTAATCTTCAACATACTCAAATACATCACGATTATCATGCTGCAATACCTGCAATGCATGAGAACATGGGAAACAATTGTACTGCCATTGAACACAAGAGCATGTCCTATCATCCAAACAAACAACAAAACGATTCCACTCCGTCCTGACTTCAAAAACATCCATATCAGAACGACTAATCTGCCAATGCATGCCCTCTTTTAACAGCAACTTCAGCTCATTTTCTTTCTTTGGACACAAAATTGTATGAATATTTTGACTGAATAATTTCTTCTCAGCCAAGCTAACCATCAGCCGAACTCTAATGTCTTTAAGAAGATCCATAAGTAGCATACAACGGCTATTCGACACCATGGCATTAAAAGACTCTGAAAGTGCATTACTCATTGATCCTCATCTCTTACCCGGAAAGTGAGCAATAGCATAGTTCTCTTTAGGCAAATCAGCTAAAAAATTCTTCACATGCCCTATCCCGTTATCCATAAATTCAGCAATGCAATCATCAAAATCTGATGCAGTGCATGCATAAGCATAGTTTGCTAAAAGATTCATCATCTTCTTCTTTAGTCCCTCACCAGCACCCTTTGGAAATAAGCTACTAACATTCTGTTTTAAATGAATAAGACAGTATGAATGTGGAGATTCAGAGAAAAATTCAGGAATGCACCTCAAAATTCCAACATGTCTATCCAACATAAATGTGATCACCCTCTCTTGAAACCTCAATATACGAGATAATATTGACAAAAACCATCTCCAATTTTCTATTGTTTCTGAATCAACAATAACATAAGAAACCTCAAAAATCTCTACAAAAACAGAAAAGGAATAAAATACCATCAGGTGTAATAAAACTGTTTCTGGAAAACCCAAACCAGAAGATAACACTGTTTCTGGAAAAGTGAACAAAAACTACGACTGTTTATGGAAAAAAAATAAACACTATATCTGGAAAAACTGAACCACAAGATAACACTGTATCTTCATAACAATAATAAATCTTCTGCAACTCATATACAAAAACTGAACCAATAACATGAAATATAAAATCAGACTATTAACTCACCATCATTGCCAATTTTTGCACAACAAGATAAAAGTGTGCACTTGTATTTGCTCTTGATGAATGTGCCATCAATGAATAACATTGGGCGACAAAACATGAATCCTTTGATCCATGCATCATAAGCAATGAACAATCAAAGAAACCTGTTGGACTCTGGTACAACTTCAAGCTCAAACACAGATCCGGGATTGCTTGCAAGGTTAGATTCTATATACCAAGGCAACAACTTGTAAGAATCAACAACGTTGCCGTTTATCTCAGAAACAGCCTTCTCTTTACCGAAGTATGCAGTAGAATAATCAATGTCTAGTCCGTAAAACTGTTTTAGGTTTGAAATGATTTCCTTCGGTTTGATAAGTGGATTTGACTGAACCTTGTCCTTAATGATAGAAGCAACAAACTTACGACCAACAACTTTGTTTTTCTTATTTCGGATCATTCCCTTACATGTATGCACATTGTGCAATTTTCAAATAACAAAAAAATCATTAATCGAACACTTTGATGCATATACACACCAAAGACAACCATTTGATTCTTTCCTGAAACACTCAGCGCTAATCCGACTTTTATCGTTCTTCAAATATTTCAACTCAAACCCACACTCAACAGAGAACTTCTTCAACTTATCACGAAAATCAGCACAACCTCCTTTAAAAACTTGACCCACGGATTCAATATAGTTTTCCCATTCAGATGTCATGTAGCTATGAATACCATGAGAACCGTACTTCCCTAAATGATAATTTTCACTAACAAGCGCTGTAGAGTCTGATGTATAGCACGAAGAAGATACACTATCTGTAGGTAACTCAACTAGATCACCTACGCATTTATCTAAAACCAATATTTCTACCAGAGTTTTTCCAACAACTCCAAGAACTAACAACATGTTCTTAACATCGGCATCACAATTCAATATACAAGTAGAACCTTCGCTCAAAGAATATCTAAACTCAAAACAACCCAGTCTCAAACCTTTAAACCTAGAGCAAAGATCAACACAAATCTGATCGAATGTACATGTAGATGAAATAGAACTAATCACTGATAAACCACCATAAGTAAACTGAGCTAGTTTACCATTCTCCATAACTATACAACACAAAATAAAACAAAACAAAACAAAACAAAAAAAATCAATACACAAATATTAAGTAAACATATAGAACATTAACACTGTATCTGAAAAATGAACAACAAAATAACATTGACTCAGGAACAACTGAACAAAAACTAAAACTGTTTATGGAAAAAAGAACCAAAAGATAACACTGTGTCTGGAAAACCAGAATCAAAAGACACCACTGTGTCTGAAACAACTGAACAAAAACTAAAACTGTTTATGGAAAAAGAACCAAAATATAAACTGTTTCTGGAAAACCGGAACCAAAAGATAACACTCTTTCTGGAACAACTGAACAAACCTAAAACTGTTTATGGAAAAAAAAAACGAAAACATAAAACTGTTTCTGGAAACCATAACCAAAAGATAACAATGTTTCTGGAAAAAGTGAACAAAAACTAAAACTGTTTATGGAAAAAAGAACGAAAACATAAAACTGTTTCTGGAAACCCAAACCAAAAAGATAACAAAGTTTCTGGAAAAAGTGAACAAAAACTAAAACTGTTTATGGAAAAAAAAAAACCAAAACATGAAACTGTTTCTGGAAAACTGGAAACAAAACATAACACTGTTTTTGGAACAACTGAACAAACCTAAAACTGTTCATGGAAAAAAAAAACTTAAAAAAACACTGTATCTGGAAAATTGAACCAAAAGCTAACGCTGTATCTTCGAAACGAGAAAAAACCTTCTGCAACTCATATACAATTATCAACTAAATAAATACGAAATTCAAATAACATGCAGTTCTCAAATTTAATAAACAAACACAAATTGAATAACATGCAGATCTCAAATTGATTTTCTGGAGAAACAAATGACGAACTTCACTGACGAAGAAAAATTCAAAAACAGTAACTCGAATACGCTACGAATAATGACTCACATTTCAACAAAATAATACAAACAATAAACTAAATAGCATCAGGATCTATATTTCTGTTTCAAATAAAAAGAAGAAGGTCTGCAAAACAACAATGAACTCCATTAAAGACGAAAATTTGAAAAAAAATTACCTCGAATACAGTATGAATAATGACAGACGATAAAAGCAACGCTCACATTCAATTTGATCAGAACTTCAAATGTTGAAATGACTATCATGTTCAAATTGATAAGAATTCGAAATTCTGGTTCTCAAAGCCTTCAACCAGCCCCAGCAAAAAACAGCTTAACAAGAAAATCGAACTGAACAAATTTAAAACTAAACCTAAAAAGTTAGGGGTAAAAGCGACAAAACACAATTTATTACAGTTGGGCCACTTTTAGTTGGACTGCTTTAATATGGGTTTTGTACTAATAATTAAACAAAACTTATAACATGATTTTTTATTAAAACAAAAACTTTTCAAGCCCTTTTCATTAGTTTTCCTTTAATAATATTGGTATAATATGGTATAACACTAGTAATGGTTTTGGATACCCGTAACAAAAATATATGATACGGTACAATTTTTTGACACATCTTTAGTATGGTACAACTGGTCATTTGATTGCTATGGTAGTTTAGCAAAATATTCCACCCCCAGTTGTACCAAGCTTTTGGAGAGTATTAGTTGGCATGCGTGAAGCATATAAGACATGTTACACCTAATTAACTAAACAAGTGACTATATAATACATAAGTGCACCAAACAACCGATCCAGTATTATCAAAGAAAAACTGACGAAAAATCTTTAAAAACTTTAGTTCTTATCAAAATGACAAAATAAAAGTGAATAGTACCAAGAATGATTTTCCAAGATAAAATTGTCCTTAACGTTAAAAATGAATAATACCGGAAGTATTTAATTAAGACTCTATTATTAATCGTATCCCGTGTGAAAAAGGTCTTATGCCCAAGAGCTTTTGCTCGAGAACATTGAAAGATGAGAGCCGTAAGGGTCCAAGTCCTTAGGTACAGATCTCCATTTTACTGGAGTTTGGGCCCTCAACCTTCAAACTTGCTGCCAAAGTAAGTAATTTTGGGTGCTAAAAGGTCCGTGTACAATTGCTGACTGTTGATGCACATGAGTTTGCTACTGGCACACGTGCACCTAGGTTTTAATTTACTCGTGCACACGTGCGATTGACCGGAGCAAGATAAGTTTTATGGATAGATTGCTGGAAAACGAGTAAATCAGACCATACAAGCACAATATAAATTCATACGGTGGGAAGACGGTAGGGAAAAGGAGCTTACGTTCATACAAAGCATATAGCAATCGAATTTTCTGACTTTACACACTGTTAAATCGCCACGTGTGACCATTTCCCGGCCAAGCTCTAAAACTCCGAGTAAGAAAAATATATTACCTCTCGCATGCGCCAGTATAGAATCATAAGCAGCATGACTCTTGTACAAGAGTACAACACAATATCCCGATGTCTTCGTACTAGTTAAAAATGTGAGGACGCTTAAAGACCTAACCCAACGGTACGGCCATCTCTCCTTCGCAATCCAGCAGTGTACTGCTTCTCCAAATCCACTTGGAGTTCCTTCTGCTTCTGATCTTCGGTTTCGGGTTTGTTTTCCACCTTTACTTCGCCCTTCACACCCTACAATTGGCCATAGGCACCAAGGCAACCTCAGACTCTAAAATTGTGTTAGTAGGCAAATAAACTCTACAATCAGGAACAAGAAAAGAAAGGGTTCAATAATATTAATTTATTGACACAAAAAGAAAAAGAATAAAAGTAAAAAGAGATTTACCATGAGTTTGTTGAACTTTTCTTGTCTTTCCCGGTCAGAAAACAATGCTGTATCCCAACGGTGACCAGCCTGTACAAATGTAAAAATGGCAACTAACAAATTACACAGAGAGAAGCTAGATCCAACAGCTATATAAACCAAAATCCGTTAAAGGTCTACATTTGTAAGAAACTTTTAATGTAAATGGCAGTTTTTCTCAACGAGGACTTCAAATAGTTTTCCTGGTGTTGATGCTTCATTAATTACCCTATTATTGCACTAACCTACCTTTATATGGATACGTTTCACACGCAAAACACATTGAAATGGTTATTGATACGAATAAGCTTGAATGCTGGAACTTAACTTTGGAGATGTTATTCTCACTGAACATAATAGACCATAGGAGGTACCTCTTCTGCAGTCGTGTTCTTTTTGTTTCCCCACAACAGCTTTTTCTTCTGGTCAGCAGTCATGCATCCCGCAGGACCAACACCGACAAGGTTCCTATTAACTGTAAAATGTAGCAAACAGATTTTTAAACAATTAGCCAGAGAGGTTGAAGTTGTGGAATCTATATTACTTTTAACAATTAGTATCCAGATTTCCAACCATTCAGAATGCCAAGTCAATACAGAAGTATGATACACGAGAAGATTTCTAATCAATCAAGATGGACCAGCTTAGATTTCTAGCTAGACGCTACATCAAATATCTACAAACCCATTTTACCAGATTTGTGAGCACGTGAACAATATGAGTTTCCATTTCACTATGAGTAGGAAAGGTGCATACAAAATTCAGGTTACCCTCACGTGTTTTGTTTCACGACTGGATAATATCAAACAGCTGATCCCCTTGAGAGATAATTATCAATGAGTATACAACAAGTCTGTATCCTACATATTGGTTCAGTTTCAATGAACATTACTGATCCAAGATCCGTTACTCTGATACTTATACTTCAAGTCCGTATCCACTGAGTTATTAACAAGCTTGACTTTTGAATCTCTTAGCCACACAATCGACATGTATATCATATCCATCCTAAGGGGAACGTAATGATTATTTGAATTTCTTTTAATGAAGTTGGGGCTACTGTTATTTAGACGAATTGCATCAAATACTTCAAGTCCGTATCCACCAACTTATTAACAAGCTTGACTTTTGAATACTCTTAGCCACACAATCGACATGCATATCCATCCTAAAGGGAACGTAATGATTATTTGAATTTCTTTTAATGAAGGTGGGGTTGCTGTTATTTAGAGGAATTGCATCTCAATTGTCAAAGCAATATGTGGTACGTAAAAATGGATGAGAATGCATCTCAACAGTTCCTATCTAATCTACTTTCTGAAATTCAAGACCTCAACTTAAGCCCTCATTAACACTATGGCCACGTTTTGCACACCGTATTAGTACACTTATGTACTAAATTGTCGCCGTTATATTTTAACATGTGGACGGAGGCAACTTAAGCACTCTAGACCACAAGTGTAATACCCTGAGCATCAAAATAGCCACACACACACACACACACACACAAAAAAAAAAAAAAAAACTCAATTTAACAGTCTCTGCTATTATTCCCAAATACAGTAAAATACATCATGTTGGGATGTTGATTATTATATGTAATAAAATTTGGAATTGATGACTTAAATAGAGATTTGTTCCCCATTTATTATGCAAATAATTGATAAACAAATAAGATGCTATAATTTCTCTAAAATTATAGTCCAAAGACCTCTTATATGATACAGCACCAAACACAGTATATAATAATGTCTTTAATCCAGTGCACCAAATGCCGGACAATATAGTCAACACTATCCAAGCGCTAATTAGTCTATCTGAATGAATTAGTCAGTTCAGTCCATCGTAGCCAAACAAATCGTGTATATAGTATCGGTGGTAGTAAGGAGTTTAAAAAAGATAATGAAATAAGTACATAGGCCTTGTTTGGCACGTCGGACTGTACTAACTATTTCAGTTGGACTGACTAATCTGTGCATCGGATAGTACTAACTAATAATCAGGCGTTTGGGGCAATATCGGATTAATTTATACATCGGATAGTATGTCGGACTATAATAATTTTTCACTTATTAATTGATGTTACAATGAAAAATAGTTATGGAAAAACAGAACAAATAGAATTAATCATAGCACAAACAAAATAAAAAAAAAATTAAAAAAACAGAAAAAAAGAAAACAAAAACCCAGATTTCTTTCGACTTCCTTTCTTCACCATCTTCCTCACTACGCATCAAATCTCATCCTCCCATACAAATCTTACCCTCTTGCCCACTAATTGAAAATGAGTATTATGCAATTGAACAAGGATTTTGAACTTTCAAAAAAAATTGAATTAAAATAAATAGAAAAAATTGCGCAGGCAGGGCATTGCTTTCTTTTTTGCTTCTGGTTTTTATTCTATTGTAGAAATTAGAAAAATGAAATAGATGAAGGGTGAGAATATGGAAGGAAAAAAAGAGAATGATTGCTCTGCACTGGGTAATCTCTTTGAAGTCTCCCCAAACATTCTGGATAGTCTTTGCTCGCGAAGATCTGAACAGAAAATAGAGAAAGATAGGAGACTAGGGTCGGCGGCAATTGGCTTTGGAATGACTGCCGGAATCACTCCGATTGCTGCCATGGTTGGTTGGGTAAAAGGAAAGACCTTGGGTTGGAGGAAGAAGAACGAGGAACGAAGAGAGAGACAAAGAAGCCGACTAATTATCCTTCCCATTTGGAGTGTATTAGTTAGCAGGTATAGACCGGATAAAATAAGTGAGTCCGGATAATTAGTCGGTCAACTATTTAATATGAAACTGCACCAAACAACTAGCTTCATACTATTAATCCTATCCGGTACTTTATACGGTGTGCCAAACGAGGCCTGTCTACAAGATTAAACAGTTTCACTTTTAAGTGTTGAATTCTATTTTAAAAGAGATCTAACACCCTAAGATTTAAAGGATGATATCTTTCGGTTGCTTTCTTGTTTCATCATGTTTCATCATGACTGCTTTTCTACTTTCATCATGATGCTTTACTACTTTCTTGTTTCATCATGACTGCTTTTCTACTTTCATCATGATGCTTTACTACTTTCATCATGATGCTTTATTAAAGCATTCCCTTTTGTATATTAAATATACTTGTAAATCACCCTATTTATATGAATGATATTTCATCCTCCAAACCATTGAGGATTTGAGCCAAACTACCTTTGCTTACTGTTGTGCATTATCCTTTATGGTATCACAGAGCCAGTGACTAACGTCTTTTTTTTTTTCCATGGCTGCCTCCACTTCGACTCCTCCTTCCTCTGACGCCTTCCCCTCTGTCTCTCATGCGATCTCCATTAAACTTGACTCTTCCAATTATCCTCTTTGGTTGGCTCAGTTACAGCCTGTTCTTCGCAGCCGTCACTTGCTAGCTTTTGTTGATGGCACTTCCCTCTGCCCCTCGGAGTTCTTGTCCGACGATACCGACGACGATTCTTCCAAACCCAATCCTGCGTATGCTGAATGGGTTCAGAAGGACCAGCTTGTTCTTTCCTGGATCAATGGTTCTCTTAGTCACCAGGCCCTTGCCGTTACTGCTCGTTTTTCCACTGCTCGTGCTGTTTGGGTTGCTCTTCAGCAGCGTTTTGCTTCTACGAATCAAAGTCGCATTCTTCAGCTTCGTACTACTTTCTTCCAGACCAAGCGAGGTGATTCTTCAATTTCTGATTTTCTTGATAAGCTTAACGGTATTGTAGATCAGTTGGCTCTTGCTGGAGCCCCTGTTTCTGCCGATGACATGGTGCCGATTGTCATGTCGAATGTCGGCCCCAAATTTGAGAACACTATTGCCGCTGCTCAGGCCCGTGACACACCCATCTCCTTTCCGGATCTTGCGGCTCTTCTTCTTGCTGCTGAGCTCCGTCTTGATGCTTCTGCTCTGCCCGACTCCGGCCTCTCGGTCCTGGTCACCTCCCGCGACTCCTTTGCCTCTCGTGGCCGCTCATTTTCTGATCGCGGCAGCAATCGTGGTTCCGGCCGTTACTCTCGCGGGGGTGGTCGTCCTCAGTATGATGGGCCTCGCCCCAATAGTGGTGATGGTTTTCGTGATCGTTCCTTTCGCCCTAATGGCGGCGCTGCTGTTTTTCGTGATAGACCATTTCGCGACCGTGGTGGTGGTCGTCCTCAACAAGACAGTTCTCGTTTCCGTGGCTCTCACAATGTTTCTGGGCTTCTTGGCCCAGCCCCTCCTCACGATTCCTCCCGTCCTCGCTGCCAGATTTGCAATATCTTTGGCCATGGTGCTCTTGACTGTGCTCAACGCCTCAACTTGGCCTATGACGGTCGTCCTCCTTCTTCCCGTCTCACTGCTTTGACGGCTCAGCACTCCCAGCCTTGGCTCCTTGATTCCGGGGCCAACTCTCATATTACCAACGATCTCGCTGCTTTATCTCAGTCCCGTGCCTATCGTGGTGGTGATTCCGTCGGTGGTGTTGTTGGCGGTACAGGTTTGCCCATTCACCGTATTGGCTCTTCCACTCTTTTTCATGGCAATACTTCTTTTAAACTTCAAGATGTTCTTCATTGTCCGGATGCTTCTACCCCTGTGTTGTCTGCTAATCGGTTTATGGTGGATAACAACTGTTATATAACCTTGTTTCCTACATGTTTCTATATTCAGGATATGGAGACGGGGAAGATCCTTTTTACGGGCAAGAGTAGCAACGGCTTTTATCCCTTTTCCTCTTCATCAACGTCTGGTCGTGGTCTTGGTGCTTTCCTTGGTGTTCGTGTTGGTAGTGATGTCTGGCACTCTCGTTTAGGCCATCCCTCTTCTTCCATTTTGAAGTTGCTCTTTTCTCGGCATGCCAATAAGTTGCCCATTTCTGGCAACCTTAATCTTACTCATTTTATGTGTCATTCTTGTCCCTTAGGTAAAAGTGTTAAGTTACCTTTTTCTGCATCCTCGTCTGTTACTCACGCTCCTCTTGAGCTTATTCACTCTGATGTTTGGAATGCTTCTAATAAATCCGTTAGTGGTTTTCAATATTATGTTCTCTTTGTTGATAATTTTTCTCGATATTCCTGGATTTATCCCATGAAATTAAAATCTGAAGTTTTTCGTCTTTTTACTCACTTTAAGGCATTAGTAGAAACCCAATTCTCCACTAAAATTAAGATGTTTCAGTCTGATGGTGGGGGCGAATACACTAGTCATAACTTCAAGAATTTTTTCCTTCACCATGGTATTCATCATCGTCTCTCTTGTCCTCACCATCCCGAGCAAAATGGTTTGGCGGAACGCAAACACCGTCACATTGTCGACACTGGGCTTACTTTAATGGCCCATGCGTCGATGCCTCCTGCCTATTGGGCTGAGGCCATGCACACCGCCGTTTATCTTATTAATCGGCTCCCCTCCAAAGTCTTAGGCTTCATGTCTTCTTATCAAAAATTATTTCACAAAGACCCTGATTATAGTTTTTTAAAGACCTTTGGGTGTGCTTGTTTTCCCTACCTTCGGCCTTATAATCATAATAAAATGCAATTTCGTTCTACTAAGTGCATTTTTCTTGGTTACTCTCTCAATCATCAAGGTTATCGGTGCTTAGACATCTCTACCAATCGCATCTTTTTATCACGCCATGTTGTGTTTGATGAAGGTAATTTTCCGTTCAAGGCTCCATCTGGCTCTCTTGCCCCCTCCTCCCCGGCCTCGTCTCCTCCTGTTTTAGAAATCACTGGGCCTCTCCCGAATGCCCCCCCACCCATGGTTGTTTCCCCCCCTCTGAGGACTTCTTACCCCGGCCCATCATCCAGTCCATCACAGCCGGCTCTCCAAGTCTACTCTCGTGACCCTCATCGGCGGGTTCTTTCCTTTGCTCAAGCCCAAGCCCAGTCTGCTGCGCCTCCCGCGGCCTCTTCTACCACTGCCCCACCTGCCGTGCCGGCTCCATCCCATGGTATGCTTACCAGGTCCAAAACAGCTTCTCTTAAGCCTTCCAAGTTTGCTTTTTCTGCTGTTATTCCTTCTTCTAATGGCCCTGTTGAGCCCACCTGTTTTAGCCAGGCAAATAAATTTCCCGAATGGCGTACTGCTATGGCTGCTGAATTTACTGCACTTCAACGTGCTGGTACTTGGACTCTTGTTCCTCATGCTTCTTCCATGAATATTTTGCCCAACAAATGGGTGTTTCGTATTAAACACAATTCTGATGGGTCTATTCAACGGTATAAGGCTCGCTTGGTGGCCAATGGTTTTCACCAGCAACCCGGCCTTGATTATGGTGAGACTTTTAGCCCTGTTGTCAACCACTCTACTATTCGGTTAATTTTGGCTCTTTCAGTTCAGTTTCATTGGCCCGTTCGTCAATTGGATGTTCAGAATGCTTTTCTCCATGGTTCTTTGTCTGAGGAGGTCTATATGCATCAACCTCGTGGCTTTGTTGACCCACAATTTCCTCATCATGTGTGCCGTCTCCATCGTTCTTTATATGGGCTCAAGCAGGCACCCCGTGCCTGGTTCCAGTGCTTTTCCACTCATCTGGAAGATTTGGGTTTTACTCCCTCTTCGGCGGATCACTCTCTTTTTACCTATATTCATGGCTCCACTCGTATTTATCTCTTAATTTATGTTGACGATATTTTGGTCACTGGGAATAGTCCCTCTCATATTGCTACACTCATTCACCATTTGGGCCAACGTTTTTCTATGAAGGATCTTGGGCCGGCCCATTATTTTCTTGGCATGGAGGTGCTCCGCACTTCCTCAGGTCTCTCTCTTTCTCAACAGAAGTATACCTTTGACCTTCTTCATCGCACCAACATGCATGGTGCCAAGCCGGTTCCTACCCCTGCAGTCAGTGGGCGCCGTCTTAGTATTCACGACGGTGACCCTCTGCCGAATCCTACTGACTACCGTAGTGTCGTCGGCACTCTTCAATACTTGACTCTCACTCGTCCCGACATCAACTTCGCCGTCAATCAGGTTTGTCAGTTTCTTCACCAGCCGACTACTACTCATTGGGCCGCTGTCAAGCGCATCCTTCGTTATCTGGTTGGCACTCCCACTCACAGCCTTAACTACAAGCCTGGTTCTATTTCCCTTACGGCGTTTTCCGATGCCGATTATGCCGGCGATCCAGATGATCGACGTTCCACTGGGGGCTATTGTTTGTATCTGGGGTCCAATCTTGTCTCCTGGAGTGCCAAGAAACAAGCTGGCGTCTCTCGATCCAGCACTGAAGCCGAGTATCGTCAACTTGCTCTTACTGCTGCTACCATTTCCTGGTTTCGAATGCTGTTCCGTGATCTCCAGCTTCCTCTCCATTGCCCTACTTTGTTTTGTGACAATATCAGCGCCATCTCCCTTGCTTCCAACCCGGTGTTTCATGCTCGCACTCGGCATGTTGAAGTGGATTACCATTATGTTCGTGAAAAGGTTGTACGTCAGGAGCTTGATGTTCGCTACCTTTCTACTCATGATCAGATTGCTGATATCTTCACCAAGGGTCTCTCTCTTTCTCGTTTTCAGCTTCTGGTCTCCAAGCTTCCTGTTCTTGCTTGTCCTGTCAGCTTGCGGGGGCGTAAAGGATGATATCTTTCGGTTGCTTTCTTGTTTCATCATGTTTCATCATGACTGCTTTTCTACTTTCATCATGATGCTTTACTACTTTCTTGTTTCATCATGACTGCTTTTCTACTTTCATCATGATGCTTTACTACTTTCATCATGATGCTTTATTAAAGCATTCCCTTTTGTATATTAAATATACTTGTAAATCACCCTATTTATATGAATGATATTTCATCCTCCAAACCATTGAGGATTTGAGCCAAACTACCTTTGCTTACTGTTGTGCATTATCCTTTAAGATTAACCACTTATGCTAGCTCCTTTAAGAACATACTAAAACCCCTATGCTATGTGTGTGTGTGAATAGAATATATATTGGTATCAGTATATAGAATAGAACAATCACACGAATGAGGATCCTCTTTCTAAGGATCTCGGGGATCCTCCAATCACGTCCGTTCATCGTACATCATGCAGTCAAAAATCATTGTAAATTTTTTTTCTTTAAAATTGAATATATACAGTACCTGATGAAAACCGGCCGCACGATGTGAACGGACGTCCTGAGAGGATCCTCACAAAAAGGATCCGGAGAGGATTCCAATCATACTGCCAATATACAATTTCATGCCAAAAGTTATCCTGTGGATGCAATATTTAAGAAAGGCACATACCTACTTCAGCAGCTTTCATTGCAGCAGATTTGGCGACATTTATATCATTAGCAGCTTCTGCATCACTGGACATGGTTTTCCCAATACCTTCTTGACTTGGTTTAGAATTTGAAGTCCCCTTTCCATCAGCTGTAGTTGTGAACTTTGAAACTAATCAAAGAGTAAATTTATTAGAGAAAATACTTAAAAAAAAATTTAAGGAATAAAATTAAACATAGAAACATTAAATAAACCATTACCATCTTTTCGGCCATCAATGTTCTTCTCGAAGCTGAATAACTTTGGTCTCTTTGCAGTAGATTCTTGATTTTCACTCCTTGAAATATCATCTGCAGACCGCTCTGATGGTTCTCTAGTATTTCGGCTCCTCACTTTATTATCCCTATCATCATATCTCTTCCTTTGTTCTCTGGAAAGGTTTTCATCATCCATTTCCTTTAATTCACTCTTGTAACCTTCTTTCACACGATGTTTACCTTCATCTCTCCTGGAAATTGAGTCACTTTTTTGCCCCTTGGACTCTTCATAGGAGAAAATCCGTTCACTTCTATAATCTCCAGAACTCCTACGGTAATCCCTGTTTTCATCTGGAGCTTTTCTGTCCAATGTTTGCCTACCCCGTTCCTTGTCCATCTCTTCAAAATATCCATGTCTCCTGCCATATCCAACTTTCTCAGATGATGAGTCCTTATCTTTATATTTCTGGTGAGGAAACGAAGATTCTGTATCTTTATCCTTGCTCCTATATACTGAACCATCATATTTGTCACGAGAAAATTTGTCCGAAGGACGCGGATAGTCTTTTGACCTAGTATGATCAGAATGAGCACTACCCCTTGTCTCCCTACCAAGACGAGAAGTTATCTTCTGATAATTTCTTTCTTCTTCATCACCATGTTTGTCATGTTTGATGTAGTCATCATGCCTATGGTAACCATGTGAAGTTTTGGACGATTGTGTATCAGAATTCCGGTAGGAATCACTGCTTTTTCCATAACAGCTCCTGTTTGAATCCCTCTCAAATTCCCTTTCATCTTCATTCCTTCTGGTTCGATATTCAGAGACTTTTACAGGATCTTCCCGTGAAATTTTTGGGCTAGAACTATGCTCATGCACAGGACTCCCTGAAAATAAAATAAAATATAAAACTTTGCAAAAGGCCAGCAAGTATAATGGAAATTTGGTTAACAAGACATCACATACAGATCTCTTGCCATGATTTTGACCACAAAAAAGAAAAAAACACAATTTAAAATCATTCCACCTCTAAGCCACCAGATTACCTCACTGTGCATAAACTTCATCAAACATAAGAACAAGAAATAAATAAATCAATTGATACGCCCCCACTACATAAAGCATCCCAGATTACTAACCCAATTAATAACTATTTGGTTTGTCTGTTTTTCAGTTTTCATTTTGCGTTAGAAATGCAACCATATCATGTTTAGTTTTCATTCATGTAGGGAAAATACATGAGACATATGAGGGATGTAGAAGAGTGGAGAAATGATGATGGTAGGAGGGACGTAGAAGAAATGTAAAAGGAAAGATGATGTAGGACAGTAGGACTCGATAGGAATGTAAGAAGATATCCAAACTCACTCCAATATTTGGCATCACACCAAAGGTGTATTGGAATCACAACAATAGAGCATTTAGAAAAATTCTGGCATCACACCGGCTTTCAGCCTCACATCGAAGGTGCCTTGGACTCACTCAAAGGTTGCTGTGCCTCATACACAAGCAGAAAATCTAGAATTTCTTTTCACGAAAGCTTAATTTAAAAGCTTACAAAGTAGACCTTTTTATAGGCTAAATGGTACATGAATCTGAAAAGTTCAACATGAAGAGACTCAAAGACAATAAACTTGCGGACTACTTGTGAAACTGCATTTATTACATAAGAAAGTAGAAAGACTGATTTGTTGAACTTTTAACTTGTCTCCTCCTTCAAAAGGTACCCAATATGAAAACTAAAAACCAACCAAAACTATTTTAAATTGTTTTCATTTTCAAGATTTTGTTTTCATCCCCCAAGTAATTCCCACATACCTTCCCCAATATCTCTAACAAACAGGGAAAACAAAAACCAAAAAATCAAATGATATAAAATGAGCCCTAAGCTTGTGACATGAATTGTAAGTCAAATTGTCAATTCTACTGAACCTTCTTGCAAAGATAAGAACATATGTGACTGCTGAACTTGTGAAAATGAACCAAAAATTGGAAAACTTACCATTGGAGGGAGATGAGCCGCTAAGCGGAGAACGGCGGCGATACTTCCGGTTGGCTGTATCAGTTGAAGGCTTGCGAAATGCTGTATTTGCATCACCAATATCTAAGTTTGAATCCATGATGAATACCACCTGACAGCACCAACATCAGTTAGGTAAAGCAATTTATAGGCACCCCAAACCCTAACCCTAACCCTAACCCTAATCCCAACCCTACCCCTCTCCCGAAAAAAATTGAAAAAGGGCTAGGGTTTTGTTTATTTTTCAAAGTTTTGATTCGATAATTGGACTCACCAACGTTTTTGTTGTGCTTGCGCGTCACGGCAATCCTGCTCTGCTCTCTGCTCTCTGCTCTGCTATCGGAACTATCTCTGTTTCGAATTCTGGAACGACGACGGTTCCTTGGTCTTCGGCTTCTCGAATGGGGTTTTATGTCCGATTTGGGCTTATATCCGTTCGGGCTAACATTTGTTTTCATGCATTCTTTGGGCTCTCATTTTATTGTCCGATTACGTTTTACAAAGCCATTTTTGAACAACTGTTTTCTAAAACCAAAATGACAAATAGGATTTTACATAGATTCTATGGTGTCAGAATATGTCTGGTAGTTTAATCAGAGAATAATTTTTTAGAATGAGAATGTTGAAATCGCGTCTGGTATCAATATCTTAAAATATCAAGTAATTAAATTAGTGTTTGATAATAATGGTGGTGGTACCGATGGTTAGAGATCGTGGTTGAGACGAGAGTGGTGTTGGTAGTAACGATGGTTAGGATTTCTGCGTAGTAAAAAAAATTTGAATTTGGAATATCCAATTCTCAAGTTTAAATATTATGTAAATAGGGGTTGTTTTCAATTTTTTATGAGCGAGAGTTGAAAAATAAGAATACAAAAACTCAACCATGAGTAGCCACCACCACATACCATTGTGGCCCTAGCCACCGGCGCTGCCTCCACCTAACGCCACAACTCACTATCACCACCGTCGTCCGCCACCACCACTACTAGCTCATTTTCTAACTACTATCTCTCATTTTTATATTAATGATGCCATAGACACATTATATTCCGTATTCAAATTTTATTGTTCTTTTAAATTAATCAAACAAGAAAAATTCAGAATTCTAGAAAATAAAATTATATCATTTTCTCATTCAAACACAGGGTAAGTTTTTATCACTCTTTGTATATTTTTTATTTTTCATTGCTTACTATTTACCTCTTGGGCTTGTACAATTTTTTATGATTCTTTCTATTGAGTAGTGTTTTAAAAAACTAGCTTTGGGGCACGCCTAGAGGGCCTTGGAGGTGGGACGGTTGGGTTTTCGCCTCTATTTTGTGGGGGTTGACAAAAGACGGCGTCGGGGCGTGCCTAGGCGTTCACTTAGGCCTTTTTTCTTTTGAAATCCAAGTATGTCTCTACCGCTCCTCTGTTTGTGCCATTCTAGTTTCAATGAAGAAGAAAGAGAGAATTTATCTCTCCAAATCCTATTGGCAAAGTCTAAGCCTAAATTTTTTTTTTTTTTATTAATTATTGCCCATTCAGATTCTGCCACCTAGCATTTGGATTAGTAAATATTTTTTTCTTTTGAAATTCCCTATAAATGCTCCACTCAGCCTTTATCACATCACAGTCTCGACTCCGCCGTAGTACGATATTGTCCGCTTTGGGCTTACCATTCCCTCACAGTTTTGTTTCTGGGAACTCACACAAAAACTTCCCAGTGGGTCACCCATCCTAGGAATTCTCTCGCCCAAACTCGCTTAACTTCGGAGTTCCGATGGAATCCGAAACCAGTGAGTTCCCAAAAGGCCTTGTGCTATATGGAGGTGGGCATGTACATATAAGGCACATCATCCCCTCTCCGTTGGTCGATATGAGATGTTACAACCTTTATTTTCCTTAAATTTCCTATAATAATTGCTCCACTCAGCGTCTATTTCATTTAAATTCCTTTAGCCTTTATTTCCCTTGAAGCTTCCTATAATTGTGGCCACTCAGCCTTATTTCTCTTGAAGTTCACTATAATTACTTACAATAAAATAAATAATTACAACATTTTAAGACTATGTGACATAGTTTCCAAGTACAACTAGACTTGGTAATGAAGAAGAAGATATTATGTTTGATTTAGATATAATTATATTTGTTTTACAAAGTATTATAGTTTATAAATATAAATACATATAATATACATTAAAACTTTGGGTCTCATAAGGCTTCTCCACATGCCTCTAGGCTTTACCCTAGGCAAGGTTATCCATGAAGCGCCTCGCCTACGCCTTTGCTTTTTAAAACATTGCTATTGAGTTAAGGTAACTTGCATGTAGAGTAAAGCCTTGTTTTGTTTATTTTTGGATATATTGAGTAAGAGTTTTTTATGACGATGATGAGATTATTATGCCACGATTTAAAAGTTAGAAAATATTACATTAAAACTCGAAAGTTTGTGTTTTGTCCATGTTAACTTTGTGTTATTACTTCTCGCCATTGTTTGAGAAAGTATATATACATTTAATTTATTTTGTTCTTTTCTCTTCCCCCTCTCGCTCTAATCCTCGACTCCGCCTCAGCGTTCAAACGAGAAACCCAAAAATCACCAGCTTTAGACATTTTTTGGTTGCGGCTGGCCTGCAACCACAACTATTTGACTCAGGAGAGTCCCAAATACAACATTCGAGCTTTGCATGATCAAATCTTCCCCTCGATCGAAGAGTTCCATAAGCCCAGCTTGAGGTGATGTTTCTTTCGACGAAGATCTAAGATCAAAGATCAAATAATATCACCCTAAACGATCTTAAAAACCAGTGGCATTGCGCGGGAGGCTCAATTGCTAGTGGGATCATATTTCTGAGAAATCTCATAGGACCAACGTTGGTCGGCACCCCTACACAAGTTTTTTTCAAGAAGAGCACAACAAAAGCGAACAAAACTTTGTCTCAATATTCACCTTTTGCATTATAAGCATAAAGAATCTCATCTGGGACTCCAAACTTTCTATAATTAAAAAGAAAAATACATTTGCAAGAGTGTGCAATGAGATTTTTGTAGTTCCAATAACAGTTACCTAAGCATATTAGCAAACTCTTCAGTTACCCTGTAGAGGTTAAAAAATTCTACCCCAAGCAAAGCCCGTTAATAAATTATATAGATTTTGTGCCATTTTCCACTAGAATTCATCAACAGCATCAAGGGAATGTCAAAATTTCTTAGCAACTGTGTCCTTATTCACTTGACCATCTGAGACGAGAAGGGCAAAGGAGACACGAACAAACGTATATTACATCAAAATCTCCAAAAGCTTTAGAGTCGAACTTCAAAGTAAAGGTCTTTGCATCAATCCCATGTGATGTGACCGAAGATTGTAGAAACGTCAAGAATCTCTGTTTGCACTAAATCCAAGCACCAACACCTGTACTTTGGCGTTGATATTTCATAAAGATCACTCACTGCCATCTCCTCAAGCTTGGTGGTTTTCAATGACTCAAAACTTTCCAGAACGTCAACTGATGCCCAATTCCCTTCTCTCTCATGATCTAGTGCACGGAACCTTTTGTACAGTCTCATCACAGACGCACAATCCACAACAGATCATGTGAACCTGACTGTATCTCATACCTGTAAAGCCAAAACCTCATTACATTTTTCATTCACTGGAGCACTAAAAACTAGAGCTGCCTTCGACGATAACCAAACAGTACAAAGTAGCTAAGAGTCTATAGTAGTTGCTAAAAAAGTGTGAACTAGAGTCCTTATTAACTTCTGCAGAATTACTCAAATTAACTGGACTTGAATATGATCGGAACAGTTAAAAAGATTATATCGAACATCTGATATTTACCAGGACAACCATATCGATCGATCGAGAGAGAGAGCAGATTTCTTCGTGATCAGAGACACTTGGCAGCATTAGATTGTGACACCTGTTAGTATTAACTAGTTGTGGAAAACTGATGTGTTTGTTGCTTACATTCTCTAGATGGAAATGAGCCAATCCAATTTTGTGATTTCTACTTGCCATTGTATACTTAATAATAATATGAACAGAGCTTCTGACAGAGAACGTAAATTACGTATCTATGCCGCAACAGAGTTAAAATAAGAATCAAATAATTTGGGTACTTTCACAAACACAGAACTGGAGTACACATAATTGTTTTACCAACCAACTTAAAATACCCGAAATCGTAATAGAGTTCAATAAAACAAACTGAAATCAGCATAAACCAAAACAAAAAAGTAAGTCTGAGAAGAAGAAAAGCTTGCCCTAGATATGTTTGTGTGAGGTACTTGAGTGGCTGACCAAATTTGTTTTCATCAGCGGATGGTAGTTTGCAGTGTCCCTGCATATAGAATCAGTAACCGTCAAACATAGAGAGGCGTCAGAGAACAGATTTCTCTTCTCCAAGCTAAGCTTTTAAGGAACTATGTCAAATAATTGTCATAATAAAATTAGTCGGTTATGCATAATTTCACCATGACAAAGGCCATACTCATCTTGGCTGGCCTGAATGAAAAGAAGTACAGCCATAGATGCAAAAGTCTTAAGAAACAGCAATACCACCAATTTCGCAAATAAATAAGGCAGCCCGGCAGCACAGGTATATGTCCTAGAATAATAGGAGTGCAGATAACTTGTCTGCAGAACTAAATTCTTATGTTTATATATGTTAGGATGAGTGGTTTAGTGCAGATAAATTTTGTAGAAAGTTTAATATAAATGATTTATTTATATTAAACTTTCTACAAAATTCTTATGCTTATATGTTAGGATGAGGGGTTTAGTGTATGGTAAACTAAGTGCATTGGTGCCATATAAGAAGAGGAACTTAAACCTCAGCTAGTAATCAGTGTTGGGTTTTTTCCAGCCCATGATAAGTTGTCCTAAGTCTATAAGGAGTTATAGTCTTAGAGGATTAAATTGTTTTCCCAATTGGAGTTAGTTTCTCAATTGGAGTAGGATTTATAACTAGATTCCAATTAGGATTAGTATTCCTTATTGAAGAAGACCTTTATTATGTCTATATAAAGGGGCTATTGTACTAGTTTTGAAGTGGGAGCAAAACAATAAATTGTATACCACTCAAGGGATTAGAGTGAGAGAATATTGTAAAGTGTGTGCGAGAGAAAAGAAAAGAGATAGTGTATTCCTTGTTCTTGTTCTTTCAGGTTTTTCGTCAAGTCCTAGTTCTAGAGATTTGGCAAGATTATTGGTTGTACTCATTATTGATATAGTGAAAGATTGTTGTTGCTGTCCCGTGGACGTAGGCACATATTGCCGAACCACGTAAATTCTTGGTGTTATTTATCTTGGTTATTTGTTTTTCGATTTCCAGAGTTTGTTCTTGTTTTTCCCATTCTTAAACGTGATATTCTCAACAAGTGGTATCAGAGCCTGGTTTGGCTGATATCCGTTTAGAATGGAGGGTGCAACCTGCTTTAATTGGGTTACGTGGAAATCAAGAGGAGGACATGCTTTACTGAAGGTGTTAAGAGCAAGCCAGCAAGTATGTCTGATGCTGATTGGACCAAGATGAAGATAAGCGATGTTTTCTAGCAAAGAAGTCTATAATTGCCTTTGCCAATGACGATGGGTATTGCGATCAGGGGGAGCCTGGTCAAGAGAAGTCTAATCAAGAGGGTCTTGGTTAATGAGTAGTTCGATCAATGGGAGTTCGGTCAAGAGGAGAAATCCTATTATGGTATACCTTCCTCATGGTCTGGAGGGGGAGATTGTTGGGTTTTTTCCAGCCCATGATAAGTTGTCCTAAGTCTATAAGGAGTTATAGTCTTAGAGGATTAAATTGTTTTCCCAATTGGAGTTAGTTTCTCAATTGGAGTAGGATTTATAACTAGATTCCAATTAGGATTAGTATTCCTTATTGAAGAAGACCTTTATTATGTCTATATAAAGGGGCTATTGTACTAGTTTTGAAGTGGGAGCAAAACAATAAATTGTATACCACTCAAGGGATTAGAGTGAGAGAATATTGTAAAGTGTGTGCGAGAGAAAAGAAAAGAGATAGTGTATTCCTTGTTCTTGTTCTTTCAGGTTTTTCGTCAAGTCCTAGTTCTAGAGATTTGGCAAGATTATTGGTTGTACTCATTATTGATATAGTGAAAGATTGTTGTTGCTGTCCCGTGGACGTAGGCACATATTGCCGAACCACGTAAATTCTTGGTGTTATTTATCTTGGTTATTTGTTTTTCGATTTCCAGAGTTTGTTCTTGTTTTTCCCATTCTTAAACGTGATATTCTCAACAATCAGGATAATTCAATCTCAAGCAATCCATATCCCGGTCCAAACTATGCCCCACAAGAACCTTGGTCTTTCCAGTTTCCAGTGTACAAAATTCGCAAAATTTTCTCTTGCACTTTTTCAAGTGGCATGGCATTTCTAAGATGCTCTTCCATTAACCCAGAAACTTCATATCTGGAATATAAACATTCAACGCATCAGCGGCTTACTTTGAAATTTCTTGAAAGAAATCAAATATGAGAAACATTTACCTGTAATTAGTGACAGCATAAGTGTGGAAGAGGATATTCTCATCTTCATCAATCAGGCACACTCTTGCACATAGGTCCAGTGATCCATCACTTCCACCCCAAACCATTTCACAATCCAGAGCAACTGCTTCAAGACCCTCTCCAACGTGATCTTCGTTGCTCAAGTTTATACCAGATTTAGATTCTGCACATGGCATCATTGTTGTACCCTGCGAACAGGTAAACTTGAAAATATGAGTAACGTAGGCGTACATCTATGTATAATTACAGCTAAGAGTCTGTTTAATGGGTCAAAAGGCTAAAACATTCCGTGTACTGGAAGATGATAAGTTCCCCAGTTCTATACTGAACACTTGATGTTCAACTAATCAACGTACCATAGGAGCAGGTGCAGATAGGCAACAGGTGTTTTTATGCTCGCTCCGAGAAGTAGCGCTATCAAAAAGCTTCAGACATAGATGACAACCTTGTTCAGTGAAAATCGTCTTGCAAAATGCTTTTGCCAATGAGCCTAAATCGTAGGAACCATTGAAAAGAAATCAAACAACAAGCAATCTTATAAACAAATCAAAACGAATAAGCAATGATCTGATCAAATCAAATGGACAAGGAATTAAATCTCACCCGTGAGATGTTCCCTCAGTGATTGAAAAGACATGAAGTGCTTTTCACACACTCCACATCTCGGCTGATGAACCGAGTGGAAGGAGCCCTTAATGTGCTCGAAAAGATGTTCCTTTTGATTGTACTGCTTGTAACATGTAGCACATTCCTCCGTGGATAGCTGATTGTCTCGGAAATTTTATACCTTGTTAAATGGTATTCTGGCACTTCTAAAGTTCTAAATATTCCTTGGAGAGGTATTGAACCCTTTCTCCTTCTTTTCTTTGACAGATATTAGATGGTGCTGACGTCAACTCGGCTTTTATGGAGCTGGAAGGCAGGGGTGATCCAACTTCCGCAACTGCATTGGGTGCCTGCCCAATTGAAGTAGCCCAAGTGAGCTTCGCAATGCACATAGGACAACTATCCCTCCATTGCACCTTCTTCGACTGCGTAATAGAGAAGATGCCACCGGCAATTAAGCAAGAAGAAAATCAATTCACAATTAATTGAATCTTAAGCTACAAATTGATTATATAATATACAAATTGAACAACTGTAATATTTATGCTTAACAATCAAATTAATGAAACCAAGTAAATCCCATTCGTTCAAATTAATCAAAGCAAGTCACAAGGACGAGTCTACGAAAAAGGAATTGAGAGATGTAAATTTACCTGCTGCCATCCACTTTAGAGGCTCAACAAAAATGGATGAACATTCAGAATCAGAATCCTCAGACTTGTTATATGAGTTGCTACTTTTTTGCTTTCGCCAGCCGAAGGATTGCTCTCCCTCACCTGGAATGTGATCCACAACATTGTCCTGCAATGCAATAACTCTTCGACATTTCTTGCAGCGGAAAGCTGGTGTGACAGTTTTTCCATCATTTGGAGTTGCTTCCACTCCAGAGGCAACTTCAGCAGCCACATCAGGATCTGCTCCAAATTTACAACTGTCTATTCTATCCCCACGATGATAGGATTCACCTGAAATGATGGGACATATTTCAATTATAGCAGCGAAACAGAAATTCACATTTGCCAATAAATTTGAACACTCCACACTCCACTGAAAATGAGTAGGTTATAACATATCCTGTGTTGACCCAAATGACGCACATAGTAAATGAACATAAAGAAAACTGCCTTCCTATTCCTTCCAAAGTTGTCACCGCTGTTCCACTTAACATTTCTTTTCTTCTGTTAATAGGTTAGCCGACCCCACTTAGTGGGAAAAGACTTTGTTGTTGTTGTTGTTAATAGGTTAGGTGGTAGATGAGGGGACAAAACATTTAAGAGTTCACGGGTACTGTAGCACCATTTTAGCTGTTTTAATGTTAGTACTCCTAGTCATTTTTTATGGTTGAGATTACGGTTAGTTTAAGGGTTATAACTCAACTCCACTAGAGTTTCTGACATTCGTAACTAGAGAACAAAACTAGATTTGTAATAAATTTGCACATTGCAGTTCCTTTCAGAGTTTCTTCCATTTACCATCCAAAACAGACTTTCACTGTTTGCTACAAAGTTGGACTACGACATCCAACTAAGTATGCTCCTATTTACATGCCGAAATACGTCAAAAATTTGACCTGACTGCATCAAAATGAAACGCTTGGTCCCAAAGACATCCGTTGAGCAGTAATCCGCCATTGTCTCCATCGAAAACAATTCCAACCATCACACCTCTCAAAAGGCATTCATTGTGCAATAACCACCCAAAGGTTGATTCAACATCCGCAGGGGTAGACAGGTTGCAGTTTTGATATTGAAAAACAACAATACATCCTCAGCTTCCAGTTTTATAATATGAAAACACTCGATCCACTTCTCTCTGAAATTTTTTCTTTCAACCTATGACGGTTAAAGCTTAAATTGGGATGAATTACCCCATGGTTCTATATAGTCGGGCTTGTGAAATTTATTGCTTTCAACTGGTCGAAACACATGGCTTGATCCATTGCCAGCCTATAATGGTACACAACCAAACAGGTAAGGCAATGCTTCTTACTTTCTTTCTAACAGTAAGTTTTTATATGAGTATGTCATGACACTCGAGCAAAGCAGAAATACGACAACTTGCCAATTAAAGCACAAGAATTATAGCCTAGTCTCTATGGAACTCTTTTATCAGCTCCTGCATCAAAATTTAAAAAATAAAAACATGAAAACATGATGTATCAATCATCCCTTCATTAAGACAGATCATGTGGGACATAAGGAAAGAGGGGGAGGGGGAGAAGGCGAAGCAAAGAAAAAAGAAAGGAAAGTGTACCTAATATTTTCAGGTGAAAAGACCTATATATGGGGCTGGCACGATCCACCTTGAAGCCCCATATTCTCATACATTTTTAGCTGCGAGGATCAAATAGAAGAGTAAATTCATTATGGGCTAATTGCAAATGAGTATATCAGAATGTAATGTCATTTAGTACAGAAAGTGTTATAAGACTGCCTTGCATCATCTGATCAAGAAAACCATCATTGGGGCAAACAAACTCACAGATTTGCCAAAGGGATTTTAGTGCATCTGTAGGAATACATATGAGGGAAGAAAGGGGTTAAAGTCTGAGCAATTAAGCATTAATTTGTTGTATTTTTTGCCCAATTCAATTACTTATTTTTATACCCATTCAAGTTATATACGCTTGTCAAAACTATTTTTATCTCAAACTGACAGGAACTATTTGGATTTCAAAAAAATACAACAGCACCAACCAGCTACATATGAAGACTAGCAAAACTTAAAATGGATTTGTCACACCTTGTGATAGATGTTCTGTTCTCATCAGATATGCTATAATGATAGCTGCACTGCAATGGACACATGCAAATAAGGTTGTAAGCACTATAAATTTGAAATTCAGAAAACTGGAAAAGCTAATAGCATGTGGGCCTTTTGAAGATTTCCGATATATGTTGGCAGAATTGTCCGCAGCTCTAAACGTTAACTTATCTAACAAACTTGCATGTTTAAGAAAAATAAAACCCAAAAAAGAAGAGGATACTATTAGTCCCAACAAGCAAAAATAGTATTAAAAGACGCGGTAAAAGCAGGGTAGACTTATTAGTTTCTTTTTAAAAGATTCACATGGTTTTTCAGCATCATGAAGGGTTTAAAGATAATTTATCGTACACATTCAACAATTGTGGATTTGCTATAAGAAATGGATTTGCCGAACGTTAAGTAGGAGGACAAGTATCTTTAAACATATCTTTGTTGTTCCTAGAATTAAGCTGAATGAATACCAGCATAGAGCTATCACTTGTGGTAATCAAGCTGATTGAAAGTCTTGACAAGAACCAGTATAAAACTAAACAGAAAAACGATAAAGGGTCAAAATGATGAGTACCTTCTAGACACGCCAGCAAAGCAATGGACCAAAACAGACCCCTCTTTTCTACTCTTATCAATAAAATCCAAACACATGTCCAAATGATCCAACAAATCTTCATTCTCCATATCTCTCAGTGGAACCCCCATTCTCACCAGCTTCAAATCCTTGCCTGCATATTCCAACAAGTACAGAAGCTTATCGGACACTGAACAACTTTTTTCCCCGTCACCAGAATCATCCTCAGAAGCTGAGGCACCACCAGACCCGCCAGCATACACCTTCTTAGTTTCCTTTGTGGGTATTGTTACACCCTTCCATTCGAAGAAAAACGATATTGACGCTAGAATATGCATGATCTCTGTGCTACCATTTTAGAGAATCTTTGCTGCATCACTGATGTTGCCGATGAATAGATTTTCACGAACATGATACGGCATGACCACTAACAAATAATGGAATTCTCCTTAACCCAAGTTGGCAAAACAATATGAGATTCCCCCCTTTCTCTACGCTGTCCGGCAGATTACTAGGTCAGCTTGGAACTGAAATTTGCCGGAAAAACGACAATATATATTCGGTTACTGAAAATGATGATAACATAACAAGATTAATCAAACTATAAATCAAGAATCTAACTGAAAAATATCCTCACACAATGAAACAAGAAAACAATTTGTTCAAAAAGGTTCAACTTTCTCGGCATCTCCTAATTTTCTCAGCAGCCAAACAGGGTTTATAATCTAAGTAGTCGCAGTAAACTACTTTGCCACACAAATAAAAAAAATTAAAAATAAATATCTCAAATTCAAAAAAAAAAAAAAAAAAAAAAAAAATCTGAATATGCAAAACAGAAATAAAAAATAAATTAAATAGAAAAATTGAGTTTTTTTCCGTAAAATAAATAGAAAAATTGTGTGTGATTATATTCAACAACAAAAATTAGGCATCAAAAGGTGTGTACAGATGATCTACACACCAACACGCACACAGAATGTTAACAACCACTCAATTCTATGCTTCCTCCATCGTCCGTATAGTATTCAACTTTGGTGGAAACTACTCAAGGAAGTTGGAGCAAGTTGGGTCACCCCTAAGGGTTGTTTTGAGCTCCTAAGCACTAAGTTCGATGCCCTAGGGAAAGGGAGGAAAGCCAAGATCTTGTGGGGTTCTCTGTTGATGGCCCTCTTTTGGAACATTTGGTTGGAGCGTAATAAAAGAGTCTTTGAGGACTACAAGGGAGTGGGGGTAGAGGAGCTTTGGGATAGAGTAAGACTCTGGGCAGCCTTGTGGGCTTCGGTTTTAGCAGAGTTTAGAGATTACAATCTCTCTTCTATTGTTAGGGATTTGTTAAGCAGCCGTCATTTGATTCGGTTTAGCTTTTCCTTTGTTCTATTTGTTTTCGGTAGGGGTCCTTGCTAGTTTTTTGTCTAGCTCCAGGTGGATATCTTTTCCACGTGGTTTTCTTTCCTCTTCTGTATATTCTTTCTTTTTATAAAATTCTTTCGTTTCCTTTCAAAAAAAAAAAAAATGAAAACAATAACTGAAAAAAGGAAAGTGATTTCCGCATTCCACTTTTCTCCTCCTGCAATTTGTTCCCTTTTTCCTACCCCTTTGATTGAATGAATCAAAGGAGACTCAATGGATAGAAACAAAAAGGAGTGCGAACGGAGAATACTGGAGTGTGAAAATCACCACCCCTGAAAAATCATTCTACAAGGGAGCCTACCTCTTTCGACCTCGCCTTCCCCAACTCTCTCCATAAAGAAATTTCCAAAACATTGGAATGCCAAGTGCTAAAAGTGTAACAAACAGCAGAACACTGAACACCAATGCAGAAAAAGTCGATAAACAAATCAGCATTGAAAATCAACAAAAGTGAAAACAATACTAACCCAGCTGTGGTTTCCTTGGCCGCCTTCTTTTTCTTGTCAAATTTGCATCCTCATGATCTTGTCTTTCTCCTCAGGATCATTTCTCTAGGTTTGCTTCAGCTTCTTTTTTCCTTTTCTACTTCTTAGTCATATCATTGTCATCCTTGACCAATCTCTTCTTTTTAGTAACTGGTAACCAGCATGAAAAAGCAACGTTTTGTTAGTTTTCTATCTTCCCGTGCATCCCAGCACTTATAGTTGAAGGACAAACAATTTAAATCTTCAACAGTGAAGAACTGCTCTGCTTCCAGGAGGTAATAAAAAGTGAATAAGAAGGCACGAAATAAGATAGAAATGAGCTGATAAGAAGGAAAAAAAAAACATAATTAACAAAGGTTTGGTTACATAACCTATTTATTGGCAACAGCAGATTAACGTACAACTCTCCAGAAGGGGAAAAACAGAAAGAATAATCTCAGCTCCATCATACCAGCAGAGATAGATAGAACTGCTCAACACACAAATATGACTGAAAAATGGCAATTTGGCCATATTGGGCAACATAAACAAATACAAGCTATTTGACGCTTTCTAGCTTATCAGATTATCAAAAACTATGTTTCACCAAAAATATATAAGACACCTACTTACTTGTAGAATAAAATTCTGTTTCAAAATAGAGGAACATGTGATTAATAGGACACGTTGCTGTACATACCAAGAACAAGAAGGATTGTATCTCATCATGAAAAAGAACATAGGTACCTGTTTAATTGTAACTGAACAAAAATGCAAGACCACTTCCAAACCCTCAATCCTCGTTGATTCACTGAGTACTGATATTATGAAGTAGTTGCAGAGCAGCAATTAGAAAACAAACCGCATAACCTCTAAGAGCATAGCAGTAATGTCCTGATGCCAATTATGGTTCTTGTAGACAAAACAAATTTTCTTTAGATAACTTCTCGTATATACAACTCATTGCACGACCATAAGAAATCATTGAAAGTTTTCAGATAGTGCAACAGTTTTGCATAATCCAACTTCCATATCTTCGATGTTGCAAAACCATCAACATCAAACATGAAACTCGCAGTATGACGCAGTTGTTTTAGGGTAATGAGAATTATAATGCACCACAAATGGCTTTTCTTTTTCCGCTTACAGATACGATAGTGAATTGTATTTACCCTCATATTGATTTCTTAGTTCTCCTATATTTTCTTGCAACATCCATATTAAGTTCCTACCCATTTGATATTAGCCTTCAAAGGCAAGCAGCAAGAACGTTGCAGTAAATAGTCTCAGGTCATATTAAACTTCTCTTGGAACTTCAGTCAATGTCTGCCCACTTTCTAAATGCCTCTACATACCTAAGCCTCTTTCTTTGAGCTTCAGTTTTGGCTTCTGATGCCTTTAAATTCCTGTAAAGATTCTTATGAAGTTTTACAAACTCACTTCTATACAACCATTTGTCAGTGTACATACCACGTTTCTTCATATAGTCAATGACCTCCATCACTCTCTCAAAGTAACCACCATGAATAAAGTTCAGCAGCAAGTACTCATAGAGATCTCTGCTTACCACCAAATTTCCACTCTCGATATTCCTCTTAATGTCGCCCCACAAGATTGTCATAGCACGAAACATTCCCAGAGAATAATACCCATATAATAGATAGGTAAACGTTTGCTCAGTGGGTTTAATTTTCATCTCATGCATTCTTCTGTACGTCTTTAAAGCATCATCAATCATTTTGGCCTTGCAGAAAAAGTTGATGGAAGAATTGAACTGATAAACAGTAGACGGAATTTCCTTCTTCTCATCTCTCATTTCCTGAACCAAAGCGTTTGCCAGATCTGATTTACTAGTAGAGCTTGAAGCATTTGTAAACATGGCACTGGAATCCACCATTGATTGACACTTGGAGACAACCATCTCGTCAGATAAATTTATAAGCAGGCCAGCATTCCTCATTTGTTTAATCAATGCCTTTGCTTCCAGAAACATCTTTTCTTTGTAGTAGGCTGTCAACAGTGACATAAAGGGAGTCAAGCCCAAGGGAGACCCAGCTGCATCTTGGTCATCCAAAAGATCGTGGGCGGTTTCTAGCCAACCTAAATGAATGCAAGCATCAATCACATCAGAACACAAATCAGATCCTCTTGAGGAACATAACTCCTTTTGCATTTTTAGTAGAATTTTTGAAAGCTTGCAAGTATCTCCACCCTTTCTGTATCCATTTACGAGCTTTGCCAGAGCCCTATTACTAAGGACAAGTTTCCCATTACAATAAATAACAAGCTCATGTTTGCCCACTACTTTTAGCACAGAATCCTTCTGCAGCAGCTCGGGCAAAATCTGCATCTGCAACCCAAACTTGAGATTGTGAGATCCAATTGGAACATTATAAGACTTATGAGAGTTCTTTCTGTCTCTTTGAACCGGAAGAGACTCATGGTAGTCACACATTTGTAATGCAAGCTCAGTGGCTGCCTCAATGTCATTAAACTTGAAATGCAAGGTCAACAAACTATCATAGAACTGCCGATAATGTTGTAGAAGCGCAGCTGAAACTTGATCAATATGACTTTTATACTTTTTTATCTCGTCTCTCTGACCATTCAACTCATGGATCTGGGAAATAATGATAATAGAGTGTGCATCAGCAACAACTCCTGTTTGAGGCATCAATTCCATAATCTGTTGGCCTTTGAAAGATAATTTGAACCTCACGCAAGCATCAAGGACAAGGTTGAAAATCATTGTATCAGGTTGAATCTGCTTTGCACGGTCACTCTTGTTTACACTCAAACGTTGGAAACGATGACAAACCTGAATTACGAAATTAGATGCAAGGTGTGTCCCAACCTCAGTCTTTACCATATGCAGAACAACCAAGCATAACGCATTCAAGGTGGGCAAATTATCTTTCTCCAGTAATATTCTAAGAATCATTGTAGCAGGCTTTGGCATTTGACTCCGAGCTAAAGAGAGGGAGAGCTTTGGCAGGATATCAGACTGCAGTAAGTCTGATTGGTCTTTCAAAACTTCCAAGACTACATCACATGCTTTTAGCAGCCAGTGAGGGTCAGATGAATAGCACAGTTCAGTTATCAGCTTACGGACAATGAAAACCTCAGGAAAGCCATGCAACCTTTTAAAATCAATAAATGACTCCCATGCTTCATTTACTTGATGCTCCTTCAAGGCTATTTCGAGCCTTTTCAACAGAACTGTAGGAGAAGAACCTTCCCAACATAGCCTTTCAGACTGAGCACAAGAACAAAAATATCGGGTAGATGAAATTTGGTGTTGCTCATAACATACACTTGATAGGACGGGCTTTGGAAATCTCCCATTCAAAGCTGATTCCCAGTCATAAGTTGATATCAAGGCAGTCCTCTGGATAGCTGAAGCCGCACAAAAATCCAATTGAAACCTCTTGATGAAACAGTTTCGCCGTAGATATATCATTATAACAAATACAACACAGCTAGAAAATATAAACAATGTGCGATACCACTGCCAAACTATGGCCTAGCTGAAAAATCATGCAGCAGAAGCAGACTCATTTATGTAACGCATAAATGGAAAACATAATTCAAAACCCTATATTTTGCTGAGACAATTGCTAGAAGATTGCTTCATTATCTTCTTCTGCTCCATATGTCCAACTAGTCAAATCTGCAAAGAGAACCTCACTGAATCAGAAGGCACACACAATCTTCGACATAAGCAAGTAATATCTAACCCAATACACACGTGCACATACAAACATATAACCTGAATACAAAGCCAGCCAAGCAATCATGTTCTGAGAACAATACCAAAATGGGTATGATATTACAAAAATATACTTCATCCTCAATTGGGAACTTAAGATTGCTTAAAGATTCCGCAAAATAACTGGGAAATAGGACCACAAGACAAATACAGCATAGGTGGAACCAAAATAGGTAGACCATCTGTTTAAACCATATTTTGTAAACCATACAAGTGGTTGTTGTTGATTGAATTACAACTTAAATGTTGATTAGCGTGCTTATTTTTGTTAGTAAAACATCACATAGTTTGCAAATGTAGTCTAAAAAGTGAGTCTACCTAGCACTACCCCCAGATTACTAACCCAATTGATAACTATTTGGTTTTTCTGTTTTTCAGTTTTCATTTTGTGTTAGAAATGTAACCATATTGTGTTTAGTTTTCATTCAGGTAGGGCAAATACATGAGAAATATGAGGGATGTAGAAGAGTGGAGGAATGATGATGGTAAGAGAGATGTAGAAGAAATGTACAAGGAAAGCTGATGTAGGACAGTAGGAGTAAATAGAAATGTAAGAAGATATCCGAACTCGCTCCTATGTTTGGCATCACACCAAAGGTGTATTGGAATCACAACTATAGAGCATTTAGAAAAATTCCGGCATCAAACCGGCCTTCAGCCTCACATCGAAGGTGCCTTGGACTCACTCCAAGGTTGCTGTGCCTCATACACAAGCAGAAAATCCAGAATTTCTTTCCACGAACACTTAATTTAAAAGCTTACAAAGTAGTCCTTTTTTATAGGCTAATTGATACATGAATCAGAAAAGTCTAACATGGAGAGACTCAAAGACAATAAACTTGCGGACTACAAGTGAAACTGCATTTATTACATAAGAAAGTACAAAGACTCCGGTTTATTGAACTTTTAACTTAGCTCCTCCACCAAAAGGTACCCAAAATGAAAACTAAAAACCAACCAAAACTATTTTAAAATTGTTTTCACTTTCAAGATTTCTTTTGTTTTCATCCCTCTTTTTCCCCGTACATCAATCACTAAAAGTGAAAAATCAAAACTAAAAATGAAATGGTTATCAAACATGCATGTTGGTTTCCTTTTCTAGTTTCTGTTTCCGAATATTATCCTTCATTTCTCCCTCCTCGACTTTTACTCCTCAACTCCCCCAAGTATTCCCCATATACCTTCCCCAATCTCTTAACAAACAGGGAAAACAAAAACTAAAAAAATCAAATGATTATAAAATGAGCCCTAAGAAGTGACATGAATTGTAATTTGTAAGTCAAATTGTCAATTTTACTGAACCTTCTTACAAATAGAAGACTGCCTGTGACTGTTGTAACTTGTGAAAATTGAACCGAAAATTGGAAACTAACCATTGGAGGGAAATGAGCCGCTAAGCATAGAAGGGCAGCGATACTTCCGGTTGGCTGTATCAGTTGAAGGCTTGCGAAATGCTGTATTTGCATCACCAATATCTAAGTTTGAATCCATGATGAATACCACCTGACAGCACCAAAATCAGTTAAGTAGAGCAATTTATAGGCACCCCAACCCAACCCGAACGCCTCTCCCGAGAAAAATTGAAAAAGGGCTAGGTTTTGTTTATTTGTCAAAGTTTTGATTCGATTCAGGAGAATGAAAAGAAAGGGAAGAACGATGGATGAATTGGACTCACCAACGTTTTTGTTGTGCTTGTGCGACACGGCAATCCTGCTCTGCTCTCTGCTATCGGAACTATCTGTATTTCGAATTTTGGATCGACGACGGTTCCTTGGTTTTCAGCTTCTCGAATGGGGCTTTATGTCCGCTTTGGGCTTTTATCTGTTCGGGCTAACATTTGTTTTCATGCTTTCTTTGCGCTCTCACTTTATTGTCCGTTAACGTTTTACAGAACGACTTTTGAAGAACAGTATTGTGAAACGAAAACTAAAATGACAAATAGGATTTTATATTTTTATGATGTCAAAATGTGTCCAGTTGTTTAATTACAGAATAGTATTTTAGAATGAGAATGTTAAAAACGCGTCTGGTATCAATATCTTAAAAATATTAAGTAATTAAATTAGTGCTTGATAATAATGATGGTGGTACCAATGGTGTAGAGATGGTGGTTTAGACGAATGTGGTGTTGGCAGTAGGGATAGGCAAATACCCATTGGTTATGGGCCCGTTTAAATTAAAAGGTTACGGTTATGGGTATAACCGTTTACCCGCGAAATTTAAATGGGCGGTTATGGGTATTAACCGCGGTTATAAACGGGTAACCGTTTACCCATTTATTTTATATATGTAAAATTAACACAAACCATATTCCCTATCGGACAAAACTTAGATCAATGCTATTGATTATAGTCAGGGCCGGCCCTAGCCCAGTGCCACAAGGACCACTGTCCAGGGCCCAAAAATTAAAGGGGCACCAAAAAAAAAAAAAACCCCAAATAACTAGGTATAAAAAAATAAAAAAATAAAACCTAAAGCCCAAATAGGGGACGGCAAAGCAGGAATCAGGTTTTAGAGCCCAAAGGGGCCATGTTTTAGGCATTAAAAAAAATATTATAATAAAAAAGGTCAAAACAGGTTAGCGTAATGCATGGGGAGATTGTTGACTGTGTAATACAGTTTGGAATATATGGCAATCAAAGTTGATTACTTACTTTTGCTTAATCCTATGTATATTTATGCTATTATGATTTATGTTTGCTAATTCTAATTTGAACAATACTTGGCAACTTAAAAATAAATAGGAACTTCTACTCAAAAACTCTTAGTGTTTTTAATCACAGAGTTTTGTGCATGTAAAGATTTTTTTGCAAAAAATAAATCAAAACTAAAATAGTTTAGTCAGTCTATTGTAGTAAATACATAGACGATTGATAATGTTTTTACTAATTCATAGACGGTTTGTAATGTTTTTACTAATTCCGTTTATTTGTTTTTAAATAGTTTGATGATTAAACGGTCTTAGTTTTAATTGATTTTTGTAGATGTGATTTTTAAAATGTGATTTATAATATGAACGGTTCTGATTCTAAACACAAAATTTTATATATTGACAACGAATAATTTTGAAAATTTTTGAGTATGAGTTTTTACTCATATTTGAGTAGCCATGTATTATCCTTCTAATTTGCAAGTTTAGTTGGTATGTGTTTGTATTTATACAACTTCCCCACAATTTGCTACTGTGATTTTGTTTCTTGTCCTTTCGTTTCGTGTCGCAAGTTTGTTCACTCCATCAAGTTGGTTATGAAAGATAGTTACTTTGGCATTTGTGAAATTAGAGTCCATACCAAGAGAGCCTAGCCCGCCCCCCCCAGTTTCGACTGGGTTTCAGCCCTCGTTAAATATTATTTTTTTTAAACATATGTTTCCGTAATAAAAAAGGGCACATTTTGAGCTTTCGCACTGGGCATCCAAAAACTCAGGACTGGCCCTGATTATAGTGCATGATTTCATGGTCCATTATATATATATATATATATATATATATATATATATATTAGGGTTTATATCACAAATATATATATATATATATATATATATATATATATTAGGGTTTATATCACAAATGGTCCCTGAAATTGACCCCATCAATCATGATGGTCCCTGAAATTGAAAATCGATCAATGTAGTCCCTGAATTTTAACTCGCGAATCAATGTGGTCCTTCTGTTAGTGTTCCGTCCAAATTAACACTAAAAAAAGGTTAGAGAACCAATTTTTCATGGTAAAATGACCAAAAAAAGGTTAGAGAACCACTTTTTTTTGTTTTTATTTTAGTTTTAGCATCAAATCCATGAAAAAATGGAGAGAAAAGTGAAGATGGAAAAAAGAAAAGAGAGGTAGTAAGTAAAATTATAAGTAACATGGTTATTTTTGATCATTTTACCATGAAAAATTGGTTCTCTAACCTTTTTTTAAAGTTAATTTGGACTAAACACTAACAAAAGGACCACATTGATTCGCGAGTTAAAATTCAGGGACTACATTGATCGATTTTCAATTTCAGGGACCATCATGATTGATGGGGTCAATTTCAGGGACCATTTGTGATATAAACCCTATATATTATGTTACCGAGTTAAATAACCAAAGAATATTGTCTTTTAACAGTTTTCATAACCTAAGAATACGTAGCCAATTTTATATTACCTTCATTGTTAACAGTTAAAAATATCGTCCGTAAACTATTATTTCAATTATTGGAATGGTATAAGGACTTAAAAAATTAAAATGCGGAAATTTATGATGAATGTACCTATAACGGTGTTTAATTGTTAGAAAAAGAAAATTATGACAAATTTTTCTTTTTGGAAATTTTAAGTTGTTAAAAAACAGGTAGACGGGTGAAAAATGAGTAAATAGTAAAAAAAGAAAGGATAAACGGGTTAAAAAAGGATAAACGGGTTAAAAAACGATAAATGGGTAAACGGGTATTAAACGGTTACGCTTAAATGGGTACACGGTTATGGGTATGGTTAACCGTTTATAAACGGTTATGGGTATGGGTATAACCGTTTAGACAATTACCCAACGGGTAAACGATTATGCGGGTATGAGAATAAACGGTTATGGATAAATAACCGCGGTTACCCGCCCACCATAACCGTTGCCCATCCCTAGTTGGTAGCAATGGTGGTTAGGATTTTTGCGTAGAAGAAAAATTTGAAATTTGGGACATCCAATTCTCAAGTTTAAATATTATGTAAATAGGTGTTACTAGCAATTGAGCCCCCCGCGAGATGCCGCAGGTTTTAAGACCGTTTAGGGTGATATTATTTTACATATTATATGTTTACACTAAGAGAGATGATTTTAAAGTGTTATTTACAAAGAGATGATACTATTTACAACTAGCTCAAATCACTGACAATCTGCTATTTGAGCAAGTTTTTGACAAACCTGAATAGTAAAGGTACACATGGTAGTCATACGGATTAGGAAGCCATCCATCTATAAGCCAGCCCTCATAAATTCATCTGCTTCCACTATTCTTCTAGTGACTGATAAAGAAAGCGAAGCTGCCAGCTTTGCTGTAGTTCCTGTAAGTACTCCCTAATCATGAGCAATAAAGTCTGTTAAAAGGAATCCCAATTTTCTCAACATAAAAGAAAACCATAAAAGCATTACTAATGATAGACTTGCATGTTTTAATTTATTGCCATTCTCATAAACATGATGTTTTCCTAAAGTATTCTGCTTCAAATGTTGAAAAGTTAATGTGGTTTTTACACAGTAAGCATACACCTTCAATCTACATTTCCTCCCATAATGCACAATCAATCAAAGTCCTACTCAAGACTAAAATTAAAAATCCTAAATTTATACAATACCAAAATCAAATATGCAGATATTCAAATTGAAGAAAAAGGCTTATTTAAAAACTGATATTACTATTATCTTGAGCCATACCTGACCACGACGAAACAATGGGCTCAGAAATACAATTTGAAATTGAATTTTAACAATGACAACTACTTGTTTCTGTGAATTCGAAGCTGGAAATTGAAAAAAATACAATAAATTTTCATACGTGCAATTCTCGTCAATATTTATGTTTTCATGTCATGAGAGCATTCTAAGAAAATCTTCAGCTGAACTATATTTCAAAGAAATAAATTGTAAAATTGCAAAAAATATGTAAGTGTTATGGATTAATTGGGAGTGGACAGAAAATTGAACAAATCATTCAAATTGGTTTTAGAATATGGTGCGTAGGGTGATAAGTAAGGTGATCCATTCACAATAATCCACTCTATTGTGTTCCATAAACCCATCCATTACCACCCATCATCATCTATTTTGGTAAATACAAAAGACAAAGTCTATTACTAAGACTGAACCTCATGCCTCATGCTCTAGGTATAGTTGGACTAAAACTCAAACAATTGAAAAAGAAAGATTAACATTGTGTTCGGATGAAAGAATTGCTAATTAACAGAAATCAACAATATTCTCTCTTGTACTTCCGTTCCTAAACCGAGGTAATGAAGACAATGACAGCATATGAAAAATGATAGCATTCAACATTGTTCACTCCAATGAAAAAAACTCAGATCTTCGTTGAAAGAAACAACACCTCAAGTTGGGCTTATGGAACTCTTCGATTGAGGGGTAGATTCGATCATGCAAAGCTCGAATGTTGTATTTGGGACTCTCCTGAGTTAAATAGTTGTGGTTGCAGGCCAACCGCAACCGGAAAACGTCTGAAGGTGGTGATTATTGGGTTTCTCGTTGGAATGCTGAGGCGGAGTTGGAGATTAGAGCGAGAGGGGGAAGAGAGAAGAAAATAAATAAATAAAACGTACATATGCTTTCTTGGACAGTGGTAGCGAAGTAATAACACAAACATAATAGGGACAAAACGGGAAGCGCACTGTGCTTATGAACAATAAATCAGTTAGTTTTGAGTTTAAGTATATTATAAATTTTTATGAGCGGGAGTTGAAAAATAAAAAATACAAAAAACTAAACTATGAGTGGCCACCACCACCATCACCCATCATCACTATCACGGCTGCCGCCACCACTACATACCGTCTTGGCCCTAGCCACTGAGGCCGCCACCAATTACCGCCACCACTCAACTTTACCATTGTCGTCGCCACCACACCACTATTAATAGCTCATTTTCTAACTATTATCTCTCATTTATATATTAATGATGCCATAGACACATTAAATTTCGTATTCAAACTTTATTGTTCTTTTAAATTAACCAAACAAGAAAAATTCACAATTCTAGAAAATAAAATTCTATCATTTTCTCATTCAAACACAGGGTAAGTTTTTATCCCTTTTTGTATATTTTTATTTTTCATTGCTTACAATTTACCTGACACACCCTGACCTGGAATGTCAACCTGGACACCCAAATTGCGATGTGCTAGCCGACACCTGGAAGGTGACGAAGCCATAAAGTGTAGGGATTTGGAAAATGTGAATAAATTAAAACCTAAAAGTGACTAATTTAGAGTGCGCATGTGAGCGGGATTGAACCCATATCACACAAATGATGTCAGAGCATAGATAAATTGCAATAAAAGAAGAGTAAAGACATTTATACTGAAAGGAGAAGTCTTCTACGTAACCGCTTTTGCCAACCATCCTCGTAGTCACGAAACCTCTGCCACTAAAATTTTAGATGGACGAAAAACAAGGGTGAGTGGGCCTGAAAATAAGTTTTTTGAAACATTTTTGAAAACGTGTAACCCCTCGTTGTAAAACAAGCATATGATTTTCCAAAATAATAATATAATAGGTAGTAGGGAACCCTGCAGCACAAATGAGTTAAAGGATATAGGGTGCTACTACAAAATATCTCATCATCAAAACTCGAATAGCTGTCATAAAATCACAGTTATGAAAAATCATCAAAATCCACTGCTCATTATCTATGTAGGCACATAAGTCATACAGAAAGTAGCTGCATGAACAGGCTGGGTGTAGGTTCTACGCTCTAGTACTACATCATGTGAAGCTGGCGCTGCGCGTATCATATACGAGTCCAAACAACAACCCTAAGAACAGGCTGGCACCTAACTCTGGATCCAAAGCGAACGTAAATGGTGCATGTGAACATACACGTGAAGCTAGTCCTTGGCCCATAACAGTACAAATAACTAATAAACACCATGCAAACATGTAACAATGAGCATATATAGTAAATAAAGATGTCATGCCACATTTTATACTCGCAGTTAATAAAAATATAAAGTGTGGAAATTCTAACAAGAAAATAAACATGGCATGTCACATCAATTATGTAGAGAAACAGTTATGTGAAAAATCATATATATATATATATATATATATATATATATATATATATATATAGGAACTTTACCAAGAGGGATCCCCATTTTTCTAAAAAAATGGGGATACCCTCTTGACCGTTGGATTGGCTTTAATGAAATTGTGTGGTTGAGATTAAAACACAGGCCACACAATTTCATTAAAGTCAAATCCAATGGTCAAGAGGGTGTCCCCATTTTTTTAGAAAAATGGGGATCCCTCTTGTGAAGGGATTCCTATATATATTTATATTTATTTATTTATTTAAAACCAAAAGACCCACTCACAGATACATGTAGATCGTAACCGTCCAATTATTTTGTTCATGGTACTCCGCCTGATGGTCCTTTCCTATAAGGAAAAATTACTACACTAATCACTAAACTAATAATAATTAAAGTAATACACTTAATTTACCTAGTTTGCACAAGAACGAGATTTTCGTCAGAAATTTCTAAAATAACACAACAGAGTCATTTCTCAACCATTTTTCGCACAAGAGGTATCAAAACGAAGCTTAGGACGAGGGGAACATTTTTATACCTCTTGGGGGAACAAAAATTGGTCGGAGGTGACCGGAAATTGGCTTAAAAGCCACGACCAAAATTGAGTTTCGCACAAACTTGATGCATTTAAGCATGCACTGCCTGAAACTAGTTCTTTGGATTTTGGGAAAGAGTTCTGTGATTTCAAACTCGACCAAACCAAAGAGATTTGGCCTAGTTTTGAACGGAAGTCCTACATGTAAGATCCCACATCGTCCATGTGTGTGGATCCTGTAAGCCTTATATGTATATTCTCATCTCTACCTAGCATGAGGCCTTTTGGGAGCTCACTGGCTTCGGGTTCTGTAGGAACTCCGAAGTTAAGCGAGTAGCACGTGAGAGCAATCCCATGATGGGTGACCCACTGGGAAGTTCTCGTGTGAGTTCCTAGAAACAAAACCGTGAGGGCGTGGTAAGGTCGTGTGAGCGGACAATATTGTGCTACGGCGGAGTTGAACCCGGGATGTGGTGGGGCCCCCTGGCTGGGATATGACAATTTGGTATCAGAGCCAATCCTTGGCCGAAAGTGTGCCGACGAGCACGTCGGGCCCCTAAGGGGGGTGGATTGTAAGATCCCACATCGCCTAGGGGTGTGGATCCTGTAAGCCTTATATGTATATTCTCATCTCTACCTAGCATGAGGCCTTTTGGAAGCTCACTGGCTTCGAGTTCTGTAGGAACTCCGAAGTTAAGCGAGTAGCGTGCGAGAGCAATCCCATGATGGGTGACCCACTGGGAAGTTCTCGTGTGAGTTCCCATAAACAAAACCTCGTGTGAGTTCCCAGAAACAAAACCGTGAGGGCGTGGTAGGGGCCCAAAGCAGACAATATCGTGCTACGGCGGAGTTGAGCCTGGGATGTGGTGGAGGCCGGGCCGAGATGTGACATTACAAACCCGCCGAAAAAATGGTGGGTTAGATATTCATCTCTCAAACGCACTGAAACATATATGCATGCATGAAACCTTGTTAGAACTTGAAGAAAACCTTGAGAAAGAGTTGAAGCTTACCAAGACGGAAGTGGTTTTGTCGGAATAAAATATGATAAATTTCGGGATGGGATGTCACAATCTACCTCCCTTAAGAAAATTTCATCCTTAAAATTCGAAACAGCATAATTTAATCAAGGAAGAAATACGAATACAAGTCTCTCACATGTTCTTTCGTATCCTATAAAACCTCTTCAAATAGTGGTATCTCCGAATTCTGTATCGCTTGCGTCCACGCGATCATAGTGGCGAGCACTATGAGAGTAGGTGTGGGTGTGTGCACGCTTGGGTCAAGCCCAAATGATAATTAATTAGGTATGATGCCTAATTAATTAAATAGTATTAGAAAATGGACTACTTGGCCACTTGCTTAACAAATCCAACAAATAGGCCATCAATATCATAGTCTGTAGCCTGCAATACCGACAACCGATTGTTGCCTCGATAAAAAAGTAATGGAACTATGAGAGTGCAAGATTACCATTTTACCCCTCATCGGGAATAGTGCATAAATCATGCGATTTACGCTTCATTCTTGCATGTGTGTTCGTAAGAACACTTACTACCTAAAAGGATGTGAAAAAGAACAAAGAGTAACAAGGACTCAGATGTCCACACATGAAATCCTTGTATGATTTCCACTTAGCCGGTCAGGGCGTTTAGGGAAATAAAATAAGAATCAATGTGGGACGAGATTCTGCCAATTGGCCTAGAGGGTGTCCTCGTGGACCAATAGAAGACGGGCACATCAGTAAGTCGGTCGACAATCACCGAAACATCATCATAATCTTCATGTGTAAGGGGTGACCCCGCACATAAAGTCCATGGTGATATTCTCTCATATCCATCTGGATATAAAGAATGACTGTAACAACTCGAACGATTCTATTTTCCTGCTTTGACTAGCTGACAAATTAGGTATTTGCTTAATAACTAAGCAATCTCTTTTTTTTTCATCCTAAGTCAAAATGGAATGGTCGGACTTGGAAATTAGCTAACAATGTTTCCTGATGATCTGTAAGTAACGTCACATCAAAATTCGTGAGTTGTAACTGAAATAGAACATAACGGCTGAGTCATCCATGTGTTTTTTCTGATGAGGTCGTCAGTAACTACGTTTACACAATCGGGGTAGTACACGATGATGCAATCGTAGATGTTGATTAATTTCTTCCATCGTCGCCATCCACAATCATGCTCCTTCCAAGTGAAGATGTATTTAAAGGGTTTATGGGAGTCGATGAAGATTTTGGCATGTTTCTCCATAGAAAAATCACCATCAAGATTTCTAACATAAAGGCAGTAGTTGTCAACCCTAAGTTGTGGGTAAGATAGTTCACTCCATGTGGCTCCTGTTGTCGGAAAGCATAAGTGGTTACCCTACCGTGCTGCATCAGCAAGCAACCATATCTTTCAGTGAAGTATTATTGTAGATTTCAAAATTATTGGTGTCATCGAGAAGTGTAAGAACAATAGTCGAAAAGAGACAACATCTCAATTGTCAGAAACTTAATCACATTCACATCTAAAACGAAACTAACTCATTGGGAATAAGGCTAAGGTGGAGAAAATTAGCATAGAATGTCAATGGTAATCGACAAGACCAAGGATACCTACTACTTCACAAAACCTTGTAGGGGTTCCAATGTTTCTACAACTACAACATTTTTGAGGTTTGACAAGAATGTCGTCTGTTAAGCTCATGTCTCCCAAGAAGAAACATGATATAAACAAAATTGGCATTTGAGGAATTTAGTTAAAGCTGATTCGCTTTGAAATTACTCAGATCAAATTATCGATGTTTAGAAGGTTTGACTTCGTTATTGCAGTAAACAAGGACGTTCTTGATAAGGTTATCATGAATCTCTCGAGATATGGCCGGAATGCACAGTTCGTCAGGTTTATGAATGATATTGGAGTATTCGTCAACCCACATGATATCACGAGGAACTCATAATGAACATGTCGAGTCCTGAACGTAGTCTTAGGAACATCATCATTTCTGATCTTCAGCTGGAGCCTGGTCGCAACCAAACTTCATATCAATCTCGAAGGAAGCTCGGGTTCTACAGAGTTGGTCAAAGAAATCTTCAATTCAAGACATGGATTAACGGCTTTTAATCATCAATGAACAATGTACGATCTTAAGGTTTAGTCTTTGATTTTCATGAATGGAAGCAGAGGTCTTTACGATGAAGATTCAAGGAAAATAGGTGTTATACCTGGACATAGATCAGTGGTGCCTCACACATCTCAATCTAGTGATATCACAGGTAGATATTTAGAGATGATGCCACAAATTTAGTTTGACCGGGTTCACAAATTCCAGCTATACCGGATTGTCGTCTTCCCAACACGTGCTAATAAGCCTTCACAACTTTTCTCAGTAAATGTTGTGCTTGAGTTTCTGATATTTGCCAGTGGGGTTGACCATAGGGGTGACAGGTTGTTGAAAAATAATTATTTTTGGTCGATGCTCCACCAAAGGAATAATAATAATGCAGTCTATCCATCTTTTGGATTACGTGGACTTTCACGATATCCAATAAAATAAGATTAACTGGCATTACCAGATTGGTAATGGAAACGACGCAACTACTACACTCGCACTGGCATAATAGACTTGCCTTATGGCATTGGATTTGTCGAGACAAACTGACTAAGGTACCATATGATTTAAGTATTTGAACAAACAAGGGTAATATGACTGACTGGTGCTAATGTAATCAATATGGGTCTGTTGTTCTCCTGCATGGCTTGCTCCTAAGTTTTTATGATTTTAAGTTCTTCGGCTCAAGTAGTCACTGTTAATCAGTCTATCAGTCGCGCCACTGATTAACATATTTATGATATTTTGATATTGTTCATTACCCTGAAATTGTGAACCGGCGTTCTAGTACAAAGGTATCACTCCTAGATACTAGCATCTGTCCGGTATCAGAAATTATACCGCCTGAATACTAGTTTACAGTTCCGGGGTATTAAACAGCATCGTCAACGAGTGGCGCTACCGTAGGCTGATTATAGGTTAAAGCTCGCTTGGGTAGATGGTTTTGGATGTCTGAAAGAAGTTGGAAAGGTGAGGTGAAAATGATGGAGAGTTGTGAAAAAGTGTCTAGTGGATTTGATGGGTGGCTTTTTAAAACCCAATTAAAACAATATTAAATGGTCAACTTGTTTCTCAAACAAAATCATTTCAGAACATTGTTCTGTTCGAAGCTTTTTTTTTTTTGGGCTATTCAAGGTTTCCTATGTAGCACAACCCATGAGACCAAACAGAAAATTGAACCAAAGCAGTGGTGCGCACTGCACAAAGAGAAAATTCCAAGTTTCGAATTTGTCACAGGTATTTTTACACAGTTTTGCACATAGCTTGTTTGTTATAACTTCGAATTGGATTTCGCCTGCGGCTACATATTCGTAAAAATAAGTACTATTTAGAAATAGTAAAAGAAGAGTGGGAAAGTGGAAGGAAAATTGAGGTCCACGTGAAAGGTCTACATGGCATCTGAAGAGTATTTTGATAATTTCACTCCTACTGGGAATAAAATATGATAAATTTCGGGACGGGATGTCATATTACCTCTTGGACTTATACAATTTTATATGATTCTTTCCATTGAGCATTGTTAACTAGTCTCGAGGCGCGGTTAGGTGGCCTTGGAGACTGGGGGCTCGGTTTTTGCCTCTATTTTGTGGGGGTCGGCGTAAGGTAGCGTCGGGGCGCGTCTGGGCGGCTAAGGTGCGCCCAAGCGTTCACTTGGGCCTTTTTTTTCCTTCGAAATCCAGGTCTGTTTCCAAAATTCAGGTTTATTTCTGCCATTCCTAGTTTCAACGAAGAAGAAAGAGAGAGTTTCTCTCTCCAAATCCTAGTGGCAAAGTCTAAGTCTAACTCTTTTTTATTTATTTATTTTTTATTAATTATTGCCCATTCAGATTCTGTCACCTAGCATTTTGATTAGAAAAGGTTTATCTTTAAATTTCCTATAATAATTGCTCCACTCAAACTTTATTTCATTTTAAATTCCCTATAATTGCTCCGCTTAACCTTTATTTCCTTTTAAATTGCCTATAATAATGAGATTCAGCCTTTATTTCCCTTGAAACTTCTTATAGTTGTGGCCACTCAGCCTTATTTTCTTGAAGTTCACTATAATTATTTACAGTAAAATAAATAATTACAACATTTTAAGACTATATGACATAGTTTCCAAGTACAACTAGACTTAGTAATGAAGAAGAAGATATTATCTTTGATTTAGTTATAAGGGAATTGTTATGAATTGTTATTAACACTCCAAAAATCTCATTTGCACTCCAAACTTTCTATAATTAGAAGAAAAAAATTACACTTGTGAGGAGTGTAGAATGAGATTTAAGGAGTGCTAATAATAGTTCCCAGTTATAATTATATTTGTTTTACAAAGTATTATAGTTTAAATTACATAAAACTACCTCAATTATTGGGTCATTAACAGTTTCATACCTCGTCCTTAAAAAGTTTCAATGTCATACCTTATCTTCGAATTTGTTGCAATGTCATACCTTCCGTCAGTTGTCTGTCAATTCCTCCATTAAATGTTAACGTGGCTTGAGGTAGGGCCCACTTTCTATTAAAATTATAATTTACCCTTTACAAAAAAAAAAAAAAAAAAAAAACTAGATCCCTTATTCCCCAAACCCACCCCTTTCTTCCCCCTTCTGTCTTCCCTAAACCCACCGCGCACCCATCATCCACCTCCGCCTCTGCACCCATCCTGAAACTCCGGCGCCATGTAAATTCACAATTTCCAAAAAAAAATGATCAAGATAATCACCATCAACAATTTCTAATAAGGCATGATATGTATAGTCTTGGTGTCATACCTCAACCCAACCCTAACCCGACACTCAAAACTTTGACCAAATCCCCACACATCCTCCTCACAAAATGCCCATCCCCATACCCACTCTGCATAACCAACAACACCTTCGCCACCCCATTCCCTTCCGCCATGCTCTCCCTCGCCCTTTTGTCCCCCAACATGCAGCACACGCTCCACAACACCGCCACACCGTCCTCCGTATCCCCCCCTCAACACCTTCATTAGCCTCTCCGCCACGGAGTTGACATAATGACTTGAATGAGCTCCGCTTTGATTGACCGAGTCACGGACATGGATGCTAAGCACGAGAAAACGGCGCCGTATAGGTTATGGGGAAGATGGTTGGGGGAAGAGGAGGTGGAGGTGGAGGATGGGTGCGAATGAGGAGGTGAATGATAGGTGCAAGGGTGGGTGCAGAGGAGGAGGTGGAGGATGGGTGCATGGTGGGTTTGGGGAAGACGTGAGGGGGAAGAAAGGGCTGGGTTTGGGGAAGACGGGATTTGGGTTGCAGGGAAGGTGAGGTCGGGGAAGACGTGATCTAGGTTTTTTTCTTTTTTAAGGGTAAATTATAATTTTAATAATTTTTAATAGAAAGTGGGCCTCGCCTTAAGCCACATCAGCATTTAACAGAGGAATTAACAGACAACTGACGGAAGGTATAACATTGAAACTTTTTAAAGACGAGGTATGAAATTGTTAATAATTCAATAGTTGAGGTAGTTTTATGTAATTTACCCATATAAATATTTATATATTAAAACTTTGGGTAAATTACACAAAACTAACTCAACTATGGGTCGAATGACACTTTCATACATCATCTTTTTAAAATGACTATGTCATACCTCATCTTACGAATTTGTGACAATGTCTCCATCAATTTTTCTGTTAAGTGCTGACGTGGCTAGAGACGGGGGCCACTCACTAATCCAGCTGGATTAAAAAATAATTAAATATTATAAATTTAAAAAATTAAGAATAAAAAAAACAAAAAAAAAAATTTCCTAGGGGTGCGACCTCCCTTTTTTTTGTTCTTCTTCTCTTTCCTCCTTTTTTCTTCTTCTTCTTCTTCTCTCTCCTCCTCCTGGGGCGAAACTGGATTCGTAACTTTTTTTTGTTCTTCTTTCTCCTCCTCCTGCTTCTTCTTCTTCTTCTTCTTCTTCTTCTTCTTCTTCTTCTTCTTCTTCTTCTTCTTCTTCTTCTTCTTCTTCTTCTTCTCTCTCCTCCTCCTGGGCCGAAACTGGATTTGTAACTTTTTTTGTTCTTCTTCTCTTTCCTCCTCCTGCTTCTTCTTCTTCTTCTTCTTCTCTCCTCTTCCTGCTTCTTCTTCTTCTTCTCCTTCTTCTTCTTCTCTCTCCTCCTCCTAGGTCGAAACTGGATTTTACTTTTTTTTTTGTTCTTCTTCTTCTTCTTGGGCCGAAACTGGGTTTGTATTTTTTTTTGTTTGTTCTTCTTCTCTCTCCTCCTGCTGCTGCTTCTTCTTCTTAATTTTTTAATTTTATAATATTTAATTATTAAAAATATATTTAATTATTTTTTAATCCAGTTGGATTAGTGAGTGGCCCCCGTCTCTAGCCACGTCAGCACTTAACAGAAAAACTGACGGAGGTCTGACATTGTCACAAATTCGTAAGATGAGGTATGACATTGTCATTTTAAAAAGATGAGGTACGAAAGTGTCGTTCGACCCATAGTTGAGGTAGTCTTGTGTAATTTACCCTAAAACTTTATTCCCGTGAGGCTTCGTCTCATGCCTTAAGACTTTCGCCTAGGCCGGGCTATGAAGCGCCTCACCTACGCCTTCTCCTTTTAAAGCATTGCTACTGAGTTAAGGTAACTTGCATAGAGCAAAGCCTTGTTTTGTTTACTTTCGCGTAGATTGAGCAATAGTTTTTTCATGACGATGACAAGATTATTATGCCACGATTTAAAAGTAAAAAAATATTAAAACTCGTCTAAATTCAAATGGGATCATATTTATGAAAAATCTCATATGAACAACATTGGTCAACACCCCTATACAAGTTTTTTTTTTCAAGAAGAGCACAACAAAAGCGAACAAAACTTTATCTCAATATTCGCACTTTGCATTATAAGATAGGGAATCTCATCTGGCACTCCAAATTTTCTATAATTAGAAAGAAAATGCGCTTGCAAGGAGCATACAATGTGATTTTTGTAGTGCCAATAACAGTTCCCTAAGCATATTAGCACACGCTTCAGTTACTCTGTAGAGGTTAAAAAATTCTACCCCAAGCAAAGCCCATTAATAAATTATATAGATTTTACACCATTTTCCACTAGAATTCATCAACAATATCAAGGGAATGTCAAAATTTCTTAGCAACTGTGTCCTCATTCACTTCACCATCTGAGACAAGAAAGGCAAAGGAGACACGAACAAACTTATATTACATCAAAATCTCCAAAAGCATTAGAGTCGAACTTCAAAGTAAAGGTCTTTCCATCAATCCCATGTAATGTGACCGAAGATTGTAGAAACACCGAGTAAGAATCTACGTTTGCACTAAATCCAGACACCAACACTTGTACTTTGGCGTTGACATTTCATAAAGATCATTCACTGCCATCTCCTCAAGTTTGGTGGTTTTCAATGACTCAAAACTTTCCAGAATGTCTTTTGCACATGTCGTCACAACTGATGCCCGATTCCCTTCTCTCTCATGATCTAGTGCACGGAACCTTTTATACAGTCTCATCACAGACACACAATCCACATATAGATCATGTGAACCTGACTGTATCTCATACCTGTAAAGCCAAAACCTCATTACGTTATTCATTCACGGGAGCACTAAAAACTAGAGCTGGCTTGTACGATAACCAAACACTACAAAGTACCTAAGTGTCTATGGTAGTTAAAACAGTGTGAACTAGAGTCCTTATTAACTTCTGCAGAATTACTCAAATGAACTGCACTTGAATATGATCGGAACAAGTAAAAAGATTATAGTGAACATCTGATATTTACTAGGACAACCATATATATATATATATAGAGAGAGAGAGAGAGAGAAAGAGAGCAGATTTCTTCGCGGTCAGATGACACTTGGCAGCATTAGATTGTGACACCTGTTAGCATTAACTAGTTGTGGAAAACTGATGTGTTCGTTGTTTACATTCTCTAGATGGAATTGAGCCAATTTTGTGATTTCTACTTGCCATTGTATATAGCTAATAATAATATAAACAGAGCTTCTAACAGAAAACGTGAATTAGGTATCTGTGCCCCAACAGAGTTCAAATGAGAAACAAATAATTTGGGTACTTTTACATGCACATAACTAGAGTACACATAATTGTTTTACCAACCAACTTAAAATACCCGAAATCGTAATAGAGTTCAATAAAACAAACTGAAATCAGCATAAACCAAAAGAAAAAAAGTAAATCTGAGAAGAAGAAAAACTTGCCCTAGATATGTTTGTGTGAGGTACTTGAGTGAGTGGCTGACCAAATTTGTTTTCATCAGCGGATGGTAGTTTGCAGTATCCCTGCATATAGAATAAGTAACCGTCAAACATTGAGAGGCTTCAGAGAACAGATTTCTTTTCTCCAAGCTAAGCTTTTAGGAAACTATTTCAAATAATTGTCCTATAAAATTTGTCGGTTATGCATAGTTTCACCATGACTAAGGCCATAATAATTGTCCTTATTATTCTCTACCCATCTATTTTGCAGGTAAATAAGGCAGCCCAGCAGCACAGGTACTATGTCCTAGATAATAAGGAAACGATTGGTAGAGAATAATAAGAGTGCAGATAAATTGTCTGCAGAACTATTAAATGATTTATTTTTATTAAACTTTCTACAAAATTATTATGTTTATATGTTAGGATAGGGGTTTAGTGTATGGTAAACTAAGTGCATTGGTGCCATATAAGAAGAGGAACTTATACCTCAGCAGGTAATCAGGATAATTCAATCTCAAGCAATCCATATCCCGGTCCAAATTATGCCCCACAAGAACCTTGGTCTTTCCACTGTATAAAATTCGCAAAATTTTCTCTTGCACTTTTTCAAGTGGCATGGCATTTCTAAGATGCTCTTCCATTAAGCCAGTAACTTCATATCTGGAATATAAACATTCAACACATCAGAGGCTTACTCTGAAACATCTTGAAAGAAATCAAAGATGAGAAACATTGTACCTGTAATTAGTGACAGCAATTTGGGGCTGCACATAAGTGTGGAAGAGGATATTCTCATCTTCATCAATCAGGCACACTCTTGCACATAGGTCCAGTGATCCATCACTTCCACCCCAAACCATTTCACAATCCAGAGCAACTGCTTCAAGACCCCCTCCAACTTGATCTTCGTTGCTCAAGTTTATATCAGCTTTAGATTCTGCACATGGAATCATTGGTGTTCCCTGCAAACAGGTAAACTTGAAAATATAAGTAATGTATGTGTACATCTATGTATAATTGCAGCTAAGAGTCTGTTTAATGGGTCAAAAGGCCAAAACACTCTGAGTACTGGAAGATGATAAGTTTCCCAGTTCTATACTGGACACTTGATTTTCAACTAATCAACGTACCATAGGAGTAGGTGCAGACAGGCAACACGTGTTTTTATGCTCGCTCCGAGAAGTAGCGCTATCAAAAAGCTTCAGACATAGATGGCAACCTTGTTCAGTGAAAATCGTCTTGCAAAATGCTTTTGCCAATGAGCCTAAATCGTAGGAACCAAATCAAACAACAAGAAATCTTACAATCTTACAAACGAATACACAATGATCCGATCAAATCAAATGGACAAGGAATTAAATCTCACCAGTGAGATGTTCCCTCAGTGATTGAAAAGACATGAAGTGCTTTTTACACACACCACATCTCGGCTGATGAACTGAGTGGAAGGAGCCCTTAATGTGCTCGAAAAGATGTTCCTTTTGCTTGTACTGCTTGTAACATGCAGCACATTCGTACCTGCAAGCACACTATGTCAAGAAATCTCTTCAAAAGAATCAAACATATCACAAATTGCATTTAAAGGAAGTCCATGCACACCAACTGTTTGCGAAAATGTTTTGGGCTGCTACATAATGTGAAAGTATTCCGTTGCACAAAAGAATCAGTAATTAATTCAAATCCTTCATACAAAACATGTAAAATTTGTTTCACAAATCGAGAAAAACACTTGAGAGAAAAAGACAGAATCGAACAGTGTATAGTAATCCATGTCAAATTTTGCCTGTATAATCAAATAACACATGCAGCTCCAATTAACTTTGCAAAAAGTTCATAAATCACCCACCCAAACAAAATATATGCTCAATTTCTCACCAACCAAACAAGTCCTTGTGGAAACGTGAGTAAGAAAAAGCCATAAATCTCACGAATTTCAGAGAAAGAGAGATGGAACCTTGTTTTTTTGGTTTTTGGAGAGTCTGGTTCGGAATCCATGGAGGACAGGGCTGCTCCCCGCAACGCCGTCGATGAAGTTTCAAAATTGGCGCGAAAATGCAGTGTGAGGAAGGCAGAAAATGTAGGCTAGGACCTAGGTGCGACCGTGCGAGTCCAAATGGGGAAAGACGGAAAGGGGAATTCTTTCTGACTTCTCAAGTCCTCCCCCAGGCCAGATGAGAAATTTTTCATTAACCGGAACACGACCACGTTGTCTTTATATAAGTGGTAGGAAATTTTGATTTTTTTTTTCAAAGAGAAATTTTATGGCTCGTTTGAATGTGCTTTTAAAATAACTGAAAGTACTTTTGATGAAAATATTTTTGGAACCAATCCTTAGTAAAAATGCAAGTAAATCTTGAAAAAACACTTCAAATGCTTCCTGTAAGAAGCACATAACTGGTGTTTCTTGCAGAAAAGTGCTTTTGGAACCCAAAAATATTTTCTTTAAAAGCGTTTTCAGCTATTTTAAAAGCACATCCAAACGAGCCCTTAATATTTATGTTATTAACTTTTTAACACACATGTCCCACAATTTGTATAGTGACATGTGGTGTATCCCCGTATTCCGATCACACTGAAAAATCTCTCCAGACCAGATAGTCAGTGACAACAGGATTTATCTTCCTTTTCCTTCTCCTTTTCTAATATCTATGTAAATTATCATTTATATTCATGTTCATTTGTAAGTAAGAAGTGTTAAGTTTGATTCTCGCTAAAAGTAAATTTGAACTACAATATTACTAGCCTATTGTGAGGCTTAGCCTACTTCCACACCCCTTAATATAGATAATGTCGTTTGTTCAAAAAAAATAATATATATATCTATGTAAATTTGACAACAAAATTACAGCTTTACCCCGATAGTATTCACTTTTTTTTTTTCCAATTGTCGATAGGCTTACCAAGTTAATGACATGCCAGTTACAGTTAGGCTCGACTTAAAAAGAATAAGTCTTCCTGCTTTAGAAAGAGTGTTAGCCTTCTAACAATCCAATTTTTGTTTAACCTTCTCATTAATTCATTTCCATTAACACGGTTCTTTCAAAAGGCAATGTTATGAATATCTAGATATTTTCCAATTGTAGTTTTGTGTTGGATATGAAGAATATCAACAATGTCATTCCTTTGTAGGCCTATTTGATTGAACAATCTAGGATTTAGAGAGAGAGAGGGGGCTGGCCACAATTAGAAAAAAGAGAGATTAATTTAATTGTGAGGTGTGTTTGATTCACCCCATTGTGCCTTTTATTTATAATGGTAGTATTGTACCATTAGACAACATGATATGTGCCTTGCCGTATCCTTCAATCAGGTTGGATGGGCTGAGAGAGTTTTCAAAGGAGCTTTCTTGGGTATCCAGTTAGTAAAATAGTGTCGTTCACGCAAGATGGTGTGTGTGGTTGCACTATCTGCCAGACAACTAACTTCCCCACTAGACATACCTAGAATTAAATTGATTGAATTGGTCACATGCATAAATATAAGTTCATTCATTCAATTAAGCAATTCGAGAAAATAATATCCATTTGAATGACAATCCATAATTCAAAACAAACCAAAACCAAACAAATTATTCCAAATACTTAGAAAAATTGTTCAAAATTAAACCATAAACCTAGAAAATAGAGGGGGAAGGGCCGGCCACTCCTAATGTGTTCGGCCACTAGGGGTAAAACACCCTAAAAACATGTCTAATCTATTCATCCATAGGGGTTGACGACTTCAGAAAATCCGATATCTCCATTGATGTAGTTGCATTTTCAGGATGATCCACATGTGCAAAGTTAGACTCACGACGAGAATGATACTTGGCAATAGCCTCAGGGGAAGCTCGGCACACCCGTGACCAATGATTATTTGATCCAAAACGATAGCACATGTCCAATTCAGTAAAAGCAGCCTGAATGGGAGCTTTGCCCTTGTTCTTGAAGTTTGGGGCCTTAGGTGCGAGTGGTGGAAGCGGCTGGGTCACAATTCTTCCCTTAGGTGCGGCACTCTGTTGACCTTGGGCCCGTGGTTGGGCTTGTCGCCCATTGCCATGGCCACGACGATTCTGTCGTTGTTTATGGCTGTGAGAATTAATCGCATGCGCTTCAGGCGTGGCGTTCGAGCCAGTGGGTCGAGCTTGATAATTCTTCATCAAAAGCTGGTTCTGCTTTTCAGCGAAAAGTAAAACAGAGATCAAATCCGAAAATTTGGTGAATTTATGTGCCTTATATTGTTGCTGCAGGACAATATTGGTGGCATGGAAGGTCGAATAGGTATTCTCCAGGAGATCTGATTCGGTTAGTTCCACTTTGCAGAATTTCAACAAAGAACGGATTCTACAAACTTCAGAGTTATATTCATTCACGGACTTAAAGTCCTGGAAACGAAGATGCTGCCAGTCATGTCTTGCTTCAGGCAAGTATATGTCTTTCTAGTGATCAAAACGGTCAGCCAGAGCAAGTCAGAGGGTGCATGAATCCTCCTCAGCGAGATACTCAGTCTGCTGATAGGAGCATATTTATGCTACTTTGTTAGCCTATTTCTTTGCATTTATTGAGTTAGTTTCTATTTATTATAGTGATTTAAGCTATTTTCGTGTGTAAGGTGACAAAAAGGGCAATTTGGAGCAATTTGGAGCAGTTTTGGACTTGGATTGGATAACATGCGTGGGAAGCATAATGGATGGACGTTTTTGGTGTTTAAATGATGCTAGAAATGTGCAAAAACCTGGAGCAATTGAAGATTGAGGCTTGGAAGACAAGGAATCAAAAATTAAAGGGAAACCTTATCCAATCTTATCTTTTCCAACTTGCTCATACTACAACTGTCTAAATAGGGTATAATTTGTGTGTTAGTTTCTACCATATCAAATTTTGGCGCCGTTGCCGGGGATTAGTAAAATTGCTAATCACTCCGTTCTTTTTTTTTTTTTTGTTTATTTTACTTTTGATATTTTATTTAGTTTTATTTCTTTAATTTCAGGTACTAGAGGAGCAAGACATGGCAATTGCTAATCTTCAAGCTCAAATGACGAATCTTACTTCTCTTATGTCGCAGTATATCGAAAGGTCCACAATGCAAAGTGTCCCTACAATTAGTGTGTCCTCTAGGCAAGGATATCAAACTAATCAACATCCTCAATTAATTGAGAATGGAGGTTGGGATGGTGTCAATGCCTGAGGTTATCAAGGCCATAATCAATCAAGGAACAACTTGTTTTCCAACACTTACAATTCTGGTTAGAGAGATCATTCTAATTTTATGTGGAGGGAACCTCAACAAGTTCAACAAGAAGGATATTGGCAGCCATCTGAGGAGTTCTATTCAAGGCCATTTGCACCACCACAGCCTCACCCACGATCTGCCCAACCAAATTCAGGTTCGTTAATGGATAATGATAAAATTCTTCAATTACTAACTTCTTTGACGCAGGGCTTACAAAATCAAGCCAAGGAGATGGGCGAATTAAAGAATTAAATGGGGCATATGGCAGAATTCATGGGACAAATTCAAGAACAAAGCGAATTCTCCAACTCAACTATTGAAAATTCAACGAGAGATTTTGAAAGCGCTGAAGCTATCACCTTGGGAAATGGTATGGAGATTGGAACCAACCCAAAAACGTCCAAACAAAGCCAAAACGAGGACGAAAAGCTGCTGCTCGAAGAAGAAAAGTTGGACAAAGCCACGGCAAGGGAAGAACCAACCTGGCCGCAGCCTTCTAAGGCTTCTACGCCATCCAATTCAGGTACGGTAGTTCCAAATTCAATTCTTTCTAACCCCATTCCACCAAATGTCCATTTTCCTCGCAGGTTTATGCAATCCAAGGAAGAAGAGAGTGAGAAAGGCATATTCGAAACCTTTCCAAAGGTGCAAAGTAATATCCCGATTCTTGGTACAATAAATCAAGTTCCAGAATGTGCTGAATTTTTCAAAGAGCTTTGTACAACAAGAAGAATGATTCAAGAGAAAGAAGTGGCTGGGGAATATCTAGAATTCATCAAAGAGGATGTTTTTGAGACAACCATCCCCAAAGAAATTGGATTTTATGACACGGGACAAGTCACAACCCTTATACCAAATATGACCGAGAGCAACATTCCTGAAACTTTCGAAGTAGTGTTTGTCCTTGAGTTCTTGTCAGAGCACACAGGTAAGCCGCCACCTCAAATTTCAATTTCGTTTTCTACTAACATGTTGATTTCAATGATTCAGGCACCCACTCTAGAATTTAAACCATTACCGGATCATTTCAAGTATCATCTTCCATTCAAAGATCAACTCCATGCTGTTGGCCCTAGTGAAGCTTAAAAGGAGGTATCGTCCGGCTGTAAGGCGTTAAAGCAAGCGCTTCTTAGGAGGCAACCCATGTGTTCGAATAAAGAGATGATGGAATCTCCGGCTCCTACAACTAGATTTGCGTTCTTTTACCCTTCTCTTTATTGTTTTTACTTTGCCATGATTGTCTTGTTTGCTAGTTGTTTTTTGTTGCTTTCTTGATTGAGTCTATTTTTTAAACATTGAGGACAATGTTTGGTTCAAGTGTGGGATGGGGGAGGGGGTAAACAGATTGCTTTTCATGACTTATCTTTGAATTACATCACCTATCACTTCTAATGTTGTTACTCACTGTTTTGAAGTGTTTTATTGTGTTTTGAAGAAAAAATTCGAAAATTTTGAAAAAAAAATCGGAAAAAGTTTGAAAAATACCAAAAAGAGTCGTTTTTGTTTGCTTGTTTGTGTCTTAAGGTACCTTCCAACACAATGATGAGGATTGGGTTTTTAATTGCATGACTGTTAAAGAAAGTTACAAACATGGGTGGAAGTTTGATATGCTCTTTGGTTAATGCTTAGTTGTAGTTGTCATTTACAAATTCACATGTAATCACAAAGAAAAAAAATCAGTTTTTGTAACATGCTTGAAGGAAAGAACTCAAACTAACGCTACCACCTTGAGAGACTTGAGCCTATTCTTTGTTTGGAGAGTTATTAATCTTTGATGTTCTTGTTTTCTAAAGTCGTTGCATGATCTCATTATTTCTTTGCTTGGTTGCTACTTAGAATGCGTTTTCATCATTTTAGTTCCAAATACTAGAACTCATGCCCGTTTCATGCAAAGCATAAAATTGACTGCATAACAAATAATAAGATGACTTGTTTAGTTAAAACCAGAGCCAAAAAGCCTTACCCATTGCATATGTATTGTAGGTTTAACCCCTTTGAGCATTATTTAGCCTGTTTTCTTTGTTAGCCTGCATTATCCCTACCTAGCCTAGTATAGGAATATCCACACCGTTGTTCTTAAAGAATAGTGAAGCATGACTTGTTGGGAATTCCTTTAGATCTACAATATGCAGAAAAACAAGTGTGGGGGAAGAATTGGTCCTTGTGAATTGGTGAAGTATTGTGTTTTGTGTTTCGAAAGAAGAAATAAAGAAAAAAAAACGAAAAAAAAAAAGAAGAAGAAGAAAAGAAACGAAAAAGAAGAAAAAAAAAGAAGTGAGAATGAGCTCACAAGTGTTGGTTGTTGAAGAAGGGTCCAAAAATGTGAATTTGACCAAGTTGTCTGAATCTCCCTTTTGTGTTTAAATTGGGTGCTGCAATCAAAAGTTGAATTCTAAGTGTTGATTTCATTACTTTGCTTACTACCACTTTAAGAACATTTGTTTATCTTAGCCATTCTTTGTTAGCCAATACCTTAGCCCCGTTACAACCCTTAGATTTCTATCTTAATTTTTATGTGTTTCAATGTGTGGAGTTTGAAATTGGTACGAGCATATGGAATCCTTGGTTCTCGCTTCTAAGTAGTGACATTTCGTTCATGAGATCATATACATGTTTATATTAATAATTCCAGAAAGTGCCTTCTTTGTTTTAACATATGTGAGTACTAGTCTACATGTTTACATCAATCTTCTCACATATACTTAGTATAGGGAGTGTAGTAGGAAAATCTGTGTGAAAATAGAGAGTATATCCGGTGAGGAATTGAGTGAATTCTCTAAGGCATGTTACTACATTCAAAATGTTGTTTTAATTGATTAAATGCGAGCTAGTGAGTGGTTACTGAGGTTAAGTGTAAGCTCGAGGGTAAGGATGGCTAAAATCTATGGGAGTAGTGATTTTTAACATGTCATGTTTCATTGGAAATCCTTGAGACAATTGTTGGAAGTTTAGGTTGTGTTTTGTTTTCTTTGTTTTGCTCGAGGACTAGCAAAAGCTAAGTGTGGGGGAATTTGATAGGAGCATATTTATACGACTTTGTTAGCCTATTTCTTTGCATTTAGTGAGTTAGTTTCTATTTATTATAGTGCTTTAAGCTATTTTCGTGTGTTTGTAGGTCCAATTGGCAAATGTGACAAAAATGGGCAATTTGGAGCAATTTGGAGCAGTTTTGGACTTGGATTGGATAACATGCGTGGGGAGCATAATGGATGGACGTTTTTGGTGTTTAAATGATGCTAGAAATGTGCAAAAATCTGGAGCAATTGAAGATTGAGCCTTGGAAGACAAGGAATCAGAAATTAAAGGGAAACCTTATCCAACCTTATCCTTAACAAACCTTATCTTATCATATCCTATCCTAATCCTACCTTACCTTATCTCCAGCTGCAAGGGGGATTCCTTATCGCATTAAACCACTTCCTATCTGATTTAAGGAGTTCTAAAATAGTGCAAACAACCTAATCCTTTTCCTCCACAAATTGGGTCGTGCCCTCTGCCTATATATATGAACCCTTGCCGCAACTTTCAGAATTCAGAGAGAAAAAAGGAGAAAAAATAGGTGATTGTGCCGCAGGTTTCTGGAGGAAAGAAAGTGATTTTGAGCCGTGCTTGCAAAGACGGGTAGATTGTGGCACAACCTGCATCCAGGAAGGAAGTGTCGCAACCTGCCATTCAACCATTGGAGATTTCTGAGTTCTTTCTATCCTTATTTTAGTTTCGATGTTTATTTTAGATTGCTTTTCAAATATGATGAACATGTGGAACTAAATTTCTTTTTAGCTAGAGGTGAATCCGAAGCCATGATCATATGTGTGTTGATTAAGGGTGCACACTTAGTTTGCATGCAGGAATTTGATGCTAGAATATAAGGGAATTTGTAATACCCCGTATTTTAAAAAAATGGTTATATATATATATATATATGTGTGTGTGTGTATGTTGGGTAATTATTTTTATGTAATGATTTTATTCTATTTCTTTTATGCAAGAACCTACTTTCGATATGTACAATAGTCTCAATGTAAAATCTTTTTTGCTACAAATTATTTCAAAAACTACTCTATAGTGATGGAGTGGAAGTCTATATAGCATACGTGCATGTGTCTAAGTGCATGTGTTTGGCTTGATTTTTCTCCAAAGGGTGAGGTGTGAGTTTGTAATTAATAGAAGGTAATATTTAGGGTGTGGAGGTGGGAAGTCCATAGATTATACGTGTGGCTAAGTGTTGAGTTTGGTTTGATATTTTTACCAATTAGGAGTGTGTTGGCAAAGTTGAGTTAATGTAGTGTGATGATTCATCCTCCATGTTTGGAGAAGTGTGAGTCTATATAGAGCCATAGACTAGGTATGTGTATGTATTGGCATGCATGTGGCAATATGTTATTGTGGTTTTAGAGTGCTTACTCACTAGCCTAGGGGAATTTCAAGTAATTGTCTATATTCTCTCTTCAATGCTTCAATCTATCATTCCATATTTTCCAATGAGGTGATTACGGGTGGGATTCATATCCCTTGGAAATGAACGTGGCTTTTGAGTGTTTGTTCACCTTGCATGATATTGATTAACTTCACATTTGTTATTTAGTCATTGGACCACATTTCATTGTGATGATTAGTTTAACACTTGTTGTGTTTCTATTGGAACACATATTAGAGCTAAGGTTTTGCTTAACATTTGTTGTTTGTCTATTGGACCACATTTCATTGTTAATGATGAGAACTACATTTGGTGACTTGCTATTGGAACACATGTGACATGAATCATGAAGGAAAGAAGCAAAACAAGGTCAATCTATACGTATAGAGTTTCAAAGAAAGGGAATTGAAGGGAAGGAGCACAATCACTCACTATATAAAGGAGGAGGAGAGAGCACGGAGGGAAGGAAAAAAAGGGAGAGCAACAATTGTCCTTCTCATATCTTTGTTTTTACATATTTTTTTCAAGGCTTTTAGCCATTGTCATGTATTTGTAAATCCTCATTACCTAGTGAAATACAAATACAAACACAACCCTAGTGGACGTAGCCAAATTGGTGAACCACTTAAATCTCCGGGTTCCTTTGAATTTGATTTGAGTACCATTGAAACATTGAGTTATTAAATAAAAACATAATGGAAGTGAGATGAGAAGAAGTAGAAGTGGTGGGCTAAAATAAAAATAAGGGATGATGTTTGGAAAGGGAAAAGCTAGAAACATGATTCCATGCCTTGTGGCCTTTGAGATATATATTTCACTCTAACGATTCTCTTCTCTAACATGTATGTCTATTCTTTTCTAATAAAAACAGGTTGCCCGATCAAGATGGATTAGACGTTGGAAAAATATATAGAGTGGTCAATGAGCAACACTTTATATGATGGATTATAAACTATTACTTTGTTATTAATATTGTGCCTATATTACTCTTGTTACTAATCAATTTGATTTATATTGAAGCTTGCAGGTTTGATAGATAACATGTGAGTATTGATATCTATGTGAATATGACATATACATAAACATTCATGCAAAACAAGAAAAAGAGTTGTGTTTTGTCTAGTGCTCACTTGTGTAAAGTGGTTTGAGTCGTGAGGATATTCAAGGGTTGAAGTTTGCCCTGAATATAAAATAATGAACCTTGTATATGTCAGGCGTAGGGTGCAGGGCTTGAGTATACAATTGGTTGATTATAAATTAATAAAATCTTGTACATGTCAGGCGTAGGGTGCAGGGCTTGAATATACAATTGGGCGTCGAGAGAAGTGCCTATTTAATAAAGTGGAAACTGAGAGTTTAATTACAAAAATTGGGTTTAAGGGATGACCGGGAGTTAACTCATATTCTAACGTACTCGGAGCCAAGTGGTATAAGCATGGTATGGGACGTGCAGGCTTGGGTGTCTTAGGTATGTGTTAACGGGATTAAAAGGGAGTGAGTACATTCATGCATCTCATTGCATACATTTTATGTATTTGTAAGAGCTACTCATTTTAATTATCATTTTAGTTGGTACTTTTATTATGAATTAATTTTGTATAATAATATTTTATTTCCGCTGCGTATTCAATAAATTTGTATTATTTTATTTTATTTTCCACCATATCTTGGTTGTAGAATTTATTTCTATAGCTAAGATATGGCTCACACCCTAGCTCGTGAATAGTCTTTATTCGCGGGTCGGGGCATGACAGAATTTCACCTAATCGTTATGAACTTATATTTACAAGTAGTAAAAGTCACTAGTCATGATTGTGTTAAGTAAATTCCTGGCAGAAGTATCATGCAGTTCATAGTTATGAATGCCTTGTCAATGCTTATGATTTTCACAGAACTTAATGATCTTTGAGATGTATCTCTATCATGCTTTTCATAGTTAGGGAACTTGAGAAGAATAATTTGGTTGCGTCGCTGAGTCCAATTCAATGAACTTAGGAAAATCTGAGAGTTAATTTATGCAATTCACGATTAATTTGGGGCATTGTCATTCATGGTTTATAGGAATAATAACTGGAAATCAATTTGTATGCATATGTTTCGTGTGTGGAGAAGAATCCTCTAGCTAGCCCTTCACCCAATTTTCATACCAACTTAATTAATTTGCTGCAATTTAATTGTTTTAGTTCAAAATTCATCCAAAAACCTCCCCCTTATTGTTTTGTGTCAGTTTAGTCTAGTTTTCAGTTTTAAGTCTAATTTGTGTTGATTAGCATCCCTCCTAATCCCCGGCCTAGAACGATCCCTACTTGCTCATACTACAACTGTCTAAATAGGGTTTGATTTGTGTGTTAGTTTCTACCACATCATCTGCAGTGCATCATGGATGTGTCTTCGAATGAAGATCATTGCAGTAGCCTTCTGAACTTCGTCAACGGGTTTGTCGGCGATAGGAGTCTCGATGGTGGCTCTAATGCCCTTCGCAGTTAGATGGAGCTTCACGTCTTGAACCCACTTCAGATAGTTTCTTCCAGAGACTTCTAGAGCGAGAAAATCGAGCTTGTTCAAGTTCGACATATCCCTAAAACGGAGGGAAAAAACGTGAGTAGTCATATGGTAAGTTATAGACATATATCGTAGAACATACAGACTTTATAGACACGTATTGGTTTAATTTATGCATGAAAACTACAGGTTTCATGTGGTATGTTTTGAATGAAAACTTCAGGTTTCAAAGGCACTAAATTTGAAACTACAGGTTCAATTTAGGTTTTTATGAACAATTAGTTCATAATGAGAGGTTCCTGCAAGAAACACAGAATGCAATATACTAATTTGAATATAGTGGATTTGAGGTTCTTCGGGAACTCAAGTGTGAGACCTTTGTTACTACGAAAGTATGTGACGGTTCAAAGTATAAAAATAAATTATTGAATCATTAATGTCCAAAAGTGATCTTCAGGTCAATAATTTTGGATTCATTATCAGATTAATGGACTGCATGTCACTTTTAATTAATTCAATAAATCAGGCCATACGGGATCGATTGTAGAAGCTAAATAATATTATTAGATCGAAAATATAGCCCCAAAAATAGATTTGGACTCGGGTTGGGTGCCTTGAGGAAAAGGCAAGGCCCAATAGGGGTAACTGGGGTGGGCTGCAGGCCACATGGGAACGGGGAAAAGTCTCAGCCACAACTGGGTTTCAAGTTGGGTCGAGTAGGGGTGCACGGGACAAGGCCCAGCAGTAGCTGGCCTTGTGGGTGATGCACGAGAGGACAAAAACCCAGCCCCGTGGGCTGGAGTGAGGGTTCAAATGGGAGCCCAGCCACATAGGCTGGCTTTCTGTGTTGCGAGCCGCAAGAAGACTAGGCCCAATCGAGTGGGCTAGCACCAGAGGGAGTAGGTCTGCGGGCATGGGTGTGTGCAGGACAAGGACCCAGCAAGCAAAGCTTGCCGTGGGTTTGGTTTGGATCCAAGAAGGCTGCGAGCCTCCTCAGAGGTAGAATTAGGGCTTCAGGCCTATTCCACTCAAGCAGGCCGAAGGCCTGGATGTCCATGTAGGTGCAGCAAAGCCCAAAGGGCTGCTGCCGATGTTGTGCCGTAGGGGTGGTGCCAAATTATGTCCAATTTCCTTTTCTTTTCTTTTTTTTTTCAAAATCCCTTAGGGTTTAGGAAACCCTAAATATGCTTCTAATTTAATTTTGTACTTTGACTCACAAATTCCACATAACAATTTAATTGTGCGATGCATGAAACAAATATATATATTGACAAATATATGAACATATACAATATATATATATATATATATCGAAAGGAAAATATAAACATAGAGAGGTTCATGCATCATGGGGAATGTTTTCATGCTTCGTGGACGTTTCAAATATCTTCTTTTATTTTAAACGTACCTGATTAGCAGAAAACAAATAAGCCTTTGAAATTGGTGGATGATAGCCTCCTCCTACGATGCGTCAATTCCTTAGCTTCTGGCAAGAGCATGCTGATAACGTGTTGTAGGCCTATTTGATTGAACGATCTAGGTTTAGAGAGGGGGGCCGGCCACAATTAGAGAGAAGAAAGATTGATTTAATTGTGAGGTGTGTTTGATTCACCCCATTGTGCCTTTATTTATAGTGGTAGGATAGGTAAAAACCTTTCCCTTTAGGATTACAACATTTAATAGGTAATCTACTCCTAATAGGAATATAAGATACATTCCCATATTCTCTAGGATTTACACAATCACATTCCTATTCTAAATATGACTGCAACAATTCCTTAGTTTTGTATTGTTGCTAGAAAAATATAAATAGGACTTATGAAAATTTACCTGCTAACCCTTAGGCTTTAGCAAATGTGATGAGTACCTCCAGAATGTTCCTAGCTGCCTTGTCTGTAGCTTTAGCAAACAAGAAGCAATCACCTGCAACTACTAAGTTAGAGATTTTAAATCCATGAGGAGAAGTTAGCAGCCCCACCTGAGGCTTGGGAACTCTTGTCATAGAGTTCATATTTCTAATTAAAGGTTCCATACACATAAAAAGAAAATATAAGGCGAAAAAGGATCTTCTTGTCTAATACCTTGTTTGGAATAGAAGTACCCATGTGTGTTCCCATTTATCAAAATAAAGAAGAAAGTAGAAGAAACACACTCCATAACCAAGTTAACAATTTAATATGAAAACCAAATCTAATCTTAAAAGTACATACCTGTTAAAATCCCAATTTGACAAGCTTTACAAATTTTCTCCAAGTCTAATTTAATGGCCATAACCCCAATCCTTCCCTTTTTTGCCTTTAAAACTAGTAAAGGTCTCATGAGTAATAAGGATATTATCTTGAATGGAACAACTTAGAGCAAAATCCCCCTGATTCAGTGAAATACAATGGCCTAATAAAGGTTATAATCTTTTAATTAAGACTTTGGTAATATCTTGTAACTAACATTACAAATTGCTCATTTGGATGCGCTACTCTACAAAACGCTTTTGCTATCACTTTTTGTTTGTAACATTTTTCAGTAGCACTTTTATGAGGAAGCAGTTTGTTGTTTGGCAAGCAACCAACTAAGTGCTTTTTTATTGTATAGAAGCACTTTTGATATTAAATAGAGTGTTTGGTTGTCAACTGAAAAAGCACTTTCATTGATAATTCTCAATAATTTTTGCATACAAGTTGATTAAATTGTTAATGAATATGCAATTAAAAAAATAATGATCATTAACAAAATGATACATACTTATTGAGAATATATGTTTGTTTCTTAAAATAAAAAGAAGGACACGTTATAGTTGCATGACAATCAAATGTGAAATAAATATTAACTAGATATAAGAAGATTAACAATTCTTTCTCGTTCAACATCTAACTCTCGCCTATGAGTAAATTTTTTATCAACAATCTCTTCGTCTTGATGATCTTCCTCATGTCCAAACGGAAGTAGCTTATCATCATCATCATAAGGTTGGAACTCTTGATCTGTCATGGAATAATTCCTAATAAAATTGTGTAAAGCCATTCAAGAAACAGGCCGAAGGTCTGCTTTATGTTTTCTCCGTTTGTGTTTAATTCTGAGGCCATATTTTATTCTTTTCGAGTCAAAATTCACAACAGTCTCAACAAGAATAACATATCAACAATCAAATTCCCACAAATTTAAGATAAGAAATAGCATACATACCTCCACAAAAATTTCAGGTGATAAAGATGCAGAGAGATTTGGGGAAGATGGAGAAGAAGAGATGGAGACCAAGTGGACTGCTCCAGCCTCCAAAATAATCTAAAAATAAAAGAACCTTTCGGTTTTTCAACGTGCAACCCTATAAAAAATTGGTGATGGCAGTTTTGATATCTTTTTAAAGTGTAATGGCATTTGTTTTTTTGAACAAACGATATTATTTAGACTATGGGGGAGGGGGTGGACTTAGCCTCGCAATGGACTAGCAATGTGGTTCAAATTCGCATTTAGCGAGAATCAAACCTAAGACCTCTCACTTACAAGTGAAGAGGAATACCACTAGACCGTAATACTAAGCGGCAAGTGTAATGACATTTTTCTCTAGACCGTAGTACTAAGTGGCAAGCGTAATCACATTTAGACTTTGCAAATTAAAAAATAAGGATAATTTTGGAATTGAAAATTTTTCATTAAAGGGTTTTCTGTGTGCAACACTTTTAGGAGGACTTCTTAGAAAATGCTTCTTAGGCCTAGTTTGGCATTGCCTTTTTTTTTTTTTATTTTAATTAATTAATTTATTTTTTATCACAAAACATTGCTTCACTTTAAAAAGAGCTTGGTAAAAATAAAATATATTGCTTATTTTAAAAACAATGACCTTCAGTTTAAAAGCAACCTAAAACATGTAGGTTGCTTTTAAAAGCTGCTTTAATAAAGAGAAAAACTAATGAAAATGACTTCAATATTTTGATTTTTAACCAGAAACCATGTAATAAGTTTATTTAATGGTTAGGACAAAACCCAACATCAAACCAACCCAATAAGACTAATCCAAACAAAATAATTTATCAAGGTTCCAATTTTACCCCTAACGTCAGCTTGGCCCATTTATGTTCTCTGTTTTTGCTTTGGACGGAGAGAGCAAAAGGTGTAAAGATCTCAAACTCATTTCTCTCTCATGTGTGTAATTTTCCCATTTCATCAACTCATCTGCTAATCTTTATCTTCGTCAAATCAATAAGCTCTCATTTCCTCTTGTTCTCCGGCTGACCATGTAATTTCCGCATTCTTGAATATGGATATGGTTTTCAATTTAGATATTCATCTGATTGCTTTTGGATTAGTAGCTTTTAGGTCCCCATTTTTGTATGAAATTTTAGGTCTGAATGTTTTATATTTTATTTTAATTTGATTATGAGCTTTTAGGTTTAGTGCTAGGTTTATTATTCCCGTGCTTGTTTGGATTTTGATGAAATTTCAGATCTTAAGGAGAATTTTAGGTCGGGCAAGGATTTTTTTTTTTTTTTTTGGAAACGGCAATATGCATTACCGGGGCCGGAGCCAGGAAAGGGGAGGCCTACAAAGAGGCAACAACCAAAGAGAAAACACCAGAAAAACAGTGGAGAGGGGAACAAAGAAAGATGTTGAACCTGTAGTCACGCGTCACCCCTCAACACTGCAAAAAAACTACGGAGGGTAAGGAAGACCATCCTTGTTTAAAATATGCACTAATGAAAATGGTGGAATGTCTAACCAAGTAGAACCACACATCTCCATGCTAATTCTCGACGCCAAACGGTCCGCCGCCATGTTGGCTGATCTTGGAACCCAAGACCAGCGGCACCTCTGAAAAGAATCCCGAAGTCTAAAGACCCTAGACAATGTAGGATAAGCTTCCCAACCGCCAGAGGACAAATCCCCATTCAAAGCTGAGATATTCTCTTTGGAATCAGGTTCAACTATAATACTTTGCAAGCGAAGCGAAGCAGCAAAGTCACACCCAAAAAGAATGGCAAAAGCTTCAGCCCCCGCAGCACATGAAGCATGAACCAGAAGCTTCATAGCCCCAACAAAAGAGCCATCAGCCGATCTGGCGACAATACCCACACAACCCGAAGCCGAAGAGGCATTCCAACTTGCATCGACATTGAGCTTGGTAAAAAGAGGACAGGGCGGGGACCATTCAACTGAGCCCACACTGGAGACCGGCCTAGGCAAAAGAGACCCAACAGGAGAGCAAGACGCCTCCTCAAAGGCAGCAGCCGCGGATGAGATAGACAGAATAACCTGCTGGGGGTTTAACTTAGTTTGGTTGTAAAGGAAATTACACCGGGCCTTCCAAATAAACCAGCAAGAAAAAGCAACATAAGACAACACCTTACTAGCAACTTCCTTCGAACCCAGCGGAGAGCTTAAAAGTAAAGACAACCAGTTTGCAAAAGAAGAGAAACCTGCCCGATTTACAATATAATTTAAAGACCCACCGAACCAGACAGGAGAAACCCACGGGCACAAAAACAGAATATGCTCAATAGATTCCTCCCCGTCAAAACAAATAGGACAAAGGGGAGATGGGGAGCACTTACGCCTAAACAGGGCCTCCATAGTAGGCAAGGCTCGGGTCAAGACCTTCCACAGAAAACATCTAATTGAGGGGGAGTTCGCACCTGCCAGATCGCCTTCCAAACAGTAGAAGAAACGAAAGAGGAAGAAGAAGCCGCCCCATTCAGTAGAGGATAGTCACAGGAGTAAGCCCAATGATAGCCCGATTTGACCGTGAACGCACCATTCCTCGTACCAGGCCAGACAAGGCGATTCGGACGCAGCACATCCCCGAAAGAAGTGTCATAGATCAACTGAGCCTCATGATGAGAAATGAAGGGCTTGAGGAAATCAATGTCCCACATCCCAGACTGCCTGCAAATAAGAGAGTTGACACACAGGTTCCTAGAAACCTGCACATCACCCAAAGGCCTAGGATGCCCGAGAGGGAAGAAGGGGAGCCATCTGTCACACCAAACTTTAACACTTGCCCCATTCAGGATTTGCCAATGGGCTCCCTTCAGGAGGATATCTCGACCCACTAATAAACTCGACCAAGCCCACGAAGCACGACCTCCACGAGTAGCCTGAAGAAAAGAACAATTTGGGAAATACCGGGCTTTAAGAACTCTAGCCCAAAGAGAATTCGGATCCGTCACAAGCCTCCAGCACTGCTTTGCCAGTAGAGCATCATTAAAAGCACTAAAAGACCTGAATCCCATACCTCCCAAATGTTTTGGCCGACCCAACAGCTCCCGGGACACCCAGTGAATTCCCCTACCCCCACCGTGCTTCCCCCACCAAAAATTCGAAATTATAGAGTCTAGCTCCGTGCACAACGTGGATGGGAATTTAAACAAGTTCATCGGGTACGTAGGAGTAGCTTGTAACACCGCCTTGATCATAACTTCCTTTCCCGCTTGTGACAAAGTGCATTGTTTCCAACCTTGAATTTTCTCTAACATCCTCCTCTTTACATAAGCAAGGCCTTGCTTCTTGGACCGACTCCAAATAGAAGGAAGTTTGTATGTGTTTTTTGGTATATTTTGGATTTTGATGAAATTTCATGTTCATAAGAAAAATCTCGTAACTCGATTTCAAATTCAAGTTGAAATTATATGGCTTAATGTTAGATGAATTGGTATCTGACTTATGAATTCGGAATTCAGCTGAAACTTGAAAAAATGGGGTTGTATTTCACCAAATTGATTAGTTGGCTTTTTGCTATGAAGGAAATGCAAATTCGTATGGTCGGTCTCGATGCTGGAAGTACATCACAGACCACAATTCCAACAATTGGTAACATTATTCACATGCTGTTGCAGTTCCATTTTTATTTAACATGACTATTGTGAGACTATTTTCGTTTACTGTTTTAGGTTACTACTTAACAGTTGGTTGAGTCTTTAAGGGTGCGTTTGTTGCACCGAACTGTCTCGGACTTGACTAGCTTCAGGGACTAAGCTGGACTGGCTTAGACTAGACTAAGGGACTAAGCTGGACTTGCTTAGACTAGACTAAGCTGGACTAGCTTAGTGAAGCGTTTGATGCAGTGTCAGACTAAGTAGTAGGACTGCAATATTAAAATATTTTATATTAATTTAATATATATTAATTAATATTTTATTATTACTTGATCTTCTTCCTTTTTTTTTTCTTTCTCCAATGTTCCAATCCCTGTAACCTTCCGCCCCCTTTCCCTTTTCCCCATTTATGTCCCTCTCACCCACTGACCCTTTCTCTCCCTCCCACCGTCCCTTTCTAACTCAAACAAGCGATGCAACCAAAGTGATGGCAGAGAGTCTCTCCATTTGCCTCACCAACGATGCAACTAAAATCCCCAATCTTCCTCACCTCCTCTTCCTACAAACCCATCTCATCCCCACGCCAAAAATTCACTCAAAATCCCCAACCTCTCTATCTCCACTGAGGTCGTGGTTGAACCTATATACGACTTGGTTCTCGAACTGAGCGTGATGAGGTGTTGGGAGTGGGCAGAGAATTATGGATTCTCTTATTTTCTTCCTTCTTGCTTTCTCTGCTGATTGGGCAAGAAGTGAATTTTTTCCCCTTTTTCCCCGTTCTTGATTTTTGCTCTGTTTTTAGATATCTTCTGTGACTTCTGATTTATGTTTTAGAGAGATGAAGGTGAGTTTTCTAGCATCATGGTGACGAAAAGGCGCGGGGGAGGGTTAGCACGGCGCTGCTTGCAGAAGAGGGAGACGGGACTAGCAATCCCGTAGTTTTTGGGGGCCTCAGTAAGACCTCTTAGTGAAGCCTTTAGTGTAGGGCGAGTCCGGGCTAGTCTCATTAAGACTAGTCCCGCATGATAACAAACATCGGATTGGACTAATAGTTAGTCCAGTCTAGTCCAGTGACAGTTAGGGAGGGCAAACAAACGCCCCCTAAAAGACATACTTATGGTACAAGCTGCAATTAGAGGGCTGTGTTGCCAAGAGAGGGCAGGATGTGTACATTTTCTGACACATGTACTATACTATTTATGAAACTGACACGGGCACTACACTATTTTTATTAAACTGACACGGGTAATACACTATTTATTAAACTGACTGACTAATTATGAAACTAACACATGTATTACACTATTTATTAAACTGACTGACTATTTATGAAATTGACACATGAATTACACTATTTATTAAACTGACTGACTATTTATGAAATTGACACATGCACTACACTATTTATAAAATTGACACGGGCGCTACACTATTTATTAAACTGATTGACTGTTTATGGAACTGACACAGGTACTACACTATTTATTAAACTGACTGACTATTTATGAAACTACAGCGAAAGAACCCACACTATATCTGAAGCAGAATCAAAATAACCCACACTATTTCTGGAACTACAGTAAAATAACTCACACTATTTATGAAACTACAGCAAAATAACCCAAACTATTTCTGAAAATTGAACCAAAATAACACACATTATTTCTGGAAGGAAACCAAATAAACACTATTTCTGAAAATACAACAAAATAACCAACATTATTTCTGAAATTGAACCAAAATAATGCACATTATTTCTAGTACTATCGTAAAACTATTTATGAAACTGAACCAAAATAACCCACACTATTTTTGGAATTACAGCAAAATAACCCATACTTCTAAAACTGAACAAACATAACTCACACTATTTCTGGAACTATAACAAAATTACACATTATTTCTCAAAATTAAACTAAAATAACCTACACTATTTCTGAAATTGAATCAAAATAACTCATACTATTTATGGAACTACAACAAAATTACACAATATTTTTGAAAACTAAACCAAAATAACCTACATTATTTCTAGAAGGGAACAAAATAACCACTATTTATGGAACTACAATAAAATAACCCACACTAGTTTTGAACAGAACTAAAATAATCCATCCTAATAAGTAACAATAAACGTACTTACGACAGTGACTTTAATTATTAGACTATTAGTCAATTAGGCAACCAGAAGTTGGATTACCAAATTAGCTAATCCTAACCCACCACCCTCACGACAAGTCATCTTAGTCATATGTGTTATGCTGATGCTATATATATAAACATCAAACAAGTAACAAGCACGTTCAAGGAAACTTGGATAAATGGCTCACAAGTACCATAACAATGTACTACTAGTGTTTGCCAGCATTGTGGCGCAGGAAGGAATGTTAATGGTGGGTGCTGCTCAACGAGATCGTTTATTATGGCCTCGTTTCTCTGAAACTTTGCTTTATATACACACACACACACACACACACAACCAGCTTATTGCCAGATGATGCGGCCTCCTCCCTTCCCCTGTTTCGTTCCATATACACATACTTTTCAAAGTTGCAAGAGGCTTGGCTATATCCAAAACGAAATGCAGCTTCTTTCTCACACACTTTTACAAGAGATTAGCACAGTGAAACGCAAAGAAGTCCCAGCATTCCACGTAATGGTCTATCACAAATGTCGGCCACCCATGATGCAAGAACAAACCAACATCCTGTTGAATCAATTCAATACCCCTTTGACAAAAAAAAAAAAAAAAAATTCAATACTCCACGCACTGCCGCTAGGGTCGAACAACAAAACTAACCCAGTTATTCTGCCTTCCATTTTTCTCATGAATCTTTATGGGATTTTCAATCTTTCGAAGCTCAAATCAGCATAATAAAACGCAAAAAAAATGAGGGCTCCTCACATTCCAAGCTTCCTCCATTGAAATTAGCTCTGCAAGTTTCAAACTCTAAACAGAAAACAGAATCTTAGTGAAATTTTCTGAGCAACCAAACAGGTCCTAACACTTTTCCCTCCCATTTAAAATTAACCAAGCAAGAACGAACAAAATTCAGGATGGGATTTGTGATCATATAAAATTATTGGTTTATTATTATTATTAATGAGGAAGTGGCATACTTGTAAAAAAAGAAAGAAAAGGAAAGTATATTTCTAACAGGAGTGGCTGACGGAGAGTGGTTCCGTTAGGGGTAAAAGCTGGAAAAAAAATTATTTCGTTTTGGGCGTTTAATTCAGCGTGTATTCAGGTTTATAGGGTCTGATATATAATAGTTTTGTCCTTATCATAAAATATAAAGCCCTTTTGGTTAAATAATAGTATAAGGTGGTTTTTGGTTAAAGTAAACTTAACTCAAGCCATTTTCATTAAAGCTCCCTTAATAAAAAGCGGAGTTGAGCCTTTGAAATATTTTTAATTCCTGTAATAAGCTCATTTATTTTAAACAATGACATTATTTATCCTTCTTGACACTGTTTTTCATATTCACAACATTTTTAAAATTACAGTTTATCAAACACTCAACTGCTTTAATTTACAGCTGATTATTCTTAAAACACATCAGAAGCAATTTATTAAAAAAGCATTGCAATGACAAACCGGCCCTTAATGCTTCTACTTCTAACTAAATGCATTTTTAAAATATTTGCCAAAAGATTAATTTTTTTTGAACTAAAGCGTTTTTACTCATTAGAAAGTGTTTTTGGCTCTTTCAAAAACACATTCAAACGAGCTTAAAGACTTGTCGACCCAAGTGCTTTTCGTGTTTTTTTTTTCAGATAGAAAAAGACAATAAAATTATAAGAAATGTTCACGTGTAGAACTAGTCTGCATACAATCAAATTCAAGAGTTCTCTATAACCATGCTGCCATTGGCTCTGGTGCTTTTCGTGTTTTTGATTGGGTAATTTACACACTACTTTATTTATTTTGATAAATAAATAATATAATTTAGACTAAATTCATTTAAAATACGAGAATGAAGATTCAAACAATAAACCTAATACAAAGATGAATGCTATATTAACACAACTGAGCTGCTAATTATTGAATGAAATTAAAAAAAAAGCCCATAATTACGAGACCCACGATATAAAAACGAAAAACCCGTACGTCCCGAAATCAGTAATTCCCAAAGGCGAGGGGAGGGTTTTAGGGTTTAAGAGAGTGAGCTATTCAACGAGCACCGCCATTTCCATTTTCCCTGTGACTCTGAGTGTTAGGGGTTTCTGATTTGCCGACAGTCGCCATGTGGGCTCTCCGCCGTGCTTCTCTTCCTCTCAGGTATGTACTCTCTCTCCCTCGCCCTTGGGTTCAGTGGGCCCACCTTAATCACCTCTATGTTAATCAGAAGGTGGGAGAGAATAATCTGAACGATTATGGGTTTTAGGGTTCATCTTAATCATCTGATGTGCAAATGGTTTCTTTGTTTTTATTTTATTTTATTTTTAATTTTGTTTACTAGTGTTAGTTTATCTTCTGTATGCAATGAGTTAATCTTTTCAAGGAATGATTTGTTTTACCTTGAATTTAGAAATCATTATTTTCATGTTTATTGAAAGGAAGAGTGAATTTTATGAAGGGGATTAGAATGGAATTCATTTTCTTGGCGCGATCTTTTGAAAAGCACAAACAAAAACAGAGGAGGAAAAAATTGAATTCATGGAGTGAGGGAGATTGTTTAAAATGGAAATTTATCTTACTTTGATCCAGACTGTAAAATTTTTTCTGTCACATTATGGGATACTTTGCAGCAACATCGTCTCTGCTGTTGGTTAGGTTTAGGCAACTTAGCATTACGGTATAGTGGTATTCCGCTTCACTTGTAAGGGAGAGGTCTTAGATTCGATTATCGCCAAAGGAGAATTTGAACCACATTATTGCTAGTCCTTGTGAGGCTAATCCCACCCCCCTCTGCCTTAGTGTAGATAATATCATTTGTTCAAAAAATTAAAAAAAATCATTTCTGCTGTTGATTCTCTCTTTTTCTCTTTCTATAGAGATTAACTGCTAGAGCAGCTACCCTTGTTTCCGAGCGTTTCTTGGGAAGCAATTTATGTTTCTTTTGTCTCAAAGGATTTCATAATATGGGTGTACTAATAGAAGCTTGACAATGACATCTTCTGAAATTTTAATGTATATCTCTTTTAGTAATATATGTCCTGCTACTTTTGTTATTTATTCAGGATGTTTTCAAATAAAATTGGGATCTTTTGGTTATGTTATGTTGTTGGTTATTTTCGGTTGGAATATATATGAGATTTAGCTTTCCCTTTGCGTCCAGGAACCGATCTTTCAACATAGGAACTTCTCGTGCATGCTGTGCTAATTTGGAGCTACCAATTACTGACAGACATGAGGATGTTTGTTTTCTTGAGTCCTGTAAATCATTGCCCGATGGATGTCTGCCTTCCAAGAGACTATACCACACAACACATGTTTCTTGGAATTTCTTCACGGACACACGCAGCCTTTCTTCACAAGCTGGTGCAAAAAGCACTGGCGAGGAAGATGATTTGGAAGATGGGTTTTCTGAACTTGAAACACCATCTAGTGCTGAAGCAATTCCAGAGAGCAGGGCAAAGGATGAAAATGAAGAAGAATTAATTTCTGAACCAGAACTTTCTGAAGTTGAGGAAGACGTTGAGCCTTCCCAACATGAGCTGGAGTTGTCAGAGACTGAGACTGATCCAAGTGAGAAAAGATCACCAAACAAAGGAAACACTTTAGCACTTTACAAGGCCATATTATCTTTCCCAGGTACCTCTATTCATGGTGCTCTTGATAAGTGGGTAGAAGAAGGAAATGAAATAGACCGGGCAGAGGTAACGATGGCCATGCTCAATTTTCGCAAGCGTCAAATGTATGGGAGGGCATTACAGGTGATTTGACTTGATTTTCTATTGACAGTCAAGAATTCGTGAACTACACAATATTCTCAAAAGTTTTACTTTGGTCTTAGCTGCTTTATAATTTCTCACTCAATTTAGTTCAGATTGTTTTGAATTGTTTTATTTATATAAATCACTGTTCTAAAAATCCCCGCCTAGCACCGCCTAGGCCCTGCCTAGGCGCTAGGTGGCTGGTCACCGCCCCGATTAATGCCTAGACCGCCTAGCCCACCCAGACCTGCTAAGGCACTCGTCTAGACCGCCTAGGCGCCCGCCTAGACCGCCTAGGCACCCGCCTAGACCCGCCTAGACACCTGCCTAGGTTGCAACTCACTTAGATAAAAAATAGATAACTTTCCTTTTGCATTTTATTATTTCCAATAAATTGTAAGAGACTTATTGAATACTTAAATAAACACACATTATATGTTTGCTCCCTATGTTTTCATTATGTTCCAATACTTCATAATATAGATGTCATTCTATTTTCTAGTTTATGACGAAATTATGTATATTTTAAGTATAAACAGACACTTGTTTACACGAAATAGAATAGATTTACTTAAATCCGCCTAGTCCGCCTAGTCACCCGCCTAGGCTCCGCCTAGCCGCTTAGGTGCTAGGCCCTATCCCGCCGCCCGACTAGCGCCTAGCGCCTTTTAGAACCTTGATATAAATAAGGCAACATAGCTGATTAAGAAAAAAAAGCAGAGATATTTCAACATAACTGCTGCTATGTGAACCTGTCTGCATCATCTTGCGTGATTTTGTGGTAGGAAATTGTCAAATATAGCAGTTTGATCAATTTCAAGTATCCATATATAGCAGTTGTTGTTTTTTTGTTTTGGTGTCAAACTTTATGTTCTACATGCTGATGAAGTAGTATTATATAATGTCTTGAGCTTTAGGTTTTCTGACTGTCTGTAAACATTGAACACAATGTCCCTAAGGGCATCACTAACTATTACATCAATGAAAAGGATTTTTGTGCATGGGTTGGTGATTGAGTATGGTTTTGGTGGGCTTAGAACGATAGAAATTTGAAGAATAAAATGTTTAGAGAACAAAGAAGGTTAGGACAGCAGTAACTTTACAGAATGCTTGGAGAAGAATTTAGATAAAAGAGATAACAAGGCTCCAAACCTTCAGCAAGCACTTAAACTGCAAATGAATTTACGTTAAGGAACAATTACAATGATTAATATTTCTTTTCTTTTGAAACTTTTGAGTAAAGTAAATTATAGATTCGTGATCCCATAGGGTCCTATATTGTTTTAGAGTCTGCATTAAAGTCATTGCTTCCATAATTCTATTTAATTTCCTTTTTTATATCTTTTTCATGTATTATTGAGGTCCAGTTATTATGGTTCACTGGTAATCTCGTTTAACATGATTGTTGTAGGCATAATTGTTTGATTTTCGGCTTGTAATTTGTTTTGTTAATTTTAATTCTTCTAATTTTCACTTACCAAAAAATGCGAGAGGGTTTCAATTTTGAATGTGGTTTGTGCTTTCTGGTTCTAGTACTCACTATTGAGTATTCCGTTCCTCTAAATTAAATTAAATTAAGTTGCAAAGAGGGAAGTACAATTTGGGTTGCTGAATGGCATGGCGGATAAATACTAATCATGCTGATAGACTTTCTGTTTGCAGGCCATTTTTTTTCCCTTTACTCTTTATTTATCTTTTCTTAAGTTAGTTTTCTTTCTTTCATGCATGTTTTTGGAAATTAGGTTGCATAATTTAAATTTACATTTGCATTTCTGTTGCAGAAGTTTTTATATTCAGTGCATGCAAATTTTTTGTATGACTTTTGATCATCCATTAAACTATATTACCTAGGAAAGGCCTTTTGTCAATGTTCTTAGAAGTATTCTAGCATTTGATGCACTCATCTGGTCTTTCTCGCATGGAATAGCCTCTTGTTTTGATATATTATACTGTAATCATGACACTCTTCGCTTCTTTGTTTCTTTTTGTTTGTTGGTTTAACTGTACTTGAATGAGGACCGAGACATATTTTTCAATGAGTCAATGACAATGGCTTATGGCTGGACCTTTTGGTTTTCTTTTTTGTTATAAATTAATGGTCATATCATTAAATTTATTTCGTTGAGTCTCATTTTTATGATGACAGGTAAAGAAAAGTTGACTTTGAAGTCATGAGTTGTCCATGCTTTAATGAAATTCTGTAGACTTAGGTTGAAAGTGACTGTGACACTCTGATTTGGCAACTTATGCTTCCATTTGTTCATCTTATAGTTTGATTTAAAGCAGAATAAATTTGTGATAGTTTTACTATCTTTTCTTTTCATCTTTTCCCTCGATAGATATATAATGAGAAAGGTAATAGCTTCTTGCGCCACAAGTGCATCTTTTCTTCTGTTTGTTTCCCGGTTCTCTAAAAGTATGAATTTCGTTGTCATGGAATTTTACTATTGTGTGATGCACTTTTTGCAGCTTTCAGAGTGGTTGGAGGAGCATAAGAAGATTGAATTTAATGAAAGAGATTATGCATCTCGTCTTGACTTAATTGCCAAAGTACGTGGCCTCCAAAAGGCAGAAAACTATATTGGGAAGATTCCAAAATCCTTTAGAAGTGAGGTAATCTACCGAACCCTGTTGGCGTACTGTGTTTCTACCGGAAATATGAAGAAAGCCGAAGAAGTTTTCAACAAAATGAAAGACCTAGAATTCCCAGTCACAGCATTTACTTGCAACCAGTTGCTACTCCTCTACAAGAGGCTTGACAAGAAGAAAATAGCAGATGTATTACTGTTAATGGAGAAAGAAGATGTCAAGCCAACTACCTTCACATATAAAGTCCTAATAGATGCAAAAGGCCAGTCAAATGACATAACTGGAATGGAGCAAGTTTATGAGACAATGAAGGCGGAAGGCATTGAGCCAGACCTCAGCACAAAAGCCACCTTGGCTAGACACTATGCCGCTAGTGGGCTTAAAGAAAAAGCTCAGGCGGTTTTGAAGGACATGGAATCTGGAAACTTAAAACAGAATCGTTGGGCTTGTCGATCTTTGCTTCCTCTTTATGCTGAGTTGGGAGATGCCAATGAAGTAGGGAGAGTTTGGGAGGTTTGTGAATCAAATCCTCTGCTTGTAGAGAGTTTGGCTGCAATTGAATCATGGGGAAAGTTGAAAAAGATTGAAGAAGCTGAAGTAGTTTTTGATAAGCTGTTAAAATCAGGGAAGAAACTTTCTTCCAATCATTATTCTGTGATGTTGAAGGTGTATGCAAACAATAAAATGCTTGACAAGGGTATAGATCTTGTCAAGCATATGGCAGATAACAATTGCGAGATTGGCCCATTAACCTGGGATGCACTTGTGAAACTCTATGTGGAAGCAGGTGAGGTTGAAAAGGCTGATTCTATTTTGCAGAAGGCTGCCCAGAACAACCGAAAGAAGCCAATGTTCACTTCTTATATGACAATTATGGAACAATATTCGAAGAGGGGGGACGTCCATAACGCAGAAAAGATATTTTATAGGATGAGACAGGCTGGTTATACGGCTCGGCTTCGTCAGTTCCATTCTCTTATTCAGGCCTATATAAACGCCAAGGCTCCAGCTTACGGAATCTGGGAGAGGATGAAGGCAGATAATATCTTTCCCAACAAATCTGCACTGGCACAGTTAGCACAAGTTGATCCATTTAAGAAGACAGCCGTGTCGGATTTGTTTGATTGAGCAATTTGAGGTTGCTTCTGCTCTCTTAGGAACCGGTAATTTAAATTTCTAGTTCGAATCCTGGATCTATGAGCAACTATCTACTATTAAAAGTCTGTAGGCTCAGCATATTGGGTTCATTATGTTTTTCTATATAGAGATTGCAATCTTATATTCAGAAGTTATTTCCCCATGCTGGAGGATCTCTTTGTTAATGTATGAGTCTGAAAACCTTGCGGGTATTGAGGGACGTTGTTTAACCATCTTGCTGACTGTGAGGTTGCGGGGCATGAATGCGCGACCGCAGATTCTCAAGAGGAATTCTTAAGCTCGCTCATCTCTTCTAGGCAGTAGGAACTCTTGATTTTGGGACACATTGGTACAAGTATATCACTCTTGACTGTTTTGCTCATTCTAGTCTACTGGTGCATGGTTGAATCGTTTCACATTTTCATTTCATTTCCTTGAACAAGAAAATGGAAACCTTTTGTTTTCCTTCATTGTCGTGTCATTGATTGAAATTGAATGGCTTTGTACAAAGCATGAAAGCACTACTACTTGGTGGATGCTTATTCAAAAAGTAGACTCGTTTATAAGTGCTTTTAAAATCACTGAATGTGTTTTTGGTGAAGGTGTTTTTGGGTCTTAAAAACACTTAAAAGTGCCGGAAAGACCAGTTACCAATTATGTGCTTCGTGCAAGTAGCACTTCAAGTGCTTTTCTAGAATTCATTTACATTTTCAAAAGCATTTTCATTAAAGGCTATTTCTAGTTATTTTAAAAACACTCCACTTCTAACTTCCCTAACAAATATATATTTAGAAATGATTTATGGGTTGTCAAAAGTTCTTTTAGCCTGAAAGCAAATCTCAAACATCACCCTCAAAAACGGAAAAGGTTCTTCGCCGGATCTTTTTCCTAGCGATCCCATAATCTCATCTGTCCATCGTATATCATGCGGTTAGAAATCATTTTAAAATTTAAAATTTAAAATTAAATATAAATAGTACTTAACGAAAACTAACCGCACGATATACGATGAAGAGATTAGATCACATGTTAGAAATGGATCCGGCCCTCGAAAATGACTAGATATTGAAATATTAAAATTTAATGCCGAAGAGAGTAGAAAGTATTTTTCATCACATCTTGTGGGCAGCGGTGCACTACCTCGAATAAAGACGATACGACTTACATAAAGGTTGTCATCGAATCCAATTACAGGAATAAGGATATATATATATATATATATATATATATATATATGAATTCTTTCACAAGAGGGATCCTCATTTTTTACACTCTCTTGACCGTTGGATTTGACTTTAATGAAATTGTGTGGCCTGTGTTTTAATCTCAACCACACAATTTCATTAAAACCAATCCAACGGTCAAGAGGGTGTCCCCGTTTTTTTAGAAAAATGGGAATCCCTTCCCTTAAAGGGCCTACATATATATATATATATATATATATATATATATATATATATAGGAACCATAAAGGGTACCCCATTTTTATTAAAGAAAAAAAAAAAAGGGGATTTGATGTGAGGTCACCTCACATCGAATTTTAACGATTCGAACTGTTTATTTTTTAAGTTGCACCTCATAAAGCATATTTACAAAATATTAGTCAAATCAGAAATATTTAAGGTATCTAATTGAGTTTAAAGAAATTGACGAACGCTTTGTTCTAAAGAAAACATTGAAATTGTTGAGGCAATTATAGACCCTGAGGAGCAATTCTGATTGGTCAATAAAAATATATTTCAATGCAATATTTTTTTGTTTTGTTTGTTTTAGCCAATCTATCATGATAAGTAAAGCGGGGCAAAATCACTTTGTGTTGGTTGTCTTCTAAATGTAAGTTTTCTTCTTCTGCATGTAAGAAAGGAATAAATAAATTAATCAAAGTGGATTGAATTGAATTTTTTTAAGGATGATTTATGAATAGGGACTTACAAAATAGACGGTTCAGATCGTTAAATTCAATGTGGAATGAGTCCTAATCCCCATTTTTTGAAAAAAAAAATATGGGGATCCCGGGCCTATATATATGTGTGTGTCTAGATTACATATTAATAAACTTATTTGACAACTAAAAGAGGGTAATGTAATTTATTGTAATCTCTAACTTTAACTAATTTGTATATTTATTGACTGATAATTTCGTTTGGATAATATTTGAGTACTCACTTTTGATTTTGTTCAATGATAAATTAACACCTGTTTTATTGTTTTACAAATAATAATGGACATATCATTAGTTTTTCTTAGGCCTTAAAAAACAAAAACAAGTGACAATTTTTTATTGGGCCAAATAAAAAAGTTAGAAAGTGAATACATAGAATACTTCCTAATGAATACCTAAACATTTTCCATTTCGTTTAGTATTTCATCCAATGAAATGTTTTTTTAAGGTGTTCTTGGTTGTGTCGAAATGTCTCAAAAGGGATGAGAATTTTTTTTTCTCTCAAGGTCCTCCTGCACTGGATTTATTTGTGTACATTTTATATGGGTCCAAGTTGAAGGTTACTTGTGAAGAAAAATATGAAAACACTCGTCCATTTCATTATTTAAAATGTCTTCAATATAGTGGATAATCCTATCCTGATCCTCTCTATCAAAATAAGGACTATTTAGATTAGTAATATATTAGTATATTACCCGTGCAAGCAAAACATTTATATTTATATTTTTTACTTTTGGTGCTATGAAATTGTGAATTTGGGATGCTATATATACCATTTAACCACAGTACTAGCTACTAGGACATTTATATACACCCGGAATCCGGGTGCATTTTATAGCAAAGATCATATGAGTGCTATAAGAACAACGAGGTGTGTGCATCCCTGCAGAATTAGGGGTGAAACAATGTAGAAGGCCAGTTGGAGGAGCTACTTCTGTTTATTTAGGGTGAAGTGCCGATTTAGTCCTTAAACTATCACCTTAGTGAAAATTAGGTCCCTGAATTATTTTTTCAGTAAAATAAGTCCTTAAATTCATTAAAAATTGCTAATTTCATCCATACTATTATATTCAAAGCTATTTTATCCAATTTTTCATTAACTTAAGTCACTTGATACACTTTAGAGTGTAATACCGTTATTTTCTTGCCTTATACTTAACATTTCATATAGGTTGCGAATCTAACATCTAATTTACCATTCGAAGCTAACTTACACTATTTCTTATGAAAAACTACCAATTTACCCTCCAAAGTTAACTCTATACACTATTTCTTTATAAAAACTATCAGTTTACCCTCAAATGTGTATCACATGCAAGTAATGTGATTTAAATTGACGGAAAATTGAATATAGTAGCTTCAAATATAATATTAGGGATGTAATTGGCAGATTTTTATAATTCAAGGACTAATTTTTTCTGAAAAAATAGTTTATGGACCTAATTTTCACTGAGGTGATAATTCAGGGACTAAATTGGCAGTTCACCCATTTATTTATGTCATTTTTTGCGCTACAATTGAGCCTGAATTCTAACATCTCTCTTTCGTGTACTAACTTTCAATTCTGCCACTTAGTTCTATTGTCTAGTGGCATTTCTCTTCACTTGTAAGTGACAAATCTTAGGTTCGATTCTTGCCAAAAGCAAATTTGACCATTAATTGTTAGTCTATTGTGAGGCTTGGCATTTAGCTCACTCTCCTACCCTTTAGTGTAGATAATATCGGTTGTTCCAAAAAAAAAAAAAAAAAAACCTTCAATTTTTATTTCTTTAGTTTTCAATCCAAACAAAACAAAGGTTGATGTTTTAGTCCAATGCAGGCACCATATATTTCAAAAACAAGTTGAAGCAATGGCAAGAAGAGACAAAGCTTTTATCCACCCCTAGATCATATATAGGGATGGCAATTTAATCCGTCAAATCCGTTCCCCGTAGGTAACCAACCTGAACAGTTCGGTTTCGGGGATCAAATTTCGGGTTTTTTTTTACGGTTATGGGTAACCGTTGGGTAAATTGTTCGGTTTCAGGTTCAATTATGGTTATAGGGGTATCCACTCCGAACTCGTACCCGAACCCGCTTTCATTTTTAATAAAAAAATATAAATATTTATTATTATTTAATACTCCATGGGAGACTGCAAAAGTCTTAAGCGTGCAGTGCACACTTCAAAACCTTTGAGTTCTTCCACAAAACATACCTCTTGAGCGTGCAGATTGTGCAGTGTGCAGAGTGCGGCTTCTTCAAAGTCAGAAGTCAGGGATGTGCAGGTAGATGAGCGGGTCACTATGACAAGGTGGTCCAAGAAGCATAAAGCTCGAAGGCCTGGGAAGGATTCTCATATTGGTAATGGTTGGAAAAAGAAAGATACAGACGCTCAATTTACAAACTAATGTAAGTTTGCTTTTTTATAAACAACTTATTCTGATGTAAGTTTGCTCTTGTACATACATTGAATTATGCATATTAAATTTTGTAACTGGATATTTTTTAAATCATGTTTATTCCTTGTTCATTGTTTTCATTGAAGGGGTTATGTGAAGATGGTCATGAAGGAGGAACTGGAACATCATGGGAAAACAAACGGAGAAAACCGTTATTCGATGGAGAATCCGTTACCCGACGGTTCGGTTACGGGGAATACCCATTCGGGTTTTTTACGGTTTCAGATACGGGGAAAACAAACGGGTTCGGTTATGGGGATGGCACATCCGAACCTAATCCGTCCTGTTGCCATCCTTAATCATATATAGATGGCTGCCAAAATATATCTATGTTAAAGTGTAAATAATAAATAGTATGTGTATGTACACGCCCACAGATGATGGGGCAGATACGTGCGTGCGTGCATGTGCGGGAACGAATGTTATATCATCTGGGTGCACACGGAGGAACCTACATGTGCACTAAGACTTGTTTAGAAGTACTTTTAAAATCATTGGAAACGTTTTTTTTTATAAAAGACGTTAGATGCTAGTCGGAGGGTAGATTAGGGTCTAGCGCCTAGGTGGCTAGACGGAGCCTAGGAGGACTAGATGGATTTAAGTAAATCTATTATTGTATTTCGTATAAATAAGTGTCTGTTCATACTTAAAATATATATAATTTCATCATAAACTAGAAAATAGAATGACATATATATATATATATATATATTTTATGAAGTATTGGAACATAATGAAAATATGGGAAGCAAACATATAATGTGTGTTTATTTAAGTGTTCAATAAGTCTCTAACAATTTATTGAAAATAATAAAATGTAAAAGGAAAGTAATCTATTTTCTATCTAAGTGAGTTGCAACCTAAGCAGATATCTAGGCGGGTCTGGGCAGGCTAGGCGGGTGCCTGGGCAGTCTAGGCGGGCGCCTCAACAAGTCTAGGCGCCCTTTCATAATGTTCAAACGCCTAGGCATTAATCGGAACGGTGGCCAGCCGCCTAGCGCCGGGGATTTTTAGAACAATGTTTTCAGGAATCACGATTGAGCTGAAATTGTATTTAGTTCACCCAAATTTTAATCCCACTCGAACCACTTTCTATATATACACTAGTATATGCCTATACACAGTGTGTGTGAAATGTTTTATTTTTGTTTTTGAAATTGAAGGAGAGAGAACGTCGGGAGAGAGGTTTAATTTTTTTTTTTAAATTTTTTTATAAATAGAAATGTTAAAATCACCATTAGGTGATGCTTAAGCAAAAAACAACAAAATTTTATTTTGTGCAATTATGTTACTACCCTTAACTTTTTTTGTTATGATGGAAGACTAAATAGTTTTTTTACCATCTCTTGATTGACAAAGAGGGTTCTATTACCATGTAGTTTAGATACGTAATTTATTGTAATCTGTAACTTTGAACTAATTTGTATATTTATTGGCTCATAATTTCGTTTGGATAATACTTGAGTATTCACTAGTGAGTAATCACTTTTTGATTTTGTCCAATGATAAATTAGCACATATTTTATTTAAATTAAAGGTTACTCGTGAAGAAAAATATGAAAACTCTCATCCTGTTGTAAAATCGACGGTGTGTGCAGTGAAATAAATAAACAAGACACAAAATTTACGAGGTTCCTCTACAGTCAGTGTGACTGGAGTACGTCCTCGGAGCAGCAATGATGCTTTCATTTATAATCTGAAGTAATAAGATTACAAAGATAACTCTCTATTCTCTCCTCTCTTTTTCTTCACACTGCCATGAGCCTTGTGGCTTCTCTCTTCTTTCTCTCTTCTTCCTTCGTTCTTTTCTCTCTTCTCAACCATGTGGCTTGAGTTTTTATGTGTACCTTTGCTCTCATCTTCAACAATTCACTTTATAGGCAAATACCAACTATTTGGATAGTCATGGTGACCAATGGTTGTCAAGCACTGAAAACAGTTTGATTGACAACCATTACTTGATTCATTTTGAGTGGACATCCACCATATTTACAACACTCCCCTTGGATGGCCACAAGTCTTTGATTGACTCGTTAAAATCTTGATCTATTTTTGGATGCTCTCCTGATGAGTAGTAATACATCTGTTGTGCTTGTTGACTTTCCACAGGCTTGTTCTTGAACTGGGCTAGAAGGCCTTCTGCTAGACTTCCTCCAAAGGTCTGAATTTACTCCTTTTATCTGGAGCTGAATTTGATTCAAGGGTGGTGGACACTTGATCTTGAATTGGACTTATGATTCCTTCAAAGGCCTTGAGACTTGTTCTTGAATGAAATGGAACCATGAGCAGCTCCACGTGACAAGTGATATTCGGCTTTGTCAGGGATGGATCGACACATGTTTTGTTGTGCTTGTCTCTACATGCTTCAATGTATCATTTTCACTTGCCTTATCTGTTCCCCTTGCAGAAGTGGTTTTTTTCCGTAGTTTTCCCCATACATGTGTGACATCTTCCCTTGCAGTGTTTGTCCCTTGATGCAGGAGTGGAATGCAACCCTTGCATTTGAATGGTCCTTCAGAACATTACTTCTTAACGGTTTATCATACTTGGCAGCTTCAGTGTAAAGAGCCAACAACGGACCAATTATTCTGCGGTGTTGGTGACTTAAGACCCAGCTCCAACAACAGTTGAAGATGGCTACTCGAGAGCAATACTAGGTAAGAATCAGGAAAAGGTTCTGGGCAATCAATTCCAGAACGAAAGCTTGATTCCATGTGGCGACTGATTGCTCTCTTTCTCCTTGTCTTGCAGATAAGAACAAGGACAAAGGAAAGGATAGGGAGATTGCATGCTATGAGATACTCTTGCTCTCATCCCTGATGATATGAGATACTTTTGCTCTTGAAGGAAAGAGTATAAGATTTTGATGTTGGTGTAAATCTTTTCAATCGAAAGGGGTTTCTTGCTAAAGAAATGAGTTAGGCATTTTTAGGGACTTGGTTGAAGAGGTATTCTCGGAGAGGAAGAAAACTGAGTATGTTGAGAGGTTTGGTTGCAGATGCATTTTCGGCAAAGAGAGAAAGTTAGGCGTTTTGGATGTGTGCCTTGTCATAGAGGATGAAGGTTGACATATATAGGGATTTTCCGATAGCAGGTAGTGGTGCGGATGTGGCCTTGTTACCCACGCTTGTTGGCAACTTCACGCGTTTTCGACTCTGTCAGATATCTTTGACAAAGTTGCACGTGATATCTGAAAAAGCTGATATTGCGTCTGAGAAATGTTGACTGACTTTATGCAGGAAATTCGGCTTTTGAAATTCGGAGAGCTGCGCCTCTTCGATCTTTGAACAAGTGGCTCTGTTGCATCTTCTTTTTATAGAGTCATCAATTGTGCTCAAAATATATGCTCGGAAAACTGCTGCATGTAGAATTTTCCCCTTCTTGCACTTTTGAGATTTTATCTTTCATCATTTCTGAAAATGGCTTGTCCATCTAACATTTACTTAGATTTGAGTCTTAGGACTAATACAGGCAAGCATTAGGATAATATATGGCGCCCGTCTTTCTTATCTTCAAATGGCCCTTTTACAGTTGGAGACTATGTGATGAGGGATAATACAACTGCTTAATAATACAACTGCTACAGTAGTAGCTAGGAATCTTCTCACTCCAAAGGATAATAGAATTCTTTCAAACCAGTCTGATGAGGCAGCCGTTCAAGACTTCTTGGCTCTCAGTGTTCAGTGTGCGGGCTCTGTATCCAATATGGGTCAACGCCTACTTGCTCGAACTCACCAAGTTGAATCATTGATGGCCGAGGTGGCAAGTCTTAAGAAAGAGATCAGGGGGCTCAAGCATGAGAATAAAGTGTTACATGTGCTTGCAAATAATTACTCGACGAGCATGAAAAGAAAGCTCGACCAGCTACTGGAATCCGAAAGTTGGACTCAAAGTGACAATCAGTGGTTCGAGGATTTATTCCAAAGGCACCTATTGCCTTCGTCATCCGGAGTTTTACCAAGTATTGAGGCTCCAAATAATCAACTTCTGGTGCCTCCCCCTTCTGGGGTACTTTCGAGTACTGAGGCTTCACATGAGCAACTTTTGTGAAGGCTCCCTCCTGTTTTTTCATTTTAACTCATGTGTATGTACATGTCTGTACTTTTTCAAAGATATTAATAGATAAGCTTTATTTCATTCAATGTATTGTGTCAAATACAATAAAGCATAAACTTCACTAAGATGTGGTACTTCTGGACCAAATATCAATTCATCTTTTTCTCACGAGGATGAATGATTTTTCTTAGTGTCTACATCATTTGAGTATTCAACTCACAATCTTCAATCCATATGATTCTTTAATATCATGGATAAGATTCGTGTTGGCATATTGTACGATCTGCAGCTCGAGACAATATTCCTTTTAACACTTTATAATCTTTCTTGACTCTTCAGGAGTTCTAATTAAATATGATCAACTCTTGCAGGAGATTTTAGTATGTTGCAACAATATCATAATGATAGTACTCACTAAGGCAATTTATACCATCTATTGGTATTGAGTACATAATTTATGCTTTTTACCCTTTGGGGGCTTACTGCAAGCAATTTGAATCCTTCAGGGATTTTCTACATTTCATGACACATACTCCTTTGGAATTTATACAGAGCAATTTTCTCCCATGTATACTTGAGGGATTTACTTATGGAGATATGATCTGAGCGACTCACAACCCTTCGTATATTATTCTCCGTTCATATGAACTCATTTGCAACCTTGTGTCGTATCATGTGAGTGTATTTCACTGTATTACAAATGCCCATATGTAACCTCCTTGGTTCAACATCTTTTGGCTATTTGTATCGTTTTCAAGTATGAAGGTCCATTTTTCCACGTTCTTACAAAATTGTAATGGAATTTCCTCTCTCCATTTTTGGCCAATAATTTTTCTTTTCGTTGGCGAAAAAGAGCAGGACTCAATATCAACATAGCTCATTGATGAATTTAGTAGCTACTTGTAAAAACCAAAATTACCATTGGTTATCATCAATCCGTGATCCCATATTCTCATGTGCATGTTCATGCATAAAAGCTTTTCATTTCTTTGGATATCCATTGCCTCTTCAAGGGCATTACACTATCTATTCCAGGATAGTCATAATTTAGAGAATGCGGATCATAACCTCTTATTGAGCGTTATAAAGCTGGGATTTTAATCTCCACTTCCGGGAGTTGAGTCATTTGGAACCTATACGTCGATCATGCTTCATGCATGAGACATTAACATTTTTATGTCCGCGGATTGTCCTTTCTGGGACGTATATCCATGCAGCGACTGTCATGCTTCCGGCATGTAACAGTTATGCTTCGGGAATGCAATAGTGCAGTAGTGCCATATTCTTCGTCTTTCGAACGACTGAACCTTCTGAATCTAAAGGTTTGCCACGCTTCAGGCGTGCAACAGATAAATCATTTGCTACCACATTATTTTGTTCAACAGGGACATCAATTCTTGTAGGCACATTTGTAGCAAGTATATGTGATTTCATCACTTTCGTTGCATCATCAAATGCATCTGGCATTTGATTGACACATCGTTGTTTCATTCAATTATTCTCACTTCATTTTCTCATTGATTGCTTCGTGAATCAAAATAAGACAAATTCTCTTCGTTCTTCTGGAACGGTATTTTCTCATCATTCTTCTGGAATGATATTTTCTCATCGTTCTTCTGGAACGATATTATTTTCTCCCTCTAACGGCGGGAAAATTGTCTTATCAAAATGACAGTCTGCAAACCACGCGGTAAACATATCCCCAGTCAAGGGTTCTAAATATTGAATGGTATATGGTGTTCAAAAATCAATGCCTAATCGGCGATGATGCATTATTTCAGTACATTTTGGCAGTGCAATAGGCACATAAACAACACAACCAAAAAACTCGTAAAAGTATAATGTTTGGCTGGTTCCCAAACACGAGTTGTACTGGGAAGTATTGATGGTTGGCAACAGGTCTCAACCGAACTAATAATGCATTATATAAAATGGCATGTACCCATCTTGCAATTTTGTTTTCATGAGCAGAGCGCGGGTATCAATTTCATCCGCTTAATAAATGCTTCTGCTAAACCATTTTTGAGTGTGGACATGAGGAACATAGCGTTCAACATCAATGCCCAGTGACATGCAATAATCATCAAAACTTTGAGATGTAAACTCTCAAGCAAATATGCATTATATCATCATTTACATGCATCAAGGAACTTCTGGTCCTTATTTAATAATTTATGGACTGAGACTCTTATGTCCTTTATTACAATTAAGTTGTGGCACTTTGGCTATTCAAACTTAAGTACTCATCAAGGAACTTCATGTCCTGATCTTGAGGATCTAGGGACTTCATGCCCAATCTTTTTGCATGATGGAACTTCGGGTCCAATCATTTTATGTGATGAGGATCAAGAAACTTCAGGTTCTGATCTGATCAAGGAACTTCAGGTTCTGTATATACTCATCGTAACAAAAGATAAGTACAATAAATAAATTAAAGCAATAGGCGGTAATTCCAGCCATGGTAAATAAATTGCTTTTAAGTAAATAAAGCTTGTGACAAGGGTTTTGATTCAGCACCATACACATAAATATCAAAGCTTTAAAGAAAAGTGTAATAATTCTACCCACTGTAAATAAATAGAACTTGTGAAAGAGTTTTAAACCAACACCATGCACATAAATATGTCAAAACATAAATGCAATGATTAAGTCCTCATTTTTTCTTTTTCTTTTGCTTGGTCTGCCACTTTCCTTTGTTTCATCCATTTTATTTTTGTTATTATTTCACAGTTCTTAAGTCATGTTAGTTACTCGGAAGTAATAGTAACAATAATTTCCAATTGGTGTTCCTCCTCCGGTGAGTTTCGAAAAAGTCGAAACGGTTCCCATAAGTTTTGGAGTCATGAGTGTCTGCAACTTATCAGAAGATCAAACCGTTATATTTAGCTCAAATTTTAGTATGATATGGATAAGAGGATACAGAACAACTTTCGTGCAGAAACAATTTCAATTTGAACTACCGAAAAGGAGTTTTGGTACTCATAAGGTGGCTGTCCAGTTTTCTGCGGAAATTGGAAACTGGTTTGGTATTTCAGGCATCTGCGATGATCGCACCGTTGGAATTTTCTGAACATTTGATATGTTGTAGATACTAGGCTGACGAACAACTTTGAAGAAGAAAGTATTTCAATCCAAGGTCTGCTAGTTAGAGTTCCGAGGCTATTTACATGACTGTCAGATTCTCTACGAATTTTGAGTCTGTACTTTTTGCTTCTGCAAAGGATGATATACAGTCATACAACAATATATATATATATATATATTTGCTTCAGGAAAATCAGTAGTACAAAGATTTTAAGATGAAATGAAAAGATTTTCTTATCTGTGAGATTCCAGGCGACATGGGTGAACAAGATTTGTGGAGTTGTGCTTTCCACCGACATAAAAGCTTCTCGTCCTGATAACGTGTTGTAAAATCGACGGTGTGTGCAGTGAAATAAATAAACAAGACACAAAATTTACGAGGTTCCTCTACAGTCAGTATGACTGGAGTACGTTCTCGAAGTAGCAGTGATGCTTTCATTTATAATCTGAAGTAATAAGATTACAAAGATAGCTCTCTATTCTCTCCTCTCTTTTTCTTCACACTGCCTTGAGCCTTGTGGCTTCTCTCTCCTTCCTTCTTTCTTTTCTCTCTTCTCAGCCGTATGGCTTGAGTTTTTGTGTGTACCTTTGCTCTTATCTTCAACAATTCACTTTATAGGCAAATACCAACTAGTTGGATGGTCATGGTGACCAATGGTTGTCAAGCACCGAAAACAGTTTGATTGACAACCATTACTTGATTCCTTTTGAGTAGACCTGGCATTCGTGTCGTGTTTTCTGTGTTCGTGTCGTTTTCGTGTCATACCCGATATCTTAACGGGTCGTGTCGTGTAACACCCGTTAAAATAAACAGGTAAAATGACCCTACCCGAAATCGACCCGATAATATTAACAGGTAATATGACCCGACCTGTTACCCATTAAGGAAAATATATTTTAAACCAATAAATAATCAAATGAAAAACATAATACTAAATAAGTATATACATACTATATTGTCACATTCAAAACATAAAAACGCATTTTTCTTTTAAGTATATTTTCGCTTACCTAAAGTCTTTAATAGTTTTTTAATTTATGTATAAGTGTAAAAAAATATAGAAAAAAATATATAAACGCTCATAATGACAAGCTTTACAACTTTCATGAATAACTTAGCTTCAAAATTCGCCACTATAATCATATAAATCATAGATCAAAATTAACCGTTGATTGTTGTTTACATTTACGCTTCATTATTCTCATCAAATTTGTTTTTTTTTTCTTCAGATTTTCTTTTTTGAAAACATGATCTATTAGAGGATGCAAGAAGATGAACAGTTTGGATCGTTGATATTATATTCAGAGTTTTACGGTTAGTGAAAATATTGGTTGATGTTTATAAAGTTTCTACAAACTATATGATATCGACTCATATTTTAGTTAACCGTAAATATCGAAACGTGATATCAAAGATCTGAACTGTTCATCTTCTTACATCCGCCAGATAATCATGTTTTCAAAAAAGAAAATTTAAAAAATGAAATTCAGTAAGAAGAATAAAGCGTAAATGGCAATCGACGGTTAAATATAAATTTAAGGTTTATGGATTATAGTGTTGGATTTCGAAGTTGACCCATTCATGAAAGTTGTAAAGCTTGTCACTATGAGTGATTGTATATTTTTCTTACATTTTTTACACTTCTACAATAATAATTATTAATTTTATTAATTTTGCCCTCAAATAAAAAACATTGTTCATGAGGGTTTGGAGGATTTTAAAAATCTAAACGATAATATAAGTGTACCATTATCTACTCGTGTCACATCCCGGCCCGGGGTCCACCACATCTCGGGCCCACTCCACCACCGTAGCACGATATTGTCCGCTTTGGGCCCCGACTACTGTGGATGCAAATTTTCTCCTCCTTGATCTTGGACAATCTTGCACCTACAAAACAATTAACACCTTAGGTCAAGGCCAAGAGCCTCACGCGCCCATGATGAATGGGGGCGGGGGGGGGGGGGGGGGGGCTTTGGCCGAAGAACCTCCGATGCCAAAGTTAGAATTTAGAGAGAAAGAGTGTTTTGAGTATTTTTGCAAAAGGAGTGGAATTAGGTTTTTTTGGTGAGAATAGGAGAGTATTTATAGGAGATGGCCGGTCCCCTTTGGAGAAAAGGTGGCCGGCCCTTAGAGAGATTTTTTGGGGTGTGATCTAGGTTTAATTAGCCCATTTATTGGCTAATTAAACCAAAAGGGAATGTATTTGTATTTATGAAAAAGGGTTATAATGAGTAATTGAATGATTGGCTTAAAAAAGGAGGAAAAGAGGAAGAAAATATGGGAAAAAAGGAAGGAAGTGGCCGGCCCCCTTTGGAGGAGGGATGGCCGGCCCTTTAGGGTAGATTTAGGGTTTAAAGGCTAAGTTAATTGGCAAATTAATGAGGAATAATCCCATTAATTTGCCAATTATCTCCACTTATGTGGGATAATTGGTAGATTTATGAGATAACTACCTAAAATGTGGATGGATGAAATAATTCGGATTTGTTTACCTTTTATGGGCGCTTTTGACTTGACCGACGATAATTACCGTATGCTCGCGCGTAGGAATTCTGATGCACCTCAAGGGCATTTTTGTCTCCTTAATCCGAAAGTCACGTGTCGCCTTGTGATTATTTTTGGCTCCACAAATGCCCCCACACCTGTTGGGCTGCTCGTAGAAAAGGGCAATGGGTGTAAAGACTCTCCCACTTTAGGAAACTTCAAGCTGCTTCCTATTTTGTTGATTTTCCTCTTCAATTGGAAATTAGGTCCTTCTAGGAAAGGGAAATAAACTTCTCTCAATGCCTATTTAAGTCCACCTTAAGTGGGTTATTAAATCAACTTTGGAGAGCAATTTATTCTACCCTACAAGAGAGAGAAAGCTAGAGGATATTTGTTCCCCCTCCTCTAGCAATCTTCTACATCTTGCCCGTGCAAAGGACCGTCTTTCGTTGATTTCTTCGTCTTCTCCTTGGATAGTGCTATTGCGAGGCAGCCGTCGGGGTGGTGCGGCATGTCGGCTGGCAGGGGCCAGGAGTTGGCTCGGCAGGGGCCGAGGAGATGTCTTGGCAGGGACCACTGCTTGGGCAGCTCAGCTTGCCTAGAGCCAAGGGCAGCTTGAGCGGCTGGGACCGCGAACCGAGGCGCTGGGGCGCAGTGCTAGGGTAGTCGCACGGCTCACATCCTTTAGGACCTGACGCAGGCCAAGCTAGCGATTGAGAGAAATGAGAAGGATGCGGGCTTAATGGGCTGCTGGAATGCTGGGCATGCAGACCTCCTGCCTGCTAGAATGCTGGGTTGAGCTCCTCTGCCGAGTACCATGAATGGTATTAGCTGCTTAGTCCTCTTTGTCGGGAGACAAGTAGGCTACTCAAGAGATGCTGGTTGGGAAAAACTGAAGACTTTATCTGCTACTTGTGAGGGTCCGCCTGCTGCCGAGAGGTCTTTGATTGACATGACTTCTTCCAATGGGAAGAGAAATGAGGCGGCTAGATGTGCCCCCAGTGTCGAAGTCTGCTGGGGTGGAAGAGACTGCTTGCGTGGGCAGCTGCGAGAGATCCACTAAGCCTGCTTCTGGGGAGGTTGATGAGATCCGTGTGCTCTTAAGACCAGACCTTCTCTATTTCTCCAGAAGATTTGCTCGCCTTTACTTTCGAGTCTTCCATCGGTGAAATAGTTGGAGATGGGAGTGTCCACGGCGGGGCAGCCGGGAGTGAAGCGCCGGATGGTACCACTGCTGGGGTTGTCGTGGCTGCCGAAGGTGTGACAATGGAGTAGTCGTCGGGTGGCCAAGCTACTGAAGAGTAGTCTTCTAGGTAGCCTTTAGGATTTATTTTTCCTTGTTGCTTTTGCTTTGCTTGAACTCCTCCAATCTTTGCTAATTGTTTATCAATTTTGCTAGAAAATTTAATAAACTTGCTTCCTTCGCTTTTCTCCATCTTCGCTTCGTTTGTTCATGCCTTAACCTTTAGACTTTATAGGCCAGTAGCAGGCGTGCCACTTTTTTATAAGCAGACAGGCCGCGTAGCCTATGCAGTCGCAGGTGTTGGTGTAGAACTTTGCAAAGTTGTTAGCCATAGGGTCGGCAGCCGGACGCCTTACTTACAGAAGCAGACAAATCCGCGTGACCACTAGGCTTGTTAACCTTGGCTTTCTCCAATTCCGTAGGTTGCGCAGCAAGTGTCACAACACTTTAGGACTTGGTGCAAGTCGTTGCAAAGTTGTTAGCCGTAGGATCGACAACCAGATGCCTTACTCACAGTAGCAGACACATCCGCGTGATCACTAGGCTGTTAACCTTGGTTTTCTCCAATTCCGTAGGTTGCGCAGCAACTGTCACAACACTTTAGGACTTGGTGCAAGTCGTCGCAAAGTTGTTAGCCGTAGGATCGGCAGCCGGATGCCTTACTCACTGTAGCAGACACATCCGCGTGATCACTAGGCTGTTAACCTTGGTTTTCTCCAATTCTGTAGGTTGCGCAGCAAGTGTCACAACACTTTAGGACTTGGTGCAAGTCGTCGCAAAGTTGTTAGCCGTAGGATCGGCAGCCGGATGCCTTACTCACTGTAGCAGACACATCCGCGTGATCACTAGGCTGTTAACCTTGGTTTTCTCCAATTCCGTAGGTTGGGCAGCGAGTGTCACAACACTTTAGGACTTGGTGCAAATCATTCCGCGCTCGGCAGAGGTGAAGCTTATCGACTACGTAGCATGTCGGTAGTAGATAAAACTTCGTATATGCCTGCTAGCTTGTTTAACCTTTCACAAGAATGTGCGGTTGTATAAGTCTAGTGTGGCTTCACTGCTTGAAGGGCAAACCGTAGGCAGTCTTCCGGAATCCGTAGGCTACCTCAGTGTACTCGGTAGCAGCTTTAGGGTTCCAGGGATAATGTGCCCCCTCCGTCTCTAGGGCCCGGTTCCCCGCGGATTAGGCCAAGAGACCCAAAATCCTTCAATTAGCTAAGCCTTGAAAAAGACCATTGTGGCTATTTCTAGGAATTTCGGCGCAAGCCATCGTGCACCTAGTTACACTAGGGCAACCAGGCTCATCCACGTCTGGATGTTCGGAGTGAAGAGTTTATCCTCCCGCTTTGGAGAGCAGATTGGTCCCTCGGGGGGCGCTATTCCTGTAGTGAGTCCCTAAGAAGGGCGCGATCTTCTTTTGAAGCGCAGGAGTTGTCAGTTGCCGCAATGGAATCAAGTTGTAAAAGAGTTCCTCATTGAAAAACAAGTGAACAAATAACTTGATTGTAAAGACTGCGGAACAACTGGTAGTCCTCGGCTTGCGAGGTTTGTGCCCGTCTGAGCTGCTTGAGCCTTCGGGCGTAGTTGGAGATCACACGTGGTACTTCCTCAAGTTGTAAGCATTCCACTGCTTTTCGATCTCCTCGTCATTCTTGGTGGCGAGGGTGTAGCTCCCCTTGTCGCCTACTGTGCTGATTTTGTAAAGTCCTTCCCAAATAGGGTCCATCTTCTTCGATCCCTCCCTTCGAGCAGTGATGAAAGCCCTCCTCAGAACTAGATCTCCGGGTTGAAACTGTCGGATTTTGGACCTTTTGTTGTAACTAGAGAGGAGCTGCTGCTGGTAGGATGCGATGCGGGCTATGGTCTGCTCGCACCTTTCCTCAGCTAGGTCTAGGTTCGTGGCCATCTCTTCACTGTTCAGCTCGACATCTGGCAGCAGGGTGGTGATGCTTGGCATGATGATGTTGGGAGGAATGATTGTTTCCGAGCCAAACGCCAAAGAGAAAGGGGTTTCTCCAGTTGCTCGCCTCTTGGTGGTACGATATGCTCATAGACATCCGGGGAGTTCATCTGGCCATTTTCCCTTCTTGTTGGCGAGGGATTTCTTGAGGCAGTCGAGGATCGTCTTGTTGGATGCTTCGACCTGTTCGTTGCTTTGAGGATATCTTGGCATGGGCATGTGCTGCTTGATGTTTTACTTTTGGAAGAACTTCGTCAAATCTTCGTCCGCGAATTACGGGCCGTCGTTGGTGACGATGAACTGAGGGATGACAATCAGCAAATGATGGTCCTCCATTCGAAGCACTCTATGTCCGTCCGAGTCGTGGTTGTCGTAGGCTATGCTTTTACCCATTTGGTGAAGTAGTCGGTTGCCACGATCATCATGCCTCTGCCCCCAGTAGTAGGCGGCATAGGTCCTACTAGGTCGATTGCCCACTGCATGAAAGGTTAATGACTCGTTTGCGGATGTAGCTCACTAGCAGGCAGGGCCGGTACAGGCTTGTAACGTTGGTAGCGGTCGCACTTTTGCATTAACTCCCGGGCATCTTGATGCATGGTTGGCCAGTAGTAGCCTGCGTTGAGAGCCTTTTACGCTAAAGATCATCCTCCAGAATGGTTCCCACAAATGCCTTCATGGATTGAACTTAAGACCTTTAATTCATCGGGAGGCGCCAAACATCGGAGGTGCGGTCCAGTGTAGGATCTTCGAACTAAAATGTCCCTCCACATGTAGTAGCGCGCTGCTCGAGTTTGAAGTTTCCTTGACTCCAATCTTTCTGTGGGGAGCGTGTCGTTGACCAAGTAATCTATAATAGGACTTTGCCATTTTGGAGTTACACTAACCTGCGTCACCTCGGCTACTGGCTCGGATTCTATGCGCGGCTTATCAAGGTACTCCACCGAAATTGAATTCTTGATCGAGGGCAGAGCCCAGGCCGGCTAGCGCATCTGCATAGGCATTTTTCGTCTGTGGAACCTGAGTGAGCGTGCAAGTCTGAAATGCCTCCAGCTGCTCGCGTATTTTCTCCAGGTATTGCGCCATCCTTGGATGCTTCGCCATATATTCCCCCGCGGTTTAGCTGAGAATCAGAATAGATCGCCAGCTTCTTCACGGCTAAGTCTTTCTCCATTCGGAGGCCTCCCATGTTATACGTAGCAGGAAGTGCTCAAATGCCGGTATTGGGCCACTCTAGAGTTGAATTATGGAACAAAGGTCGGCTGGGGCCGTGTGACACATAGCAGGAGGTAGTGCTCAACTGCCGGTACATGATGCTCCTATGTAGAATTTTTTTGGGGCGACGAGGACAAAGCTTGCTTCCGAGTGCGTCCTTCTAGTGTTCGTCTGCCCTTGGCACACCTTTTGGGCTGAGTTGTTACGTTCGTCAGAAAACTTTGCATCGCCAGTGTCTGCGCCTTTATCGTCGCGCGTCTAGATTGGGCGGAATAGCGCGTCATGAAGATGACTACGTGCGTCTGATTTGAGCTTCCAGGTTGCAACAACCATCGCCAAAGTTCATTTTTTGAATTTCTGGTAGCATCGAGGATAGCTTTTTGAACTGTGGAATACAGGTAGTCGGGCCCCCAGCTCTTCTCGTATGATGGTAGAGCTTATTGCTGCCTCAGATATCGTCAAACATGCGAATAGGTCCTCCGTTGCTTCCGGTTTGGATAGTAATGGAGGCGATGTGAGATACTTCTTCAGGTCTTGGAAGGCTTCTTCGCACTCTTCATCCCACTTATCGCGTTGCGCCCTCTTGATGAAGAAAGGCTTGCATCTATCAGTAGACCGCGAGAGGAAACGGTTGAGGGCGGCTGCTCGTCCAGTCAAGCTTTGGATCTCTTTCAAGGTTGTAGGAGACTTCATTTCCTGAACTACTCGGATCTGCTTGAGCGCCATCTTCTCGATCCACCTGCTGTAATTGCTATTTGGACAGATACCACCAGCGCGTCGTCATGCGGTAGATCAACGCCTTTTGCGTCCTGCTCAGTGAAGCCGATGATGGGCCCTGGTAGTGCGTCGGCTGCCTGGACTTGAGAGATCAATAGGGTCTGCCGGATCTTCCTCTTCTTAGAGTTGCTGGTGGCCCCCAAGTGCTCGAATTCTGCAAAGATACCATTAATCCGGATTGTCTTTGGCTGGTGGCTCCTCTTCCTCCTCAGCATTCATTCTTGGCTGCGCTGCTAGCTTGTCCGAACACTTGTCGACTTTTCCTTCCTTCACGAGCTTTTCCAGATAATTCCTCCAAGTGCAGCAGCTTTCGGTGGTGTGACTTGGTCCTCGGTGGAATGCGCAATATTTGGTATCTTGAACCACGGCTCATTCTTCACGTTGAACAAGTGATCGATTTTTTTCTTGATCGAGCGGTAAGATGAGTATTCTTTGGTGAAGACCAAGGAAAGATCGTCAAAGCTCTGGATGGATCATGGCGGCAAGGTGTGGAACCAATCTTGCGCTTCGCCTTGCAAGGTGGTGGGGAATATTTTGCACATAAGGGCGTCATTACTCCGGTAAAGGACCATCGCACTTCGGTAATGCTTCAAGTGCCTCTCTGGATCTCCATCTCCTTTGAATGAGGTAAAGTGCGGCATGCTAAACTTACGCGGAGGTTCCGTCTGCTCGATCTCATCTGTGAAGGGGGATCGGCCTATGTTGGTCATCTCCCGCCGTAGTGCCTCATCGGTGACCTCGTTGCGTTGGAAATCGCTCAATCGCTTGGTCAAGATTCTCTCTACTTCTTCCTGAATTTGCCTTTGTTGGGGTAGTGGAGCTCTCGGCTGTCCCCAGTTTTGACCTGCTGGTCTAGGCTGCTCTTCTACGTGCTCGGCTCGTCTATGCCGCGGTAGCGGTGCATGTGGTGGATTCCTAGCAGGCGAGGGATTTCGCAAGCTGCTGGTTGGACTTTAGCCGGATTGAGTGACTGCTTTTCTCCTTCCGTCATGCTGCCCACTCCGATGTGATGTGGATGATGCTCCTTGCGGACTTAGCCGCGAATGAACACTTCGCTTGGAAGACTGCTCATGTTGATTATCGGAGTGTGGCCCCAACATTGAGTGTATGCTCGTCCGTGGGCCTAGTCGAGAGTGCACGCTCCTCCGCACGCTAAGACGGGAGTATAAGCTATCTCGGGGGCCCAATTGGGAGTGTACTCTACCCAAACGCTCGGTTAGGGGCTGGTCGGGTGGCGGTTTGTCGGGACGCTGCTAGAGAGGTTCTTCATCTGCCCTTGTCCTTCTTCGAGACACCTTGTTTGGGACACATTACATCTTGGTGCGCTGTAAAAGCTAGGTTTACCAAGGTCGTCTGTTGTGCTAGGGCGCTCGTCAACTCTATGACTTGTCGAGACAAGTGTTGTTCATCATTTGGATTGGAAAAGCTTGTAAGGAATGTGCCTCCTTGAGCGACGGAAGAGTGGTAGACTCCGGGTGCGGGATTTGAGTTGGGAAATGTCAAATGCGTGGAGAAATATGGTGAGAATGCCCCCGGCTTGATGGTAGGTCTGGATGGCTGAGATAGTCTTGGGCCGACTTGGGCTGCTTGAAAGACCACGGGGGTAGGATGGGCCACGAGAGCAGACTGGGCCACGGGAGTGGGCTGCTCGGCACGAACATGATGGACCACAGGAGTAGGCTGCTCGGCGGGAGCAGGCTGGACCACGAGAGTGGACTGCTTGGCGGGAGCAGGCTGGACCACGAGAGTAGACTGCTTAGCGTGTGGCACACGCGGGTGCGAGGCTTGGGCTCGGCTAGGCAACGTATTGGGCTCGCGTCGGGCTTGGAATAACATGGCTTGGGCCGGGACCTTGGATGGCACGGCTCGGGCCGTGGTGATGGCGCCACGGACCTCGCCGAGGTGGGCTACCGTGGTAGCCACCGCGGTGGTTCCCGTGGTGGAAACTCGTGGTGGTGGTGCCGCTCCACTTAGGATTCTCATTCGGAAAGGCTTGCTACCATGAAGAATGGCAAGACATCCTCGTCTGCTAAAGCGGCGCCAAAACTTGTCCCTTCCGCCGCTGAGGCCAAGTTGTCTTCCGAGAAGAGATGGACTGCTTGCGCTAGTGGTCCTAATAAATCCGCCAAGTCTTACTCCAAGGAAGTTGCTGAGATTTGTGCGCTTTTGAGGCCAGACCTTCTTGAGAATATGAACGCGTACGCTGAGTTTGTTGACGGCGTCAAAGGGATTATTGGTCCAGGCTCTTTCGTGAAGCATACGCCTGAGTACAGGAGGGCTGCTCTGCTGACCATGATGCAAAAAACGGCGGTCTTGGCTGCCGAGTCCATGGTCCTTGATCAAGAGGATACCAAGGCTGCCCAGGGGGTGGCGAGGTCTATAGCTGCTGAAGCTTACTCCTTGGCCGAGAAAGTTAAAAATCTGGAGTCTGAACTTGCTGCTTTGAAGGAGTCTAACGTCTCTGCCCCCACTTCTCTGCAACTTGAGACCGCTTGCCAAGAGATCACGAACTTGAAGGCTAGGCTTGATGCGGATTTGTCTTCGCTGGGGCAGTGGAGTCCTGGTCTGCCTAGTTGGCGAAGGATCTCTTCGTGAGCTGCCCGTTGAACTTGAAGCGGACCGAGTGGCTGCTTCCCTTCGTGCGTCACGCTGCATTCTCCGAAGCGACATGGAAAATGCTTCTTAAGGGCCTAAGCGCGAATGAATGCTCTGCCCAGAAGGCTGCTCATGTGGTTCTTCAAAACGTGGCCCCAACCTTGATTGTATGCTCGCTCGTGTGCCTAACCGAGAGTGCACGCTCCTCCTCGCGCTAAGACGGGAGTCCACGCTATCTCAGGGGCCCAGTCGAGATTGCACACCGCCCGACTGCTCGGTTTGATTGATCGGCTGCTTGGGACACCATTGGGGCAGACTGGGCTGCGGGGGCAGGCTTGGCTGCAGGAGCAGGCTTGACTGCAGGAACAGGCTGGGCTGCAAGGGCAGGTTGGGCTGCAGGGGCAGGTTGGGCTGCAGGGGCAGGCTTGGCTGCAGGAGCAGGCTTGACTGCAGCCCAGCCTGCTCCTGCAGTGTGGATGCAAATTTTCTCCTCCTTGATCTTGGACAATCTTGCACCTACAAAACAATTAACACCTTAGGTCAAGGCCAATAGCCTCACGCGCCCATGATGAATGGGGGGGCTTTGGCCGAAGAACCTCCGATGCCAAAGTTAGAATTTAGAGAGAAAGAGTGTTTTGAGTATTTTTGCAAGAAGAGCGGAATTAGGTTTATTTATAGGAGATGGCCGGTCCCCTTTGGAGAAAAGGTGGCCGGCCCTTAGAGGGATTTTTTGGGGTGTGATCTAGGTTTAATTAGCCCATTTATTGGCTAATTAAACCAAAAGGGAATGTATTTGTATTTATGAAAAATGGTTATAATGAGTAATTGAATGATTGGCTTTAAAAAGGAGGAAAAGAGGAAGGAAATATGGGAAAAAAGGAAGGAAGTGGCCGGCCCCCTTTGGAGGAGGGATGGCCGGCCCTTTAGGGCAGATTTAGGGTTTAAAGGCTAAGTTAATTGGCAAATTAATGAGGAATAATCCCATTAATTTGCCAATTATCTCCATTTATGTGGGATAATTGGTAGATTTATGAGATAACTACCTAAAATGTGGATGGATGAAATAATTCGGATTTGTTTACCTTTTATGGGCGTTTTTGACTTGACCGACGATAATTACCGGCTGCTCGCGCGTAGGAATTCTGATGCACCTCAAGGGCATTTTTGTCTCCTTAATCCGAAAGTCCACGTGTCGCCTTGTGATTATTTTTGGCTCCACAACTACGCCCTCACGGTTTTGTTTCTAGGAACTCACACGAGAACTTCCCAGTGGGTCACCCATCATGGGAGTGCTCTTGTGCGCTACTCGCTTAACTTCGGAGTTCCTACGGAACCCGAAGCTAGAGAGCTCCCAAAAAGCCTCGTGCTAGGTAGGGATGAGAATATACATATAAGGATCACTCCCCTGGGCGATGTAGGATCTCACAACTCGTGGAGGAATAATGATGAATTTTATATATTCTTTCACATTTTTCATACTTGTATGTATGTCTTCTTAGTTCTTGCCTATACAAATACTATACTAGTTTATTTTAATTTTGGTCAACAACATGTTAAGTAAAATTTATCCTAGTAATGATAATAAAAATACATAATGATTAAAACTTTTTTTTACCTTATATAGAATAATAATGCAAAACTATATATTTAATATAGAATATATTGTATATATTAATATGGCTATTGTATTTTATAATAAATCTTTTAGTAATTAAACTTTAAAATTATCAAAATAAATTTTTTTCTTAACGGGTCGAAACGGGTTACCCACGTGTTACCCGCGTGTATACCCATTAAGAACCCGTTATTAACAGGTTCTTAACGGGTCACCCGATAATGACCCGATAAGTTATCGTGTTGACCTGAAACCCATTATTTTCGTGTCGTGTAAGAAACTGCCGGGTCTACTTTTGAGTGGACATCCACCATATTTACAACACATCCATATCATCCTTAAAAATGCCTTCACTATCCGAGTGGATTGTCCTATCCTAATCCCCTCTATCATTGAGGCCTTAAAGTAACATTTATTTTGTTAAACTATTCCAAGGACTATTTAGATTAGTAATATTACCCGTGCAAGCAAAAAAAATTTATTTTTTATTATTTTTTATTTTTGATGCAATTAAATTGTGAATTTGGAATGTAGTATATACCACTTAACCACAATACTATGACATTTATATACACCCATATATATTTTATAGCAAAGATGATATGAGTGCTATAAGAACAACGAGGTGTGTGCATCCCAGAATTAGAGCAGCTCCAGCATGAGCTGATAGCCCTATTGATAGGCAGTCCAATCCACTCCTGCCCCCTTCCCAAAACCCTCCAGCCTAATTATGCAATTGGGCTTCAAGCGAGCCCGATGGAGAAGTCAGGCAATAATCCACTGGCCCAGTGCCTAGCCTATGTTATGCAAGGCTGACGACATCGTGACATTAGTCATCATTTAAATTATTAAAAAATTATAAAAATTAATTAAAAACATACAAAATTATAATTTTTTTTATATAAATACATAACCATGTTCTTCCACTTTACACTACATTTCAATATTTTCAAATACTTTCAACCAATCTTTTATTATTATCCGAAATTAAAAATAAAGTTATCTTTCATCATTTTATAATATAAAAAATACTAATATTTTAATACGAATTGCCTGTGTTGTTCAGTTTAGGGTGAAGATGCACTTAGATAATTACTATTCACTACATACAATTACTGTTCATTTAATAGAATTGAGTTGCCTATTACTTAGGAGAGCCTAGCAATGAAGGGACAATGTAGAAAGCTAGGTGGACCTAATTTTGTTTATTTATGTCATTTTCCCCGCTACAGTTGAGCCTGAATTCTAACATCTATCTTTCACGTACCAACTCTGGATTTTTTATTTTTATAGTTTTTATATTTTAGTTTTGAATCCCAACTAAACAAAGCTCGATGTTTTAGCCCAATGCAGGCAGCAGACATTTGAAAACAAGTTGTGGCAGTAGCAAGAACAGACAAAGCTTTTATCCACCCCTTGATCATAGATGGCTGCCGAACTGTATCTGACTATGTCAAATTGTAAATAATTAATAGTATGATGTACGTACGTGTCCACAGATGATGGGCAGATACGTGCGTGCATGCATGTGCAGGAACGAATGGTGTCCGTTATATGGTCTTGGTGCACTCGGAGGAACCTACCTGCACAAATAGGACCCCGTGCATTATCATGCACACTACTGTCCTCATGGAACATACTACGTGTACGATCAGCTGACAGCCGGCAGGATTAAATCAAAATCCATAACTACAAATTATAATCGATAATGGAGGTAAATTTATACTTTTTTCTTCTTCTTCCGAATAAACGTTTTTATCTATACTGAGTGATTGGGAAGTGGGTTAAGTCTTACAATAGGCAACTGATGATAATGTAGTTCAAATTTATCTTTGGTGAGAATAAAACCTAAGATGTCTTACTTACAAATGAAGATGAATAACACTAGACTGTAGTATTAAATAACGGATGTAAATTTATATTGATTCCAATACATAATAATAACGAATAATCAATTACGTAAATTTGTTGCGACGGATATTTGTGCTGTCAAAGAAATAAACGGGATGGAGGAAAAATCGACATTGGAGAGAGAGAGAGAGAGAGAGCAATTTCGACATGAAAACGGTAATCAATCGGTGCAGTTTGGTCAGTTTTGGCTGAACCTTTTTGGCAATATCCATGAATGAAGTATCAACAATACCTCCTCCACAATTGCCATGAAATGTCTCGTTAAAATAACCGTTTATATAATAAATTACTAGGTATAATAAGGTTGTTTAATCATAAACATAATACATATGTGTTGATCAGTGTTTAAAATATCAGTATTAATAAAAATATCGATATGCAAATTTATGAAAATATCGATGTCGATATCGGTCTGCAAACGGAACGTTAAAGTAGAAGTCTTGGCGTGCAGGTGTTTGTCATTGTGTTGTGTTGTGTTATACAAGTATAAGGGTCATTGTTGCAATTGCATTCGCACAATCTCTGTTTTTTCATTAATTCTCCAAAACATTATTATGAAATGACGACCCTCAAAATTTCCAAAAAACACCACAAGCATTTGAACAATCCATTCCCTTCCCCACCCACATCCCTCCCTCTCCTCCAAGGCAACCTCCTCTTCAATTCCCAAACTCTCCGCCCTTCTTCGCCTCACCATTTCCCACTCGGCCGCCATTTCCACCTTTCTTGGACCTCCACCGATGGCGGCTCTCTCTCCATTCACCACCGATCCCACCCCAAGAGAGCCCTCTGGTCCACCCTCCCCGGCCACCCTTTCGTTTCTGCAGCATTGGCCGAAACTGAGGTCGAAGAAAGCAGGGGCTCCTTCCTTGTCAGAGACACAAAGCTTCATCTGGTTTGCAATCACCAAACCATTCAGGATATAAGGGTGATCAACAATCACGATCAGCTTCCAGATTCTCCATCTGGGTTTTTTGGATTCGATCGGAAACTGGATTCCCCAGGTCCCCAATTCCAATTCCCGATCGTTCTTGTAACTGGCTGGGTTTTCAATACCAAAACAAGGACGAGGATTTCTCAGAGGGAATGTGAGGGGAAGGGGCCTTCTACTTGTGCAAAGTATTGGGTTTTGTTTGAGCAGAAAAACAGTGATCAGATTGGATTCCGGGTGAAGGTGGGACAGCCCAACTTTGAATTGAGCACAAAAGCTTGTCCAAGTAGTGGTGGTTCAGGAAGATACAAGGGTTTTCGGAGGAGGCTAGGCCGGTTTCAGAAGCGCAGGCTGCGGTGGTTCTGGTCATTTGCAAGGCCAAGAGGGTTTGTCTTGGTTTCCTCATCAGAGGAAGAGTTGGAGGAACTCAAGGCTCAAGAGTTGAAGGAATTCAACAGGGTTTGCTTGACATATTCTAGTGACGAAAATGAGAGGTTTTTCGGTTTTGGGGAGCAGTTTTCTCATATGGATTTTAAGGGGAAGAGGGTTCCCATTTTGGTCCAGGAACAAGGTATCGGGAGAGGGGATCAACCTATTACTTTTGCAGCTAACTTGATCAGCTATAGGTAAACACAAGGATATCTTAGCTACTCAATTTTTGACCATGTTATGATTCTAATTTTTAAGTAAATTTTAACTAGACAAGTTTTGATTTTTGATACATTACTTTCCTTCCTCATTGCAGGGCTGGTGGCGATTGGAGTACAACGTACGCTCCTTCTCCATTCTATATGACTTCCAAGATGAGGTCTCTTTACCTCGAAGGATATGAATATTCCGTGTTTGATCTAACGAAGCACGATAGAGTTCAGATTCAGGTATATTGTTAGATAACCATTGCATCTTGCAGCCATACTGTCATAGTGTCATTTTAACTCTGGAACTGATTCAAACAAAACAACTACAAAATTTTGTGTTCGGGTCAAATAGATAACAAAAGGAAGATCTCAATGTTCTATTTCAATGAGTAGCAAGAATCAAGTTAGATTTTAGCATTCACATATGATGCCAGATGAGTAAAGACTATTGCTTATAATGTAAATAAGGATCTAAGGATTTTGTTTAAAGGAAAGAAAACGAAAACAAAAATGGTCTCATCTCTTTTAAGATCTTAAACTTGCAGTTTCCGATTTTCTGTTTACCGGAGATTGCAGATACATGGAAACTCAGTTGAAGGAAGGATATTGCACGGGACCTCACCGTCTGAGCTCATCGAATGTTTCACTGAAACCATTGGAAGACCTCCCAAACTTCCTGACTGGATTATTTCCGGAGCTGTTGTTGGCATGCAGGGCGGTACAGAATCAGCTCGCCATATTTGGAATGAGCTCAAGACTTATGATGCTCCCATTTCAGCATTTTGGCTGCAGGTAATGCACGTCCCTGCACCAGAATTATATGCATGCAAACAACTACAGACACACATGTTGAGATGATTTCTTTAGTTAAACAAATGATTATCTGCAACTGTTAACTTCCACCGGAGGCATGTTTTGGCATAAACTTCCGGAGTTTTGAATTACAGTGCTAGTATGGCTACTGTACGTATGCTTCTTAACTTTGTAATAATTGTTGCACAGGATTGGGTGGGCCAGAGAGAGACTTTGGTTGGATCACAACTATGGTGGAATTGGGAAGTAGATTCAACAAGGTATAAGGGATGGAAAGAACTGGTTAAAGATCTTAGTGCTCAGCATATTAGAGTGATGACTTACTGCAACCCATGTCTAGCTCCGGTACTTATCTTTTGCCTCAATGACGCTCCTCTATAAACTCTTTTCGTACAATTCCCGCAATCATTCACCTGTTACCCATGAGTGTGTTTTAATAACTTTAATAAACTTTTACTTGATTTCAGTGTCATGAGAAGCCAAACAGAAGGAGAAATCTCTTTGAGGAAGCAAAGAAGTTGGACATATTAGTGAAAGACAAGCATGGAGAAACGTACATGGTTCCAAATACAGCTTTTGATGTAGGAATGTTGGATTTGACACATCCCGATACTGGAAGTTGGTTCAAGCAGATTCTTCGAGCAATGGTGGATGATGGAGTCAGAGGATGGATGGCTGATTTTGGTGAAGGTCTGCCTGTGGATGCAACCCTCTATTCAGGTTCCAAATCCCAACTTGATTCTTCAAGAGTCCTTTTCATGTTACAATGGCCTCGGTCACTGTGTGTTACTTAATTCTAAGTGCAAAAGCATGAGCGAAACAGAACCTCTGTGCATGATTTCACTTTTACTTATCTCTAGTAGCGAACAAATCAGGAAACACATAAGAGCCAAGAAAGCTGAGTGTCAAAAGATTTGGGTTGTCAGAAACAGATAGGGCATTTGCATGCTGGACTGACCGTCTTTAGCCTGAAATGTTATATAGCGGTTTCCCCTCCATCATTCATCACAATGTATAATATTACTATCTTATCAGATGAAACCTGGAAAATTTGTGCCATAAGCGATAGTGAAGGCTCAAACATGCCTCATGCTTTATATATTTATGAAAAGAATACAGAAAATTTTCCCTTCACATTGCACATGTTTTGAAAGTTGCATTCAGTCACTTAGAACTGTCAAATTGTTCTTTTAGAGCAACTTAGAATGCAAAGTTAATAGCCTTTTGTTTTGCACTTTACATCCCAATTCTAAGGCCCCGAATTCGGTCTCTTGCATGTGACTTTTCATAATCTAATAATTATAACTCGTCATTTCAGGTGAAGATCCTATTTCAGCCCATAACAAATACCCAGAGCTGTGGGCACAAATTAACAGAGAGTTTGTGGATGAATGGAAAGCTATCCGTTCGAGTGAGGAGAATGAAGACCCCGAAGATGCATTGGTCTTTTTTATGAGGGCAGGTTTCAGAGATAGTCCCAAATGGGGGATGCTATTTTGGGAAGGAGACCAAATGGTAAGTTGGCAGACTAATGATGGAATAAAGAGTGCTGTTGTTGGCCTACTCAGTAGTGGACTTTCTGGGTATGCATTTAATCACAGTGACATTGGAGGGTACTGTGCTGTAAACTTACCTTTCATTAACTATCGAAGAAGTGAAGAGTTGCTTTTGCGATGGATGGAGCTAAATGCTTTCACGACTGTTTTCCGGACACATGAAGTAAGTTCAAATCTGCAACCTGAAATACAAAAGAAGCATCATCATTATCATTAACCATTGTCAAAGAAAGCTAAAGCTACAATGTTGATGTTCCTGAATAAAACCTTGATACGCTTACGTTCTATGATGTTATCAGCTACTGATTTAAAAATCTTGTGCAACTAGGGAAACAAGCCATCTTGCAACAGCCAATTCTACTCAAATGACCGAACTCTGTCACATTTTGCACGGTTGGCTAAGATTTATAAAGCTTGGAAGTTCTACAGAATCCAGCTTGTACAGGTAGTTCCATGACTTCTTGTATACTACACTAGTTTACAGCATCTGGCAACTTCACCAGAAAATCTGACTAGTTGTTTAACTCTTTGAATCACAGGAAGCCGCTGAAAAAGGTCTGCCTGTATGCCGCCACCTATTTCTGCATTACCCAGATGACAAACACGTCCATAACTTGACCTACCAGGAGTTTCTAATCGGCACCGAGATTTTAGTGGTGCCAGTCCTAGACAAAGGCAAGAATATTGTGAAGGCCTATTTTCCAAGAGGAGAAACTTCTTGTTGGGAACACATATGGAGTGGAAAACAATATTCAAAACAGGGTTCCGAAGCAACGGTAGACGCTCCGATTGGGTGTCCTGCTGTATTTGTTAAGACTGGCTCCATTGTTGGACAGACGTTTTTGAAAAATCTTACAGATCTGAAGATTCTTTGAGTTTAAGAAATTTTTTTTTATATTTTTTATCTTTAGTGTTCGTCATATGTGCAGCTCTGCTAATCCCTTGTCTAATTTCACATTCTGAAAATGTACCTTCCAGAGTCATTTTTGTGTTATGGTGGTGGTTTATGGGGGCAGGAGGGTACAGGGAAACCAATTAGCAGCATTTCAACTGGCATATTAGGCCGATTGATACCCATTTCGTTTTTGTTTTCGCTTTTTATGTCAGAGACGGAGGAAACGAGATGTACAAGAAAAGACTCAAAATGAAAAATAAAAAGCAAAAACACTTCTCTCCCATCATATTTCTCCATTCCTCCTTTAGCTGTACAGTTTCCTCGTATTGAAAAAACGAAATAGTTATCAAACGAATCACACAAGCGTATAATTTATAAAATAATATAAGAGAGAGAGAGAGAGAGAGAGAGAGAGAGAGAGAGAGAGAGAGAGAGCGCACAATCTTACATGTGTTCGAGGAGGTGAAGTTAGCGATCGTCTCAGTTTTTGACATTCGTCTTTTATTTGAGTTGGTTTAGAGACGGACTCTGTTGCTCTTGCTGCCAATGGATTCTTTTAAAGGGACCCAGGTTTTATTTATTTAGCTTTTTATTTTTTTCTAATTTTTTGGTATTTGATGCGAATATCATATGTGACAGTATCGAATGATTAAATGGTGAATATATTAAGTAAATAATGTGGCGTAATTAAGCCTGCCATTTCCAAAGTTAGGAATCAAATTGGCTCCGACCTTGCCCTTGCGTATAAAAAAGCTATTTGTGAGCTGCTAATCAGAGTCCAAGTGCCCTATAATATAACCACCGTCTGCAGTTGCTCAAACCAACACCTTTTTTTTTCCGCAATAAATACAAAAACAGAATTTCCTACAACAAATAATAAGACTTCAGAGTCGTCCCATTAGAAACGTAAATCTCCATATACAACAAGGAAACAGAATTTCCTACGATAAAATACAAAAACCTCTAAAAAATCTACCTAAACTCAAGAGGAGCAATTCCATTTCCATACATACTGGCTACGAACCAAAATACGCAACATAAAAGCCCGTTCGATCACTGTGCCAAGAGTTTCTGCTTGTCTGCAAAATTGGTATACAGGTTCACAACTCGTCTTCCCTGGATCAATGGCTCCTTTAAATATCCAACTGATCCAAGTTGACCATGTTCGCAGAATTCTTTATGAGCTCCTTCCGGTAATCCACCTAACACAAAGATAAGTACAATATCTATGTAAACTGGCATTTCACTCAATGATACATTAGTTATGGCATCTGGGAAGCTGAATGACTTCGACCTTAAAACAAATAGCCTATATGCAGTATGTTTCTATATTTCAAATCCCGTTATGACGACGGGTGAATAAAGATGAAACAAATGTAATTTAGTTCCATCATGCATATTTCCCTACTATTTAGTAAATAACTTGGCCGGACTCAATTCCATCAGTGTTTTGGATATTTTAAGACACACCGTAATGCGCACACATGCTAGAGACAGCGAGTGCTTTCATGATACAACCTTGTAGACAACAGAGTGCCTTGGAGTCGCTTTCGATTTTGAAAACTAAAAGGTAGTCCTTAGAAGGCAGCCCTTGCAAATATAAGTGCCAAATAGCTTCAGTAAACCATAACTTAGCAAAATAACCTTTATACACGCTCTACTTACCCGAGCACCCATAAGGGACGAAAACACCATGTTCGCCTCAGCAGCATCCTCAACCCCTAATCGTTTAAGAAGCCTTTGCTCGGGATTCATTGTTGTTTCCCATAACTGGGCGGGCATCATTTCCCCCAGGCCTGCATTGCAACCATAACAACATGATAATTAAACAGCTAGTTCCAACTGAAAGTTAGGTTATACATACTTGAACTCATTAGTAACATAAAAACATAGGGAAGTCCTTTATCTATAGAAACAAATAATTTAATAGACGATTCCATTAGTATGCCCTTGGGATTTATCTTGATTTAATGTTTCCATTACTCGATAGAACAGATGATTGTCAAAGGATTGTATGATAGAATAACCCTAACGCAGAGAGCGTTGCCGAGGTAGACCCTGTTTAATCATGGGATCTATTTTAGGATTATATAATATAATGAACCAAGCTTGAGTAAAACCTAGCTCACTTGTTCAAACTTATGAAGAACACTCGTAAAGCCAGATAATATAAGACTGTATAACAAGTTTCTATGCAGTTAAATTCATTAATCAGATTTATAGTTTTTATACATGTATCATTGATATTACATTTGAACGAAAAGCCATCTTTTGACATTAAAGAAGATACCATTTAGGTACTGATGGATCATTTCCTAGCTTAAGTTTTTTGGGGCCCAATGTTTTTTAATATAGCATCGTAGCTTTAGTTGCTGACGGTTCGAGGATGAAAAACCTCTAATCCCTTCTCCCGCACTTATCCATTAATCTGCAAGGTGCAGGATGGATGTACTAAATGTTTTACAATATATCTGACTCTGTCAGCTTCCTCATGTGCAGGAGGCAGCTGCATGTGAGGGAGTGTGTTGGGTTGACGTGCGTTGTTGACAACAGCTTAAGTTTTTAGGATGTAGAGTGACTGACAGGTCGATGTTGATACAAAACATTGACTGACGGGTTAATGTTGATACAAAAGAGTGACTGGCGGGTTGATGTTGATGGTTTAAAATTTAGGTGCTCGCTTTTGGTCCTAACCGGAAATCTAGCAGAAACAATTTTCACTTGGCATTTGAACAAAACATGTGCTAGAAAGATAATACTATGAATTCTAATATTTAAACACGTCACCTAGTGAAGACAAATTGCCTCTCATCTAGTAAACCGCAGAAAGTTAAAAACAAAGTTGACCAATTAATGTCATTGACACCAATTGTAGTCATCCAGTAATCTGCTTGTACACATCATCTCCTCTATATAATTGCACACAAACATAACATTTTAATACAGTCTAAGGCATGAGGAGGGTAAGCTGACCGTTGTGGGCACTAATGGCTCTGCCACGCCCATAAGGACCTACTGACTTGAAAATACATATGCCCTTACAAAATTAGGAGTGCATTTATCTGCCACTGACTTCATGCATTGAACCATATAAACTTCAGTTTCATAATGTTCATACTTCATACTAACCTTTGAACCTCTGAATGTTGTAAGACGCATTCGAAGGGAAGGAGTTCTGAAGCATTTTAAGTTCAGCTTCATCATAGCAATATTTGGCTTGCTTTCCCCTCTCAACCTGGTCATTTCAGCAAAAAACAATGAACTTAACTCTATACTGTTCTAAAAAATCCCTCTGATTAATTCAGACAAAAATGCAAACCTTGTAAAGCGGTGGAACGCCGACATATATGTAGCCCTCATCAAATAAGGCTCTCTGCAAGCCAGAACTACTGCATCATGTTTGTATCCATTGTAAATAACTGAGTGAGGTTTATTCCATTCCCTACCTGATATCTGAAGAAAAATGTCAGTAGCAGAGTACGGATGTGAGCACCATCTATATCAGCATCTGTTAAAATGATAATCTTATGGTAACGTAGAGCCTCCTTCTTGAAGTCCTCTCCCTGAAACAAAGAAGATTATATAGATGATTTCTTTAAAATAAATAAATAAATAAATTAATAATTAATAATAATAAATGAAAACTTAAACAAAATCTATTCAACCTTCACCCCAAGTCCAAGACCAAGAATTAGATTTTGAATCTCTTCATTTTTATACATTGCTGCCTCATCCTTCCTTTCAATGTTCAGGATTTTACCCCTCAATGGAAGAATGGCCTGCAGAAAATATTTCACAATATAAATTACAGCCATCTCATAACTTTTCAGAACAAAAAAATGGACGATCCATTTTAAGAAGGCTATTGTTTTCAAATCGTTGTATCTGATTCCCAATGCATTACGAAGGCATAGCAAGAACAACAGTCTTGTCAAGCCACAAATGTCACAATGCCATCAGATGGAGGTCAAGACAAATAATGTATCAAGTCATAATTTTATCTGAGAAGTATGACACAATCCTCAATGTTATTACCACAGCAAAACACTCTGTGGATACAAAATGAAAGTTAGCATGATTGATCCCGTATACAGTAAGAGTAGCAGAATGTTGGGCGATCGTCGTACGCCACTAAAGCTCAAGGGAAAAATTTATGGGACAGCAATAAGGCCAGCAATGCTTTATGGCATGGAATGTTGGGCGGTCAAAAAACAACCCGTGCAAAAAATGAGTGTAGCGGAGATGATAATGCTTTGTTGGATGTGTGGGCACACGAGAAAGGATATGATTAAGAATGAGAATATCCGAGGTAAAGTAGGGTGGCCGCAATTGAAGATAAGATGAGAGAAAATTAGTTAAGGGGGTTTGGACACATGAACCAACAAACTACAAATGCTCCGATTAGAAGATGCAACTATGAGACTGAGGCACATGGAAGAAGGGGGAGGGAGACCTAGGAAGACTTTGAAAGAGACTTTATGCAAAGATATGGAGTACTTGGAGCAAAACCGAGCGCAGTGACGTTCTAGGATTCATATAGCTGACCCTACTTGGGATAAGGCTTGGTTGGTTGTTTTTGTATGCTTAAAACAAATCTACTGATTCACATCACTAATAAAAAGTTCTATTAAAACAGCGGCGGTATGCCATTTGATTCTGTTACATTAAAAGCATTTGTTTTTTCACTTCACAATTGAAAGCCAAAACTACAAATTAACAATAATTTACCTGAAAGCGCCTATCACGACCCTGTTTTGCACTTCCACCCGCTGAATCACCTTCAACTATAAAGATTTCTGTAAACATAAAACAGCAAGTAACACAAATTTAATGCTCACCAATATAATGCAATAGTTTCTTAGAATATTAAGGGCAACAAGATGAGAGAAATCCATATCAAGAAAATCCTTTACAATTCAATTATACAACCACAACTCTTAATTACACTTATATCATACCAAAATCAGATCAAGCCATAAAAATGTCTCGTTACTTTAAGTTGTAAACACACAAGAGCAGATGATGCATTCAATCTCACCAATAATGCTGGAACCATTTATCATTACTGTGTAAGCACAAAAATTCTATGCAAATACGTGGAATGTGACTGTTCTAGGAAACTAACAGGAGAACCAAAATAGACACCGGTGGACCATGAAATCTATCATTTGACAGCCTTCTAGGTAACAACATGCTTGTGATAACTGAATTCATTACTGAAGAACACCGGTAGTTGGACTCATTATGTCAGCTAAATATATATCAAATAGTAAAGCCTAACCATGAGAGAAGAAAAACCAAAAAGATTTCAGATCAGGATTTTCACATATCCTGTTCCCCAACTAAATTTATCATATGATAAATAAAAATTGCTCATAAATAACAATTTTAAGAGAGTGAACTCTTTAGTATCAACTAATGCAAACATCGAGATATGTTTCATCTCAAGTAGCTGATGAATTTAAAGGAAAAGAATGATGATCAAGTGTTGAGTAGGGTTAATTATAAAAAAAAAAAAAAAAAAAAAAAAAACTGTTGAGTAGTGTTAATACTTAATATATTCTCTAAGAAGCAAATGTAACAATATTCATAAAAGATCCATAAAAAAAAAATAATAAAATGAAGTTTCCAGAAACGAACAGTGGAAAATAGAAAGTCCTAACAGCCTGTTTGAATTATCATGTTTATGAAGGTTGCATTGGAAAATCCAATAGTGAATAAAGACAGACTTTGGAATTTATAAATTCAACTACAAGGAATAGGTAGCTGAAGTAATCTGTAATCCTTGCAACTGTTAAGTTTAAGAAGACTAGAACTATAAAATTTGGATTCAGAAGTAGAGTTAGAGCATGATTACAATCAAAACATCTAAACCTAATAACCAGAAAATCAAACGACATTCCTTTGATAATCTGATATCAGCTTCAAACAAGATGGTGCAAACATACCTGATTCTTCAGGATTTGTTGATGAGCAATCAGATAGTTTTCCTGGGAGAGAAGATGCTCTCAAAACACTCTTTTGTCTAACTAGTTCTCTTGCCCTCTTTGCAGCCAGAGCTGCCTAGACAAGGAAACATTATACATGAGGAAAATATCTCCAGTATAATCTATGTAAACTTCATGCATCAAAGCACTATTTTAATTTACAAGGATACCTTGAGAGCATTTAAAGACTTTGAAAGGATTGAATCCAGTACATCTGGATGCAACTCCAAGTATTCCGTAAGATACTCTTGAAGTGATTGATCAACCACTCTCCGCACTTCTGGATTTCCCAACCTAGTCTTTTAAAACAGAACAAACAACAAAATAAGGGTACAATGGCAAAGCCTAAGATGCCCCTAGAAACAGTCCAGCCAAATCATTATTACACATCAGGATTAATACAAATAGGTAGTACCTTTGTTTGGCCTTCAAATTCCGGATTGGGAACTTTGACCGAGATGACGCATGTCAATCCTTCTCTCACATGCTCACCACTCAAAGTAATATCCTTTTCCTGGACAAAATAATAATGCGCCTCAAAATAATGAAACTGTTTTTTTTTAATTATGTACTTTGTATTTATAATTAAATTAACCATTAAGATGAGTTAATTGTAGATAATTAAATCTTCTAAGCTTAATATATAACGAACCAGCTTAGGCAGACAACATTTCACCTATAACAGAACTGAAATGCATTACTAAATTACTCACGCTTGTCACTATCTTTTCTGATAAACATCAAAATTATATCTTCTTAAAGTGCGTGTCTGCGAGAGACAGCCCATTGTGCAAAGTGATATAAGTGTATTTGTACCTGACAGACAATTAGAAAATCCAAAAGTTTAATGATGAAGAGTCGCTTTAAATTTAATGAATACAATTTCAGACCACCTTTCAAGAAATAAAATTATATAAATAAGGATAAAATTAAAAGAAGAAGCCAAAAGAGTTATTTCTGAAAGAATGAAAACAGAGAAGGGATGCACCTTGATAACTTTTGACTTCTTTCCAAGACTATTTAGAGTTCTTGTTAATGAAGCCTTTGTTCCATCAATATGAGTTCCTCCATCAACAGTCCGTATGCTATTAGCATACCCAAGCATTGTATCTGAATATGCATCAGAACACCTAGTACCATATCATCATAGTAATACAAGAACTGGCTGTCAACAATTTGCAAAATTTTACCCCATGTAAAATTCACTTCAAAATTTATAACAAGAAATCTTCTTAATGAAGGGTATGTAAAATACATAACGAAGTTAATTACCACTGGAGAGCTACATCAATAATGATTCCATCTACTTCCTTTCTAAAGCCAACCACATCATGAAGCGGTTTCTGAATAAAAGAGGTCAATGAACCATCTTTAGAAAATTATGCAAATCAGAAGCCACCAATTAAAAATATCAAATTGTTCATACAGATACACATTATGAAGTAATTATCCTTGTATGTTGCCAAGTGACATGTACTTAACTACACGTCAAGAAGTTTCTAGAAAATTCTTAGAAAATTCTTAACTACACATTATCCTTGTTATTTGTGTAGAATACTCATATAGGTGCTAAGATTCACCGACCGTTGTGTAGATCACAATAGAATGATGTCCAGTAATTGATACTATTCTTTTCTTACAAATGAAATTCTTAGAATACAACAAAATCGAGGTACATGTGTAGTATACAAGAAGCCCTATCCCAGAGTTCAAAAGGAAGAAGTGGGAGAGTTAGTATTTCTTTACACATCTGCTTCACTCGCTTTGCTTGAGAACTGTGAACCAACATCACTAACAGTAAATTTACCTAGATCAAATTTAGAACAAGCAATTATAATGGTGAAACAAAACAATTGCAAAGATAAGAGGTTGAGCATACCTTATCAGTATTTAGCCATTTCACATATTCATTCAAACCCCCTACATAGAAGTATTCATTGTGGTGGTTCTTCACTGGATCGATATCCTCTTGTCTAAGAGCGAACATGAGCTGGAAACAACAGAAGATTATAAGATGTCGAGTACAGAAAAAACACTAAGCCTATCTTATGATGCCTGTTTCCCATAAAAATGAAAATCCAAAAAAATTATCAAAGACAAATACAACTGCAGATCAGAAGATTTATTTGTTAAAAGATAGTGGGGAATGATAATTGAGAATTAAAAGCAGTGACTTCACATTTGGGTTTAGAAAAGCTAGCTCCCTAATTCGTCCAGCTATCGTGTTGTAGTCAAACTGAATAGTAGTTGTGAAGACTGCAGGAAGAGATGAGAATCAGATAAAGCAAACATAAATCACCAAATAATTGGGAATAAATTTTAAACTATGACCATCAAATTCACTGGGACTCAAAGGATATAAGAAAAACCTTCTTTGTCAGGCCAAAATCTGATGCGTGTTCCATGCCGATCTTGGAATTCAACCGGAAGCACATGACAGGATAGAGTTGTCACAGGCTTTCCACGACAATACTTCTGCTGATATTCCATTCCATCACGCCAAACAGTAACTTCTAATGCCTGCAAGGCCAGGCATCACAATTTAGATGCAAGACACTGATAACCAGAGTATTGAACACCATAAACAGATAGAGGTGAATTTGTGTTGGCTATTTTAGACAATTTAGTTGAAGGAATTTTAGCATTATGGAAGGAAATGTGGAGGTGGCCATCCTGAGGGATGAAAAGAGAGGATAACCTAAACAATTTAAAGTATAAATGAATCCTCGAACATCGAAATTTGCACAAAGACAGGAAAAATTACCTAACAAATTTAGCTGAACTGATGATGCATACCTCAGACAAGGCATTGACGACTGATAAACCCACACCATGCAATCCACCAGACACACTATAGCCACTACTTGAACCACCAAACTTCCCACCAGCATGTAAAACCTGAAAAACAATTCATATATCATGTATAAAATAAAAGGTTCAAGACTCTCCAGTTTTGTAAGATCTTTCTATCACTAGAAATCCAGAAACAGTTGAATTCTATTATCCATAGTTCAGATCTTGAAGATGCCATTGAAAAATGTGCTCAAGCTTTGACTTATCTAAGACAGCTTATAACCAAAGAGGCAATTATTTATTTGATATTGGTGTAAGAAATAACGGACCCTGTACAATTTGAAGCTGATCCTTTCCACCCCTACACCAAAATTAGAAATGAAAATGATAATTTATGTAAAAATACCGTCAACACAGTCTCCAAGGAAGATTTCTTGGTTGCTGGGTGCACATCAGTCGGAATCTGCAATGAACAAGAGCATAAAAAGCACAGTTAAAGACAGTAGCAGCATATATTTAAAGCTGGATCATAACTGAAATTTATTGAGAAAAATATTAAAAGAAATCCTAATATAATGTGTGGTCAGATGCAAAACTCTAGAAACACTGCATGGGTACTGAATCACAATATTGTAGTCCCTACATGTACAGTACAGCTCTCGTAAATGTAGTTTTGCAATGAGTACTAAAAATCTACTGAGCATAGAGGCGATCAGCCTTTTTTAAACCCAGAAATCCCCTCAAAAGCAGCACACTTGGCTCCAGAATAGGGTCTTCCCACGAAATCCTACAATCTTTGCAAGGCAGGAAACTTCAGAAAATAGTCAAATAGGTACCTTGGGAAAAATTAAAGGACCCCACTAAACCCTCGTTGGTCAGCGAAAATATATATAAGGACCAAAGGACCCCCATACTTGAACTTTTGTTATTGTTATGTGCTCTAATATGTTTATTGCACTGCAGAATTTAGGCTGCATATTTAACAAATCTGATGAACAATTTACAGACTCTGGACATATTGACTACGCATATGAGATATAAGTTATAACACAGGAATTCTTAAGCTTTTGACTAAAAGGTGAATAGAATGGAGCATACCCCACGACCATTGTCAGTGATGCTCACAGAACCATCTGCGAGAAAAATGACCTCAATCTTTGAAGCAAATCCGGCTTGAGCCTCGTCAACTGCATTATCTAATATTTCATATACCTAAAATAACATGATCAGAAACTAGTAAAAGCACGTCATTCAAACTGGAAAGATAAAAGGTGAGTACAAAGAGTACCAAATGGTGAAGACCACGAAGTCCAGTGCTCCCAATATACATTCCTGGCCTTTTCCTAACAGGGTCTAAGCCTTCCAATACCTGAACATGAAAGACATTATATCACCAAACCAAAACCAAGTCGAAATAACGGTTTACAACCCCCACCCCAAAACTCAGACAAAAACAGCTTAATAACATTTACTTATCCATTTCAAAATACAGAAAAAAATGCACAAAGCACAAAAAGAACAGAAAATTGCACAAAGTTAATAGCTGAAAGAGAATAGAAATTCTGTATCCGCAATCGTGTAAAAAAGTGAGTAGCTTACCTGAATCTGATCCGACCCATAAGCACTGGAGCCAGTGGTGCCTTGAAAAGCCTCGGTTGCAGTGGTAGACGACATGAAAGCTCTTGCAGAAACCACATTTCGATCCACACAGCAGCTACCAACGCCATTCAATGGCAATTCCGCCCTGCCGCCACCAAAAACTAAAACCCTTAAACACTTTTCACTTTCCCAGAAGAAAAAAAAAACAAATAATAACCACAAAAATCTTATAGCAAAACTAAGAAATGAAGAAATAAATTTATTCGGAATTAACAGAAAAATAAAATCTTTTGGGATAAGACTACTGATAGAGTAGCCTTTCCAGCGTTTTCTAGGGATCCAAACAGGAATTAAGCAGAAGGTGAGGGGCAAAATAGGAAAGAGGAGAGCACCTGGTTTGTGGGTTGAAGAGGAGAGAGGGACGAGCAAGCGAGGGAGACGAAGAGGGAGACGGGAAGTTAGGGCGGAGAGAGGACCGGGAGAAAAAGCGCAAGGCCATGAAGCGAAGATAAGAGGGAGGAGGAGGAGGAGGTCGAAGAAGAAGAAGCGCCATCAGTATTTGGATTTCAACCAAATCATTTTTTACAGGGTTTATCTTTTTATAGGGTTTTTCTTTTCCTTTTTCTCCTTAAAAAAAATAAATTAAAACGATAAACCTTTTTTTTTCGCCAAAAATGTTATATTGTACCATCACTTATTTCAACTCTCTAATAGAGATGAGACCCGCATGCATTAACGAACCCTACCTTTATTAGTAACTAGCCTCTTCGCACGCGCTCACGCGCATGCAAGAGGCATTTTTTCATCACGGGCGCTACTCGCCCTTTAAAATGCGCCCCTAAAGATGTGTTACTTTGGTTATGCATGTGAGAATGTCATAACAATTTCTTATTATTTTCTTTTCTTCAATCATCTCCTTATGATATTTTTTTTCTCTACGATTATGTTACAAACTATTATTATAACCATGCTTTCTAATTATCGCACATAGTCAAGGCTTATTGTTCTGTAATTCGGAGTGTTACACCCAAAGAACTTTTACATTTGTCGAAGCCACGTATGCCAATTTGTAGGCCATTGTTATTATTTTTTAGGGTTTTTATCACAAATGGTCCCTGAAATTGATCCACCTCATCAAGATGGTCCCTGAAATTGAAAATCAATCAATGTTGTCACAAATCAATGTGGTCCTTCCGTTACAATTCTGTTAAAAATTTCGTTATATGCTGATGTGGCACACAAGTGGATCCCACAATGTAATTAAATATTGCCATGTGGATTAAAAATATTTAAATAATAATTAAAAATTTATTTTATACAATTAAAAAAAAATGATTGTTCATCTTCTTCTTCCCTTCCTACCCAACGACTCACCATTAAAAAATCGAACCGGATGCCTCTGGAGGCTCGCATCGAGCTTCCTCAGAAGCTTCAACACCGCTTCCCAAAACCCAACTTCCGCCGCCGCTTCTTCTTGTTCGGCTTCATAGAAACCCATGCGGAAGAAGAAGAAGAACCTTTTCGAGGTAGCCCGGTTTCTTCCCAACTAGGGATTGGGGTACAGAATGGCTAAGACCTACTGGGTCGACGTCTCTTACCAGATTACCAAAATCAATCTTTACAAGGTATTGATTGCTATCAAAGTTTCCCAAATTTTGCTGGGGTTTTTGGGTAAGAGGGGAAGAAGCTTCTTTTTTTTTTTTTCTCCTTTTTTTTTGTTTTTAATTGTATAAAATAATTTTTTTAATTATTATTTAAATATTTTTAATCCACAAGGCAATATTTAATTACATTGTGGGATCCACTTGTGTGCCACATCAGCACATAATGGAATTTTTAACACAATTGTAACAGAAGGACCACATTGATTTGCGACACCCAATTTCAGGGACGACATTGATCGATTTTCAATTTCAGGGACCATCTTGATGAGATGGGTCAATTTCAGGGACCATTTGTGATAAAGACCCTATTTTTTATCATTGGTGCCACATGCGCAAACGTTTTTTTTATCACAAGCACCAAAACAAATAAGTATGCAATCTGAATTTTTCCGACTATTAAGAAAGATAAAATGCACAAATATTGTCTACAAATTTAGTCTCCATAGTATTACCCATATTGTTATCTTTGAAATCCATTATTCAATGATGACAATAAATTCTACAACATCAGCACTACAAATAGAGTACAACTAAAATGAATTTGGATATTGTATTTTTGAAAAAAAAGAACTTGTAGAAAAAAAAAAGAACAAAATGCAATTACAATTACAGTACAAAATGCATAAAAAACCTTAATTCACTCTGAAGTTGGTGTAGCAAAGGAATGCGTACGATTGCAATTACAGTACAAAATGCAGAAAAAATGTATCAAGAGAAAATGGTGAAGCTGTGAATATAAAACTGAATTGATTGTTGGTCGTACGTATTAGATATAAGTGATTGCAATCGTATGCAGAGACGATGAATTACAAAAGTGTTTTGATATCTTTTTTTCTACGGGGATTAAATTCTCAAGGCCTTGTATGATGATAAGAACGAAACCAAATATCTTAAATCAGAATCCATAATCTCTGGAATTGAAAGTTAACTTTGTTTGCAAGGAAATGAAATCCTACCAGTGAAAAGCAATTTGTAGCACGAGCTTTTAGAATTCACCCAGCTGTTCCGAAAATATTGGTTTGATATCCTTTTCTCTACAGGCACTGATTTTTAATCAAATGCTAATTGAACTTATAAATTTCTATTAGGTTTTAGACATTGGCATGTCAACGTTGTGCACATTAAAAATGTTGTTTGTCACCAATTGCAAGTAAAATTGACAATTCGCTATCAGGTGGTACTTGTTTGCAAAAGTACAAAAATTATACAAAAATTTGTTATTTCATTCACTACACACGGAAAGCAAAATTATATTTCATATACTCTTATATTTTTCTCCTCAATCCACATATAATTCAAAAACCTTTGTGTTTAATGTTTATACTTTTGTCCTCCACAATGAGGGCAGTCAAGAACTAATCTCCATCTTCCATACTTGTTTTCTCTTTGGCATAGCAGATCTCCAGTGGTTCATTCTCTTTGCACTGATCACCATAGAAAAGAGGAAATTTATTTATTTATTTTCAAATGAAGAAGACGTCCAACTTGTCACCAAAACATTGGAGTAAAAGCATACAAATGAAGCCATATAGAATTGTTTGAAACTAAGATATATAAAATCCAAAACAAAAACCTGATTAAGCAAGACAACACATAGTCCTGAATTCTTATTTGGATGGACTTCAAATAGCTTGCAAAAATGCTTACGGTTCCTTGTCAATCCAAACAATCAAAAAGCTTTATCTTGTTCCTGGCCAGTCAAGAAAAAAAACACACAGAATGAAAAGAAATGAAACAATAACAGATAAAACAATCGTGGAGAACTAAGAGCAAAGCAATTGTAATTTTGCAAATCGAATCTACTACAATAAAAATCCAATCATATATCAAAATGAGGGAGATCAAAACCTTATATCTCCACATACGCTTACACTCATGTGAGAGGCCTTTTTTAATCACGGGCACTACATGCCCCTAAAGATGACGAATGCATACAACATATACATTAGATGGGTATGTTTGGTTTCAATCTATTAAACTATGTCAATTAGATCGCAGACAACATGCCTATATTTTGATTTCCTTCAGAAAAATCAATGGACCAGTCAATACAAAATTCGGATGACCACATTATGGGCATGAACAATTTTCTGCAGGGTTATTTGTCCTTATGATTGAATATGATTTACAGTTTAACTTCTCTTGTATAATTAGTGCAATTATTTTAACTGTGCAAGGTTTTTGGGTAATCATATTGCATTCCATTAGAATCAGAAGTGTTGGAGCACTTTGATCCTCTTGCCATAAGTATTCATTTTGTTATCTTCAGAAGGATTTTTTATTTTTATTTTTACCATTTAGATCTCATGTAAAACTACTCAAATGCATCCCTACAGTAAGTAACATAGGAAAGAGATGAGGAAAAAAAATGGATAGCCTAAGTTTATTAGAAAACAATCACACGACACTCGAAAAAAAAGTAGGTAAGATCATACAGAATACCATACCTTTTCTATAAGAAAAATCCACATGAGAAATGCCTTAAAGTTCTCCATTCATCTGCAAAGAAACGAAGGTACCCGTTATGCTCTACAGTTTGTGTTCTTTCTCACAAAACTGCCCATTGCTTTACAGTTTCATCCCATGTTTATCCTTTTGAATATTCCATTGGAGGAGACTGGTGAGCATATGGAAGAAGATGGAGGATTTCAATCCAACATGAAACTGTAAGGTGCAAATGTAGTGGGGGTGAAACTCTTCCGAATTTTCCTCTTCCTCTTCATATTCTTCGCCATCCTCATTGTCCTCAGAATCCTCATATTCATCGCCTGACTGACCATATTCCTATGCCAAAACAACATATATCAATTGTTAAACTAATTACTTCAAAAAATAATACAGTATAATTACTTCAAAAAATAATAGAGTATCGTGATAAAAAAATTTAGATACAAAAAGTCAATGGTTGAAGATTGAAAATTTGGTTACATATCTATCATATCCCCGCATTCCCTTTTGAAATAAGCAATTACTAATACAGAGTACCTGAAAATCAGCACACCAAAAAAAAAAACTCTAATTTTGATTATGTTGAACAATTATGAATACGGAAAAATCACACAAACAATCCCTAATTTTTATCACATACTTAATATGCAATGGCCTAAAACAATGCAAAATCTAATCAAGTTCATCAAATTCAATAATAATTATACATCAAAGACACAATCTTTTTGTATCCAAAACCTAAAATACCATGCAAGGACCATAAATTTTCCGAATTTCCAAGCAGCAATTCAATCTCTCAATTCGTAAACAAATTCTTCCAGAAGAGAGTGACGTGGGGTAGTAGGAGGAGGGAGGACGCTTCGTGCAGAGAAGCTACAAATTAAACTAAGCAAATTAAATTTTTTTGATCGAAATTAGCAGAAGACCAAACTTACGCAAAAAAAAATAATAAAGAGTCTTGCCATTGAAATTGAATTACATGTCCAAGCCTTTTTGCCCCAACAAACACCATCTTCAAAATACGCACATCGGCTCCGAACTGCGAACGGATGTCCGTTACCATACGAAATAACAAAACTTTATTCGGATGAAGATCTTAAAACACAAAGCAATTTCATATTGTTGAACAGATCGTTAGTTTAAACCTGTAGTAATTCATAACATTCACAGATCTTCATCAGAAATGAACAACTACAAATTAAACTAAGAAAATTAATTTTTTTTAGAGTTCAGTCGAAATCAACAGAAGATCAAAATTATCCAAAAGAAACGGTCGATCTTGGCATTGAAATTGAAGTACCTGTCCAAGCGTTTTTTGACACACCCCGACCAAAATCAAGACGTGCTGGCCGTCACGTGAGGGTGACGTAGCCATGTGAGTAGTGCGGAAGCGATAAGAAGATAAGAATGTGAATAATTAAAAACCAACCTAGGAACTTACTAAAGGAATAACATGAAAGTGTAAGAGTGAAGAGTTAAGTGTCACATCACAATATCAGAATATAAATGGCCTAGGAACAGTCTAGCAAATTATGATAAGTTTAAACCTCGAAGGCTAACAAATTTACATTAGCTAAGTCTGTCAGAACCGCCTTCAGAACCTCGTGAACCACAGCTTCCAAATCACCTAATACCTGGAGGGGCGCAAAACAAAAGCGTGAGTGGGCAAAAACAAAGGTTTTCCAAAAACATTTACTTCTCAAAAGTTCTAACCCCTCACTGTAAAACTTGTATAGCTTTCCCATAAAATAGAACATATATATAAATATATACGTGTCTCAAACTCAAAACAAAATCTCGAATCAATGTCAAGGTATGATGCCATATAAGATATCAACAATATAGTCAAATTTCATAAATGAATAGCTCGTATGAAAGAGAATGCACTAACAATAAAATGCATATGTGTCAACCGGATCCACTTAAGGTGGCCTATACAGTTGAACCTATAGCTGGTCTGGCATGCCTGCATACGAGTCGGAACCACCTCTAGCGGTCTGTGCGACGATATTATGTCGGAACTATCGCTAATGGTCTGTACGACAAGAATGAGTATATCGGAACCGTCACTAACGGTACGATAAGAATGAATATATCGAAACCGTCGCTAACGGTCTGTACGATAAGAATAAGTATGTCGGAACCGTCGCTAACGGTCTGTACGACAAGACTATGTCATCAGGCAAAACCATAACCTTACATCCTAACCTTAACCACAAAACCTTACCTGGAACTTACCTGAGCGTCCACAGCACCAACAATAGCATAATTGAATTTAGAATGCCATTCTAACATAATGATAATGCATGATGGCAATTGCATGAATAAAACTACTTAAATACGTTTTATGGGAAAAACACTATGCATATACAGATATATACAAAATAAATGCCCACTCACTGGTATGTGGAAGGGTCGTAACCCCCGAGTTTCGCCTGGTTACGCTCGTCCTTCGCGTAAGTCTCGCCTATATGCGAAACAACTGATTTAAGCTTTAAATTCCACCATATCACGTCGGAGACGGTTCGAAAATCTGGTCACCATTGTGCAAGTTCGTATCTGGGCTTCCTGACGTCCAAAACACCTCAACGTTGCACTCCGAGCATCGTGAGGATGTCTTAAAGCTCACTATGGTCTTGGAATTCGAAGAAAATCCTCCGTTTAAAAGTTGGTGAATAGTGCCAACTTTGGAGGTTCGGTTTTCACTGAGTTTTCGAGGGTTTCACGTACAACCAAAGGTATGGTTGTACTCAGGGACTCTCAAGGATCACAAAGATGGTCCTAGAATGCTCGATCTAAGAAGTTTTGGTTTGATTTGGGTGTTGCCGTACAATTTGCAGAGAGAGAGAGAAAGAGCACGGGTCCGAGAGAGAAGAGAGAGAAGAAGGGTTTCAGATGGGTGTGTGTGTGTACGTGGTCCTCACACAGCCAATCAACACAAACAAAAATCTATGACCTAGGTTCTAATTGGTCCTCAACCAATTTTTACTACAACCTAACTAACTAATTAAACCCTAACCCTAACTCTAATCTAATAGGTTCCTACAAACTAGGAAGTACAATAATTGGTCCAACCAACCTTTTTGGGTCTTCAAACTTAGCCCAAAAATAAGAATTTAACCCAACGCTCAAGGGTAATTTCGTACTTTCACATTTTCGAGTATAATAAATGTACAAAAATCGGGACGGGCTGTCACATTTTTTGCCTAGCGTCCACCATTTTTAAAATATGCAAATCGGCTCCGAGCTGTAATACCTTATCAAAATTGAACAAAAACTGAGCAAAATGAATAGGAAATTTAAGACGATGAAAGTGAACGAAGAAGAAGCATAAAACAGACGATGTGAGAAACGGCTATGTACGGTTGAGTTCGTTTCTCCTTTTTCTATGAATGGTGGGAATTGAGTAAGTCGTTGTGGCCTCTTGAACGTGCGGTCGGTTGCAGTTTCCATCGTAGCAACTGCTTGTAGAATGTCTTTCATCTGAAGGGTCACAATTTGTTTGAAAGGGGGATGTCTTTCATCTAACGGTTGTAAAAACATCTCTGAATATTATATTGTGCGTATTCACTACAGGAAAATGAATTATTAGGGGCAGTCAATTAGGTGCAGATTAAAAGAATCGCATCTATTAATGAGTTTTTAGAGGCAAAATTTTTAATTGCCCCTATTAGTAGTATTAGGTGTGTTTAAAATAGCATCAAATATTAAAGAGGGATAGGGTGGGAAGATTGCCGCCAAAAAAATTCACCAAAAATTTACAGCTGTCATTTTTAATAAATAGGTGGGGTATTATTCGCCCCTAATGTTTTCGTTATTAATTTTTAAGTATTTTGTGCCTAATATTATTTGTTTTAATTAAATTTCTTTTTTATTTTTGTGCCAAAATTATTTAGCTCAATAGAGAGCTTAATTTTTGGAGAGTTGCCGACTATGAAATTGCAAAGGGAGGGAGAGTTTTGTTAAAACTTCAATTCCCTCTCTTTAGTTTTAAATGAATTAAACCTAAACTAACATTTATTTTAATTTATTTTATTCTTTTTGTTCTTCAGTTTCTACTTTTTCCTGTTCACGCCATCTTTGTTTCTCTCGTTTTCTCCCAGTCTCGTTTTATCTCGATCGTCCTTATTTTCTACTTCATCCAACTATGAACGCTCCATGGTAAGCAAAAAAAAATATCTTCTTTTTAATTTACTCTTATCGTTTCTCCTTTTAGATGATTCATATTTTTCTATTGATGAATTGATTTAACTGACTTAGTGTTTGGTTTTTAATTTAAAGGCTGCAGACATACCATATGCGATTTTGAATGTGTAGTTGGCTCACAATTTTCGAAGGTAGGTTCTTGAATGATTAATTTAGGGTTTTTTTTTTCCTGAAATTTAGTGCCCCTTCTAGATAACAATTACGAAAAATACACACAACTACCTGCCATCTAAGCTATTTGCAACAAACAAAATCACAGCCTCTCTGTCTGCTACTATTTGTCGCTGTTGCTGCAATACTAATTCACTGCCTGCTGCGTACGTATATAATATTGATATGTTTTTAACTTGTCGTGTGTAGGTTAAATTTGGATATATTTCCAACTTGTACTCTTTATTGTTTTTAACTTGTCCTGTGTAGGTTAAATTTGGATATATTTCTAACTTGTACTCTTTATGGTGCAGAAACTAACCAAGAGGATTGCTTTGTATCTATAAAGTTGAAAGCTTAATTAAGGTGAGCGTGATTGCTTCTTAATTGGCAGGGTGTAAAGTCTTTGTCATGTTTTTATTTTATTTATCTATATTTATTGTTCTGCATAATAGGAAAATATGGATAAAAGTTGGGTACATTTGGATCGGTCCTCCGATGAGTATAGTGTAGGGTTGAATTTGTTTATAAATGAATCCATTTGTCATTCTAATCGTAGAGATAAGATAATATGTCCTTGCAAATAATGTTGCAACCGGTATTATCAAGATATAATAATTGTCAAGGGGCATCTTCTTTGGAATGGAATGGATCCCATGTATATGACAGCTCGTTGGACGCATCATGGGGAGACTTACATCAATTCTAAAATAAATACAATCCAAACATATTCTATTGAGGAAGAAGAGGCCCCATATTTAAAATGGAATTGAATCATAATGTAACTTTTTGGTACTTTATGTTGGTTTAACTATTTAGATGAGGCCCCATGAGGAGCATTCTAATTTGAATGAGGATTATAGCTCAGACGACATCATAGAAGAAGATGATGAAAATGGTATGTGTTTCCATAGAATTTGAACTCGTTTTTGTTAAGTTCCTCATTGTTCTTATTATGTGTACTTTTTTGGACAAATTATTATGTGTACTTTATATGCACTAATTCTGCAGGTCAAGTTAAAGAGAAAAAGGGTCGTGGTTATGATAAGCCTACTTGGGGCAAATCAGGTAAGGAGTACATTGAGTTCACAAAAGATGGATTATGCCTCGTGCCCAAGGATGCCAAGTTATCTAGATTCTTAGGTAGCTTGGCAAGAACTTCAAACTTACTTCCACTCAAGCCTCAGGATTGGCACTTGCTTGACAATAAGGATAATACTATAGAGGAAGTGTGGAGGATCATACATGTAGGTAACACTACTTAAATGGAATAATTATTGCAAATACCTATTATAACACTACTTTTTGTTGTAGGATTCTATTGATTGGCGATCAGAAGATATTATTAATATTCCTATTATTCGCCTTAACTTGTTGAATAAAGTGGCCACAAGGTGGAGAAATTACAAGGCCACAGTAAAAGAAAAGTACTACACTCCATATGTTGGCATGCCAGAACGTTTCATGTGTGGAGATAACCGTGTAGACCCGGTCCAATGGAAGGCTATGGTTGATTACTGGGACAACGATCAAAAAAATAAAGTAAATACTATTTTCTCTAAATAATACATTAATAGGTTATGGAAATCAGAGAGGGCGTTGACCCTTATATCCATGGATCAGAGGTTCAGTTTCTAAATCAAAGGTTCAGTTTGTTGGATAATCATTTAGGCCATTAGATGTGAATTGATCTAAAGGCTTAGAATAAGAGAAAGAATATTTGTCCTTTAATCCTAACTCTATATTAGTCGTATGATATATAAACATGTGTTACTTTTTTAATAACAGATTAGGGTTGAAGTGAATGTTACCAATCGCAAGAAGCAAAAGATTAATCACACTGGTGGCACAAAGAGCTTCGCACGACACATAGCTGATTTTGTAAGTATTGCTTAATCTTATTTAGTTTGTTGAAATATAAACAAGATGTGATTGTATGAATTGTGTATGCATTTCTGTCTTTTTATTGTTGTATGCATTTTGAATAATGATGGCCGGCCTTTGCCCACTCCCTACGCGCCTATTTCTCATAGTGTTATTTTATATGCTCACAAGAAGAACTCACACACACACACACACACACACTCACATTTCTTATCACGTCAACATTTTTATTTTATAATCTAGAGACGTTTTATTAAATCTGTTGGTATTATTACTTATTTGATACTTGGGAGTGAACTGCATTTTACATTGGTTTATTTTTAGATATAATAAGGAGAGAATTTGTTGAACCAACTTGTTTAAGTGGACTTTATTAAATCTGCGTTTAGTTCACACACTTCCATCTTAATCTCCTCATGTTGCCTGTATAGGCTCATGCTCTCCTAAGGTCATCGTTTTGTGGACATGTGAGAACCAAATGCATATTAGCTACAAAATTATACTAGTTTAGATTCAAAGGCTTAATATATTTGACAACTTAACTATAATGAAACCATCTATTTATTTTAGGTGGCTATCTCTGATATTATGTTTCTTTTATTATTTTCTTTTAGGAAACCACATTCGATTCAAAACTAATGAAAAAGAAATGAAAGTATTTATATTAGGTAGGATTTCATCTTCAATATTATTACTTATTTGATGCATTATAATGTTAGGAGAAAAAACATGATCGAAAGCTTGATCCTATTGAGATTTTTTATATGGTGCACCGTCGATGTGATAAGAAAAAGAATTGGTTTATAATGCATCGAGCAAATGGCGGTAAGTTTTAAATTCAATTTCTTTAGTAGGAATGATATATATTTAATTTTCTGTTTTTTCTTAATTCTACTTGAGTTGCTGCATGCGCCTATATGTTGTATGTTTTATGTTTGTTGCATGCGGCTGAAAAAATAAACATGCTTACTGCAAAAAAAAACTGCAGTATATGTCCTTGTTGGTTTAACAAAGTATTCCCTAATATTTTACAGAATATAAGGATGGTAGCTACTAGTAGAAAATTTAATGATTAGTTGCTATTAGATTGGGATTTTTCACGGAAAAAAAAAACCACATAAATCCATTCTTTTATTATTTTTCTTAAACATTACTTGTTGTTAGATTGATAGGTTTTTATTATGTGTAATTATAAGTTTACATTTTTTCAGGGTAAGATATCTCAAGAATTAACACAATTAGTTGCTGCCAATGGTGAAGAGACACTAGAGTTAAGACAAAAAGCTTATGTAACGGCGATGGGATTTGAGAGACGTGACAGAGTTTGTGGTTACAGAGCAGGGGTAACACCGGATATGGAACCTTGGGTTGTACAAACTCAACCAGCATCTTCATCACGTCGTCAATCACGTAAGGGACGAGATTATGCTCTTTTGGAATCTCAATTTTTATAGCTTCAAGCAAACTATGTGCAACAACGTGAAGAGTTTCAGCAAGATCGAAATGAGGTTCAGAATTTGAAGCAAGTTATATCTTCATTAGAGCAATGTCTTCTTCCACGCTCACGACATGAGTCTTCTTCACAACAACAATCTCCCTCTGAGCGTCAATCTCCTTCTTCACAACAGTCATTCTCCCAGTGCGAATCACCTTCCCAACATATTTCGTTATCTTGTCAGAATATACTTTATCAACACTTTCCTCCATATCCATATCCACCATCAACACAATTTTATCGTCCCCAGGCGTACCAGCCATCATTGTTCCATCCCGTGCCTCACCATCCTGGAGAGTTTAATGGAGTGCTTAATGACACAGACTTTTTGCAGCAGGTCATGTCTCCACATGAGAGGGTTCCTACAAATCACAGTTGATGCTTTTGGTTTCGTACTATTTTGTGGTACTTGAATATGTTTTTATTAACTTGTTGGGACATATTTGATACTTTTATATTGTATTATGTACGCTTTATTGAAACATTTGCGTTATGTATTATGAGACAAATTTGATACCTTTGTTTTATGTATAATATTTAATTTTAAAATTTCAATAATAACGCATTTAGCTTTAATAATATGAATTCGAATTTGGTTATTAAAATTAGAAATGTAAATTTTGTAATTAAAATCAATTATAAATAATATTGATTTTTTATTAATTTAAATTTTATTTGGAGCGAATAAATGTATAAAAAATCAAATATAATTAAATGATATATTTAAATGTAAATAATAAAGGAAGGGCATTATTAATCGCCCCTAATTCTATAAACATCGGCACCTAATATGTTTTCCACGCTAGATTGGCTTACGTGGCAGAAAATGTATTAGGGGCGGAAATAAGTACTTATTTGTCCCTATTTACTAATAGCAACGCCACTTTTAGGTGCAAATCTAATATCCGTCACTCCTAACTATTAGGTGCAGAAAACCTCATTATTTGCCCCTATTTGAAACTAATAGGTGCAAATGTTATGGCCTCTACTTGTTCTTAGTTTTGTAATGATTACGATTTCAGCCCTATTATAGTTGTGTATTACGATTTTAACCATATTCTATTAGGATGATTGTGTTTTTTTTCCTGAAGTGAGGGCATTCTTGGCATTTCAGAATGCTTCACCAAACTGGCATTCTCCCTTTATATATATATATATATAGATATAGTACAAGTGATGGTAAAAAAGATAGTAAATATAGCATTAATTTTTTCCGCCCAAAACCCTACCCCCTTCCACAAGCACACTCTTCCTTCCTTTCAAAACAAAAGAAAATTACAATGTTAAATTTGTGTATTACGATTTTAACCGTATTCTATTAGGATGATTTTGTGTGTTTTTTTTTCCTGAAGTGAGGGCATTCTTGGCATTTCAGAATGCTTCACCAAACTGGCATTCTCCCTTTATATATATATATATATATATATATATATATATATATATAGTACAAGTGATGGTAAAAAAGATAGTAAATATAGCATTAATTTTTTCCGCCCAAAACCCTACCCCTTCCACAAGCACACTCTTCCTTCCTTTCAAAACAAAAGAAAATTACAATGTTAAATTTTAGGGGCGGAATTTTTTCTCGGAAATCCCGAACCGTCCCGAAATTTGACCAAAAAATGCCCAAACCGAATTTCCCGAAAAATTTGGTATTCGAAACCGAACAAATCCTGAAAGTTTCGGTTTGGGATTCGACCTTATCTTTGAAACTGTTCATACCGAACCAAATATTATATATATATATATATATTTATTTTAATTTATAATTAGAAATTACTTGGGCCGTTACATTGGTTAAGATTAAATCCTACCGTCCATTGTAAGTTAGGTCTTTTGTATTCCTCTCAGTTCCTCAGACTCTCTCTCAATCGCTCACTCTCACTCTCTCGAAAAACAAGTTCGAACGCCGCTCCAACGCTCATCCGTCGAGTTCGTCTAGTTCGAACGCCGCTCCTCGTCCACTTCAATGGCGCTCATCGGCCACACACACAGAAACGCAGAAAGATGCGAATTCGACACGAATCGAGTCCCAAAATCCTGGTAAGGGTTTCAAGTTGGGTGGGTGCAGTGTAGAACCTGGAGGTTTTTAGGAGGGTGGGTGCACGAATTTGTGGGTTCATCGGATTAGGCTCAGATTAAGATTAGGGTGGGTGGGTGCACGAATTTGTAGAATAAAATTATAGGGGATGGGGAAATAGGACCTGCACGAATTATAGGGGGATGGCTGGGTTGCAATTGCCTATGAGACTTTTTTTGTTTTGAGAAAGGGTGGGCTCACCGTTTAAAGAACTTAAAATCCAAAAAAGTTTAAAAAGCCTAACATTATGGGCTTAAATCCTACTGTGACTCGAATCCCGAAACAATTTTGGGCATCCTGAAATGTTTTGGTTTGGGAATCGGGTTAGGGGGTTTTGCTTCGGGATCCTGACCCGAACCAGCCCTATTAAATTTAGAATAAATTACATTTTAGCATCTCAATTTTAGGTCACATAGTAATTTACGGTAAATTATATTTTGACACTAATTTTAGGTCACATAATAAACTCATACTTTATCTTTTGAACATTGTTATGTCATACGTCAACTACTAATTCGTTACAATATCAACTAGAAATTCATTGCAATGTCATACATCAACCACGTCAACCCTTAACATTAACTTAACGGATTTTTTAATTGATGTCTATTGCAACAAACAGTAAGTTGATGTATGACTTTGCAGTGTTCAAAATATGAGATATAAGTTTTTTTTTTTTTTTTTTTTTTTTTTTTTGAAGAAGAGATATAAGTTTGTTATGTGACCAAAATTGAGGTGTTACAATATAATGTACACTTAAATTTATCTTCCACCCGAAGTCTTTAGTTCGATTTTCTCCTTCCAATATCATTTAGATTAAAATAATGTAGACAAATATTTTAGAGAATCGTTATTGACACTCTAAAATTTTAATTGTGTATTCCAAACTTTTTATATTTAAAATTCATACTCTTATGAGGAATACACAACTAGATTTCTAGAGTGCCAATATTAAAAAGGGATGGTTGTTGCTTTGGTTGTTGTCTTACATCCATTTCAATTAAAACAAATTTGAAACAACAAGATAACACAGCTTGAAAACCCAAGGCAACAACCTTAGCACTTGATTTTTTGTTTCGTTTCATGTCGTGTGATTGCCAGGTCTAATTTTCATCTTTCCAACGTCGTTTATATATAAAAAAAATCGTTTAAACAAATATTTCCTTCTAAAATAATAACAATAATTTTTTAACGTAACTATTTTATGTTTTGTTTTCTGCATATACATCTTTCTTCCATTTCAAGAAAAACAAATTTGAAACAAGATAACACGACTTGAAAACGCAAGGCAACAACTCGAACACTTGATTTTTTATGTCGTTTCGTGTTGTGTGATTGATGGGTCTAACTTCATGTCCCCAATATTGTTTGTGAAAAACAAATATTTCTTATTAAAATAATATTGATAATTTCTCAATGTAAATATTTTATGTTTTGTTCTCTGTAGTATACATCTTACCTCCATTTCAAAGAAAACAACAAGATAACACGACTGCTTCCACGATGATTAGGGCAATCAGCCTCATTTCGTAGCTTTCTTTCCTATTGCTTTTAATAACCCGAAATCTCGAACTGCATAAAAGTAACGTAAGGCCAACAAATAAAAAATGGTTTTAGTTGTTTGCTTCATCCTAGAAGCCATTGTTTGTTTTAATTTCGTAACACATACTTGTTTTCGAAGCTTGAAACGTTACATAAGTGGGAAAATGAACTTTGGGGTAAAAAGACCAAAACTCCATATACGTTTTCTTGTTCTCGATTTTTATTTTGACTGATGTGTTTTTGTGATTAAAATGTTCTAGGACATTGTCTTTTATCTAGCTAAAATTATTACATTGTTGTTGAGGAATTATTTCGTCGTGTAGAAAAGTTTCAAGATCGACATATAAACATCAGCTTAAAAGAGCCAGTTGCCCCCTCCTTAATTGGTTCACTCATCACCATCAACTCAAAACTCAAAGATCAAGAAACGAACAAGTTAGAGCTAAATCTTTATCAACACCTAAGCTGATTTTTTTTTCTTTCTAGAATTCGGCGTGCCTATGAGTTTTCTGGTCGCTGGAAAATCGTGAAACTACATATATTCCCTTTGTTCAAACAGCACAATCCTAACATGTATTAATTTGAACCAATATGCCTTATTTTAAAGTCTCTTTTATCACTAAAAAAAACCATCAGAAAGATGGAAATCATTCAACAATATTCCATTAAACTTGGCCGGAAAACTCATCATTTGTACTTGACTTTCTTTGTTTGTAACTCACTCATTTCTCAACCGATTTTAGTAAAATTTATATCAATCTAAAGCTTATAATGTCAACTTTTGATCTGGAAACTTTGGCGATTGTACACGGAACGTACCGAGAAAAATTAAGCTTGAAAGTTACTTTGTGCAACCGTGTTTTACGAAAGCTGTCCTCTATTTTTGTTTTGGCCATATCATACTCGATTCTAAACTGTTTTCAATGATCTTTGGATTTGAAGCTTATGATCTTAACTTTAAACATGGAAAGTTTGGTGACTAAACACTTCCAACAGATTATGTAGAGTATGCTTTTTTAATACTATCCTTTATTTTTGCATCGATCGTATTAGTCTCATTTCCTAATCGTTTTCTTTGCTCCTTGTATCAACTTAAAGCATATAACCAGGCACTAAAAAACTAAGAAATTGTTGGAAGGTTCTGAACAACACTTAAATAGACCGTTTCTTTATGACCAGTATGTCAGAAAGCCTTTATTAAATTATGTTTCATGTGTTTATTTTGTTAGAATATTAAGACATGTGCTTGCATACTCATAAGTAACATTTACGTCACACATATATATATATACACACACACATACACATGATGAAACCTTGTAAATATTTTATGATTAGATTATAGCACTTGGGAACCTTTTATCGAAAATAGGAGAATGGATGGTAGGAGAAATCCAGCCGCGGACGCTGAGGAGTTGGTTGAAGCTTTGGCTACAAGGATGGAGTGACATCAAGTTGGTGGAAGAACAAGCCGACTTGTGGCGAACGTAAGGAGTCTAGAAATTCCTTTGAAATGATGGATTGTACGAAAATTGAATACCCAAGGATTGCTGCTACAGGCCTTTTACAAGGAGATGCAACTTGAAAATGATGGAAAGTAAGTTGAATTCATACAGCTCACTCAAGGACAAACCTCATCTCTTTCGAAACTTTTTTCCAAAGTTGGTATTTCCAGGAAATATTAGTAGAAAAGAAATATACAAGGCAGGTTCACCTGAAAAACCTCAAGTCAGTTCTTTACAAATTGCCTACCCGGCGGCCAAGACAACTTAAATAGATGGAGACGGGAGAGGAAAATCTCGACAAAACCCATACATTCTAGTGACTGCAGAGCTTAAGAATCACAGAGGCGTCCATGATGTGGTGATTCTGTCATGGCCATGTACCTATGACCTCTGTGCATTTCTGAAACAAGCAAAACCTTTGGTCAGGCGGATTAATATTTTTCGACTGGTGGTATCTAAAAGTTTTCAATCAACCTGAGGCACCATGCATTTTTTTTGTTTCATTCTATGCCGTCAAAGAACTTATCATGAACAGGAACGACAGACTCGCTGCACCAACTATTGCATCATTGTTAGGCCATTACAGATTGTACACGACTACTTACCTTGACGAAAGTGTATGAGAACTATTTACTGCCCCCCGGGGAGCACTTAAGCGCCGTGTCCGCTGATCATGCTCCTTAGTGACACGCATAGAAGAGACTTCTTTTTCCATTGCAGCTACTTCTCTCCGCATCTTTTTGGCCTCGACCTCCATTGCTTTGTTAAGTGTATCCACCTTCTTTGCCAACATCTACTTGATTCAACACCAGAAACAAATTAAGAAAAACACAAAAGTGGCAAGTGGTTGCAAAATTAACGAGATATATCCTACTATCTAACCTCAATTGCATCATCCTTGTCTTTGAGGGTTTGAACTTTCTCGTGGCAAGCTTTCCTCAAAGATACGACCTCTTTCTGTAACATATCATACAGTACTCCAGAAACATAATCTTCATGTTCTCTCCTGGACTGTTCAGCCAAAGTTCCATTTGAGCTCTCCTCATGTCTACCTACTACCTCATTCATCCGAGTCTGATCATTGGCACTGTTAGGCGTGCAATCTTTCCCAGTTGCATCTGGGATTAGCTTATCTCTGTCTAGCAATCTACTACCACCATCAAATGATCTAGATGAAACCGTGGCTTGTTTCAATATTGCGGTGGCACTGTTGGAACGGTTGAAACCAGATTGTAAGTTTGATTTTGTCCTAGATAGATAGCCATTAGAGGACAATTTAGAAATGTTCTCAGCTCCACCAAGAGACTGACGCCTTGAAGGCCTGTTGCTTATGATTTTTGCATCTGGAGCCGCACGCGATTTACCATTAGATGCTTTTAACTTATCCTCCAAAACCTTAAATCTTAATTGGTATTTTTCCTAAGAAATCAATAAATAATCAACTATTATGAAAAGGATTTAACACATTACAGATGAGAGTAACATAAAATGTAAGCACAGACCAAACTCAAACAGTTAGCATACCTTCAATTGTGCTTCTGCCTTTGCAGTACGCTCAGCTACAGCCAGTTTGTCTCTAAGCTGTTGCATTTCTCCCTACAACAACAAAAAAAAAAGTCAATTTAGATCCCAACTGACTGTTCATTTCATTATTTGTTTTCACCTTTCTCCCCATCTTTTGAAGGAAAATAAACCATCTTAGAATACCAGCATGTGCACACACACATATATATCCAGAATCCAGATTTATACACAAGTGGACAAGAAGTCCACAATGAAAACAAAAACAACCAACCAAGACAACGGGAAAGTCCCCCTAAACCAAAGGACTACACAAGGTAAATCCTTTAAATCTGAAGAAACCGAAGCCCAAGGTAAATCCTTTAAATCTGAAGAAACCGAAGCCCAAACCATACACCCGAAAGAGTCTTGGCTTTTTTTCCCCTTTCCTGGTAATTTATGCTTCTCTATCACCATGCATCGTAGCAAAAGGTCAACAATAATCATTGCAGGTCATCTAGGGTATGAGGTGATAGTTCTATATATTAAACCTCTTGGGTTAACATGCACATGAATACTAAGATGATCATTAACACTTGAATATTAAAAAAGATTCAATGAAAAAATTTCCAATTCATTCTTTTCATTTTGGGTAATGAATCATATGTTTCATATGTTAATTGCTAATCCCTATGCAGGTATGCAGTTGCCTCATCCAACATGACGCAGCAATTACCCTGTTAAATCCTTATGGATGGATATCGAAGAGGTTGTGGCGGGATTCATACTTGAGATAATGCTTCATGAAGCACCTAAGCCCCCCATCATAAGGACAACCTCTTGGGTTAAGGATGCAATTTGTGATGATGAAACCAAATGACTATTTGTGTAAATTAAAGGAATTGTAGGCAAAGATGATGAGGTTACGTATTGAAGTCATAACATGCCTGAAAAAATTTCCTTTCTTCAAGCCATTGCTTTACAGGCATGACTTTGTCACTGGAGTCTTTCCAGTCATTTGCAACAACAGTGGCAACCCGATTTGCAGAGACCTTTGCACGAGCCACCTCCCGCTCCAATAGTTTTTTCTCCTCCTACGCAAGCTTGAATGTTAGAGGAAGTTTGCATTTGTGACAGACTCAGAACAACTACAAAGTGATATGCAGGTACTGGAGTTCCAAGAAATGGTTATTACATTCATCTCCTGCACTTTCCGCTGGTAATCACGCACAGCATTGGCAGCAGCTCCTCCGGCTAAAACAGCCTCCTCAAGTTCTCGAACAGTTTGTGTCAGCTTCTCAACCTCAGCTACCTTCTGTCTGTGCATTTTGTCAAGTATCTTGTTCTCCTCCTGATAATGGATAAATTCATAGTATGTAAAATGGTGTCCAACACTAGTAAACACCCCTGGTACATTCCCTTGATCACACAAACTGCATGCAGCAGGAAAACTCTGAACAGCATACAAACCTGGCATATTTCAATCTGTTTCATTAGCTCTTGGTTTTTGTTTTGCAGATCGTCAACCAAGGATGCTTTTGCCAAAGCAATATGAACAGTTCTCTCAGCATCAAGCAGAGCAGCCTCTTTGGATTTAGTAAGCCGATCAAGTGCTCTGTTGTCATCCTGCAACTTGGTTACCTAAAAAAACAATACATCCAGAAGTATAAAAAAATATAGCTCATTTCAATTATTAATTCTTGTAAATAAAGGAGTCAATAGATCAATTAACAATATAGAAACCAAATACATATTGAACCTCTATACCTCACATGTACAAACCAAATATGGAAGCAAAAATAGACACTCAAAACTGACACGAAAATACTAAAAGTTTTTCAACCCTATCGGTCTTTAAAACAAAATTAAAGGGGTCATATTGCAGAACAAAAGTATACCTCCTGCCTAGCAAGCTTAAGCTCTGCCTCCAGTGGAGCAATGATGGCTTCAATGGGTGGCATTTCATCATCTTTCTGTGCAGCATGAACTCTTCGAAGTGTGGCTTCTGCTGCAAATTGCGCAGCCAAAGCTGCTTTTTTCTCATCATTTATTTTCTTAATCTCAAGATTCTGCAAATCATAGTGTACTCAGTATATCGCCAGCAGAAAAGTTCAATGTTGGTTACAGAAGACAATACAATCAGGCAGCAAAGGAAACTACAATTATTACCTTGCTTTCCAAAAGAGCTTCAGTTGCTTTAAGCTTTTCATCCACTTTGTTAAGTTCATCTGTCAACTGAAATTATTAACCAACAAAAAAAATTATCAGAAACTCCCATTTTTAATTGAACTTAAAATTTTCTCCTTATCGGAAAAGAAAAAAGAACTCAAAGCTTTCTCTCATCGACATAAAACGAACCTCAAGTTTTCTCCGTACCATGATTCAGTATCATTAAAGAGAGTAAATACTATGATAACTTATACTATTAATTGATCTCTCAAAATATCTTCTAAAAAAAATTCAGGACTCCATATATTGTTGACAGATAAAAGACTTGGCTAACTACTCGATCTTATCAAGCATCAAATAAAACTTGCTGGTCAATCCCAGACAATGGTTATTGAAAAGAGTAAGATATTGACAAATAAAATTTAACATGATTTTTAATAATCTTGATATCTTTTCTACATTGAAAAGCAGCTTTAAGATAAAGTTGCTGATTAAGCTTTGCTTTGTAGCTACGTTAGATTTTTATTAGTTTCATTCTTGTAACTTGATTCTGGTGGACATCTCACTCACTGTTCGTTCTAGTCTGCATCTAAAAAATTGTTCCTTAACAAGATAAAGAATTTTGATAGTTTTGTAATCTATAATCATATCATTGAGAAGAAGACATCAATAAATATTGAACAGAACAAAACTGAGATTAACAAAAAGACTAAGATTATGCAGCAAAGGAGTTCTTTTATTAAATTTTTATGAATAATATCTCCTCCAAGTGGATATGCAGGGATATTTTCAAAATTAACTACTCACTGTCAGTAGAAAATACATTAAACCTATTACATTTCAATTTCTTTTGTACTCACATTTTTATCACTGTGGCTAAAACTAAAACTATAGGAGTCATTAGGTTTCAATTTTTAACTAGAAAGTGGCAGTATAAAATTTACGCCATGTATATGTAGCAAAAGGCAGGTGTTCTAGTCATCCACCGGTTTGTCTAGTGAAGCGGGCTGAAAATATGTTGTCATGATCACCATTTAAAGAAATAAAGCATAGATAAGTTGCAACAAACGAAAGTTACATCAAAAGACAAACGTTAGAGGCTCAAAAACATCCATCCACAATGTTAAGTCCATTACCTTGAAAGTTCTAGATAACACAATGTTTTTTTTTTTTTTTTTTTTGAACAAACGATATTATCTATACTAAGGGGTTGGGGGAGTGGGCTAAAAGCCTCATAATAGGCTAGCAATAATGTGGTTCAAATTCGCCTTTGGCAAGAATCGAACCTAAGATCTCTCACTTGCAACTGAAGAGGAATACCACTAGACCGTAGTACTAAGTGGCAGATAACACAATGTTAGAACAGAAAAATAACATTAGTCAAACAGCAATACTTCCAGAAAAGTTAACAAAGGTAAAAACCAATAAACGCTACATAAAATTGCAGACTGAAGATTTCAACTTTTAACCATAAATAGACTTAAGATTAGCATCGAAGACTATCACGTCGCATATTTCTTGCACAGAAATCCAACTTAAACACATATTCATGTTTATGGATATCGAAAAACATTGCACAATTACAGTAACCAGACTCAGAACCAGTCAGTCAGAATGAAGTCCCGCTTAACACAAACAACATACACATACTAAATAATTTGCACCAGTTACAAAGAACTAGAATACAGTTTCTATATAACAATATTTTTATGGTCTCCCATTCCTTGTAATTTCTTAAGCATAGATTGATTAAGTCCAAAATTACCGTTTCATCAAACAGAACATGTACAAACTACAAACATTGTTAGTAAGAACTTAGAAGAAGCAACTTACGAACAAGTTAGTTGTCTGAAAAATCTGTCTCAATCATATATTCTAGTATGTGTTGAATATACCATTAAACAACAGTAATATTTCTTTCTTTGATTATGCAAACTGGTATAAAATAAAATAAAAAAAAAAAAAAAACAAAGAATCCGATCGCTAATGATGAAAGAAGAAAAATGCGGTGAAATTACTGATAAGTGGGAGCACAAAACAAATAGAGTACCTCTTCAACCGCCTTTTCTTTAAGGCGCTCTGAATTTCTTAAAGACTTAATTTCCGCCACAGCATCTCCCAACTCCCTGTCTTTATCTGTGTAATTCCACTTCCATTTCATCAGTTTTTGTTTTTGATACAGAATTTAATTAATTATTATTTACTACATGAAAGGAAATTTTTAATTAAAATTAAGAAATGTATTTTTAGGGATGTAATTAAATTTGATTTATCCTTTCTCCTTAGCTAGCAAATGCAAACTTCGAAATTTAGCACGGAAGAAATCCATTCATTTATCCAAAAGATGAAACGAATTTGAATTCGATGAGATGAAACGAATTTGAATTCGATGAGATGAAAAAAAATGCGAGTTCAAATTTTCCGGGAAAAAGTGTTTTATTTCCGGGAAAATGGAGAGAAGAGATGCATACCTCGGAGGTCATTTTCGAGGCGGTTGAGCTCAACACGGACTGGATCGGAGCCGTGCATGAGAGTGACGATGTCATCAACATCGAAGGCGGCTCGGGAGATTCCGGCGGAAGAATTGGTCTTCTTGCGAGCCCTGAAGGAAGCGGAGGAGGCGAATGCGGGCGGCTTCGTCGGCGGTTCGTGCTCGCCGTTTCTAATGTGAGTAGTAGTGCTGGCCATTGAAATTGGGGAAGAAAAGATCTGGTGGTGCCGGGCTCATACGACGCCCTAAATTACAGGAACAGAAAGTTGGAGAGAGAGAGAGAGAGAGAGAGAGAGAGAGGAGAGAGAGTTTTAATTTACCACTCTTGTCTTCTATTCTATTCTATTCTATTCCTCTATAGGGAATTAGGGATGATAGGGATGATACCTTGCAGTGTCAGTCAGTAAGTCAGGAGAGAGAGAGAGGGGATTAAGGATCTAAGATGGGGTTTAGGCGGGGTTTAAATGCAATAGAGAGAGTTGATAGAGTGTGGCGCTGTGTAGGGTTGTGAACTGCATCCTCATTTGGTTGGAGTTCATCACATTCGATGACAACGAAGTTTTTTTTTCTTTTTTTTTTTAATTTTTTTAAATTTTTTTTATATTACAACTGGTCTTTGAAATTAACTTACACTATCAAGATGGTTCTTAAAATTAAAAATCGATCAATGTAGTTCCTGAAAATAGGTGTCTCAAATTAATGTGGTCTTTCTGTCACAATTATGTTAAAAATTCTGTTATGTGCTAATGTGACACATAAATGGACTCCACAATCGTTTTCTTATCACAAATAGTCCTTAAAATTAACCCCCACCATCAAGATGGTTTTTGAAATTGAAAATCGATCAAGGTAGTCCTAGAAATAGGTGTCTCAAAGATTCAAATCAACGTGGTCTTTCTGTTACAATTATGTCAAATATTCTTTTATGTACATATGTGAACATAAATGAGTCTCACAAGTCTAATTAAATTAAAAATAAACTACAAACTTGTTTAATAATTAATTAAAAAAGTTGTCAACCCAGAAACCCAGTCCCACAATCACACTGATCCCAACCCACACTTCTCTACGTCCTTCTATGGTAACATTCATCATCTATTCTAAAAATAAAATAAAATAAAATTTTTTTAAGACACTCATCTTTATACCTTTCACCAAATTAGACCAGTCGAGACCACCTTTGGTGATGGTTTGGATTAGCGACGAATTTTGTGACATCACTGTTAACATTAGGCAATCGACAGCCACACAGCCTTAATCTTGGAGAGCTTGTTAGGCACTCCCCCAGTGATCTTGGTGACGTGGAGAATGGCGAGCTCAGCCTTGAGATAATTCCATCATACAAAAATGATTTTGACAACTTTTTTAATTAATTATTAAACTCACATCACCACATAACAAATTTTTTGATAAAATTGTGACGAAACGATCATATTGATTTGTGACACTTATTTCTAAGACTACATTGATCGATTTTTTAATTTCAGGGACCATTTGTGATAAAAACCCGTAATATCTTGTGGGGCCCATTTATGTGCTACATCAGCGTATAACAATTTTTTTTTTTACATAATTGTAACGGAATGACCACATTGATTTGCGACACTTATTTTCAGGAGCGTAAACTGCAGTTTGACCCCCTAAACTAATACCCTAGTTGAAATTGACCCCCTGAACTATTTTTTTTTGTAAATTAACCCCCTGAACTGTTTAAAATCAGCCAATTAACCCCTTATCGTAGATTCCGTCCACTATTCCGTCAAATTCAAGGGAAAATTAATCTTTTTATCATCAATTCTTTCCTGTTAGTCATAACTGTTAGAATTCCTTTGTTCCACATCGGGCAGAAGGCTTGAGAACAAGCCCTTTAAATAGAATTACCCCACTTTAACTAATACCGAGGCCTTTTGAATTAAAACCCCCACACCTGACGGATTTAGTAGGTGCCCAAGTGGGGACAATATCGGTGTTGTTAGAGTGGGCCCATGGCCCGTATACCTGAAATTTAAGATGGTATCAGAGCCAAGGGACGTGCTCGTACTGCCACGTGAAGGGGTGGGTCCCCATTGGCCCCGTGTGAACGGGTGAGCCCCGACTTGGCTCCACGTAGACCAAGAGATGTCACGTGAATGGGTGGGTCCTCATTGGCCCCGCGCGAATGGGTGAGCCCCGACTTGGCTCCACGTAGGCCAAGAGATGCCACGTGAATGGGTGGGTCCCCATTGGCCCCGCGCGAACGGGTGAGCCCCGGCTTGGCTCCACGTGGTTGCCGATGTGTGGAACTTCACGTGTGACCCATAAAATGGGGTCTCACGTACAGGGGAGTGTTAGAATTCCTCTATCCTACATCGGGAGAAGGCTTGAGAACAAGCCCTTTAAATAGAATTACCCACTCTAACTAACACCGAGACCTTTTGTATTAAAACCCCACACCTGACCGATTGAGCAGGTGGCCAAGTGGGGACAATATCGGTGTTGTTGGAGAGGGCCCATGGCCTTTCTACCTGAAATTTAATATGGTATTAGATCCTGGGGACGAGCTCGTATTGCCACATGAACGGGTGGGTCCCCATTAAGCCCGCGCGAACGGGTGAGCCCCGGCTTGGCTCCATGTGGTTGTTGATGTGTGGAACTTCACGTGTGACCCATAAAAAATGGGGTCTCACATGCGGGGGAGTGTAAGAATTCCTCTGTCCCATATCGGCCAGAAGACTTGAGAACAAGCCCTTTAAATAGAATTACCCCATTCTAACTAATACCGAGGCCTTTTGTATTAAAACCCACACCTGACAGATTGAGCAGGTGGCCAAGTGGGGATAATATCAGTGTTTTTGGAGTGGCCCCATGGCCCGTCTACCTGAAATTTAAGAATAACTACCAATTAAATAATGACACGTGGATACAGAATAATTCAAAAACTTATAGCATAATAAGAAACAAACGAAACCAAATGTTTGCATAACGGACCATTTCACATGTCATAACACATTATTATGTGTCCACATGTCATAATTTTATTGGTGGTTATAAGTGACATATAAGAATTGATAATAAAAAGACTATTTTGCCCTTGAATTTGACAGAATAGTGGACGAAATCTAATGACAGGGTTAATTGACTTATTAAAATAATTTAGTGGGTTAATTTACCAAAAAAATAGTTCAGGGGGTCAATTTCAACAGGACTAATAGTTCAGGGTGTCAAACGACAATTTACCCTTTTTAGGAACTACATTGATCGATTTTCCATTTAAGAGATCATTTGTGATAAAAGCCCTTTTTCTTGTTCCAATAATTTAGTCAACTTTTTTTTTTAACAAACAATACTATTTATACTAAAGTGGGAGGGGATGGCTTAGCCTCATAATGAGCTAGCAATAATATGGTTTAAATTCGTCTTTGGTGAGAACCGAACCTAAGACCTCTCACTAAAAAGTGAAGAGGAATACCACTAGATTGTAGTACTAAGTGACAATAATTCAGTCAACTTAAATCCTTTTTTTTTGCATAAAAGAACAATTGATATTATTTTTTCATATCCGCAATGGGAAACGAATTTCACACAAACGTATAATTACTCTACTATTGTTGCAACTTGAAATTAAGAAATAAAAATATATCAGTAAAACCTTGCCATAGCAGTGTGTTGTGAGCCAAAAACGTTCAGATGCTTAAGTTAGACTTTGTGGAAGAAACGAATGCAAAAGCTCTAAATTTCTTGAAACATGAACACGATGGCGACAACGCTCCGACCACGGTTTCTTCACACGTCTTCGTAGATGTGGGATTTAGATGAACTGACGGCATAAACCTGACCATCACAATCTGGGTTTCAGCAGAGGTTGTGGACAAACCATCATTGTCAATTTCAATCCAAACTGAGTTTCAACCCACCTGAAATCGAGCACTCACACTATTCACGAACTCCCTTTCTCCGCCTCTCTTTCCCGCGAAGACAATCCTGAGCTCTCCCTCTCTATCTGACAAAAGAATACCCAGTGAACCGGAAAAATAAAAGGTATCGGATTACCAGGTCACAATCAAAACAGAGCTTCAATCCACCTCAATTCTACTCCTCACACCAGCTCCACCAACTCCCTCTCTGCCTCTCCTTCCCTCTTTGAGGGGTGAATAAACCCTCAGCTCTCCCTCTCTCTTCAAGAAGAACGCACCCAGTGAATAAAAAAAAGTATGAATTACACCGGGTCTCAAAGATCTGGTTCTATGCTTGAGCTTGTCAGCTTAAAGTTGTTAGATTCTTGTCCGCACGCAAGGTGCACACCTTAGAAACGCCCTTGTTTTGTTTTTAGTTCTTTTTTCTTACTGTTATATAAACATCAAATTTAAGAATCATACTATAAGAAGTCTCCCACTGAAGACAATATTTGTTCATATTTATTCTTAAATTCCGTTGTAGCCCTAAAAGAGTCCTTAACGATGGCGGTTTAGATCCTAATATAGGTTCCCATGTCCTCGTGTTAATTTGCAACTCTCTCTCTCTCCCTCTCTCTCTCTCTCTCTTATTTATTTTATATGCGTGTATGGATATGTTACTCTATTTAAACGCAACGGTCAAATTAAGGTGGTCTACCAGTCAAAAATCATATTTATTGTTTTGAATAGTGTTTATATATGTGTGCGTGTGTGGGTTTATGCCTTTATCAGTAATACAAGAATAAAAAGGAAACTGCTATTTTTATGTCAAAGCTCACATGCACCTGGTTAGAAGTAGTTACTACGTAACAGATGATGATAAATTTTGAATCAAATAAGTCACCCAAATTCGTAGATGGGAAAGGGAAATGGTAACTACACTGGTAACAAACAATGACAATACGAGAATAAAGCTGCCTTTGCTTCTCCATTTGGTAACAGAAACAAAACAAACCCATGATATTTGATGGTGGGATTCTACCAAATCCTACTTCCATCAACACACCCTTGCAAATATATATACATTACTTAATACTACGAGTATTTTCCATGATTTGTTGTCACTTTACAAGAGATGCTTGTAATGTATTATTGGTATGTATGTGATGGAGATGTGTCATCAAACATGTAAAGGCATATGACACGATTAGTCGCACATGCGCATGGCTTGATCGGAGAAGGATTATGTCCCCTCCAAATCTCTCTCCCCTCCTCCTTCCTTCCTATTTGAACGACTACGGTTAAACCTCGTCAACATCTTATATTGAATATTTTTTTTATAGAGACAAAAAGACAAAAAGTAAAATGTGAAGGGGTTGAAAATAGGAGGGAGAGAAACCTATTCCGGCTTGATCCTAATCATTCTTAGTTATGAGATTCAAAAAATATGAATGGGGAGCAAACACACATACGCATGCTACGTTTGTGACTGATCCTAACACTTCGACAATAGAAATGTGAAAGGAAACAGGTAGCATAAGCAATGAAGCAGCACCAAATCAATCAGAGGAATGCTAGGTAGACTAATTTTTTAGACCAAATTACAAATCATGTGATGTGTCACCAACAGAAAATAAGCACATTAATCAACACTTTAATAATAATCTAATCATAAACAATCATGCCATATAATTTATAAAATTTAATTTAAATAGTTGGTCAAGAGAGTGTGTACGTATCGTAAAGAGCAAGTGGTCTGGTGAGCAGAAATATTTTCAATCATATCTAACGATCATCATGTTACATATGTGTGTATAATTGCTCGGTCCCACTCCATATAACCAAAAATCATATGTTAGAACCAATCAAATGTCACTTATACAATATATAATAATTTGCACAATTTATTTCGAATGAAAACTTCAACAACAGATACAATATATCAAAATATAAACACTTAATGAAATTGCATATAAATTACAAATCACTGACTTGATCTTTGAAGATAGAGGCTTGTAGAAGCAATCACCTAAGACATAAATTCGCCCCTACACCTGTGCAGTAGTTCAATGGACATCTATCTTGCATGATACAACTATCTAATCCAAGTTCTTGCACTCGAACTTGGATTCTAGGCGAATTGGTTGTGGTGTTTCTCTGTGATAGATGAAAAAGGAAGCGATGGAATTGAATCGTTTTGTTTCTGATCTGACTGCCATATATATATATATATATATCATGGCGTAATTGAGCAGTTAAAATCGTTCATGATAAGAACAGATGTAACTGTTCACATGATCAGTTTTATCCTTTCGGAAAAAACTGAATGCAAAAATCAGAAACCTAAAAATGATACTTGTGTTTTTCGTCCATCCGAGCCCAAGAGCCCCAAGGCCCATCTTTGGCATTTAATATATGCACCCAAACCCTCCATGTCTAAGGCCCAAGGTCCATGGCTTTGGTCCAATTTCTTTCAAACCATAAAGGAGGGAAAACACTTATAAAGATGAGCTAAGTATGTTGAATGGGCGATGTGGGACTATATGTCCCCCACAAGTTCACAATTTCCAACAATACCCCACATTTTCTATTCAAACTCTAGCAATACCCTGCATTTGAATAGAAAATAAGATACTAACTAAATTAGTAACGTCCTTCCAGAGAACTTAGATGTGATATGCATCGGGATAGGTGTCTTTTGAACTTGAACCTTCTCTAGCGAGTATTTATCGGATTTACATAATGAAGCAGTTAATTTAATATATTGAACTGATCATTCTTAGTAGTAAATCGAAACAATAAGTATCACACATATCATATCTTGACACAATTCAATTCATACGATTGTGTTCATTTTGGTCCTGAACATATCCTGGTTTCATGAGACCTTTAGAGAATTGTAGCCATATCAATTCTCAAAGATGCGACCCCACATCAATCTCATATAGGTAATGCTAATTAAGAATAGCCTGTTCTATTCATCTTAACCATAAGATATTAGCATTATTAAGAATAGTAATTCATCCTTTGCGTCTTACAGGCAACACAATGTTTTACATCATAGGAATGAATAAGGATTGTGTGTTTCTTACTTTGAGTTTTCCTCAAATAGTTTGCCTATTGAACCTAGACCATGGGATCTCCAATTAGCTAGGTTAGGTTCCGTCAAGTTATAACTCATTGAGTTGGCTTTAAACCCATTCCCCTCAATGTGAATGCCACTTGATCCTTGGATAGGCCTTTTGTCAAATGATCGGCAATATTTTCCTTAGATTTAATATAGTGATGGAAATAGTTCCATTCTTGAGTAGTTGTCTAATGGTTCTATGTCGTCGCCTTATATGTCTCGACTTCCCATTATATTCAGCATTTTTGGCTCGACCTTGTGCAGCCATGCTGTCACAATGTATACATACTGCTGTCACAGGCTTGAGCCATAATGGAATATTTTCCAGAAAATGTTTAAGCCATTCAGCTTCATCAGCAGCTGCATCTAAGGCTATAAACTTTGATTCCATTGTCGAACGTGCTATACACGTTTGCTTAGATGATTTCCATGACATAGCTGCTCCACCAAGTGTAAATACATATCCACTTGTGGATTTACTGTCTGTGCTCCCTGAAATCCAATTTGCATCACTATATCCTTCTAATATTGGGGGGATATTGAGTGTAATGCAAGCCATAGTACATTGTATGCTTTAAGTATTGTAATACCCTTATTAAAGCGTTCCAATGATCTCTTCCAGGATTACTTGAATACCTGCTTAATCGGCTTATTGAATAAGCGAGATCAGGTCTTGTACAATTCATAATGTACATCAAGCAACCTATAACTTGTGTATACTCCAATTGAGATACGCTATCTTCTTCATTTTTAGTAAGTTTATGAATGAGATCAAATGGAGTTACTGCAGGTTTACAATCATAATGTCCAAACCTTTTGAGAACCTTTTCAATATAATGTGATTGAGTTAGAACATATCGAACTCCAAGAATCACATTAGCTAATCCCATATCTTTCATATCAGAGCTAGAATTAAGCATTTTCTTTGTGGAGTTAATCACATCTTTGTTTGTTCCCAATATAAGTATGTCATCAACATATAGACATACAATAACACAAGCATTTTTTGTTTGCTTAACATAAATGCATTTATCACTTTCATTGATCACAAATCCATTTGTGATCATATTATGATCAAATTTTTCATGCCATTGTTTAGGAGCTTGTTTAAGTCCATATAATGACTTAATCAATTTGCAAACTTTCTTTTCTTGACCTTTGACAAGGAAACCTTCAGGTTGTTCCATATATATTTCTTCGTCTAATTCACCATTTAGAAATGCAGTCTTGACATCCATTTGATGTATTTCGAGATTGTACACAGGCGCTATAGCTATTAATAACCTTATAGATGTTGTTCTAGCTACGGGTGAATAAGTGTCAAAATAGTTAAGACCTTCTTTTTGACGATAGCCTTTGGCAACTAGACGAGCTTTATACTTGTCTATGGTACCATCCGGTCTCAATTTCCTCTTAAAAATCCATTTGTGTCTGTGGTACCATCCCATCTTTGACATTTAATATATGCACCCAAACCTTCCATGTCTAAGGCCCAAGGTCCAAGGCCCAAGGTCCAAGGCACAGGCCCAATTTCTTTCAAACCATAAAGGAGGGAAAACACTTATAAAGATGAGCTAATTATGTTGAATGGGCGATGTGGAATATGTCCCCCACAAGTTCACAATTTCCAACATCATATACATAAATAACTAAGAGCATCTCCAAAGGAGGAGTAAAAAATCCACATAAGCAAGAACAGTCATAAAAGACAGCGTTACTGTTTTCCAACTAAAAATGCAATTCCAATGAGCATGATGTGGATTGATAGAGGTGGTTGCTGCCAAATTTGATAGCAACTTCAAATCTATTTTTAGTGATCAATAAATGCTCTTTATAATTCTTATTATTATTTTTTGGTTTAAAAATACTTATTATAACTAAAAAAGGTAAATAATGTAATAAATAAATAGTTTAATTTTGACATATTGGATAGATAACAAAATTTGAAAAAATAAAATTGAGATATCAGATAGATAACAAAATTTGTAAAAATAAAATCAAGGTGCCACAAAAGCTTTCAAATTTAAATTTTATATTCGAAATTTGACATCTCCAGCGCTCCAATAATGTAGTTTTTTTAATCCAAACACAAACACACTTGCTTCAATGACATGAGTTTTGATGTGTAATAAATCCCTCTACGTTTAAGAACCCTTCATAACTGCCAAGACAAAGCGGCAGTTTATGTTTGATGAACAATAACTTTGGGCATGATGGGAGCTAAAAAGGCATTAATTTGGGAACTAACTAGGATACTTGCTTAAGAAACATCTCCATTTTAATTTCCTCTAATATCTCGTGAATATTTTTTTTTGAACAAACAATATTATCTACTCTAATATCTCGCAAATATTAAATTTGAATAATGTACGATTGCAAATACGTAACGAGTTTCTCACAAAGGTGGCACAATAATACAATTTTGTTGCACAAAATGGAATATTCAGAAGCTCGAGGTATTGTTTTTATTGGGCTTTATTTTACGTTTTTGTTTGGGTTTGTATTCTGTTGTCTTGCCCTGAGCATGAGATGGGCTTTTGATGTAACGTGACACTTACCTGTGTGAAGGTAGTTTACTTGCTTATTTGTTAAAATAAGGGACTGGTTTTCAGCGCTCCAGAAAATAAGATTTCGACCAAGAACAAAAGTCCGAGGTAGAGCATCAGTCATTAGGCAACCTGCCTTTATTTTAGAGTGGATAGTGCGGCACTGGGAAATATAGGCGTAGCGCATGGCATGATGGTTTGTAGTGTTGTTACACAAGAAAAGCACGCCGCCTCAGAAAGATGGCGGTTGATCCAACCAAAACGACAGTAGCTAACAAGCGAGCAAGTAAAACTACCTTATTCATCCCCTTACTAGAAAATCAAACTCATAGTTAGGCACAAAATGGAGCAAGGAAGAATGTCAAGAGCGGAATTTTTCAAAAACAAACTTTTAGTAATCACTATAGCGGCCCTCGCTGTCATATGGGGTGTTAATAAAACAACCCATTAAAAATGGACAAGTCTCTAGATATATTACTATCAACCTTGATGACAATTTATTCTCACTGAGTCACCGATACTCAAAAGTCAAATTAATTATTTCCAATACATATTTGTAATTTAACTTTGGCACTCTTATTTCTAATACATATTTGTGACTGAGCAGATAGCATAATAGATAAAACCTTTAAAATAATTCAGAATTTCAACCAGAGATTTCAATGGCAGCCTTAATCTGATCAACCTTTGCATTCTCCATAAAACCTCCTCAAGAACTTGCCGTTGCTCCTCTCCGCTCTGTGCCACTTGTCGTTTTTGTCCTCATTCTCTACATTCCTCTCTCCGCTGAGCATTTCCACCGGAGGTGGAATAGCCCGGCACCCAGTCAAAAAACCAGGCTGGGACCCTGTAAAAAAACCATGCTGTGGATGCAAATTTCTTCCTCCTTGATCTTGGACAATTTTGCACCTACAAAACAATTAACACCTTAGGTTAAGGCCAAAAGCCTCACTCGCCCACAATGAATGGGGGGGACTTTGGCCGAAGAACCTCTGATGCCAAAGTTAGAATTTAGAGAGAAAGAGTGTTTAGAGAATTTTGGGATTTTTGCCAAAAAGTGTTGGAATGAGTGTTTGGTGAAAATAGGAGTCTATTTATAGGGCTAGGCCGGTCCACTTTGGAGAAGAAGTGGCCGGCCATAATGTGATTTTGTGGTTGAATTTTTGGTTTAATTAGCCAAACCTAAAGGAATAAATTGGTGGTTACAAAATTGTTTAATTAGCATAATTGGGGTAATAAAGAGGGAAAAGATGATAGAAAAGGTGGAAAGCAAGGTGGACTCATTTTTAGAGGGGATGGCCGGCCTTGACTTTGGTTTTTGGGTGAGATGGGTGTTTATTTGGTGATTAATTAGCAATTAATATATTGATTAGGAATAAATATATTAATTGGCTAATTAACATAATAAAATGAATGTTTTTTGGGAGGTTATGTAATAATTAGCTAATTGATTTAGCTAAAAAAGAGAAATTAGGTAAAAGATATATGGGATGAAATAAGTTTTGGGAGTTACCTTGTAGAAGGAATTTGATGAAATAGGTTTTAAATTGTTACCTATTTTGGGCACTTTTGACTTGGTTGAGCGATGATTGTCCACTGCTCGCGCGTAGGAAATCCGATGTGCCTTGAGGGTAATTTGGTCCTCTTTTGTCAAAAAATCCACGTGTCGCCTTGTGATTATTTTTGGCTCCACAAATGCCCCCACACCTGTTGGGCTGCTCGTAGGAAAAGGCAGCAGGTGTAGAGATTTCCTTGCTTTTAGGAAACTTAAGATTACTTCCTATTTTGATGTAGATTCCCTCTTCAATAGGAAATTAGATCCTTCTAGGAAAGGGAAATAAATTTCTCTCAAAGCCTATTTAAGTTCACCTTAAGTGGGTTATTAAATCAACTTTGGAGAGCGATTTATTCCACCCTACAAGAGAGAGAGAGCTTAGAGGATATTTGTTCCCCCTCCTCTAGCAATCTTCTACATCTTGCCCGTGCAAACGATCATCTTTCGTTGATTTCTTCGTCTTCTCCGTGCCGCACCGATGTAAGAAAATTTTTCTTGTCTTCTTTTTGGATAGTGTTGTCAAAGGGCAGCCGTCGGGGTGGTGCAACACGTCGGCTGGCAGGGGCCAGGAGTCGGCTCGGCACAGGCTGAGGAGGTGTTGTGGCAGGGACCACTGCTTTAGGCTACTTGGCTTGGCTAGAGCCAAGGGCAGCTTGAGCGGCTGGGGCCGCGAACTGAGGCGCTGGGGCGCATTGCTAGGGTAGTCGCATGGCTCATATCCTTTAGGCCATTGGACCTGACACGGGCCAAGCTGGCGATTGAGAGAAATGAGAAGGTTGCGGGCTTCATGGGCTGCTGGAATGCTGGGCATGCAGACCTCCTGCCTGCTAGAATGCTGGGCATGCAGAGCTCCTTTGCTGAGTACCGTGAATGGCGTTAGCTGCTTAGTCCTCTTTGTAGGGAGAAAAGTAGGCTGCTCCCGAGTGAGGAAGTAAAGAGGATCAAGGCGGATGCATTGGCTTGTCTGAACGCTGTTGTGTAGCCTATTATGAATGAAGGTGGAAAGAAAAGATCTTCCCGGCTGCTCAAGAGATACCGGTTGGGAAAAACTGAAGGCTTCATCCGCTGTTTGTGAGGGTCCGCCTGCTGCCTAAAGGTCTGTGATTGACATGACTTCTTCCAATAAGAAGAGAAATAAGGCTGCTAGATCTGAGCATGTGGCGCTGGCCATGTCGAGAATGGCTTGTACGATTGCTGATAGAATTGCTCAATGTAAAGGTCATTTCATGCCCCCAGTGCCGAAGTCTGTACCAAGACGTCCATTGAGAGCCAAGTCTGGTTCACATTTGGAGAAGCTTGCAATTATAAAAAGCAATAAGATGGACTCTGTTGCTAAGGTGGTGCCAAGGCCCACTTCCTTTGCTACCGAGGCTGATTCGCCTTTTGGGAAGAAAGAGACTCCTTGCGTGGGCAGCTATGAGAAATCCACTAAGCCTGCTTCTAGGGAGGCTGATGAGATCTGTAGCTCTTGAAACCAGATATGCTTGAAGACGTGGACGCTTGTGCCAAGTTTGTTGATGGCGTTAGAAAGGTTTGCTTGCCCAAGTTCCTTTGCGAAGCATACAACACAATATAGAATGACTGATCTGCTTGCTATGATGCAGATACATTAAGGCTGCCAAGGAAGTGGCGAAGACTATGGCAGCTGAAGCTTATTCTTCGACTAAGGAGATTAAGACGTTGGATTTTGAGCTTGTTGCTTTAAAGGGGTCTACTATCTTTGCCCCGCTTCTCTGCAGCTCAGATTCAAGATTTTGAGGGTGTCGTTTCTGAGCTTCGTTCCGCTGCTTATGCAAAGGATGAAGAGTTGATTGCTGCTTATAATCAAGTGATCCACTTCAAGAGAATCATCAATAGGCTTGATCCCCAAGTGTTGAAACTTCAAGGTGTACTAAAGATCAACAAAGTCTGAAGAAGGAAGTGGATGAGCTGCAGCGCGTCCGTGTTGCTCTGCTCGAGGAGAATGAGCAGCTGAAGGGAGAGAAGGATGGGCTCGAGGTTTCGAGACCTTCTCTATTTCTCCGGAAGACTTGTTCACCTTTACTTTTGAGGCCTCCATTGGTGAAGTAGTCAGAGATGTTGGTGCCCAGGTTGGAGCAGCCGGGAGTGAAGCGTCGGATGGTGCCGCTGATGAGAATGTCGCAGATGCTGAAGGTGTGGAGATCGAGTAGTCGTGGAGTGTCCAAGCTGCTGATGAGTAGTATTCTAGGTAGTCTTTAGGATTTTCTTTGTTTTCCTTGTTGCGTTTTGCTTTGCTTGAACTCCTTCGGTCTTTGCTAGTTGTTTATCAATTTTGCTAGAAAATTTAATAAACTTGCTTCCTTCGCTTTTCTCCATCTTCGTTTCTTTGGTTCATGCTCTAACCTTTAGACTTTATAGACCAGTGGCAAGCGTGCTACTTTTTTATAAGTAGACAGGCCGCGTAGCCTATGCAGCCGTAGGTGTTGGTGTAGAACTTTGCAAAGTTGTTAGCCATAGGGTCGGCAGCCGGACGCCTTGCTTACAGAAGCAGACAAGTCCGCGTGACCACTAGGCGGTTAACCTTAGCTTTCTCCAATTCCGTAGGTTGCGTAGCAACTATCACAACACTTTAGGACTTGGTGTAAGTCGTTCCGCTCTTGGAAGAGGTGAAGCTTATCGACTACGTAGCATGTCGGTAGTGGATAAAACTTCGTATATACACGCTAGCTTGTTTAACCTTTCACAAGAATGTGCGGTTGTATAAGTTTAGCGCGGTTTTACTGCTCGAAGGGCAAGCCCTAGGCAGTCTTCCGGAAACCGTAGGCTACCTTAGTGCACTCGGTAGCAGCTTTAGGGTTCCAGGGCAGTTGTCCATCAGATGTACTGCGTAATGTGCCCCCTTCGTCGCTAGGGCCCGGTTCCCCGCGGATTAGGCCAAGAGACCCAAAATCCTTCAATTAGCTAAGACTTGAAAAAGACCATTGTGGCTACTTCTAGGAATCCCGGTGCAAGCCATTGTGCATCTAGTTATACTAGGGTAGCCAGGCTCATCCACGTCTGGATATTTGGAGTGTAGAGTTTGTCCTCCCGCTTTAGAGAGTAGACCCATGTGGGTGTCGGGGAATTAGTTTACCCTCCCGCATTGGAGAGCATGGTTAGTCCATTGGGGGGTGCAATTCCTGCGGTGAGTCCCTAAGAAGGGCGCGATCTTCTTTTGAAGTGCAGGAGTGATCAGTTGTTGTAAACATGCAACCAAGCTAAGTTGTGATTACTTCTGAATTCCTCATTGAAAAACGAGTGAAACGAACGAGAACTTAGCTATAAGGTAGGAATTGCATAACGACTGGATAGTCCTCGGCTTGTGAGGTGGTGCCCGTCGAACTGCTTAAGTCTTCGGGCTTTGATGTAGCGGGAGATCACACATGGTACTTCCTCAGATTGTAGGCGTTCCACTGCTTCTCGATCTTTTTGTCGTTTCATGGTGGCGAGGGTGTAATTACTCTTGCCTACCCTACTGATCTTGTACGGACCTTCCTAGATGGGATCCATCTTTTTGGAGCCTTCTCTGCGGGCAGTGATGAATGCTTTTCTTGTGGATGCAAATTTCTTCCTCCTTGATCTTGGACAATTTTGCACCTACAAAACAATTAACACCTTAGGTTAAGGCCAAGAGCCTCACGTGCCCACGATGAATGGGGGGGGGGGGGCTTTGGCCGAAAGAACCTCCGATGCCAAAGTTAGAATTTAGAGAGAAAGAGTGTTTAGAGAATTTTGGGATTTTTGCCAAAAAGTGTTGGAATGAGTGTTTGGTGAAAATATGAGTCTATTTATAGGGCTAGGCCGGTCCACTTTGGAGAAGAAGTGGCCGACCATAATGTGATTTTGTGGTTGAATTTTTGGTTTAATTAGCCAAACCTAAAGGAATAAATTGGTGGTTACAAAATTGTTTAATTAGCATAATTGGGGTAATAAAGAGGGAAAAGATGATAGAAAAGGTGGAAAGCAAGGTGGACTCCTTTTTAGAGGGGATGGCCGGCCTTGACTTTGGTTTTTGGGTGAGATGGGTGTTTATTTGGTGATTAATTAGCAATTAATATATTGATTAGGAATAAATATATTAATTGGCTAATTAACATAATAAAATGAATGTTTTTTGGGAGGTTATGTAATAATTAGCTAATTGATTTAGCTAAAAAAGAGAAATTAGGTAAAAGATATATGAGATGAAATAAGTTTTGGGAGTTACCTTGTAGAAGGAATTTGATGAAATAGGTTTTAAATTGTTACCTATTTTGGGCACTTTTGACTTGTTTGAGGGATGATTGTCCATTGCTCGTGCGGAGGAAATCTGATGTGCCTTGAGGGTAATTTGGTCCTCTTTTGTCAAAAAATCCACGTGTCGCCTTGTGATTATGTTTGGCTCTGCAAACAAGTCTCTAGATATATTACTATCAACCTTGATTACAATTTACTCTCACTGAGTCACCGATACTCAAAAGTCAAATTACTTATTTCCAATACATATTTGTAATTTAACTTTGGCACTCTTATTTCTAATACATATTTGTGACTGAGCAGATAGCATAATAGATAAAACCTTTAAAATAATTCAGAATTTCAACCAGAGATTTCAATGGCAGCCTTAATCTGATCAACCTTTGCATTTTCCATAAAACCTTCTCAAGAACTTGCCGTTGCTCCTTTCCGCTCTGTGCCACTTTTCGTTTTTGTCCTCCTTCTCTACGTTCCTCTCTCCGCTGAGCATTTCCACAGGAGGTGGAATAGCCCGGCACCCAGTCAAAAAACCAGGCTGGGACCCTGTCAACCCACTCCAGCCCACAGGATTGCCTGGCACCCAGCCCAAGCTGGTCTCTAGGCCAGCCCAAAATTGACAGACCTTGGGACCGGTCTGTATGACGCCTTGCTGACGTCAGGGAGGGAAGGAGCCACGGAGAGAGAAGGCAAATGGCTTGAAAGTGATGGCCAGAGTTCGTCGGAAAATCTGAAAAAAAATGCACCGACAACATGTTTGCATCAACGCAAAGGTTTCCAACACGATTTATATGTTGGAAACCATAAGCATAGGATTGAGAACTTACCCAGGTGAAATGCAAGAGATTTCACCGAGAATTGGACCTTGAACTCGTCGGAGTTGTCCGTTTTCCTTTGTCAGAATCACATGCAGGGAATTAAGCCCTTGAATTAACCACAAAAATTGCAACACAACAGGATTTAAAGCTTAAGAACTTAATATAGTGATAGAAACATCACTTGGGTAGCTCAAGCTTTCGGCTACAATGGTAGGACCTTGCACCATGCACCGATGCCGCATGCAAGGCTATGGTTGGGTTCCTTGAGCTCCAGGGATTACAAAAATAATATTTTGTGTTTGATTTGTTGCAAGGTTTGAAGAGGAAGGAGAAGGAGAGCTCACGAGAGTGAGCTGGAAAAGAGAGAGAAAGGGAGAGAAAATAGATACAGAGAAAGAGGAAGAGAGAGAGAGAGAGAGAGAGAGAGAGAGAGAGAGAGAGAGAGAGAGAGAAAGAAAAGAGAGAGAACCGGTGGAAAAAGTGAAAGTGATGGAGATATTTGATAGATTGGGTAAGGAAATGTGTATAGGTGAGAAAAAGAGAAAATAGATATTTCATTATTTTAAAGGTAAAATTGGAGATGTATTTTATTTAATCATATTTTAATAAAATGGACTAGGCTATTTTTTTTAGGGGTGGAGATGCTTTGGTCTATTACTATTCATCGGGGTCTATTACTGTTCACTTGAGTGGATAAATAGACTGGATGCTGACACAAAGTCCTTAGGGGTGTAATTGCTCTAAAGCACCCTATCGTCTTCCACCTTCACCTTTACCTCCTCCTTCTTCAGCCCAGGGATGTCTGCCTTGAACACGTGGGTTCCGGGGTTTCCTTCCAGTCGAAACTCGATGTTCACACAAGCCGAATTTTCCCGATAAAATTCTTGGAAGGTGGAGACCGACGAGGAGGAAGGGAACGAGAAATCCTTGAAGGGTCCCACAGATTGAGGAAGAATGGGTCAAAGATGCTGCTGCTGTTGAAATTGTAACATGCATCTGGTTTTAAAGGTTGCTTTTACAAAAAAGTTTGAAGCCTTAAGCTTGAAAAGTTACAGAGCATATAGAAGGTAAGAGAGAAGTGTAAAAGCTGCTGTGTATTCATTTAGAGATTCGAGTAATTTTTATACAAAATCCTAGCAATTTTGGTCCGTAGACGAAGTCCTATTTTTCACAGACCCATCCATCACTATTCAAGTCAACGAAGGCTGTGGTCTTTCCACTTGGGAAGGATCCAACGACACAGTACAACTCCATTAAAGGGAATAAGATAGATTTGTTAAATTGTCTGAAATAGAAACTAAACTAGCTGTTACACATTCAACCACAACGGCTACCACCATATTTGGAAACTGTAATTTCTTCTTCAATTCTTCAAGTTCATATGCATGTTCATCATCTGCAGGTTGAATCTAAGCTTGTGAGTAGTGTAGTTCTCAATAGCCTCTCCTAAGCTGCTTACTGGCTTCACTCCTAGCTTCAGTCTTAAGCAGTGTATTAAAAGCGTGAGGCGTGGGCGAGGCGTTCGAGGGATAGCCCAGCCTAGGCGTGAGACGAAGCCTCACGAGACCTAAATTTTTTAATATATACATTGAGTGTACACATTACATTAAAAAAGAAGAAGATTATTAATCAATAACATCCTGAGCACACACATATATTATATTATATATTATATATTATATATACATATACACATATATATATATATACATATACACATATATATATATATATATACACACATATACACACATATATATATATATATATATATATATATATATATATATAATGGAGGATGAAAAGCACAATGAGCACACATATAACAATGCACGCAGACAGCACACACATCCATTATATATATAAAAAAAAAAAAAAAGGCAGAGAGTGCAAGGAAGAGGTATGAGGCAGTTAAAACCCTACCCAAAATTTGGGTTTGGGAGTTAAAAAAAAAAAAAACCCTTGAGGCTCGCCTAGGCGGCTCCGGTGACGCTTTCCGCCCACTCATTCAAAATAGAGGCGGTAACCCTCAAGCCCAGCCTCACAGGGCGCCTAGGCGCACCCTGAGGCGAGCCTTTTAGAACATTGGTCTTAAGTAATTGAATATGTCTTTAGGCAATGCCTTAGTAAATATGTCTGCAAGTTGTTCTTCACTTCTGCAGAATCTCACATCAATCATACATTTCTGCAATGTCTTATAAAGTGACACTTCCAGTTTATGTGTCTTCTCCTCTGATGGAACATAGGATTTTTAACCATGGATATAGTAGATATGTTATCACAAAACAATGGAATTGAACCAATTTGCATTTCTCTAAAGTCATCAAGGATAAATCTCAACCAAATGGATTAAGTTGTTGCTTCTACTGCTGAAACATACTCAACTTCTGCAATTGGTAATGCAACTGTGTTTTGCTTCACCGAGGCCTATGAAAACACACCACTTCCAAAAGTAAATGCATAGCCAGAGTTGCTTCTGCTATCATCTTCACTACTTGCCCAATCTGCATCACAAAATCTAACAAGAATGGCAGCTTCATCTTACATATACTCAATGCCATAAGTCAGTGTTCCTTGCACATATCTCAGGATTCTTTTGGCTACACCTTAGGACCATTCATGAACCTAGATAACAAGCTGGTTGCATACATGAAATTAGGTCTATTTGCTGTCAAGTATAGTAGACTACCTAAAATCTTTTTTTATAAACCCATCATCAACCAATTCACTTCCATCTATCTTCTTCAACTTTTCACCTATGGGTAGATGAATGGCCATTAGTTTGCAGTCCTCAAGACCAAACTTCACAAGAAGGAATTTAGCATACTTTCTTTGGTGAATGAACACACCCTTGTCAGTTTGTAAAAGTCCCATTCCCAAGAAGTGATGAAGTAGTCCTAGGTTTGTCATTTCATAACTCAACATCATTTCCTTTTTGAATTCACTGAGCATCATCTCACTACTGCCAGTTTACACTATGTCATCAACATATATTGACACAATTGCACGCGCCCACATTGAATTGGGGGGGGGGGGGGGGGCAACTTTGGCCAAAGAACCTCCAATGCCAAAGTTAGAATTTGAGAGAGAATGTGTTTAGAGAAATTTGGAGAATTTTAGAAGAGAATTGGACTTAGGTTTTAGAGAAAATGAGTGGCTATATATAGGGTTGTGGCCGGCTCTATTTGGAGAAAAGGGATCTGGCCACTTATGGTGGTTTTTTTGGCTCTAATTGCAAGATATTATGTCAAAATAATATCTTGCAATCAATTAGGAAATTAATTAGAAAATTAATCAATTAATTAGAAAATTAATCAATTAATTAGGAAATTAATCAATTAATTAGGAAATTAATCAATTAATTTTGGTAATCAATCCTAATTTGAAAGAATAATTGGGGATTACCTTGTGGGGAGGATTTGATGAGGATTGATGAAATAGGTTTTGAATAAATACCTATTTTGATCACCTTTGACCTTGGTTGAGCTGTTATTGCCCACTTCTTGCGCGTGGGTGTTTCGATGTGCCTCGAGGGTAATTTCATATTTTTTACCCAAAAATCTACATGTCACCTCCATATTTGTCTTGATTATTTTTGGCTCCACAAATGCCCCTACACTTTTTGGGCTGCTTGCAGGAAAGGGCAGCATGTGTAGAGATCTTCTTGCTTTAGGAAAATAGGATTGTTTCCTGATTTGATGTAAATTCCCTCTTTAATTGGAAATTAGATCCTTCTAGGAAAGGGAAACAAATTACTTCTAAAGTCTATTTTAGTCTACCTTAAGTAGATTATTAAACTAACTTTAGAGAGCAATTTATTCTACCCTACAAGAGAGAGAAAGCTAAAGGATATTTGTTCCCCTTCCCCTAGCAATCTTCTACACTTGCCCGTGCAAATGACTCTCTTTCGTTGCTTTCTTCATCTTCACGCCGTACCAAGGTAAGAAAAATTAATTTTTCCTTGTCTTCGTAATTTTTGGGAGCCTCGAGGCTTGAAATTTGGCTCGACGGGGGTTGAGGATGTGTGAAAGTTGGTTGGAGAAGGCCACGGCATGGCTTGCCGTGGGTTGTTTGGTGCGGCGATGGCTGGTTAGGCCAGGGGAGGGGCGGCTCGGCTTAGGCCGAGCTGATGGGAGCACAGAGGCATTGAGCTGGGCATAGTGCAGGCCATGCTGGTGAGTGGGATATGAGCCTCAGCCCATGCGAAGAAGTGAGAGAGAGAGGAAGGTGCGGGGGCGCCAAGCCCCACTTCCAGTTAACTTGGGTTGTGAGGCATGCGGGCCAAGAAGGGATCAGGCCAAGCTGTAGGGCTTGGCGCGGTTGCTGGGCTCATGCGGCTTAGGTCTTAATTTTTTTTTTTTTTTTTTGAATGCTGGGCTTGGCACCGTGGCTATATAGGAGGAAGGGAGGGAGGTCGAGAGTTTGGCTTGCTTGAATGGGTTGAGGGGCGTCTGGCCTATTACTATCTTGGGCCGAGAGGCCTCTTGGGATGAAGGGCTTGGTGCACAATTTTTTTTATTTGTGTGTAGCCGTCTAATAAATTTTCTTTCCATCTTTGTATAATTTTTTCGAGCATGTCTTCTTCAAGCCACAAGGGTGATGATGGTGTACCGCCGTTATATTATCAAGGTGGGTCCTTGAGCAAGGTGGGCCATTTTAAGGCTGCTCACTTCAAAATTAATATCGATGACTCATTTAGAGACTTCTTTAAGACGTACAGACATGCCATTCTGTCGGGGGTGCGCGTGAAGCGTGTCAAGGAAGGTAGCAGCTGTAAGCCATGTAGTGGGGCTCAGAGAGCCATCAAATTTCACCCCTACTACTTTGTGTTGGGATTTACCTTACCCATGCCTCGATTCTTCCAAGAAGTGCTTTGCTCTATGAAGTGTGCCCCCGCTCAATGTTCCCCGAAAGCTGTCCGTGTGATGGTGGGGTTCTTTAATCTATGCTAATTTTTTGACTTGGACTTAACAGTCAACGAATTCTGGTACTTCTTTGACATAGGCAACATCGAGGGAGTCAGGCAGCTATAATCCCGCCATAGGCTCTTTGATCATTCGAGCAAAAGAGATCATGACTGGGCTAAAGAGACTTTGGAGATAAGTGGAGAGTGGGAGTCTGATTCCTCGCCCGAGCTGCATGTTTTGACGATTTTCATCTCCAGTAAGTAGACTGCTTAATTTCTCGGTTGCTTTGGATTTGTGCTAAGCTGCTATCTGATTTACTGATTATTTTCCGCTACTCTTGTGATTTGGAATTCGGCTCAATTCCTAAGACTTCTCCAGAAATGAAGAAGGTGCATATTGCATTAGGTATCATTTTTGTGCACCGTGAGTTGCGCTGGCTGCTTAGTCCCCTTTGCCGGGACAAAGGTGGGCTGCCCCCGAGAAAGGAGATAAAGAAAATTAAGGCTAAGGCGTTGGCTCGTCCGATCACTGTAGTTGAGCTTGCCGCGCATGAAGGTGGAAATAAGAGATCTTCCACATTTGCTCAGGAGATGCCGGCCAACCCCAAGCTCGTGATTGACTTGACTTTATCTAAGAGAGAGAAAGAAGAGGCTGCTAGATCTGTGCTAGTGACGCCTGCAGGTGGCTAGTTCGATTGCTAACATGATTGCTCAGCGTAGAAGGCCGTGCCCCAAGTGCTGAAATTTGTGCCCAAACGTCCGTCGGGGGCTAAGTCTAGTTCACCTTCAAAATAATTGTTACCATAAAGAACGATAAGGTGGACTCTGCTGCCAAAGTGGCGCCAAAACCCTCTCCCCTTGCTGCTGGGATTGGTTCACCTACTGAGAAGAAGGAGACTGCACGTGTGAGCAGTTGTGAGAAATCTACCAAGTCTGTTTCTGGGGAAGCTGCTGGGATTTGTGCGCTCTTCAGACCAGATCTGCTTGAGGACATGAATGTGTGTGCCAAGTTTGTTGATGATGTCAAAGGGGTTGTTGACCCAAGTTCCTTTGCGAATATACGACCAAGTATAGGAGAACTGCTCTACTAGCTATGATGCAGAAAAATGGCGATTCTAGCAGCCAAGTCTATGCTCCTTGATCAAGAGGACACCAAGGCTGCCAAGGAGGTGGCAAGAACTATGGCAGCCGAAGCTTACTCCTCGACCGAGAAAGTCAAGAGGTTGGAATCTGAGCTTGCCGCTTTGAAAAGGTCTAATATCTATGCCCCAACTTCTTTATAGCTTGAGACCGCTCGCCAGGAGATCGTGGATTTTAAGACTAGACTTAACGCGATCCAAGTTAAGTATAAAGGTGCAAAGAAGGAGATCGGGTGTTACATACCTCAGATTCAAGACCTTGAGCCTGCGGTCTCTTAGCTCTACTCTGCTGCTTATGCAAAGGATGAAGAACTGATTACTGCTTACAACCAAGTGATCGACTTCAAGAAGGTTGTTGATAGGCTCGACCTCAAGTTTTGGAATTCCAAGGTGCTTTGAAAATCAATGATAGTCTGAAGAAGGAAGTGGAGGAGCTGCAGCGGGTCCGTGCTGGTCTGCTTGAGAAAAATGAGCAATTGAAGGGTGAGAAGGCTATGTTCAAGGCTTCGCTTACTCAAAGTCAAGTCGATTTCTACAAGCTGGGTTATGTAGACCATCTCTTTTGGGAGGCCATTTAACTTTGAGTTTGCTGGTAAAGACTTCGAGACCTTCTCAATTTCTCTAGAAGACTTGCTTGTCTTTACTTTTGAGGTTTCCATTGGCGAAGTAGTCGGAGAAGCTGATGCCCAGGCTAGAGCAGCTGGGGGTGAAGCGCCAAATGATATCGCTGCTGAGAATGTTGCGACTGTTGAAGGTGTGGTGACCGAGTAGTCATGGAGTGTCCAAACTGCTAATGAGTAGTCATTAGGATTTTTTTTGTTTTCCTTGTCGCTTTTTGCTTTGCTTGAACTCCTTTGGTCTTTGCTAGTCGTTTGTCAATTTTGCTAGAAAATTTAACACACTTGCTTCTTTCACTTTTCTCCATCTTCCTTTTTTTGGTTCGTGCCCTAACCTTAAAGATTATAGACCAGTGGCAGGCTCGCTACTTTGCTATAAGCAAACAGGCTCGCGTAGCCTATGCAGCCGTAGGTGTTGGTGTAGAACTTTGCAAAGTTATTAGTTATAGGGTCAGCAGCCGGACGCCTTACTTACAGAAGAAGACTAGTCCGTGTGACCATTTGGCTGTTAACTTTGGCTTTCTCCAAATCCGTAGGTTGCGTAGTAAGTATCACAACACTTTAGAACTTGGTGTAGGATGTTCCATGCTTTGGCAGAAATGAAGCCTATCGATTGCGTAGCATGTCGGCAATGGATGAAGCTTCGTATATGCACTATAACTTGTTTAACCTTTCATAAAAATGTGCGGTTGTATAAGTTTAACGCGGTTTACTGCTCGAAGGGCAAGTCGTAGGTAGTTTTCTGGAAACCTTAGGCTACCTTAGTGAACTTGGTAGCAGCTTTAGGGTTCCAGGGTAGCCGTCCATAGAGTGTATTGCGTAATGTGCCCCCTTCGTTTCTAGGGCCCGGTTCCTCGCAGATTAGGCCAAGAGACCCAAAATCCTTCAGTTAGCCAAGCCTTGAAAAAGACCATTGTGGCTATTTCTAGGAATCCTAGCGCATGCCATCGTGCATCTAGTTATACGAGTTTCAATTTTGATTATCTTAATGTGCTATACTTGTGCTATGGTAATTAACAAAATTATTTGTTTTCATTCTTAGGATATTTACAAGAATACCCACAAAAAATGAAGAAGGATTTACCTATTGATAAGATCTCAAACAGACGTGTCTCTATTTTTACACCTAGTTGGGAGATATTTGTCGGAGTAAAAGCTACTGATCTAAGCCAACTGATTCTCAAAGAGTGGAAAAAGAAGAAGCATGAGTAGTATGTATTCTAAATTCTTTATTAAATTTGTTACAAGAAATTCTAACATTATATATACCTTCAATATATAGGTGGCGCGTGAAAAATTCTGTAGAAGAATTAAAACCTTCAACAACTCCTCACATCATACGTATTTGGAACAAAGTCCAACAAATTAGGTACAACACCATTTCTTACCTATTTATTTTTAATGGCATTCTCTATATCATTCTACAAATTAATTATCTCAAATTATAAAATTAAAAAAAAAATCTACAAATTAATTATCTGAAATTATAAAAAAAACAATTTATGGGTGCAGGAAAAAGATTATTAGTAACTAAACAACTTTTCTAAATACGGTAAGTCTTCTCTTATTTTCATACGGAAGTATACTATAAATTCAAATTGCATTCAATTTTCAAATAGAAATAAAATTGTATTTTTTGTTAGTTTTACAAGCATCACACCCGTCTCAAAGTACAAAGGTTGAAGTACAAGATTAAGGTAATATTTCTTACTATTTAATTTTGTAAACATGATTACAATTTGTTACCTCAAACTTGACAAATTATTCATCTTTCAGTATTCTAAAAGTAACTAGAGTAAAAGTATTGCCATGAGAAAATTGTCAAAGTTAAAAGGTATTTAGGTTAAATTGCTTACAACCTTTTTTTTTGGGATTGTGCATTATAAGACTTCTTATTTTATCATCATTGCTTGCAGATTAACCATGAAAATCTAAAGCATCAAGTGCAAGCAAATGGGTGGCAAGCATGACTTTGATTTCACACGTAGACGCTATGTTTACATATGTACATGTTGTCCATATTTTGCTTTGCTTCATATATTAAGAGTTCATCCCTAACTAGCCTATAACTTTGACTGAAAACTTATGAATCTGAAAATTTTGGTTTAAGGACATTAAAAGTTTTCAGATTTTTTTAATAGATTTTGTTTTCCCATTTTATCTTCGTTGTTGTTTTAAAGGAAAAATAGTAAACATTGTAAGAGAGATTACTCACATATGTGCAAATTGGATGGAATATGTGCTGCTAAATTCTTCAACGAACGTGGCAATATGACAATATGGCATGCATAACGATAACACATTATCATAGGAAACAAAAACGAAAACGAAATCCACCATTTTTAATCCCTTACTGACTAAGGAACCCAACTCTTTATTTTAAGGAACCTAACTCTTGATTTTCTTCCTGTACAATATATAGGGGTAAAACGATACTGATGGATATAAGAGAATTCTAACTACACTGATTAACATAATTTTTTTTTGTTAATCAGTAATTACCAAAGTGATAATAATGACCAAGCATAGTTTAGTTCGTGAAACCAAATTCTATTAGCCAAACAAAAAAAATGACACCATAATAATCAGTAAGCAAAAAAAATGTGGAATGGTTAGTGTGCAATTCATAAATTTCATTGTTTCTGTACAATGGGCGGATGCAAAAAGACTAAGTTAGATGATTGAAAATAATAAGAAATTGTTGTGATGGACACACACCCATAATTTATAAAATAATCACTTAAGAAATATAAGAATATCTAAAACAACACATCTTTGGGGCACGTAGCACCCGTGATGCAAAAATGCCTCTCGCACACACGTTAATGCATGCAGAGAGGCTAGTATATGTAAAGTGAGAACCCCAAAACGGTGAAACATTCAATAATCCCTAGAATGCCTCTTTGTTTCCTTCACAATCAAACCCAAAAAATTAAAGAAAATGAGGACAAATTCGTAATAATGCCATAACTGAATAGAATACAAATAAAATTTGTTTTATAAGTAAATAAAATAATCTAAAACTATATTAATCATACTCTCTTTGTCAACCAAAAATGGTGAAAAGACATCTTTGTCTTCTATCACAACAAAAAAGTTAAGGATAGTAACGTAATTTTACAAAATAAAATTATGCTGTTTTTTTAAACCTCACTTATATGAAAGTTTAACATCTCTAATTTAAAAAAAACTAAAAATAAAAAACAACCTCTCTCTCCTCACTATCACGTTCTCTCTTACTCTCTTCCTCTCTTACTCTCTCCTTCAATTTTAACAACCAAAGTAAAAAATTTCACACTTTTTGTGTGTGGGCATATACTAGTAAACTGTAATAAAAAGGGGACGTGGTGAATAATGTGGAGCCAAAAATAATCACAAGGAGACATGTGGATTTTTGGGTGAAAAGGACAAAATTACCCTTGAGGCACACCAGATTTCCTACGCGCAAGCAGTGGACAATCATTCTTCAATCAAGCCAAAAGTGCCCAAAATAGGTAACAAATTCAAAATTATTTCATCCATCCTCATTCTATATTCTCCATAAGGTAATTATTCCATAACCTTCAAAACATTCCATAAAAATTGAGTTAATTGGCTAATTAATGGATTTATTACCTAATTAATCCACTAATTGCCAATTAAATCACCCAATTCACACAAAAATACCCTAAAGGGCCGGCCACCTTTTCTCCAAAGGGGACCGGCCATGCCCTATATAAAAGAGAAGTACAATGGCTAGAAATTTAGAAAATTCAACAAGTGAAAATTCCAATATTCAAGAGATGGGACCGTGGTGATCCACGAGGCTAAATGTGACAATAAGTGAAGCGGCACCACTACTACGAGGCTCCACCATGGCAACCACCGCGGTGGCCACCACGGCAACCACTCGCGGCGAGGTCCATGACACCAAAGCTACGGCCCAAGCCATGTCATTACAACGCGAGCCCAATGCATTGACGAGCCTAGCCCAAGCCTCGCACTCACGTGCGCCACACGTCGAGCAGCCTGCTTCCGCTGAGCAACCCACTCTCGTGGCCTAGCCTACTCCCGCCGGGCAGCCCACTACCATGGCCCAGCCTGCTTCCACCGGGCAAGCCTGCTTCCGCCGAGTTGCCCATTTCTGCTGCCCATCCTGCTCCTGTGGCCTTCCAAGCAGCCCAATTCGGTTCAAGACTAGTTCAACCGTCCCGACTTCAAATTTCTGGGCCTACGATTGAATCAGGGGCATTCTCACCACATTTCTCCACGGATTTGACATTTCCCAACTCAAATCTCGCGCCCGGAGTCTACCACTCTTCCACTGCTCAAGGAGGCACATTCCTTCCAAGCTTTTCCAATCCAAATGGCGAACAACACTTATCTCAACAAGTCATAGAGTTGACGACCGCCTTAGCACAGCAGACGACCTTGGTGAACTAGCTCTTGCAGCGCACCAAGATGCAACATGCCCCAAACGAGGTGTCCCGGAGTAGGACAAGGGTAGACGAAGAACCTTTCCAGCAGCCACTTGACCAACCACGAACCGAGCGTTCGGGCAGTGTACACTCCCAATTGGGCCCTCGAGATAGCGTATACTCTCATCTTAGCGCGCGGAGGAGCGTGCACTCTCGAGTAGGCCCACGGACGAGCATGCATTCACAGTTGGGGTCACACTTCAACAGTCAACATGAGCAACCTTCCAAGCGAAGTGTTCATTTGCGGTTAAGCCTGCAAGGAGCATCATCCGCCTCATATCGGAGCAGGCAGCACGACGGACGGAGAGAAACAGTCACTCAATCCGGCTCAAGTTCAACCAATAGTCTGCGAAGAATTCCCTCTTTTGCCAAGAACGGACCACATGCACCGCTGTCGTGGCATAGACGAGTCGAGCACGTAGAAGAGCATCCTAGACCAGCAGGTCAAGACTAGGGGCAACCGAGAGCTTCACTACCCCAGCAAAGGAAAATTCAGGTTGAAGTAGAGAGGCTCCTAAACAAGCGATCGCGTGATTTCTAATGCAAAGAAGTGGCAGACGAGGCACTACGACGTGACATGACCAACATAAGCAGGTCACCCTTCACAGACAAGATCGAGCAGGCAGAGCCTCCACGCAAGTTCAGCATGCCACATTTCATATCCTTTAAAGGAGAGACACCTAAAGCACTACCGAAGCGCAATGATCCTTTATCGAAACAACGACAATCTCATGTGCAAGATATTCGCCACCATTCTACAAGGTGAGGTGCAAGATTGGTTCTACACCCTGCCGCTACAATCTATCACGAGTTTTGACGAACTTTCTTTGGTTTTCACCAAAGAATATTCATTCTATCGCTCGATCAAGAAGAAGTCCGACCACTTGTTCAACGTCAAGAAGAACCCAAAGGAGTCACGCTGCGACTATATGAAGAGGTTCAAAGCAAAGAAGGCAAAGATAGTCGGATGCAACCACTCGATAGCTAGAGCAACCTTCCAAAAAGAACTTCTAGCAGACCACCCGCTGGTCAGAAAATTGATCATGAAAGAAGATCTGACCTGGCAGACTCTTTCACTCTGGCAGAAAAGCATGCACTTTGGGACGAGGCTCGCTAATCCAGATTCAAGGATTGAATGAGTACCTGACATCGCCTCCCTATTATCCAAACCAGAAGCAGCGGATGACCTATTCGCATGTTTGACGGTATCTGAAGCAGCAATAAGCTCTACCATCATACGAGAAGAGCTGGGGGCCCGACTACCTGTATTCCACAGTTCAAAAGCTCTCCTAAATGTTACCAGAAATTCAAAAGCCAACTTTGGCGATAGTTGTTGCAACCCGGAAGCTCAAATTTTACCTTGAAACGCACGCAGTCATCCTCATGACGCACTATTTCGCCCAATCCAGACGCGCGACGATAAAGGCATAGACACTGGCGGATGCAAAGTTTTTTGACGAACGCAACAACTCAGCCCAAAAAGCGCCAAGGGCAGACGAACTCTAGAAGGATACATTCGGAAGCAAATTTTGTCCTCGTCACGAAGATTCTACATAGAAGCAACATGTACCAGCAGTCGAACACCACCTCTTGCTACGTGTCACACGGCCCCAGCCGACCCTTGCTCCATATTTCAACTCTAGAATGGCTCTGTACTGGTAGTTGCGCATCTAGTATTGCGTGTAGCATGGCCCCAGCTCCACGGCTTCCTACCATGCCTGCCCAATGATGCCTCGAAGGTAGCCGAGCATGCCATATGAGCGTCTGCTCTACCTGATGGAGACTTCTGGCATCTCCATGTTGATGGCGCACCCAACTACAAAGGTTCGAGAGCAGGCGTAGTCCTTGTCACCCCAGACGATTCGATGCCCGAGCAGACGATCACCTTAGGCTGCAAAGCATCTAACATAGAAGCAGAGTATGAAGCCCTACTAGCAGGCCTCCGAATGGCAAAAAACTTGGTGGTGAATAAGCTTGCAATTCATTCCGATTCCCAGCTAATCATCAGCCAGACTACTGGGGAGTACAAAACAAAACATCCAAGGATGGTACAATTCCTAGAGAAGGTACGCAAGCAACTTGAGGCATTTCAGACTTACACTCTCACTCAAGTTACTCGGGCAGACAACGCCCACGCAGATGCGTTAGCCGGCTTAAGCTCTGCCCTCGACCACCAACTCAAACGCTCTATTCCGGTGGAGTATCTAGACAAACCACGCATAGAAGCGGAGCCGGCAGCTGAAGTGTCACATGTTAGTATAACTCCAAAATGGCAAAGTTCTATTATAGACTACCTGGTTGACGGCACACTCCCTACTCAAAGGTTGAAGTCTAAAAAGCTCCAAATAAAGGTAGCACGCTACTACATGAGGAATGACATTCACTTTCGAAGATCCTTTGCTAGACCACATCTCTACTGCCTAGCGGCTCTCGATGACCTAAAGGTTCTAAGCTAATCCACGAAGGCATTTACGGAAATCACTCCAGATGCCGATCCTTAGCACAAAATGCTCTTAATGCATGCTACTACTGGCCTACCATGCATCAAGACGCTAAAGAGTTAATGCAAAAGAACGACCACTGCCAACACTACAAGCCAGTACCAGCACTGTCTACCAGTGAGCTACACCCACTGACGAGTTCTTGGTCGTTCATGCAGTGGGCAATCGACTTGGTAGGGCCAATGCCGCCTGCTACTAGGGGCAGATGCATGATGATCGTGGCAACCGACTACTTAACCAAATGGGTAGAAGCAGAGCCCATGACAACCACGACTCAGACGGACATAGAACGCTTCATATGAAGGAACATCATATGCTGATTTGGCATCCCGCAGTCCATCACCACGGACAACGACCCGCAATTTGTGGGTAAAGATTTGGCAAAGTTCTTCCAAAAGTATGTCATCAAGCAACACATGTCCACGCCAAGATATCCTCAAGGCAATAGGCAAGCCAAAGCATCCAACAAGACGATCCTCGACTGCCTCAAGAAATCCCTCACCAACAAGAAGGGAAAATGGCCAGACGAACTCTCTGGATGTCTATGGGTATATCACACCACCAAAAGACGAGCAATCGATGAAACTCCTTTCTCTTTGGTATTTGGCTCAGAAGCAATCATTCATCCCAATGTCATCAAGCCAAGTATCACCGCTCTACTACCAAGCATTGAGCAGAACAGTAAGAAGATGAGCACTGAGATCTGGCAGAGGAGAAGCGCGAGCAGATCATCATCCGCATCGTAGCCTACCAGCAACAGCTCATCTCCAACTACAACAAAAGAACCAAGATCCGACAGTTTTAACCTGGAGATCTAGCCTTGAGAAAAGCCTTCATCACTGCCCCCAGAGAAGGCTCCAAAAAGAAGAATCGCATATGGGAAAGTCCGTACAAGATTAGCAAAGTAGGCGCAAAGGTAATTACACCATCGCCACCATGAACGACAAAGAGATCGAAAAGCAGTGGAACACCTACAATCTGATGAAGTACCATGCGTGACCTCCCCCTACATCAAAGCCCGAAGACTCAAGCAGCTTGACGGTCACCACCTTACAAGCCGATGACTATCCAATTATTATGCAGTTCATACCTTACAGCTAAGTTCTCATTCGTTTCACTTGTTTTACAATGAGGAATTCAGAAATAATCACAACTTGGTTTGGCTGCATGTTTACAACAACTGATCACTCTTGCACTTCAAAAGAAGATCGCGCCCTTCTTAGGGACTCACCGCAGGAATTGCACCCCTAGAGGGACCAACCATGCTCTCCAGTGCGAGAGGGTAAACTAATTCCCCGACACCCATATGGGTCTGCTCTCCAAAGCGGGAGGATAAACTCTACACTCCGAATATCCAGACGTGGGTGAGCTTGGCTGCCCTAGTATAACTAGATGCACGATGGCTTGCGCCGAGATTCCTAGAAATAGCCATAATAGTCATTTTCAAGGCTTAGCTAACTGAAGGATTTTGGGTCTCTTGGCCTAATTCGTGGGGAACCGGGCCCTAGAGACGAAGGGGGCACATTACGCAGTACATCCGATTGACGGCTACCCTGGAACCCTAAAGTTGCTACCAAGTGCACTAAGGTAGCCTACGATTTCCGGAAGACTGCCTACGACTTGCCCTTCGAGCAGTAAAGCTGCCCTAGACTTATACAACCGTACATTCTTGTGAAAGGTTAAACAAGCTAGCGTGCATATATGAAGCTTTATCCACTACCGACATGCTACATAGTCGATAAGCTTCACCTCTCCCAAGCGCGGAACGACCTACACCTAGTCCTAAAGTGTTGTGATACTTGCTACGCAACCTACGTAATTGGAGAAAGCCAAGGTTAACAGCCTAGTGGTCACACGTACTTGTCTGCTTCTGTAAGAAAGGCGTTCGGCTGCCGACCCTATGGCTAACAACTTTGCAAAGTTCTACACCAACACCTACGGCTGCATAGGCTACGCGGCCTATCTGCTTATAGAAAAGTAGCATGCTTGCCACTGGTCTATGAAGTCTAAAGGTTAGGGCATGAACAAAAGAAGCGAAGATGGAGAAAAACGAAGGAAGTAAGTTTATTAAATTTTCTAGCAAAATTGATAAACAACTAGCAAAAAGTAACAAGGGAAACAAAGAAAATCCTAAAGACTACCTAGAAGACTACTTTTTAGCAGCTTGGACACTGCACGACTACTCGGTCGCCACACCTTCAGCAGCCGCGACATTCCCAGCAGTGGCACCATCCAGCGCTTCAGCCCCGGCTGCTCCAACCTGGGCACCAACATCTCCAACTACTTCGCCAATGGAGGCCTCAAAAGTAAAGACGAACAAGTCTTCTGGAGAAATAGAGAAGGTTTTGAAGTCTTTCTCAGCAAACTCTAAGTCAGACGGCCTACCAAAAAGATGATCTACATAACCCAACTTGTAGAAATCGGCCTGACTCTGAACAAGCGAAGCCACAAGCCCAGCCTTCTCACTTTTTAGCAGCTCTTTCTCCTCGAGCAAACCAACATGGACGCGTTGCAGTTCATCCACTTCTTTCTTCAAACTTTCGTTGTTCTTCAACGCACCTTGGAGTTTCAACACTTGGGGTTCAAGCTTATTAATGACTTTCTTGAAGTGGATCACTCGGTTATAAGCAGTAGTCAACTCTTCATCCTTTGCATAAGCAGCGGAACGAAGCTAAAAAACGGCACGCTCGAGATCTTGAGTATGAGGTATGTGACACCCTTAGTGGATTTCTCATAACTACCCACGCGAGCAGTCTCCTCCTTCCTAGCAGGCGAATCAGTCTCAACAGCAGGGGGAGTGGGCCTTGGCGCCACTTTAGCAACAGAGTTCACCTTATTGCTCTTCATAATAGCAAGCCTCTCCAAAGGTGAACCAGACTTAGCTCCCAACGGACGTCTTAGTACAGACTTCGGCATTGGGGGCATGAGAGGGCCTCTACGCTGAGCAATCCTATTAGCAATCGTATTAGCCATTCTTGATATGGCAAGCGCCATAAGCTCAAATCTAGCAGCCTCAATTTTCTTCCTATTGGAAGAAGTCATGCCAATCACAGGCCTCTCAGCAGCAGGCGGATCCTCACGAGTAGCGGAGGAAGTCTTAAGTTTTTTCTCAACCGGCATCTCTTGAGTAGGCGGGGAAGATTTCGTCTTTCCACCTTCATTCATAGTAAGCTCCACGACGATCCTCTTTACCTCATATTTCAGGAGCAGCCCACCTTTCTCCCAGCGAAGAGAACTAAGTAGCCAACGTCATTCACTGTACTCAGCAGGGGAGCTCAACCTAGCATTCCGGCAGGCGGGAGGCCAGCATGCCCAGCATTTCAGTGGCCCATGAGGCCCAAGACCTCCTCATTTATCTTAATCGCCGACCTGGCCCGTGTCAGGTCCAACAGCCCAAAGGACATGAGCCATGCGGCTCACCTAGCACTGCCCCCCAGCGCCTCAGTTCGCGGCCCCAGCTGCTCAAGCTGCACTTGGCTCTAGCCAAGCCAAGCAACCCAGGCAGTGGCCCTTGCCACAACACCTCCTCGGTCCATGCCGAGCCGACTCCCAGCCCTTGTTAGCCGACGTGCCGCAGCACCTCGACGGCTGCCCCGCGACAACACTATCCAAGAAGAAGACAGGAAAAATTAAAGTTTTCTTACATCGGTGCGGCACTGAGAAGACGAAGAAAGCAATGAAAGTCGGTCCTTTGCACGGGCAAGATGTAGAAGATTACTAGAGGAGGGGGAACAAATATCCTCTAAGCTCTCTCTCTTTCTCTCTCTTGTAGGGTAGAATAAATCGTTCTCCAAAGTTGGTTTAATAACCCACTTAAGGTGGACTTAAATAGGCTTTGAGAGAAACTTATTTCCCTTTCCTAGAAGGACCTAATTTCCAATTAAAGAGGGAGTCTACATTAAAATAGGAAACAAGCCTATGTTTCCTAAAGCAAGAAGATCTCTACACATGTTTTCCTGCGAGCAGCCCAACAGGTGTGGAGGCATTTGTGGAGCCAAAAATAATCACAAGGCGACACTTGCATTTTTGGGTAAAAATGACAAAATTACCCTCGAGGCACACCAGATTTCCTACGCACGAGCAGTGGACAGTCATTCTTCAATCAAGCCAAAAGAGCCCAAAATAGGTAACAAATTAAAAATTATTTCATCCATCCTCATTCTATATTCTTCATAAGGTAATTATTCCATAACCTTCAAAACATTCCATAAAAATTGAGTTAATTGGCTAATTAATGGATTTATTACCTATTAATCCATTAATTGCCAATTAAATCACCAATTTCACACAAAATACCCCAAAGGGCCGGCCACCTTTTCTCCAAAGGGGACCGGCCATGCCCTAAATATATCACCCCATTTTCTCTAAAAACGTAAGTCCATACTCTTGCAAAACTCCCAAAAACTCTCCAAACACTTCCCTCAAAATTCTAACTTTGGCATCAGAGTTTCTTCGGCCAAAGTCCCCCTCATTCATCGTGGGCGCGTGAGGCCATTGGCCTTGACCTAAGGTGTTACTTGTTTTGTGGATGCAATTTTGTCCAAGATCAAGGAGGAAGAAATTTGCATCCACAAATAACTCCTCTCCATTTTAGGAGAGAGAGATTAAACACAAAATTAAAATTTGATTTATTAGAAAAAAAGAAAAAGGAAACAAATTAAAGAGGACAGACATGGTGAATAACTCCTCCTCCATTTTACGAGGAGATATTATTATGGAAAAATTACACTTAGAGTATACTTTCAATACTTTAATTATATATTGAGACAACATTTGAAGAAATGACATTTTTAAAACCCGCGTAAGGTGATGTCATGTCCTATTTTTCTGTTAGAAATGGAGTTCCCGTATTTTGTTAAATAGCTATTAGCGGCGATTCGAATCATTCGAATTATATTTTCGTTTCTCTGCTCTTTCTCTCTGAAGTTTATCTATTCCAATTTATATTTCATCATCTCCCTCAATTATCTCTCACCATAATTTCTATTCGAATCATTCAAGTTTTTCTTCGAAGGTAAGTGTTTCTCTCCAGTTTATCTCTCTGAATTTTGTGTGTTCCGATTTAGATTTTCTAAGTGTTGTGTGTTTTTGAATTATTTTGGTTTAGATTCTAAAAGTGTCTTTGATTTTTCAATCTTTTATTGGTCGCATTGAGTTTTTTTGGATTGTTCTTGTTTTTTGCTGTCACGGTTTTTTAGTTTTGAAGATTTTGATATCTAGTGTTTGGTGAAGGTGATTTTTCTCGTTGTGTTGCTTTTGTTTTTTGTTGAAGTTCCTTTTGTGTTTTTGCAGTATAATTATCATATATATTTGTTAGAATTAGAATGTATTTTGAGTTAGTTTAGTATTTGGTGAAGGTTATTATGCAGCATCAGTTCATAGAATCGTGCAGAATCAGTTGACATAATTTTTTTTTTTGGGGGGCGGGGGTTGGGGGGACCCCCTATAAACATTTAATAATTTTCAACGTAATGCTTGTGTAGCATAAGTGTGCAACATTAGTTTTATATAAACATTAATTTTCAACGTAATACTTGTGCAGTATTAGCTCATAGAATCTTGCAAAATCAGTTGGCATCAGTTTTTTTTATTGATTATAGATTTACATTTTAAAATGCATAGATATATCGAATTATTTCTGTGCAGCATTAGTTTAACTTTATGTATTTTTTTTTGGGTGTCGATCATGTCCGTTGTTAAAGTGTTGAAGTGTGTATGTGAAAATTGTGCAGTAGTTGTGCCGCTTTATCCGCATACTACTTATGAGGATTTGTGTGGGCAATTAACTTTCAGGTTTCCAAGTTTGTCATCATGAGACTTTCTCTTGAAATACTCATTATATGAAGGTGAACCAAACTGTTTATTAGAGGGCAATGAAGATATTCAAACCCTTCTACTGGTGAATAACTTGATTTCAAATCTAGTTGTTGATGTTTATGTTCAAGCTAAGAAGGAGATGTCTAATGTTTCTACTAGTAGTGTGTTGTCTTGCATAAGTGAAGCTACTAATATTGGAGTTGAGAACCAATTTTTGGGTAAGTATGACTCTTATGGACCTCACCATTATGCAAGAAATGAGTAGAAGAGTTCTATTTCTTATGAGGATCAAAGTTATGAAGGTGGTGTAATTGAGTTTCGTATAAAACTTACACAATACGCTATTGAGGTTGGTTTTATTTTCAAGTTCACTATGAATGATTGAAAACGTGTTACTGCTGTTTGCTCAAAGAAACTGTCAGAGGGATGTCAATGGTGTGTTCATGCTATTGTGCAACAGCGTAGTGGTAGTTTTATCATTAAAAATTTAAATAATATTCATACTTGAACTGGACGTACTCGTCAAAAGAAGAATAAAAGGTTCGGCCCTTCTGTTTTGTCCTCTTTGTTGGCTGCAAGGTTCATTCGAATTCGTCTATGAAGGCAAATAATGTTATGAGAGAAATGAAGGAGAATTATGGTTTTGATGAGTTTGTGCGTGCCAATGATAGATCGTTTTGTGCACTAGAACTTGATAATGATAGTAATCGGTTCAAAAGGTTATTCATATATTTTGAAGCTTATGTTAAAGGATTCCTATGATGTAGACCAATGTTGTTCCTTGATGGTACGTTTTTTAAGGGAAGATATATTGGTACTCTTCTTGGTTGTTGTGCTAAAAATGTAAATAATTTTAAGTTTTTTTAAGTTTATTAAAGTACAACATCAGTTTAATAATGTTCAACATCAGTTTAATAATGTGCAGCATCTGTTTATTAAAGTGCAACATCAGTTTAATAATGTGCATCATCTGTTTATTGAAGCTCAGCATCAGTTTAATAATGTGCAGCATTCTATGTATTAAAGTGCAACATCAGTTTAATAATGTGCATCATCTGTTTAATAATGTGTAGCATTTATTTATTGAGTGCAGCATCAGTTTAATAATGTGCAGCATTCTGTGTATTAAAGTGCAGCATTAGTAATGTTGTGTGTAGAAACTGTTTTTTGATATAATTATTAATTTTTTTCTTTAATATACAGTGATTTTTCCTGTGTGTTATGGTATTGTTGACATAGAAAATGAAGAGAATTAGACGTGGTTTGTTGAACATTTGGCTTAGATATTAAATTACCAAAGAAGGAAGATCACGTTTATTACCGACCGACATCATGGGCTTTTGAATGTTATTTGAAAGTACTTCCTTACTGCTTCTCATGGTTTCTACATTATACATTTGAGGGAAAATTTAGAGAGGCGATGTGCAGGTAATAAATTTTTGGAGGATCAGTTGTGTGAATATTTCAAGAAATATGCATATGCATGTAGTGTTGAAGATTTTGATAGGAATATTGAGAAAATGAGATGAGTTTGGCGGAGATATTTCTGATTCATTTTTGGATGATTTTCCAAAAGAGCATTATTCTATTATACATTTTCGATTAAATCGGTGGGGTGAAATGAGTTGCAATCGCAGAATCATTTAACGCAACGATTTCTGAAGAGTGTCCGATGCCTATTCTTGATTTGATTGAATGAATTAGGAGGAGGTTGATGGTCATGATGCCTGACATGAGGCTTTTCAGAAAAATGGTTTTGTTTGTTATGTCCAAAAAAGAAGATGATCTTAGAGATTTTGTTCAAGAAGGTAGTCATTGAATTGTTAGTAGGTCATTTGATGATGTGTTTAAGGTTAGGGGGGATATGAACTCTTTTGTTGTTATGTTGGATCAACACCAGTGTGCATATGTTCAATGGAAGCATATAGGATTTCCTTGTACTCATGATTTGCAAGTTATTCTGCATGTTCATCGTGATATTGAGGATTTTGTGGATGACTACTGGAAAGTTTTCTTATAAGCTAAGCTATCAATTTCCTATTGTCCCAGATTCTGACTTGCACAAGCTCTTTTTTGATCCACTAAATGCTCCTGTTAAGCCCCCTCTTACAAGGAGACAAGGTGGTATACCACGTATTCATCGTTACAAGTCTAAAAATGAGACAAGAGGTGTAAGATGTAGTCGTTGTCATCAGATTTCACACCATAACAAGCAGACATGTCAGGCTTTAATTTGTTTTTTTGTTTTTATTTTTTGAGTGTTGGATATTTATTTATTTATTTTTATTTTTTATTTTTTGTATTATGGAGGTTTTTTATTAGATCAAGTTTTTTGTTATTTTTCGTTCAGAATAAGTTTTTGATTTTATGTAGAATCAAGTTATACATTTTGTAAGCAGCATCAGCTTTTTGTATTTTTGCAATTTTTGGTTCCCAAATTTATGAAGAATCAATTTTTCTTTTAGCAATTGAGTTCATGTTTGTATGGATAGGAGATATTATTTTTCAACTTAATACTTGTGCAACATCAGTTTTATATAAACAATATTTTTCAACGTAATACTTGTGCAACATCAGCTCATAGAATCTTACAAAATCAGTTGGCATAAGTTTTGGGGGGTGGGGGGTTTGGGAGGATCCCCCTCCCTATAGACATTTAATATTTTCAACGTAATACTTGTGCAACATCATTTTTATATAAGCAACGTATTACTTGTGTAGCATCAGTGTTATATAAGCATTTATTTAAAAGACATTAGAAACCAGTTAATAGATTAAAAAAGAAATGTAACATTCGAAATCATAATAATTTTCAACGTAATACATGTACAACATTAGTTTTATATAAACAATAATTTTCAACGTTATACTTGTGCAACATCAGTTTTAAATACATGTTTTTATAACAGGGAGTTACTGGGGAGAAGCTTGTTGTTCCCAATTTTGCAAATTTTATATCATGAAGAAAATGAATGAACAGATTTAAAAAGCTATGTAACATTTGAAATGGATAGATTTAAAAAAGAAATGTAACATTCCAAAAGCATATATATATATATATATATATTGTAAAAGTGAGTTATAACAATGTAATTTTAAACATCAAAGTTCATAACAATTGAAATGTAAATAGTCTAAACATTTTTTCATCTTTTTCGCCTTTTGCTATTTTTTGGATGTAATACAACACAAATACATCATAATCATCTCTGTAAAATAAGTTTGCATAATTGGCATGCATGATCAGTTAAAGTAGATTGATGCAGCATCAGTTAAAATAGACTAAGTATACAGCTTGAGTTATGAAAGAATATAGCTTCAGTATGCAGCATTAGTTATAATAGACTCATTCCGTATGCAGAATTATTATTTTATATGAAATTGGTGTAGAATCATTTTATCACTGAGCATCAGTTATACCAGAATTAGTATGCAATATCAATTATACCAGACTTATATAATGTGCAGCATCAATTATACCAGAATTTGTTTGTTTGATTGCTCCGCCAAATTGTGTTTTAATTCTTTCATTTTGGCTTCATCGTTTTCATAGTTGGTGAAGTTCATATGTTTATCCATAACATAATTAGTATATGGACAATCAGTATGCAGTTTCAATGACATTGAATAGATTTTGTCTAAATTCAATATTTATATCTTACAAAGAGATTGACCGAGAAGTAGATGTTTTGATGATCCAAATTGCTTTCTTGGTCCCTGAAAATGTAGTTGTGTGCATCAATGACAATATTTCTAACTCTCTCATCTCCAAGAAATCCATCTGTATCTTCTTTCATCACATAATTGTCATAGTAGCTGAACTTATTTGTACTTGATGATCAATACATGTCCTTGAAATAAAATATACATAGAAATATGTTAATGCAGAATCAGTATTTTGAAGTATACCAGAAATTATAGATTTAGTTGTAAATTTTTCTTACACTGATGCTTTTTCCTAGAAAAGGTTGATGGCTTTTTTGTTCATTGTGGGTAGGTGAAAGTATGCTGGATGACATTTCCACTCATTCGATTCTCTTGTTTTCTCCATGATAATGTAATAGAATCGCATATCTCTCTTCTTCTTTTTTCTGGGTTTTTGCTTGATGCGCTTGACAATTGTTCGAGTTTGAGGTTGAACAGGTGTTTGAGATTCTGTTGATATTTGTTCTTGAGTGTGCAGAACCTGTTTTGGCTGGATATCTACCTCTTGATCAGAGGCGATTACGATTTTGTCCCCAGTTTTAACAGATTCGCTTTCAGTAACAGAATCTTGATGAACAGGTTCATCATTTTTCTCTTCTTTTTCTGGTTCAACCTCATTGATGAAACCCAAGGTCATGTTTAGCTTAGAAATTTCTTCTTGTTGCTTCTTCACCAATTCTTCAAGAGATATCTTCTCAGCTTTTTGAAATTTCTCTCTTATTTTTTTGCATTTTTTCCTTGTTTAATCCATTGAGTTCACATTGCTTCTTGTAGGACTTTTCTTGCTGCCATTCAAGTTCATCATTCTCCTTCAGCAGTCCCTTGTTCTTTTCCAGCAACTCATTCTTTCTTCTTCCATTTTTTCTTTTGTTGCTCGAATGCACTTTTCTCGAGTTCACTTTTTTGGTTTTCTAATTGTTTCTTCTCTTTTTGCAAATTTTTGTTTTCTTTTTGCAAGTCTTTATTATCGCTTTGCAAAACATCATTCTCTTCAACTATTTTCGCAATGACAGAATTTTTGAAGTGACATGTGTTGATAGCATTATTCAACATTTGAAGCCGAAGTTTTGCCCTTCTTTTTCCAGTACTCTGCATCATCTGTTTGGCTTTGAGAGAGCTCTTCTTATGTCAACTCCCATTCTGAGTTCACATTCCCATTTTTCTTCACCCGTAAGAGGAGCAAGAAGCCATTTATATAATGTTTGTCTTTTCCTTATCTTGATTGTCGACTCTTCAGGGAGAACTGCCAGTTGAGGAACAAATGCTGCATTTCCTTCTTGTTCCTTAGCTTAAACTGGCAGTGGAAGGACTGAGGTGCTTGGACCCACTATTTTCATTGCCTCTTATTGCACTATAGGAACTGATTCTTGTATTTGTACTGGAAGAATTGATTGTCCAATTGATGTACTAGGAGATTTTTTTGGTACTGCCTTTTCTAGTTGGAAATTAACTACATCATTGATGACCCTATCAATTTCAGTTGCGTCCATGTCTGTGATGTCCGCATTTCTTTCTTCATTTTTTTGGTCATCTTGGACTTGCTCATTTGAAATTTGGGTGCCAAAGATACTCTGACTATCAACCAAAATTAGTATGTAACATCAGTTATACCAGAATTAGTATGCGACATCAGTTATACCAGAATTAGTATGCAACATCAGTTATACCATAATTAGTATAAGTTTTTAGCATGCATTATTACTTATACCAGAATTAGTATGCAGCATCCGTTATACCAAAATTAGTATGCAACATTAGTTATACCAGACTTAATAATATGCAGCATCAGTTATACCAGACTTAAATAAGTTTTTAGCATGCATTATTACTTATACCAGAATTAGTATGCAGCATCCGTTATACCAAAATTAGTATGCAACATTAGTTATATCAGACTTAATAATATGCAGCATCAGTTATACCAGACTTAAATAAGTTTTTAGCATGCATTATTACTTATACCAGAATTAGTATGCAGCATATATCAGAATTAGAATGCAGCATCAGTTATACCAGACTTAGTATGCAACATCAGTTATTACTTATATAAGAATTAGTATTTAACATCAGTTATACCAGAATTAGTATGCAACATCAGTTATACTAGACTTATATAAGTTTTTAGCATGCATTATTACTTATACAAGAATTAGTATGCAACATCAGTTAAACCAGACTTAGCATGCAACATCAGTTATACAAGAATTAGTACACAACATCAGTTATACCATAATCATTTAGTCGATGTCATTTTAATTTTTTTTTATGGCAAACTCATGATTTTATATAAAATATAAAAATAAATTTTAAGCAGAATTAGCTTGTTTTTGGATTTACCATTTTGTCTGCTGGGTCATCGTCTTGACTTTTTAGCTTATCTTGGCTTTGTGTTTTTATCATCCACGCAGACAGTGTCATTTGAAATTCTTCATCATCTGTTTGATCATTGCCTTTTTCCGGCACATCTGAAATAGTTATTTCATCATCATCCTCTTCTTGCTCCTAAACATCAATCATGTCATCATCAACATCATCAACATCACCTTTTAGAAGTTGAGGTGCCACTACGGTTTCATCCTTATTAGCTACTTTCTTTTCCATTTTCCTTTCTTTTTTTGATGCAGGTGGAGGATCGACAAAGTCGTCGTCATCATCTTCTGGGACCTGTTGAATTGACTCCTTAATTTGTTTTGCATTGTCCATCTGTAAAAGGTTAAAGAGTTATGTTTTTTGATACTTTGTTTAAAAACAACACACAACAGGCACATACAGAATATGTTTTCACACAAAGTACATGTAGAATCATGTTTTACATAAAGGTATATGCAGTATCAGTTTTACCTCCAAATCTTCATTTGCTTCTTTATAGATTTTTTCATGTAGATTTGCCAAAACCCCCTTCACTGCGGTTGGCGAGCATTTCTCCTTTCTTTCTATTGGTTTGATGATTGTGGTGTGATCACAAATTCAATACTATTGACAAAATAAAAGTTAGAGATTTGTATATTTTTGTAAAATAAGACAAAAACTGACTTTTTTATTAGTTTTTGTTTGCTTATCAGTAAAAGTACAATAGCGCCACTGACGGTTGGTTGTTTGTCTCTTTTTCTCTTATGTGTTCTATCGATTGATTCCATCAAGTATTTTGTTGTTTCCTTGGCCCAATTGTACTGATTTATGTTATCGATGAAGTTGCAATTCTTGGCCAAACCCTAAGGGAGTTTCCGCACTGAGCTCCCAAGCAGATTTGTGTTTAACAAAGTGCAACATTAGTTCAAAGTGCAGCATCAGTTCAAAGGGCCAAACCCTAAGGGAGTTTCCCCACTGAGCTCCCAAGCAGATTTGTGTTTAACAAAGTGCAACATTAGTTCAAGTGCAGCATCAGTTCAAAGTGCAGCATCGAAGATAGACGGTTAATGTTTTTACTCACAAAATTTAGACGCATATTTATTTTCTTATTCAGATGTTTAACAATCAGTATACATATTAACTAAAAAATCCTGAAACATCTAAAACGCTGAAATTGGTTTTTCACGAACTGGAACATTGAATTTTTTGGTAAAATCAAGCGCAAAAATACTTGATAATGCATCCAAAAGTTTGATAATGCATTCGTTTGTTACAAGGTTTGAATTATAATCATTCAATAGGACGATTTTGAGTAGTAGGAAAACCTTTGAAACACTGATCTTTCTGGAAATCCAGCTGAACTTTGTGAATCACTGAAAATTCGGCTTGAAAGTTTTGGAAACAATGGAGATTTTAGGGTTTTTTGTCTGGGGAAGTATCTTTTGCGTAAGAGGGAATTTGAAATGATAGTCGAGTGGCATGGCGCGGGTATTGAATGGAAAAGGGGAAGAAACTGGTTAGTTTTAATGATTTTTGTCGTGTAGTGGTTAACATGGCCGTTTATTAACGGTTATAGTCTAGTGGCATGGGCCATAATTTTAGTCAGTCCGTTTCTTTTTTGGGTTGGGCTTGGTTTTCTGTTATTGGGTTTTTGGTCCCTCTTTGTAATGTTTTAAAAGGTGTGGAGTCATGTGAAATATGGTATATATTTGTGTCCCTATAAGTAAGGCTCTCTATTAATATTTCACAAAATTATATATATAAGAAAATGCAAAACCAACGTGGAAGAAAGAAAGGGGTAGGGGTTTCCGTGAGTTTTCAAAAAACCATGAGATTAGCCCACTACAAGCGCTAACTTCCTAGTTTGTATAATCCCATTTTTTATGTTTCTACTCATTTTCCCTTATCCAAATTCAAATGTTTAATTTTCCCCTCAGTTATGCAACTGCTAGCAACAGTTGTTGCTTGGTTTTACACAATGTTCTAAAAGACGCTAGGCGCTAGTCGGGCGGCGAGCTAGGGCCTAGCGCCTAGGCGGCTAGGCGGGGACTAGGCGGGCGCCTAGGCGAACTAGGCGGATTTAAGTAAATCTATTATAGTTCGTGTAAATAAGTGTCTATTTATACTTAAAATATATATAATTTCATTATAAACTGCAAAATAGAATGACATATATATTAGAAGGTATTGGAACATAATGAAAACATGGAGAACATGCATATAATGTGTATTCATTTAAGTATTCAACAAGTCTCTTATAATTTATTGGAAAAAAATAAAATGCAAAATGAAAGTTATCTATTTTCTGTCTAAGTGAGTCGCAACCTAGGCGGGTCTGGGCGGGCTAGGCGGATGTCTAGGCGGTCAAGGCGGGCGCCTCAGCAGGTCTAGGCGCCCTATCTTAATTTTCAAAAGCCTAGGCATTAATCGGGGCGGTGGCCAACCGCCTAGCACCTAGGCGGGGCCTAGGCGGTGCTAGGCGGGGACTTTTAGAACAGTGGTTTTACAGACTCCCACACTCCAACGTCGAATAAAACGGCTATTAAGCAACCTCCGAGTCATCATTCTTGTTTTTTTAAATTTTTTTTCTTTTTTGCTTAGCCATTCTTCTCCCTCTCCCCCTCCCCAGGCGTAAAAAAGGAAATTAATTTGGGTGTAAGCTTCTTTTTTTCGCTTCCACTGGTTTTCGCCTTTCAAACGTATGTGCGATAGCTTTTGCAAACCCTAATCCTTCTACATATTTGTTTGTGTATATATATATATATAGGGAATTGTTATTGGCACTCCAAAAATCTCATTTTGCACTCCAAACTTTCTATAATTAGAAAGAAAAATACACTTATAAGGAGTGTGGAATGAGATTTTGGTTTGATTTGTTCTTTTATTGGCATTCTGTCCTGAATCTGTCAATCTATTTAACTACTGTGCTATGCCAAACCACCGAAAAGTACAATTCAACGAGTCAATATTCTATACCATGGATGATTGTGTTTGTTAATCATATGAACTCAATCCCCTTGTTGGCTTTGTAACGTGGATATCGAATGCATGCACTTTTTATTTATTTTATATGCAATCAAAATTTAACCTGTTACTTGATTTGTAAAAAATATTATATATTTTGGATGGAATGGAATCTCATTCAGTTTTTAGCATGCGGGTTGTAATTAATTGGATACTCGAAGTAAGCCGAAGAAGGCACAATCGTATGAGATTGATGGTTTTGACTTCATTTCCTCTGCACGTTTGTAATCATTTTACACATTTCCATGTAATTATAATATATAATTATGTATTTCTAGGTTTAGCTTCATCTTCAGCAGCTCCGATCTTGGTAGCTCCATCCTTGACTGCTCCATCTACGAGAGCTGAGAAATCAAACTCAAGCAGTTTCCTCCTCATTTTTGGCAAGCAGCCCAGACGTGGCAACTCAAACCGGTGCCCATGCCATGCCACTTCCTCGGCCCATGTCGAGCCAATCCTTGGCTACAATCAAGCCGAGTAGCACAAACAATGGCCCCTGCCACACCACTTCCTTGGCCCACGCCAAGCCGACTCATGGTCTTTGCCAGCCGACGTGCCGCACTACCCCAACGGCTGCCCCGTGGCAACACCTCCCAAGAAGAAGACAAAGAAATCAACGGAAGACGGTTTTTGCACGGGCAAGCAAAGAAGAGTGCTAGGCGAGGGGGAACAAATATCCTCTAGCTTTCTCTCTTTCTTGTAAGGATAAATAATTGCCCTCCGAAGTTGATTTAATCCCTACTTAAGGTAGGCTTAAATAGGCTTTGGAGGCGATTTATTTCCCTTCCCTAGAAGAATCTATTTCCAGGTCCAAGAGAGATTCTACATCAAAGTTGGAGATCTCTACACCTGCTGCCCTTTCCTGCGAGTAGCCCAGCAGGTGTGGGGGCATTTGTGGAGCCAAAAATAATCAAGAGACGACACGTGGAGTTTTGGCCAGAAAGGACAAAATACCCTTGAGGAGCACCAGAATTCCTACACGCGCTCATGGACAATCATCCCACAATCAAGTCAAAAGTGCCTAAAATAGGTATTTATTCAAAACCTATTTCATCCATCTTCTCCACAAGGTAACCCCCAAAACATTCCTTTTAAATTATGTTAATCAGCTAATTAACAGATTTATTACCTAATTAATCTATTAATGGCTAATTAAACTACCAATTAACTACAAAATACACTCAAAAACACCACAAAGGGCTGGCTACCTTCTTCCCCAAGGAGACCCGCCATGCCCTATATATACTACCCCATTTTCTCTAAAAACCTAGGTTCTACACTCTTGCAAAATTCTCTAAATTCTCCAAACACTTTTCTCTCAAAATTCTAACTTTGGCATCAGAGGTTCTTCGGCCAAAGCCCCCCATTCATCGTGGGTGCGAGAGGCTCTTGACCTTGACCTAAGGTGTTATTTGTTTTGTAGGTGCAATTTTGTCCAAGAACAAGGAGGAACAAATTTGCATCCACAAATTTCATATTTCATTATTTTCTTTTGAGTATAAATTTTTTTTTTGTAGACAATTTAATGACTAAAGTTGTTCATTGTGGTTTGAATTTGTCATAATTAAAATAAAGTTCATTGTTACTTGGTGCGTATTCTGCTAATGCTTTAGTCCCATTTGCTCATGGGATGGAGTCTCATTCCCGAACAAGTCTTTCAAACTTAATGCGATGAAACGAATTATACTTCAAGACTTAATGCAAAAGAGAATGAATAAAATGTCATTTGTTGTTATTTTATTCATTTTCTTTCAAAGCATTGGCCTTTGTTCATTTGAAGATATTGTGGTTTCGTTGTGTTCTATCTTCATAATAAATTTTGTGGGATTTCAATAAACCTTTACATGTTCCCTTTGGTTGTGATTTGTTGCAGTTCAAAGAAAAAGCTACATGCACTCAACATGGAATTGATGCATTAAGAATAGAGTGGGATGAGAATGTTGATGACTTCAATCCTCATAGATGAAACACTAGATTAGCTAGTTTGTGAAAATTTTAAATTAAGTGGACTTATAGTTTTATTTTAGTAGGAAACTCTACACATTATACTGTCTTTTGTAATACTTTGGTGGTGGATGAATTACAAATTTATGAAGTCTTTTGTAGTACTTTGGTGGTGGATGAATTACAAATTTATGAAGCAATACTGTTTTATTTGTGATAAATATCTTGCTTCTTGGATGAATTTTGTAAGACTTGTTTCATATAAAAAATACATTATATATGTCATCAAACATATTTCAAGGCATGTATTGAATGGTTTATGACACGCTTCGTGTGTCGTTGCTAATATTCAATGACGCTGCAGTGCTATAGTACATGACGCTATATATATGTCATGTTTAGTATACCATGACACTCATTCCTCTGTTTATGATACATATTCCGTGTCTCAAATTGAAATACATGAAACACATTTTTAATTCAATGACACTTGTTAGGTGTCTCAAGAAGCTATACATGACATTCTGCATATGTTATACATGACACACATTCCTCTGTTTACGACACTTATTCCGCATCCTACAAGGTAATAGATGACACAAGTTCTTAATTTAATGATGCTTGTTATGTGTCTTTAGAAGTCATACATGACACTCTTTCAACATCATAAAAAATATCTTCAATGACACCCCCAAAGATGACGCTAAACCCTTACATCATTAAACTTTTAACATGACCGATAAACTGCATCATGTATGCAAAAGTTTGTAGTATGATGTGATAAAAGCTTAGCACACAAATTAAACCCTCTTGTTGACAATTGTAGTATATATGTAAGTAGGGATCGTTCTAGGCCGGGCATTAGGAGGGATTGCTAATTTACTCAAAACTGACTCAAAAACACAAAACTAAACCTAAAAACAGAAAACTAGACTATAATGACTCAAAACAAACTAGAAAGACTCAAAACAACACAAAACAAGAAAAATTGACTCAAACTAGACACTAGGGATTACTTTGAACGAAATTCTAGCTAAACTTGACTCAAAATACTAAAAGACACAAATTTAGACAGATTCTAACTAAATTGACACAACAAAGTAAGGATTGGTTTTTGACGAGTTTAAAGTAAAACAAACAGATTCTAAAGACTAAACAAAGATTGCACGAAATTGGGTGAATGAATGGGTGATTGGCTAGCTAGAGGGTCCTTCTCCACACATGACACATATGCATATGAATCGATTTCCAGTTACTCTTCCGATAAACCATGAATGACAATGCCTCAGATTAACCATGAACAGCACTAATTAACCCTCAGATTTTCCTTAGTTCATTGAATTGGACATCGCATCGCAACCAAATTATTCTTCTCAAATTCCCTATATGAACAACATAATAGAGATACATATCAAAGATCATTAAGCTCTGTGAAAATTATAAGCATTGACAAGGCATTCGTAACTATGAACAGCATGATACTCCTGCCAGGAATTTACTTAATACGATCGTGACTATCGACCTCCATTACTTGCAAATATAAGTTCATAACTATTAGGTGAAATTCCCTTATATTTTAGCATCAAATTCATGCATGCATACTAAGCGGGCCCTCTTAATCAACATACAAGAATAAGTTATCAATCAAGCAGTTAAGTAAATTGCATTCACGATTTATGAAACAATAACTGGAAGTAATCAATTCATATCACATATATGTTCATGGCTTTGAATTCTCCTCTAGCTAAAACGAGTTTTAGCTCCTCATGTTTGCAATTAAACAAAGATACTTAAATTTAAACATTGAAAACAAAAGATGGATTACACCTAGAAACGCTCCAACAATCCAATGTCTTGAATGGTAGGCACGGCTCAGAGCTACTCCTCTTCTTCTCCTTCCTTGCAGCTGCGACACTTGAGGGATTTCTCTGTATGATGGATGGGTGGTGCGAATTGTGGTGTAGGGGGTGGATTTAGGTGTGTGGTGGATGGGTGGTGAGTGAATTGTGGTGGTGAATGGCTATCAATTGTGCGGCAGAACACATATATTTATAGGGAGAGGAAAGGCACGACCCTAATTAATTTTGGGAAAGATTTGCACTCCCAATCCTCAAGGAAAAAGGGTAAATAAATGTCAAAATCCCAAGGGAAAACGGAAAGAAATGTGCAGCAGGTCCTAGAGGGAAAGGGAAAGTGGATTGCACGGCAAGGAATCATGTTTCTAGAAGGCTAAGGTGCGGCTCCTTCTTGGAATGGGTTAAGGCTTCTAGAATCATTTATTTAAGTGTCCTAATATATTTAGGGATCCTCCTTGCAGCTGGAATCTAGGTGGAGTAGGATTAGGAAAAGGTTAAGGACAAAATAAGGAAACTTGGCTAACATTCCTTCTTTCTTGCTGAGCTTCCTTATCTTCTTTGTCTTGAATTTATTTCCTTTATCTCTTTAGCACATTCCTAGCCTCTTTTGGTCTTCAAATTCGTCCATCCACCTTGCTTCATGCATGTGCTATCCATTCCAAGCCCAAAACTGGTCCAAAATGCACTTTCTTGCCACTTTAGCCCTTTGAACCTACAAACACACGAAATAACTTAAAACACTATAATAACTAAAAACTAAGTACATAAATGCAAGAAAACAAGCTAACTAAGTCGCATAAATATGCTCCTATCAAATTCCCCCACACTTAGCTTTTGCTAGTCCTCGAGCAAAATAAAGCAAACAAAACACATTCTAGACATGACATGTTAAAAATCATTATTCCCATAGATTTTAGTTATCCTTACCCTTGAGCACATACTTAATCACAGTCACCACTCACTAGCTCGTATTTAATCAATTAAAACCATGTTTTGAATGTAGTAACATGCCTTAGAGAATTCCCTCAATTCCTTACCAGATACTCTCTTATTTTCAAACAGATTTTCTGACTACACTCCCTGCACAAGGTATATGTGAGAAGATTGATGTAAACATGTAGACTAGCACTCACATATGATTATAACAAAGAAAGCATTTTCTGGAATTATTAATATAACATGTATATATATGATCTCATGAACGGAATGCCACTACTTAGACGCGAGAACCAAGGATACCATATGCTCATACCAATTCCAACCTCCACATATTGAAACACACAACGCTCAAGATAGAAGTCTAAGGGTTGTAACGGGGCTAGGGGTAGTGGCTAACAAAGAAAGGTTAAGGATAAACAAAAGTTCTTAAAGCGATAGTAAGCAAAGTAATGAAATTGACACTTAGAATTCAATTTCGAATGCAAAAATCAACTTTAAACACAAGGGAAGATTCAAGCAACACTTAGGGTCAAATTCAAACTTTTGGACCCTTTCTTCAACAACCAACACTTGTGAGTTTATTCTCACTTATTTTGCAACTATTTTTCTTTCTTTTCTCTCTTTTCTTTTTTTCTTTTCTTTTTCTAGCCGTGCCCTTTTTCTTTCTTTTGGCACACTAAACACAACTTGAAAAACCTTTCCCCCACACTTGTTTTTCTGCATAATGTCGATCAAAAGGAATTCCCTCTAAGTCATGCTCTACTATTCTTTAAGAACAAGGGTATGGATAGTCCAATTCTAGGCTAGGTACGGATAATGTGGGCTAACAAAGAACATAGGCTAATTAAGGCTCAAAGGGGTTAAACCTACAACACATATGCAAAGGGTACGGCTTTTTGGATCTGGTTTAACTAAACAACTTCATCTTGTTATGTGTTATGCTAATCAATGTTATGCTTTGAATGAAACGGGAATGAGTTCTAGTATTTGGAACTAAAATGATGAAACGCCTTCTAAGTAGCAACCAAGCAAAGAATAATGAGATCATGCAACGACTTTAGAAAACAAAAACATCACAGATTAATAACTCTCTAAACAAAGTTTAGGCTCAAGTCTCTCAGGGTTGTAGCGTTAGTTTGAGTTCCTTCCTTCAAGCATGTTACAAAAACTGATTTTTTTCCTTTGTGATTACATGTGAATTCGTAAACGACAACTACAACCAAGCATCAACCAAAGAGCATATCAAACTTCCATCCATGTTTGTAATTTTCTTTAACAGTCATGCAATTAAAAACCAAATCCGCATCATTGTGTTGGAAGGTACCCTAAGACACAAACACACAAAAATAACTCTAAAACAACTCTTTTTGGTTTTTTCAAAACAATTTTTCGATTTTCTTTCAAATTTTCGTAATTTTTTGTCAAAACACACTAAAAACACTTAAAAATAGTGAGAAACAACTTCAGAAGTGATAGGTGATAAAATCCCACGAAAATTCATGCAAAAACACTTTGTTTACCCCCCCCACACTTAAACCAAACATTGTCCTCAATGTTTCAAACATAGACTCACACGCAAGCAAGCAAACAACACCACTAACAAACATGACAATCAAGAGTAGGGTTTAGGAACGCAAATCTGGTTGTGGAGCCAGAGATTCCTAGGTCCTCTTTATTTGAATGCATAGGTTGCCTCCCAAGAAGCGTTTGGTTTAACATCTTCCAGCCGAACGATACTTCCATTCAAACTCCCCTAGGTCCCACGACATGGAATTGATCTTTGAATGGAAGGTGATACTTGAATCCAGTAATGGTTTAAATTCTAACGTGGGTGCCTGAATCATTAACAACATGTTAGTATAAAACAAAATTGAAATTCGGGGAGGTGGCTTACCTGTGTGCTTCGACAAGAACTCAAAGACAAACACCACTTCAAAAGTTTTAGGACTAGAAAATTCAGCCAGATTTGGTGTTTTGAGGGTTGTGACTTGTCTCGTGTCATAAAATCCAACTTCATTGGGAATTGTTATCTCAAGTACATCTTCTTTGATGAATTCTAGACATTCCCCAGCCACTTCTTTCTCTTGAATCTTTGGAAAGGTTTCGACGATGCCTTTCTCACCCTCTTCTTCCTTGGATTGCATGAACCTACGAGGAATAGGGCCATTTGGTGGAACAGGGTCAGAAAGAATTGAATTTGGAACAACCTTACATGAGTTGGACGGCTTAGGGCTCTTAGAGAGCTGCGGCAAGGGGTGTTCTTCCCTTGCGGTGGCTTTGTCATCCTCCTCTTCCCCGAACAACAGCTATTCATATTCCTCTTGGCTTGGTTTGGATGTTTTTGGGCTTGTTCCAACCTACATACTACTTCCCAAGGGGATAGCTTTAGCGAATTCAAAATCTCCTATGGAATTTGCAATAGTTGAGTTGGAGAGTTCGCTTTATGCTTGAATTTTCCCCATGGATTCTGCGATCTCTCCAAATTGATTTTTCAATTGGCCCCCCCTATTTGGCTTGATTTTATAATCCCTGCGTTAAAGAGATTAGTTCATCAAGAATTTGATCATAATTCATTGACGAACCTGAATTTGGTTGGAATTGTTGCGGGGGAGGCTATGGTGACTGCAAAGGTCTTGAATAGAACTCCTCATATGGCTGCCAATATCCTTCATGTTGAGCTTGTTGACGTTCCCACCACATAGAATTTGAATAATCACTCCAACCTCTTTGTGGACATTGATTAGCTTGATATTCTTGCATATAGGACACATCATATGTAGGGACACTTTGCATTGTGGTCCTTTCAATATATTGCGACAACTGAGAAGTAAGATTCGTCATTTGAGCTTGAAGATTAGCAATTGCCATGTCTTGCTTCTCTAGTACCTAAAATCAAAGAAAGAAAACTAAATCAAATATCAAAAGTAACATAAACAAAACAGCGTGATTAGAAAATTTACTAATCCCCGGCAACGGCGCCAAAAATTTGATGTGATAAAAGCTTAGCACACAAATTAAACCCTCTTGTTGACAATTGTAGTATATATATAAGTAGGGATCGTTCTAGGCCGGGGATTAGGAGGGATTACTAATCTACTCAAAACTGACTAAAAAACACAGAACTAAATTTAAAAACAGAAAACTAGACTCTAATGACTCAAAACAAACTAGAAAGACTCAAAACAGTACAAAACAAGCAAATTGACTCAAACTAGACACTAGAGATTACTTTGAACGAAATTCTAACTAAACTTGACTCAAAATACTAAAAGACACAAATTTAGACAGATTCTAACTAAGTTGACACAACAAAGTAAAGGGGGATTGGTTTTTGACGAGTTTAAAGTAAAACAAACAGATTCTAAAGACTAAACAAAGATTGCACGAAATTGGGTGAATGAATGGGTGATTGGCTAGCTAGAGGGTCCTTCTCCACACATGACACATATGCATATGAATCGATTTCCAGTTACTCTTCCGATAAACCATGAATGACAATGCCCCAGATTAACCGTGAGCAACACTAATTAACCCTCAGAATTTCCTTAGTTCATTGAATTGGACATCGCATCGCAACCAAATTATTCTTTTCAAGTTCCCTATATGAACAACATAATAGAGATACATATCAAAGATCATTAAGCTCTGTGAAAATTATAAGCATTGACAAGGCATTCGTAACTATGAACAACATGATACTCGTACCAGGAATTAACACGATCGTGACTAGCGACCTCCATTACTTGCAAATATAAGTTCATAACTATTAGGTGAAATTCCCTTATATTTTAGCATCAAATTCATGCATGCATACTAAGCGGGCCCTCTTAATCAACATACAAGAATAAGTTATCAATCAAGCAGTTAAGCAAACTGCATTCACGATTTATGAAACAATAACTGGAAGTAATCAATTCATATCACATATATGTTCATGGCTTTGAATTCTCCTCTAGCTAAAACTAGTTTAGCTCCTCATGTTCGCAATTAAACAAAGATACTTAAATTTAAACATTGAAAATAAAAGATGGATTACACCTAGAAATGCTCCAACAATCCAATGTCTTGAATGGTAGGCACGACTTAGGGCTACTCCTCTTCTTCTCCTTCCTTGTAGCTGCGACACTTGAGGGATTTCTGTGTATGATGGATGGGTGGTGCAAATTGTGGTGTACGGGGTGGATTTAGGTGTGTGGTGGATGGTTGGTGGGTGAATTGTGGTGGTGAATGGCTATCAATTGTGTGGCAGAACACATATATTTATAGGGAGAGGAAAGGCATGGCCCTAATTAATTTTGGGAAAGATTTTCACTCCAAATCCTCAAGGAAAAAGTGATAAGCTCATATTTATATATATTTTACATCAAATTCACTTGTCTTTTCTTAGTTAGTTCCTTATATTTTTGAGCTATTTACTTTGTTTTTGTGTTTTGTAGGATTTTTCAAGCAAATAAAATAAAAATAGCACAAATGGGATTTTAAGTAACAAATTCGTCAAAACTGCCTGTGCAGGTCAGCTGACTTTGGAAGCAAGTTGCGGACAGCTCAGAATGAATTAGAGAATGAGCCTTATATGGTTGGAAAGCTACGGATGTCTATTTTCTGGAGCATTTCGCGGATTGTTAATATCATTTTTCTAGAAGAAGTTATAGCCGTTTTAACACTGAAAGGTTGACAAGAGGCTGAGCAGTTTGTAACTGAAATGAAAGCAATAAACCCAATCAATCTAGCAGCCAAAACTGATGCAGTAAAGAACAAGCCAGCTGACCTCTATTCAAATATCAAAGGAAATGAAATTGAAGATGAGGATTAAGTGGGAGTAATGGGCATAAAGGCTACCTAAAGAGTTACAATTGTTTTACCATTTCATCTCACTTATTGTCAACACTAAATGGCTATTAGTGGGTGAATTAAGAAGAAGAAAATGGGCAGCAAGTTAAATAGGGAGAAAGCTGCAGGTTGCAGAGAGAAGCAAAAGAAAAAGCAAAGAAAAAAATTAGAAAAAAAATAAAAGAAAGCTGCAGTTGCAGCGGCACTTATGTAGGCAGCAGGAAAGGCAGCAGGAAAGGCAGCAGGAAGCAGCAAAAGGGCAGCGGCAGCAGAGGTTGGACGAGGAAGGAGAGAAGAGGAGACTCGATTCTTTCGGTTTTATCTTCTCAAACTCATGTCTATCTTTTGGTTTAACTTAAGAATTATGTGTAACTAAATTTTAGTAGTTAGGGGCTGTTTTGAAGCCCCGAATATGATTGCAAGTTTGTTATGACATTTTGTTTGAATTACTTTTATGAATGGATGAAAATTGGTTCACTACTTTTCTCATTGATGAATTCTTTATGTGTTTTCTATGGATGCATACTTAGTAAGCATATCTAGGATTCTAATGCTATGAATATGTGTGTGCCTGCCCTTGTCGAATGAGGACCTACATATGTTCTAGAGTAGTACTTGTTAATTGCGATTAACATGTGAACCAATTTCTAGGATAAGTAAGACAATGCCAGTACTTACGATGCCTTGTGATGACTCAAACTCTTTTCGTTCTTAATGATTTCTACTTGTTAAATCTATGAACACGCCATTCTAGATTGCATGCTAGGGACTAAGTTAAGTTGAAAACGCCATTCTCTTAACATACCACATAAGAAAGAGTAATAGGTTGAGTTCTAACATTGAGCCAACTTGAGCATCTTCATCCGGAAATAAAAGGAATTTGAATGAAACATAACATGTTTGCATGATTATTTGGTGGTGGATAGCACTTCCCCTAACTTGTTTTCTTAACTTGTGACTACAATCTATTTTTACTACTTAAAATTTGTTTCTGTCCTGTTTTTGTTCGATTTAATTTAAATATCAAATCAACTCCAAAAATCCCAAAAATTTGTGTGAGTGTAGTTCCGTGTGTCTAGTATCTGCATATAAAATTTCGTAGACTTTAGATAAGTATATGTCGGTCTAATAATTATTTTTCGGTGGCTGGTCAGTAGGGACAGCAGCCCAGTTTTTGTGACATTTTAAGTAGTTAGATAAAACAATCTTCTGCGGGAAAGACCCTTATTTTCATATGCTACAATTGACAAATCTTAGTGTTAATAAGGAAAATCAATAGGATATTTGTGTGCTACTTTGTGGTGTGTATTTAATCCTATCAAATTTTTGGCGCCGTGTCGCCGGGGATTGTTATTTCTAATTACTTATTTTTCTATTGTTTTCTTTTCTTGTCTAATTAGTGTTTTTGTTTTTGTTTTTATTTTAGGTACTCTTTGTAGTATATGCATACTCGAAGGTCCAAGAGCATTGATCTAGCTTCCTACGATCCTGAGCTTGAACGATCACTTCGAAAGTTTCAGAGAGAAATCAAGCAGAAGGGTGCCTCGGTGTCTTTACCACCATCTTCTCCAACACATTTGAGTTCGGAAGAGGAGGAAGAACCACAAGAAGGCATGGCCGATAACCGTACTTTGAGGGAGTTGGCAACACCGAATACAGATCAACAACCATTGTGCATCACATATCCAAATGCAGAAGGAGGATTTGAGCTCAAGTCCGGCATGATTCACTACTTGCCTAAGTTCCATGGCTTTTCAACAGAGGATGCCAACAAGCATCTCATGGAGTTTCACGTGGTATGCTCAGGAATGAGACCAGCAAATGTGGATGACGAGCAAGTCAAGTTGAGGGCATTCCCATTTACATTAGAAGCTAAAGCAAAGGAGTGGCTTTACAATTTACCTCCGGGATCAATGAACACGTGGAACCAGGTGAAGCAAGCATTCTTGGAGCAATATTTTCCGGCCACAAAAGCTGCAAGCATAAGGAAAGACATATGTGCAATCCGACAACACCATGGAGAGCCCTTTGGAGATTACTATGAGCGGTTCACACATTTGGTTGCATCTTGTCCTAATCATCAAATTTCAGAGCATCTTTTAATACAATACTTTTATGAGGGATTGTGTGGTACTGATCGTGTAATGCTTGATGCAGCAAGTGGAGGAGCATTCATGGACAAGACACCAACTAATGCTAAGGCATTGCTAAAGAACATTGCTGGCAACACACGACAATTTGGAGGGAGAGATGAGCTACCCCTTAAGAAAGTTAACGAGGTAAGTGCTAATTCTAGTATTGAATTACAATTAGCTAACTTGACTAATCTTGTGCAACAGGTTATGGTGGCTCCAAAACAGGTGTGCGGTGTATGTTCAATGATGGGACATGCCACAGACATGTGCCCTTCGTTGATGGATCAAGGTGGTCTTGAGCAAGCTAATGCATTAGGAGGGTTTCAGGGGCAACAAAGGCAAAAGTATGATCCATATTCCAACAACTATAATGCGGGTTGGCGCGATCATCCACACTTAAGGTGGAACAATCAAGACAACGGACAACAATCTGTTCCAAACAACTATAACCGTCCACCTGGCTTCTTTCAAGCAAGACCGCAAGCACCATTTCCGCCTCAGCAACAACAAGCTCCAAGTAAGTCTCTTGAGGATTTAATTGCTTCTTTAGCTAACTCTACTCAATCTCATCAGCAGAAAACAGATAAAGCAATTGAAAACCTTGAACGCCAAATGAGTCAGTTAGCAAGTTTGATAGGGCAACAACACCAACCAGGAAGGTTGCCTAGCCAAACTGTGGTGAATCCAAATGCGGAGCAAATGAATGTTGTGACTTTAAGGAGTGGAAAAGAAGTTTTTGAGCAGCCAAGGATGCAAAAGAGGACTAGAAAAGATACAAATGAGCAAGGGGAGCTACAAACACAAAATCTTGAGCAAGATGAGGCTTCAACAGAAACTGAAAAGTCTCCTAAAGCTACAGAATTGAACAAAAAAGATTCTGATAAGGTAAGTAAAGAAGTTCAAAATTCGTTTAACTCATGTGTCCCTGTTCCTTTCCCTCGTAGGTTTATGAAGTCTAAGAAAGAGCAAACTGATAAGGAAATCTTGGATACTTTCCGGAAAGTCCAAGTGAACTTACCTCTTTTAGATGCCATAAAACAAGTGCCCAAGTATGCAAAGTTCCTTAAAGAGCTTTGTACAAACAAGAGAAGATTCAATGATCCAGAAACTGTGGCATTAAGCGAGGAAGTATCAGCTGTTTTGCAGAGAAAGTTGCCACCGAAGTTGAAGGATGCCGGTAGTTTTACTATTCCATGTGTAATTGGAGGGAAAGAGTTTGGGAGAGCATTATGTGATTTGGGGGCATCCATCAATCTGATGCCATATTCAGTGTATGAATCATTGAACCTTGGAGATTTGAAGGAAACAAAGGTAGTAATCCAGTTGGCAGATCGTTCAAATAGATATCCCAAAGGCCTATTGGAGGATGTACTTGTGCAAGTGAATGAGCTCATTTTTCCCGCCGACTTTTTTGTTCTTGAGATGGAACATGACCCTATGCCTACTGCACTTCCTCTTATATTGGGAAGACCATTCCTTAGAACGGCACGTACAAAGATTGATGTCTACGATGGTACCTTAACCATGGAAATTGATGGAGAAGGTGTCAAGTTCAGAATTTTCAATGCTATGAGGTACCCTAGTGATTTTGAATCTTGTTTGTCTATTGATGTGTTTGACTATTTTGTGCAGGATTGTTTTAATGAAGGTGTGGGACAAGATAATTTAGAGAAGGCGTTAGTGCATAGCATTACACGTGGAAAACTTAATTATTTCGAGCACATTGAAGAAGAATTAATCCAGACAGTGGCAGCCCTTGAGTCTCTTTCACCAATTCGTGGTAAGTCTTCTTCCTATTTTATTTCTCTTCCTACTTCTAACGAAAAAACTCTTCCTTCTGTGATTCAGGCACCCAAATTGGAGCTCAAACCGATTCCTGAACATTTGAAGTATGCATTTTTGGGAGAGGATGAAACATTACCGGTCATCATATCGTCACAACTCACAGCAGACGAAGGGGATAAACTGATCCGGGTACTGAAGGATCACAAAACTGCCATAGCTTGGAGCATTGCAGATATCAAAGGTATAAATCCAGCTACATGTATGCATAGGATTCTTCTGGAAGAAGGTGCAAAACCAACAAGGGAAGCTCAACGCCGTTTGAACCCACTCATGATGGAGGTCGTCAAGAAAGAGGTTATCAAACTTCTTGACGTTGGTATCATATATCCTATCTCAGACAGCAAGTGGGTGAGCCCTGTTCAAGTAGTTCCTAAGCGATCCGGAGTCACAGTTGTTAAGAATGAAGCTAGTGAGCTAGTGCCTACACGTGTGCAAAATAGTTGGAGAGTCTGCACCGACTATCGGAAGATAAACAGCACCACACGCAAGGATCACTTTCCAGTCCCATTCATTGACCAAATGTTAGAAAGGTTAGCTGGTCATTCTCATTATTGCTTTCTTGATGGCTATTCTGGATATAATCAGATTGCAGTTGCTCCGGAGGATCAAGAAAAGACGACTTTCACATGTCCATTTGGCACATTTGCATATCGGAGGATGCCGTTTGGACTTTGCAACGCCCCCGCTACATTTCAAAGGTGTATGGTAAGTATCTTTTCTGATATGATTGAGAAAATAATTGAAGTGTTCATGGATGATTTTTCAGTTTATGGTGATTCTTTTGATGCATGTCTATATAATCTGTCCTTAGTTTTAAAACGTTGTCAAGAAACTAATCTGGTCTTAAATTGGGAAAAATGTCATTTCATGGTTTCACATGGATTAGTTCTAGGGCATATCATATCTGAAAATGGAATTGAAGTTGATAAATCTAAAGTAGAACTTGTTAGTTCTTTACCCCTCCCTACTACGGTCAGGGAGGTTCGTTCTTTTCTTGGACATGCAGGTTTTTACCGTAGGTTTATGAAAGACTTCTCAATGATTTCTAGACCCTTATGCCGTTTGCTTCAAAAGGATGTAACATTTGATATGAATGAAGAGTGTGTGGTAGCATTCAACAAGCTTAAGGAGTTGTTATCCACAGCTCCTGTGATCATGCCACCAGATTGGAGTTTACCTTTTGAGTTGATGTGCGATGCTTCAGACTATGCCGTCGGTGCAGTTCTAGGGCAGCGTGTCAACAGAGTGCCACATGTCATCTATTATGCATCTCGAACACTCAATGATGCACAGTTGAATTATTCAACAACAGAGAAGGAGCTTTTAGCTGTTGTATTTGCTTTAGAAAAATTTAGATCTTATTTGATTGGAACTAAAGTTATTGTGTTTTCTGACCATGCAGCTTTGAAGTATCTACTCACGAAAAAAGATGCAAAACCACGACTCATTCGATGGATACTTCTGCTTCAAGAGTTTGACTTGGAGATCAAGGATAAGAAAGGGAGTGAGAATGTTGTAGCAGATCATCTTAGCAGACTTGTGCATTTAAACACAGAGGAAGATCTCATCCCTTTACGTGAGAGTTTTCCGGATGAGCAATTGTTTTCATTAAAGGCTACTGACCCTTGGTATGCAGATATTATCAATTACAAGGTCACCAAAAAGATTCCGGATGATTTTACACGTGCTCAGAAAGATAAGCTTGTCAAAATTGCCAAATACTACGAGTGGGATGATCCTTATTTGTGGAAATATTGCCCTGATCAACTGATTAGAAGGTGTGTCCCCGAATCTGAGTTTAAATCTATTCTAACCTTTTGTCATTCTTATGCATGTGGCGGCCATTTTGGAGCAAAGAGGACAGCCCTTAAGGTGTTAGAGAGTGGCTTTTATTGGCCTAGTTTGTTTAAGGATGCGTACGAGTTTTGTGCCACATGCGATCGTTGTCAACGAACAGGTAACTTGGTTGCAAGAAATCAAATGCCACAAACCCCTATTTTGATTGTTGAGATCTTTGATGTGTGGGGCATTGATTTCATGGGACCTTTTCCATCTTCAAATGGTTTTCTTTACATTTTATTGGCTGTTGATTATGTTTCTAAATGGGTGGAAGCGAAAGCCACCAAAACTAATGATTCAAAAGTTGTTTCAGATTTTATTAAGACTAACATCTTTGCAAGATTTGGAACACCTAGAGCAATCATCAGTGATGGAGGGAGTCACTTTTGCAATAGAACATTTGAAGCGTTGCTTAGGAAGTACAATGTCACACATAAGGTGTCTACACCTTATCATCCGCAAACTAGTGGTCAAGCAGAAGTATCAAACCGTGAGGTGAAGCAAATTTTGGAGAAAACTGTGAGTCCTAGTAGGAAGGATTGGAGCATGCGCTTGAACGATGCATTGTGGGCTTATAGGACTGCCTATAAGACTCCTATTGGAATGTCCCCATTTCGGTTAGTTTATGGGAAACCATGCCGTCTTCCAGTAGAGTTAGAGCACAAAGCTTATTGGGCGATCAAAGCCTACAACATGGACATAAGTGTTGCTGGAAAGCAGAGGAAGCTTCAGTTGAATGAGTTAGACGAACTCCGGAATGATGCATACGAGTCTAGTCGAATATACAAGGAGAAATCAAAGGCATTTCATGACAAGATGATCTTAAGGAAGAGCTTTGATATTGGACAGAAAGTTCTTCTATTTAATTCTCGCCTTCGGTTATTTCCCGGTAAGCTTCGTTCTCGATGGGTTGGTCCATTTGTTATCACTAACATTTTTCCTCATGGTGCAGTGGAAATCCAAAGTGCAAAGGCCGGAAACGTGTTCAAAGTGAATGGACATAGACTCAAGCCATATTATGACTCTTTTGTGGAGCATGATGTGGAGGTTGTACCCCTCCAAGAACCAACTTCCCTTGGATGATTACTCTTGGTATCGTCCGGCTGCGGACGTAAAAAGCAAGCGCTTATTGGGAGGCAACCCGATACTTCTATTCATTGTTTTTTTTTTTTTTTTTTTTTCTGTCATTTTCAATTTTCCGTTTGCTTTTTCTGAATTTTCTTGAGTGCTAAACTGAATTATTTCTTTTCTTTGTAGGAACATTTGGTTATGTCCACCCTTGGAGTTGATTGCTGAATTGAAGTTTGGGGGTCATCACTTGATTTCACTGCAAATTGGGGAAGTTTTCAGTCCAATTGCTTCATTTTTTTTTTTATTCTTGTTATTTTATTTTATTTTTATTTTATGCATTATTGTGTTTTCTGACATTGGGGACAATGTCCAGTTTAAGTTTGGGGGTAAGGATTGAAAAAATGACCAAATTGAAAATTTTCGTACCTTCGACTAAGAACTGGTTTGATTTGTGTCTGTGTTGTTTTTTTTTGTTTTCTTAATTAGTTTTGTTTACTCTAACAAAAACCCAAAAAAAAAAAAAAAAAAAATTTTATAAAAAAATTCGGAAGATTTGAAAATCCAAAAATATTGTCTTATTTTCTTTATTGTTTTGAAGTAGATTTTTGTTAGTTTCTCGACCCAATGATATAATTGGATTGAATTTGAACCACGGTGATCAAGAACTTAGTAAGCATGTGTTGTGTGAAATTCATGATTCTCTTGTTAGTTTTGTACATGTTTAATCATCTTCGAAAAACCAAATGCACATAGCCTTGTTGATGTGAGACTAAAGCATGACTTAAAGCTTTGCATGTGAACATAGTGACCATATACATCCTATGTGAGTTTTTGAGCCTATTGAAAGTGTGTGCATTTTTCATACACTCATATTCTTTCATGTGTGATGAACTTATGTGACTTACATCTCTAGAACTTGCGAAACGATCTTTCGAAATGTTTGTCATTGATTGCATGAACTTGAAAAGGATAGAGGCATTAGGTTTATCACCATGGCCCAAATAAGCATGTTTCCTAAAGAAAAATGATATCATTAGATTGCCAATTTGAGCCGTATATGTTGAGCCTTTTTTATTTCTTATCACCAGATATGTCTACCCTTATACCTTAAACATTTTTCCTTACCCTGTCCAAGCTAGCTAGTGAGCAATGCGAGATTGTCTTATGAGAAATGTTTGTGAAGTACTTTGAAAGAGTTTGGCAAAAGAATAAGTGTGGGGGTAGTTCGTGTTTGTATTTAGTTATGCTTAAAAAAAAAGAAAGAAAAAAAAAGAGAAAAGAAGAAAAAGAAAAATTGTATACAAAGCAAATTTTTAAGTTTCAGTTTAGGGGTGTGGTTGGAGGTGTTAGTAGTGTGGCTGGAGAGCTTGAGTTCTTATAAATCTCAACAAGAAAATTGCTTGCAATGTAGCTTGGAACTTGTGTTTACCTATCCTTTCATTTCAATAACCCTCTCCCTAAGCCTCATTACATCCAAGAAAAGACCTCTTGATTTAAGTTTTGCAATTATGATTTTGGAGATGTGATCTTTATGCAAGCTTATGGTAGATCTTTCACATTTGATTCTTTGAGCGAAACACGTTAAACTAAACATATGTGTGATTGAGTGTATGTCCCGTGAGAAGGTCATAGTTTGCATGTGGTGTTTAAAAAACTTGAAATTGCATTAGCATGGCTATTACACACACTACACTTCAAGGATGATTAAAAGGTTACTGCTAACATTTGAATAGGAAGATGAGCTTGGATTAGCTTGTTTGGTGCTAGCTAAGGTTCTTGATGATTTGTTTTCTTGAATGAAATTCTATGAGGGTCACATAGAGGGAAGCTAATGTTTTTCATGTTTTCTTTATTTTGCTCGAGGACTAGCAAAAGCTAAGTGTGTGGGTATTTGATAAGCTCATATTTATATATATTTTACATCAAATTCACTTGTCTTTTCTTAGTTAGTTCCTTATATTTTTGAGCTATTTACTTTGTTTTTGTGTTTTGTAGGATTTTTCAAGCAAATAAAATAAAAATAGCACAAATGGGATTTTAAGTAACAAATTCGTCAAAACTGCCTGTGCAGGTCAGCTGACTTTGGAAGCAAGTTGCGGACAGCTCAGAATGAATTAGAGAATGAGCCTTATATGGTTGGAAAGCTACGGATGTCTATTTTCTGGAGCATTTCGCGGATTGTTAATATCATTTTTCTAGAAGAAGTTATAGCCGTTTTAACACTGAAAGGTTGACAAGAGGCTGAGCAGTTTGTAACTGAAATGAAAGCAATAAACCCAATCAATCTAGCAGCCAAAACTGATGCAGTAAAGAACAAGCCAGCTGACCTCTATTCAAATATCAAAGGAAATGAAATTGAAGATGAGGATTAAGTGGGAGTAATGGGCATAAAGGCTACCTAAAGAGTTACAATTGTTTTACCATTTCATCTCACTTATTGTCAACACTAAATGGCTATTAGTGGGTGAATTAAGAAGAAGAAAATGGGCAGCAAGTTAAATAGGGAGAAAGCTGCAGGTTGCAGAGAGAAGCAAAAGAAAAGCAAAGAAAAAAATTAGAAAAAAAATAAAAGAAAGCTGCAGTTGCAGCGGCACTTATGTAGGCAGCAGGAAAGGCAGCAGGAAAGGCAGCAGGAAGCAGCAAAAGGGCAGCGGCAGCAGAGGTTGGACGAGGAAGGAGAGAAGAGGAGACTCGATTCTTTCGGTTTTATCTTCTCAAACTCATGTCTATCTTTTGGTTTAACTTAAGAATTATGTGTAACTAAATTTTAGTAGTTAGGGGCTGTTTTGAAGCCCCGAATATGATTGCAAGTTTGTTATGACATTTTGTTTGAATTACTTTTATGAATGGATGAAAATTGGTTCACTACTTTTCTCATTGATGAATTCTTTATGTGTTTTCTATGGATGCATACTTAGTAAGCATATCTAGGATTCTAATGCTATGAATATGTGTGTGCCTGCCCTTGTCGAATGAGGACCTACATATGTTCTAGAGTAGTACTTGTTAATTGCGATTAACATGTGAACCAATTTCTAGGATAAGTAAGACAATGCCAGTACTTACGATGCCTTGTGATGACTCAAACTCTTTTCGTTCTTAATGATTTCTACTTGTTAAATCTATGAACACGCCATTCTAGATTGCATGCTAGGGACTAAGTTAAGTTGAAAACGCCATTCTCTTAACATACCACATAAGAAAGAGTAATAGGTTGAGTTCTAACATTGAGCCAACTTGAGCATCTTCATCCGGAAATAAAAGGAATTTGAATGAAACATAACATGTTTGCATGATTATTTGGTGGTGGATAGCACTTCCCCTAACTTGTTTTCTTAACTTGTGACTACAATCTATTTTTACTACTTAAAATTTGTTTCTGTCCTGTTTTTGTTCGATTTAATTTAAATATCAAATCAACTCCAAAAATCCCAAAAATTTGTGTGAGTGTAGTTCCGTGTGTCTAGTATCTGCATATAAAATTTCGTAGACTTTAGATAAGTATATGTCGGTCTAATAATTATTTTTCGGTGGCTGGTCAGTAGGGACAGCAGCCCAGTTTTTGTGACATTTTAAGTAGTTAGATAAAACAATCTTCTGCGGGAAAGACCCTTATTTTCATATGCTACAATTGACAAATCTTAGTGTTAATAAGGAAAATCAATAGGATATTTGTGTGCTACTTTGTGGTGTGTATTTAATCCTATCAAAAAGGGTAAATAAATGTCAGAATCCCAAGGAAAATCGGAAAGAAATGTGCAGCAGGTCCTAGAGGGAAAGGGAAAGTGGATTGCACGGCAAGGAATCATGTTTCTAGAAGGGTAAGGTGCGGCTCCTTCTTGGAATGGGTTTAGGCTTGTAGAATCATTTATTTAAGTGTCCTAATATATTTAGGGATCCTCCTTGCAGCTGGAATCTAGGTGGAGTAGGATTAGGAAAAGGTTAAGGACAAAATAAGGAAACTTGGCTAACATTCCTTCTTTCTTGCTGAGCTTCCTTATCTTCTTTGTGTTCAATTTATTTCCTTTATCTCTTTAGCACATTCCTAGCCTCTTTTGGTCTTCAAATTCGTCGATCCACCTTGCTCCATGCATGTGCTATCCATTCCTAGCCTCTTGTGGCTTGTATCCATGTTCATGACACACCTTCTGTCTTCTTCACTTTCGATTGTAGCATCTTGAATGAAAAGCCACAGCAAAGGACAATAAGGGAAACCTGCAACCCCCTTAGGTTTCAGTAACAACAAGTCTTATCGCTGCTCTTCCTGCAGTCCTCATGCAAGCATCATACTTCCTGCAGCAACATGCTGCTGCCACAGCAAGGGACAACAAGGGAAACCTGCAGCCCCCTAGTTTTCAGTAGTAGCAAGTCTTATCGCTGCTCTTCCTGCAGTCCTCCTGCAAGCATCATACTTCTTGTAGCAACATGTTGCGGCTCCTAGAAACTAGGTTTCTTAGGTGACTTTTTTTATGTAAATCTCCTTAAATCAAGGAGTGTCTTGTAATCAGTCAAAATCCTTTTCTTTAGTCCTTAAATTAATGAGAAGGTGGCGTGTCCCTTCCCTTTTGTTTTTGTTTGCTGCTTTATATTGTGCTCTTGCTGTAAACACAACATATTATTGGAAATATATCAAACTCATTTTTCCACATGGTATCAGAGCAGTGTTTTTCTTAGGCCTAACTCTGCAACCTTTTGCCGTGATTTTTCACTCTTCTCAGCCAACAATATGGCAGAAGAAAATTCAGTTAATCAAGAAGCTGAAAGCTTCCTTGCCTCACCTTCTACAAATTTCTCTGTGGTTGATATCAACCCAAATCAAAGTCTCAGCTCAATTTTGCTGAATGAGTTTAATTATCTTCCTTGGTCAAGGGCAGTTACTTTGGCTCTCGGTGGAAGGGCCAAGCTTGGCTTAATCAATGGAGTCATTCAAGCACCAGAAATTTCATCTCCAAATTATGAAGCATGGTTGTGCAAAGATCAGTTAGTTATGTCATGGTTGCTAGATTCTATGGAGAGGAAAATTGCTGAAATTTTCAGCTATTCTAATTCTTCACAACATCTATGGAACCAAGTGAAGGAAATGTATGGCAATCAAAACAACTCGGCCCGTGTCTTTCAACTCAAGAGAGACGTTGCAGCTCTTCAACAAGAAAACAAGTCCTTCGTGCAACATCTTGGCAACCTTACCACTATGTGGAAGGAGCTAGATGTCTATCGACCTCACACCATAGATGCGACGGTGTTGGTAAAAAGAGCCGAGGAGGACAAAATTTTTCAACTACTAGCAAGCTTGAGCTCGGAATATGAAGACTTGAGAAGTCACATTTTGATGACTTCAGAGCTTCCGTCTTTCTCGAGCTTGTGTGCCACCATTCAACATGAAGAGGTCAGAAGACAGGTCATGGGATTAGACACCAAAGTTGTCGCGCGAGAATCTCGAGCATATGCTTCGAATTACTAGTCACCTGAGGTGAAGGTTTACAAAGGTAAGCGCCCCAACTTGAAGTGTGATCATTGTCTTGGAATTGGCTATCGCGGGATTGGTCACACCAAAGTTGCTGGATACTTCATCCTGAGCTGAAACCAAAGTTCAACAGGGACATCAAGGGACAATACAAGGTTGCTACTAGTTCACCATACAAAGCAGTCATATGGCAAACCTCGTAGAGTCTACTTCAAGTCATGCCCCACTGATGGGCGGTTGGATTTTACTTCAAGTCCTATTGCTCTAATAATTGAATTTGTTTCATTTCTTCAACACAAGAAAAAGAATGGAAAGGTTGAAGAGGTAGCGGTGATTGAATCCGAGAATCATCTTGCGATGCTTGGCAAGTTTGCGGGGTTTCTAGCAGAAGCTAAAGGTGTAACACATGATGCTGCCCCAGGTATTCTTTCTCAATGGTCTCTATGTTTTGCCAAGAAATGGCTCAATTTCCAAAGGCCTCCAAGTTAGTGCATCCTCAAGTTCAAAACAGCCCCAAGATCCACATTTATGGCACAAACATCTAGCACATCCGTCCACACCTATTTTGTCTAAGTTATTTCCTAATATGTGTCAAACTCTTATCAAGTGTGACACTTGTAATTTCTCCAAATTTGCTAGACTACCTTTTAATTCTTCCTTGTCTAGAGCTAGTAAGCCTTTTGAAATTGTACACTCGGATATTTTGGGGTCCAATTAATGAATCATTGGATGGCTACAAATATTTTGTGACATTTGTTGATGATTTCACAAGAATCACTTGGTTATATCTCTTGAAATTCAAATGTGAAGTGTTTACTATGTTCAAAGACTTTCACAACCTTGTTACTACTCATTTTGAGTCCAAACTTCAAACATTAAGATCGGATAATGGCACCGAATACATGTCTAACAACATGACACAATATTTGAGCATGTATGGCATATTTCATCAAACAAGTTGTGTTGGGACGCCCCAACAAAATGGGGTGGCCGAGAGGAAAAATAGAGACCTCCTAGAGAAGACACGTTCTATGATGCTTCACATGAACATTTCTAAGAAGTTTTGGTCACAAGGTGTGCTCACTGCCACATATTTGATAAACAGGCTTCCAAGTCGAATTTTGGGGTTTAAATCACCCAATGAAGTTCTTAAAAATCAGCCTATAGATTTGTCACATTTAAAAGTGTTTGGATGTACATGTTTTGTGTATGTTCAAGTATCTCATCGTGATAAGTTGGATCCCCGATCTATTAAGTGTGTGTTTTTGGGCTACTCTTCAACTCAGAAAGGGTATAAATGCTCTAATCTTGTTACTAACAAGATTGTGGTGTCTCGAGATGTAAAATTTGAGGAGTCCATTTCTTTTTTTTCATAAAGGAACCGCATATTCAAGTAAGGGGGAGACTTGGGAGGATTTGATTCCGCTGCCTAATCTTAGTGGGGATATTAACTTGGACGATCTTCAAGTTGATGTCGCTCATGCTCCTGCTTCCGATGCCTCTCATTCTCCTAATTCTTCAAGTCCCTGCCATGTGCCACAGCCCCATGACGAGGCCATAACAACATCTCCCAACCATCAAGAGGTTGATCCACTTCCAGTTAGAAGAAATCCTCCAAGAGCACGTCAACCTCCACCCAAACTGCTGAATTATGTTACTTATGCAACACGACATCCAATCAATCTTGCATATCATTGCTACTCACCTCAGCTTTTCTCAGTGCTATCTCAAACCACCATGAACCCAGTACGTTTCAGGAAGCCAATCTTCATAACAAATGGAGACAAGCTATGGACTAGGAACTGCGAGCCCTTAACGATAACCACACTTGGAGTATTGTCCACCTCTCTTGTGGCAAGAAAGCAGTGGGTAGTAAGTAGGTTTACAAGCTTAAATTCCATTCTGATGGCTCCATTGAGCGTTATAAAGCACGATTGGGGGCTCAGGGTTTTACTCAAACGTATGGGGTGGACTACAAGGAGACTTTTGCGCCTGTGGCCCAGATGAATACAGTTCGGGTTCTTCTTTCTGTGGCAGTCAACCAAGGTTGGTTCTTATTCCAAATGGACGTAAAAAATGCATTCTTGCATGGGGAACTTGAAAAAGAAGTATATATGCAGCTACCTCCTGGACATCCTCAAGCCTCCCAAAATGGCCTTGTTTGGAAGAGGTAGGATTCTCCAGGAGTAATGCAGATTCATCCTTGTTTATTCGCATAGGTTCATTGGGAAAATTGGTGGTGTTAATTTACGTCGATGATCTTATCATAACTGGCGACAATATGGATGAGATTGTGTCTCTCAAACGTTCTCTTCATCAGAAGTTTGCTATCAAAGATCTTGGTAAGCTAAAATACTTTCTTGGCATTGAGATGGCAACTTCCCATAATGGACTATTTTTGAACCAAAGAAAGTACGTGTTGGGTCTTCTTCAAGAAGTCGATATGCTTGATTGTAAACCAGTTACTACTCCCTTGGATTGCAAGCTCAAGTTGGACATGACTGGGGAACTTCTCACTCACGTAAGTTGCTATCAACGATTAGTTGGTAAACTCATTTATCTTACTATTACACATCCCGGTATTACTTATGCTATGAGTCTTGTTAGCCAGTTTATGCATGCTCCCATTGTGACACATCTTCATGTTGTTAAGAGGATACTACGGTATCTCAAAGGGTCTATTGGGAGTGGCATTCTCATGAGAAATAATGGTTCAACCAAAATACAAGGCTATATGGACGCAGATTGGGTGGGCAATGGTCTTGATCGAAAATCAACCACGGGTTATTGTACTTTCGTGGGTGGTAATTTGGTCACTTGGAAAAGCAAAAAACAAAATGTCATTGCTCGCTCTAGTGCTGAGGCAGAATATCAGGCAATGGCTTCCACTGTGTGTGAACTTATATGGCTCAAGAGTCTTCTTTTTGATTTGGGGTTCCTTAGCAATGCACTGATGTCCCTCATGTGCGATGTAAGATCCCATATCGCCCAGGGGTGTGGATCCTGTAAGCCTTAAATGTATAGTCCCATCTCTACCTAGCACGATGCCTTTTGGGAGCTCACTGGCTTCGGGTTCCGTAAGAACTCCGAAGTTAAGCGAGAATAGGCCAGAGCATTCCCAGGATGGGTGACCCACTGGGAAGTTCTGCTCGTGCGAGTTCCCAAAAACAAAACCGTGAGGGTGTGGTCGAGGCCCAAAGCGGACCATATCGTGCTACGATGGAGTCAAGCCCGGGTTGTGGTGGGGGCCCGGGCGAGGATGTGACAATTTGGTATCAGAGCCAATCCCTGGCCGGAAATGTGCTGACGAAGACGTCGGGCCCCTGAGGGTGGTGGATTGTAAGATCCCACATCGCCCAGGGGTGTGGATCCTGTAAGCCTTATATGTATATTCTCATCTCTACCTAGCACGAGGCCTTTTGGGAGCTCACTGGCTTCGGGTTTCGTAGGAACTCCAAAGTTAAGTGAGAATGGGCCAGAGCATTCCTAGGATGGGTAACCCACTGGGAAGTTTTGCTCGCGTGAGTTCCCAGAAACAAAACCGTGAGGGCGTAGTCGGGGCCCAAAGCGGACAATATCGTGCTACGGCGGAGTCGAGCCCATGATGTGGTGGGGGCCCGGGTCGGGATGTGACATGCGACAACCAAGCCGCGATGCACATTGCATCCAATCCGGTTTTCCATGAACATACCAAGCATATTGAGGTGGATTGCCATTATGTGCGAGCTCAAGTTCAGTCCAAAGTTATTCAAACTCTCTTAACTTGTAGCCATGATCAATTGGCTGATTTGTTTACCAAGGCATTACTAGCTACACATTTTCAACACCTTCTTAGCAAGCTTGGCTCCATTAATCTTATGGATCGAGCTTGAGGGGGAATCTTGAATGAAAAGCCACAGCAAGGGACATCAAAGGAAACATGCAACCCCCTAGTTTTCATTAGCAACAAGTCTTATCGCTACTCTTCCTGTAGTCCTCCTACAAGCATTATACTTCTTGCAACAACATTCTGCTGCCACACAAAGGACAGCAAGCAAAACCTGCAGCCCCCCTAGTTTTCAGTAGCAACAAGTCTTATCGCTGCTCTTCCTCCAGTCCTCCTGCAAGCATCATACTTCCTACAGCAACATGCTGCTGCTCCTAGAAACTAGGGTTCTTAGGTGACTTTTTGATGTAAATCTCCTTAAATCAAGGAGTGTCTTGTAATCAGTCAAAATCTTTTGTTTAGTCCTTAAATCAAGGAGAAGGTGGCGTGTCCCTTCCCCATTGTTTTTGTTTTCTGCTTTATATTGTTCTCTTGCTGTAAACATAACATATTATTGGAAATATATCAAACTCATTTTTCCACATAGCACATACGTTGGAGAATGAGGGAAGCTGAAAACTCATCAAAACATGGCTTATGAGGTCTTTATATTCTAGACTCAAGCTAGCAAGAAGTTGAAAGATTTTATCTTCCACAACCCTTTTTAATAACAAAGGAGCATCTGTAGTATGAGGACGATAGATATATAGCTCATTCCATGTAGTAGTGAGATCACGAGGTGTTGTACGGATGACTTGGATTCTTGTTGAAGAGTTACAACATCTCTTTTGATATGTAATATTCTAGCTGCGTTGGTTTGATTTCCATACATCTCCACTTTCTCCCATATGTGTTCAGATGAGTTTGAATAACTGAAGATTTCTACAATTTTTCTCTCCATTGAGTTGAGTAGCCATGGCATGACCAATTGGTCTTTGTACAACCATGTGTCACTATTTGGAGAGGTGGCTTTTGGAGTTTGAACAACACCATCAATGAAGGCGAGTTTGGCCCTTCCACCGAGAGCCAAAGTGACTTCTCTTGACAAAGGGAGGTAGTTGAACTCATTTAGTACAATTGAACACAACCTTTGATTAGGGTTGACATCAGCCTCTGAGATGTTTGAAGGAGGAGAAGCAAGTGAGCTTTCTGCCCCTTGGTTTACTAAACCTTCTTTCGCCATTTGTGTTAGCTGAAAAAAAAAAAAACACACACACACAAAGATATGCAAAGACGAGCCTAATAAATACATTACTCTAATACCGTGTTGTAAATGGAAGGGTTTCTTTTGTATACTCTGAATATATGTTAAGAAGTGCAAAGCACCATTACATATAGCAACACAAGGGAGCACACAGAGCTCACACGCGCCACCCTTGGTCCTTAAAGTAAAAAAAGGAGGATAAAGTAAGATACACCATAATTGCTCGTTTGACAATAAGTGAGCAACTAGGGAACAGCTAGGCGGAGAAGATTTGCACACTAATTTCCTCCTTTGCTGCTAACTGGAATCGATCCATGCATGCACCTATGCAATCATCCATGCAGACTGAACACTTTCAATAGTTAGACTAGCGGTTATGGTTAGTGTATCCGTTCCTTTGGAGCCAAGTTCAAATTCTTATCTCGTAAATTTTATTTTTTGTCAAACGACAGATTTGTTAGATTATTAGATGTTAGATTTGGGAGCCGATAGGGTTCAAACACATGCCGTGGTGGAAGAGCAACACTCATCTCCATCACTATAGTACAGAGTCACTTGCCTTATCCCATGAGTTAAAATAGTGTATAATATCGCACTGTCAAACCAAAATATCTATATCATTACATATGATATTGTCTTTTACATTGTGCAATTAGAATGATAAGATAAGGTCTACCAATTCGTTCAAGGAGTTGTAGGAAGAGCCGCCTTGCTTTATAGAAAGCTTGATTTTCCCCTTCAAATCTTTTGCTCTTTGCCTGGTTGGTTCCCCTTCTTTGCCCACCATCAGTGTTCTTGTCGCTTTCTGTATTGGTCCTCTGTCCAAAAATTTGAGATGCCTGATTGTTACCTTGAATGTAACCATGTTTTAGGAGCCCTAGGAATTGCTTGGTAAGTCAGCATGTCTGCTGCACTGCTTGTAGTCAATATGATGCTAGGCAACCTCTTCTGAGAAATACATGTACTCATCACAAGTGATGCATGAAATCTTACTGTTTCGGTCATCTTTCTCCATCTTCCGAGCCAATGACTCCTGGAGTGAGGATTTGCACTTGACGTTAAAGGCTGATATCGGTGCTATAAAGTTGTGGGACAAGACGTTTTGCTCACATAAGCCATCGGACATCTCTAAGAAATCGAAATCAGAGTAGTTTGATGGGCCGGGAAAGTTGAAGCATTGATAGGAGCATATTTATGCGACTTAGTTAGCTTGTTTTCTTGCATTTACTTAGTTAGTTTCTATTTATTAGAGTGTTTTAAGTTATTTTCGTGTGTTTTCAGGTCCAAATGACAAAGTTGGCAAGAAAGTGCAATTTGGAGCATTTTAGAGCAGTTTTGGGCTTAGAATGGATAGCATATGAATGGAGCAAGGTAGATGGACGAATTTGAAGACCAAGAGAGGCTAGGAATGTGCTAAAGAGTTGAAGAAATTAATTCAAGACAAAGAAGATAAGGAGACAGCAAGAAAGAAGGAACATTATCCAGAATCTTATCCAAAACCTTATCTTATCTTATCCAAACAACCTTATCTTATCTTATCCTAACCTTATCCTAATCTACCTTACATCCAGCTGCAAGAAGGACTCCTAAGTACATTTAAACACCTAAATATATGGTTCTAGAAGCCCTAATCTGTTCCTAAGTTTGTGCCACTCCTATCCCCTTCTAGGAGGCCAAATACCTGCTGCAAGACCTATTCCTTATCCCTCCTGGTTTCTGCCATTTAGTTAACCTTTTTCCTTGGGGATTTGGAATGCCAATATCTGCCGCACAAATCAATTCACCACCATCGGACATCTCTAAGAAATCGAAATCAGAGTAGTTTGATGGGCCGGGAAAGTTGAAGCATAGGAGTTATATGCCCTCGAAATGGGCATGGAACCAGCACCAATCTGCGGCTCGTAAGTTGTTTTTCCATTGCTCTTAAGGTTTGTGTAGCTATCACTTAAGTTGGATCTTCATTCCTTGTAGCTTATAAAGTAGCGTGCATCCAAAAGTCAGCGTTGAAGTCCTTTGTATGAATGATTAGGATACTAATTAAGTTGGGAAATTAGAATATTAACTACATTTCCTAGAAATTGGATAGGGGTCTTACGTTTAGTTAGTCCTTATATTAAAATAACATAGAAGACTTTAGGGATATGATTTGGGAAAAACCTAGTGGGAAGGAAATTTCGTAGGTAGACAATTGGCTTTATTTATTATGTTTTAATTTTGAAGCAATAGGGGTTTGCTTGATTACCTATTGAGTTTGAAAATATAACTTGTTTGTACCATACTTGACCAATCCCGAAACTACTGAGCACCGGTCAACGTTATATCGTCAAGGACCCACAAGAGTTTCCCTCCAACCAATAGGCCAATCACAGCGCGACACGTGTCAACATCAGAGGCCAATCAATTACACGAGCCCATTGCCCTTGAAGGGAGGACCCGATTGAACACCTAAACCTTTTTGAAGCCACCATGGCATATCGGATGCATATTGATGAAGAACGATGTCTTATCTTCCCCTCCACCCTCTCTGGTCGAGCTTTAAATTGGTATTGCCGCATTCCACCTGAGACGGTAGATTCATTTGAGGAGTTGAGAAAACTATTTGTCTCTTAACACATTTTCCAAACCGATCACTTGCATTCCGTATATGACTTGTACACTGTTCACCAGAAGTCAGACGAGTCACTATGTAAGTATGCCGATCGCTTCAGCCATGAGTATTCTCGCTGCGCTGAGGCAGATGACAAGATCGCCCTCAAAGCCTTCATGGCAGGCTTACGTGACTGTTTCGTTAAGTACATGATCAATGCCAACACTTGGAATACTTACTCTGAGGTAATGGCGCAGGCTTACAACCATGCATCCACCGAAGTGAGAACATACCAAGGGAAACCCCCTACAACCATTCCTTATCAGCAAATGGGAAGTGGAAGCCAGATCAAACCAAATAAAAAAGCCTCAACCTTCCAAACGGTTGTGGCGCCTCCCCATGCCTTACCTAACACTTCGCCAGGACAACGAGCATATCAATCTCAGGGTAAGAGGAATGATTTCCATCCCCAACAGTCTCATTTTGGTTATAAAAAAAAAAAGTAATGGACACTATCGCGATAACCAGGGGTATTGCCACGATAATGCCCACCCCTAAGCAGTCAATGCAGTGGGCCAAGCACATTGCAAGACAGGCCCTAAACGGAGGTATGAAACATACACACCTTTGAAAGCCACATGAAAGGCCATTTACCCCAGTAGAGCTCACTTGATGCCGAAAGCCAAAATCGAGGCAGCCAGATTACAAATCCATGAAGAACACATGCATGTTTTGCTGCTACCACGAGTATAACGGCCATGACAGCGAGAAATGTATCACCCTGCATGACCATATTAAAGCTTTGCACGCGAAGGAAAAATTGATCAATTCCTTCTTCACCATTCAAGGGATAACCGTAGCCAGCGGCAAGTAAACGTGATATATTCTATAAGCGGTGGTACACCTCTCTCTGAATTTTCCAACAGGGCTAGAAAAAACAATGAACGAATTTTGAGGCCTGGCCACCAAGTGTTTCACGTGGAAGACGTCAGGGGAGGCAAGTATTAAAAGCCTAACTTGGATCCAATATGTTTCTACCCTGAGGAGGAAAGAGGTATCATTTACCCTCATAACGACCCACTGATTGTGGAGGCTCACATAGCCAATTTTGATTTGTGGCGGATCATTATAGACACAAGGGCTTCGGTTAACATCATGTTTGTCGAAGCTTTCAGGGCACTTAATGTAGCTAAATACTTGCTCGATCCCTCAATTACTCCCCTGATAAGCTTCTCTGGTGATATCGTACAACATTTGGGGAGCATACACTTCCCACTCACCATTGGTACAGGCCCTTACACAACCAATATTACCATTAATTTCCTTATGGTCGACTGCCTAACGACATACAATGTCATCTTCGAGCGCACAAGCATCAATGATCTTAAGGCTATGGTATTCACACATATGTTGTTGATGAAATTCCCAACACCTTCTGGCAATGGTTACATCAGAGGTGATCAACTCAGCGCACGATCATGCTACAATACTTCCATCAAGCAATAGAACCTGCATGTGCCCAAGGAAACCTTCTCTGTACATGGCCAAGTCATAAAAACCAATCTCGATGAAGCCAACTTGGCTTTCTGTGATGGCAGCGGTCAACCAGACGATCCACGAGATGACTTTTTCACCTAGCAGGCATAACCTGCTGAAGAATTAGAGAATGACTCTATCTCCAAAGACTATCTGGATTGCATAGTGAAGATTGGCACCACCTTGTCACCACCCATGCGGTTGGCATTGATCTCATTTTTGTAAGAGAACATTGAGGTCTTAGCATGGTCATACGAGGACATGCCAGGCATCTCTCTCGATTTCATCTTATGACATTGAGCGATACGAGGCAATGAAAGCAGAAGTTGAAAAACTCAAAGACATAGGCTTTGTTCATGAAGTCAACTACTCGACGTGGGTGGCAAATGTTGTCCTTGTCAAGAAAAATTCGACCAAGGAAAGTCTCATACTTCACAAAGTCTTGTAGAGAATGTGTATCGACTACACTGACCAAAACAAAGGATGCCCGAAGGATAGCTTTCCCCTCCCCCCTTATTGATAGACTTATCAACTCAACGGCAGGGTGTGAACTCTTGAGCTTCATGGATGCTTACTCAAGGTACAATCAAGTCCTCATGAACCCTCCGGACCAAGAACACACAGCCTTCACTACTGACAGGGGACTATATTGCTATAAAGGCATGCCCTTCGGCCTAAAGAATACAGGGGACTTATCAGAGATTGGTCAATTCAATGTTCACCGAATAGATTAGGAAGAGCATGGAAGTTTATGTTGATGATATGCTATTCAAGAGAAAACATGTTGACCAACACATCACCAACTTATCTGAAATGTTCACCATCCTAAAGAGGTACCAAATGAGTTCGAACCCTAACAAAATGTGCCTTCGGCATAGGCTCAGGCAAATTCTTAGGCTTCATGATTAGCCAACAAGGCATTGAAGCTAATCCCGAGAAGATCAAAGCAATCCTCTACATGAAAAAGCCAGTAACTTCAAAAGACATCCAGAGCCTTACTGGCAAAGTGGCGACCTTGACCAGGTTCATCTCTAAAGCCACAGACAAATGTGCTCCTTTCTTCAAAGCACTCAAGGGAAGTAAGAAGTACATTACATGGACTGAGGAATGTGTCGATGCATTCAAGAACCTGAAAGAATACATGAGTAAAGCCCCCAAGGTGGTGACATCCTCATTATCTATTTATCTGTGTTAGCTTCAGCAGTCAGTTCGGTTCTCATTCGAAGGGAAGGAAATGTCGAACGACCCTTCTACTATGCTACCAAGGCCTTACAGGATGCAGACACATGATACTCCAACATTGAGAAACTGGCCCTAACATTGGTCATGTCTGCTTGAAAACTTCGCCCTTATTTCCAAGCATACTTCATTATCGTGCTTACCAATCATCCCCTTCGACAGATACTTCTGATTCTTGACACTTCGAGATGAATGATCAAGTAAGCGATAGCATTGGGTGAATTTGACATTTCTTACCAACCAAAGCCAGCAGAAAAGGGCCAAGTAGTTGCCGATTTCATCGCCGAATTCACATATCCTGTTGACATTCTTCATACGCTTGAGGCAATGGCTTCGTTACCCTTGGAAGTTGGTAAAGTTGAACCAACCTTCCCCGTATGGACTCTATCTACATCTAACCAACAGGGTTGTGGAGCAGGATTTGTCCTTACTACGCCCGACAAAGTGGCGATAGAGTATGTTCTTCGTTTCAAATTCAAGGCGTCAAAAAATGAGGCATAGTATGAAGCCCTTCTGACAGGCTTACGTTTGGCCAAACACCTTGGGGTTAAACAAATCGATATCTTCAGCGACTCTCAGTTGGTGGTTAATCAAGTCATGAACAACTTTGATGTTAAGGATAGATCAATGGTAGCATATCTTGCGCAAGCACAACTTTTTCTCAAACACTTCCATTACCAGATCACCCAAGTTCCTCGAGCGGCAAACAGTCATGCAGACGCCTTGGCTCACCACGCTTCAGCAGTGGAAGACAAGACTGGAAGAAACATTCATGTCTTGTTGTTAGTAGCACCAAGCACCATGGCCATGGAACTGTGCAACTTACAACAGGGTGATAGTTGAATCACCCCGATTTATAAATTCCTTGCTCATGGCACCCTCCCAAATGATAAAGTCCAAGCTAAGAAAATTCGATACAAGTTTACCTGCTACCTGATCATTAATGATCAACTCTACAAGCGAGGTTTTACCCTGCCATACTTGAGGTGTCTTACACCTGCTGAAGGCGATATTGTCCTCCAAGAGATATATGAGTGAGTCTGCGAAGATCATGCTGGTCCCTAGAGCACAAGGTTTTTCGCCAAGGATATTATTGGCCAACACTTCACCAAGATCCCATCAAAATATCTCGCTCATGCGACAAGTGTCAACGCTATGTAACCATTCTTCACTCCCCTCCTGAGCCTTTCACTCCTATGATCAGCCCTTGGCCCTTCACCCAGTGTGGACTTGATTTGATCGGGCCAATGCCTGTGGGGAAAGGCAAAGTCCGTTATGCGATTGTTGCAGTTGACTACTTCACAAAGTGGGCCGAAGTAGAACCCTTGGCAACCATTACTAAGGCAAAGTTAGAAGACTTCATATGGAAAAACATCCTTTGCAGATTCGGCATTCCCAATGCAATAGTCACTGAAAATGGGCGACAGTTTGACAACAAGAAGTTCAGGATTTTTTACTCTAAGTTCAACATCAATTTATATTTCGCCTCTCCAGCACATCCTCAGGCTAATGGACAAGTTGAGAGGCCATCAACAAAATAATCAAGTGCACTTTGAAGACTAGCTTGGACAAGGCTAAAGGCTGTTGGCTAAAACTTGTACCCCAAGTTCTTTGGTCATACCGAACCTCATATCAAACTTCAACAGGAGAAACTCCATTCTCACTTGTATTTGGTACAGAGGCAGATGTCCCAGTTGAGCTTGAGCAAGCAACATACCGAGTCAAGAACTACATGCGAAGTGAAAATGACAAGCAACTCACCCTCAACTTGGATCTAGTCGAGGAACACAGAAACCAGGCTCACTTAAGGGTCAAACCTCGCTTTTTCAAAGTGGGGGACTGGGTATTGAAGAAAAGACTACTCTGTCATAGAGTCACGAGTAAAGGCATACTAAGTCCAAACTGGGATAGACCATTTGAAGTTGTTAGCATTAGTCGCCCTGGTTCCTACAAACTGAGAAGCTTCGATGGCAAGACCCTTGGCCATCCATGGAACGCTGATCACTTGAAGTACTATTACAAGTAGACTCACATTGTACAAGTGTTAAGCTATAGCCATTCGGCATCTTTTGTAATGAGGACCATCTGGCCCGAACTCAATAAAGAGGTGATTCAGACAACTTGGTCTCAACTCTTTTATATTCCTAGCAATGAAACACTTGGTCTCACCCTGACCTAATAAAATCCTAACTCAAAACCTCAACATAAACTTCGCATTTCCTTCATGCATAGCAAAACATTCATAAGCATCGCTCATGTCAATCAACATAAACATCATACATTCCCTTCATGCATAGCGAAAAATTCATAAACATTATACATTTCAACACATTCATACATAAGCCAACCGAGCTTCGAAAGGGGTCAACATCCTCTAATATCGTTCAGCAATTTACCACTCTTATCAACCAACTAGGCGATGAAGAGTACAACTAGTACTATTAATAAACATTTTTGCCTCAGCAACTCACCATTCTTTCCACCAACTAGGTGACGAGTGGTACAACTTGTACATGTGAGCTCCTAGCATTCACAAATAATCCAAAACCCTTAAGTCTTACAACTCAACTAAGGGAGCATTTATGCTCAACAAGGGTTATAGTCACCAACAACAGCTTCAGTGCATGGTATACGAAGATCAAGCTTTTCAGCCCTCTTGCATCTGCTCCAGACGTTTCTCTTCCATAACAATGCAAACACTACAACTCGTACAAAGCTTCACACACTCTTAATCAAGATTGTACGAAGCAAATTCAATTTATATGGTTCATCCAGACCTTCGACTACTACAAGGTATGGCTTGCATCACAACCTCTTGCTCAAAAGTGTGGAAGCAAAATTTGTATATGTTGTCTCTCCCACATTTTCAAATTTCCAGTTTTACCAAAAAAATAAAAAATAAAAAACCAAAAAAAAGAAAAAGAAAAAGAGGAATTGGGAAATTCAGCAACTTCAACAAATGGAGGGCAACTACAAATCTCAAAAGCTTCACACACTCTTCATCAAGATATTGTGAAGCAAAACCAATTTATGGTGCTCAACAAAGCTTCATCAATGGAGGGCAACTACAAATCACAAAAGCTTCACACACTCTTGATCAAGATAGTGTGACGCAAAACCAATTTATGGTGCCAAACAAAGCTTCATCAATGGAGAGCAACTACAAATCTCAAAAGCTTCACACACTCTTGATCAGGATAGTGTGAAGCAAAACCAATTTATGGTGCCCAACAAAGCTTCACCTACAAAGCTTCAACATCAAAGCTTCAACATCAAAGCTTCAACATCAAAGCTTCACCTACAAAGCTTCAACATCAAAGCTTCACCTACAAAGCTTCAACATAAAAGTTTCACCTACAAAGTTTCAACATCAAAGCTTCACCTACAAAGCTTCAACATAAAAGCTTCACCTATAAAGCTTTAAAAAAAAAAAAAAAGGTATGGGCTTCCTCTTCTTTGGGCCTAACAACCTTCATAAAAAATATATATGGAGGAGTGTTAGGCTACCACTTAGAAAAGAAAAGGGTGAAGTTTTGTTACTTTGGAAACTTGGTTACTAGCAAGACACCTCCTTCGTCAACTCACTCGACCGGAGACTTGGGGGACTCCTACCATATGCTACTACACCTCGGTACTCGGAAGTTTCACAACTACTTAGTGACTTGGATCTTTCAAGTCTCCAACCAAGAAGTTTTCCTCACTCGGGAAATTAAGGGAGCACTACCTCAACCTACATGCTTCACTCACAAAGCTTCAACAAAAGAATAAATTAAAAAAATGTAGTGAAGTATGCCTTAGTGTATTTAACATAATACGTTGAATAAAGCAAAGCTTGTTTATTGATATTCCCAAGAAATAACAGATATGTACATACACATGAATCAAAACAAACAAACAGGTGGGAGCCTTCACAAAGGTTACTCATGAGAAGACTCAGCACTTGGCAGAACCCCAGAAAGAGGAAGCACAGGAAGGTGATCAGTTAGAGCCTCAGTACTAGGTAGAACCCCAGAAGGAGGAGGCACCTGAGGTTGATCATTTGGAGCTTCAGTACATGGTAAAGCTCCAGATGACGAAGGCAACAAGTGCCTTTGGAACAAACCCACAGACCTCTGATGATGACTTAGAATCCAACTCTCGAATTCCTGCAGTTGGTCAAGCTTTCTCTTCATGCTCGTGTAGTAATTATGTGCAAGCATGTACAACTGTCTATTTTCGTGCTTGAGCCCTTTGATCTCTTGTCTGAGACTTGCCACCTAAATCGTCAATGATTCAACTTGGCAAGTTCGAGCAAGTAGGCGCTGGCCCATATTGGATACAGAACGCGCACACTGAACACTGAAAGCCAAAGAATCCTGAACAACCAACTCATCGGACCGTTTGGAAAGTATCTAATTATCTTTGGGAGTGAGAAGATTCTTGGCCACCACCGTAGCGGTCAAGTCATTATTCATCACATAATCCCCAACGGTAAGATGATCAGTATGGGATAAGAAGGATAGGCGTCATACGTTTTCTTGAGGAGACATGTCTGCCTCTTCAACAACATTCAAGTCAAAACGACGGTCAGATGGGCAAGCCATTTCTAGAAATGATGAATGAAAAAAAAAAGTTCAACAAATCTCAGAAGTACAAAAATAGAGGGCAAAATTCTTATAGGCAGTAAAATTTTGAGCATGCTTCTTGAGCAAAATTGGTACCCCTATAAAAGAAAGGGCAACATGGCAGCTTGTTCAAAAATCGAAGAGGCACTGCTCTTCAAAATTCGAGAGCCAAATTTCCTTGGACAAAATTTGTCTGCAACCTTCACATGCAACATCAGCTTTTCGGATACCACGAGTAACTTTGCCAAAGATCTCTGACAAAGTTAAGGCACATGAATTTTGAAGGTCCAGCTACCCTACTATTACCCATAAGGGTAAAGGAAAAGCACCACTACTTGCTAATTGGCAAATCCCTAGATGTGTCGACCTTCGTCCTTCGTGGCAAAGCATACTCATGAGAATGACTAATTTTTCCTCATCTCCAAGAATGCATCTTCAACAGATCTGCTTGTTCAAAAATCGAAGAGGCAACGCTTTCCAAATTTCGAGAGCCAGATCTTTAACATATTTGGTTGTTCAAAAATCGAAGAGGCAACGCTTTCCGAATTTTGAGAGCCAGATCTTCAACAGGGCTGTTTGTTCAAAAATCGAAGAGGGACCGCTCTCTGAACCTTGAGAGCCAGATTTCCTTGAATAAAATTTGTCTGCAATCTTCACACGCAACATCAGCTTTTCAGATACCACGGGTAACTTTGTCAAAGATCCCTAACAAAGTTAAAACGCTTGAATCTCGCAGCTCCCACTACATCATTATGACCGAGAAGGGTAAAGGAACAACATTACTATTTTCTATTGGGGAAATCCCTATATATGTGGACCTCCATCCTCCATGGCCTGGCAGACTTGCAAAAATGCCCAACCCTTCCTCACCTCCGAGAATGCATCTTCAATAAAACATCTCGAAATACTCTATCTTCTTCCTCCCCAAGAATACCTCCTAAACCAAAGTCACCCAAAATGCTCGACTCATTTCCTCAGCAAGAAAACAATTCTTCAAGAGCACAAGTATCCCATATCATCAGGGTCAAAAGCAAGAGTATGCCATATCATGCTTTTTCCCTTTTTTTCCTTTGCCCTTGCTCGTATCTGCAAGACAAGGAGAAAGAAAGCAATCAGTCGGAACCTGAAATCAAACTTCCGATCTGGAATTGATTGTCCAGAACCTTTGTCTGGTTGCTTACTTAGCATTGCGCTCTAGTACTCATCCTCAATTGTTGTCAAGGTCACGAATTCCTTCGACAAATACCTCATAACAGTTGATATGATATTGGCTCTTTACACTGAAGCTGCCAAGCATGGATGAGTTGCTGAGGAGTAGTGTTCTGAAGGATCATTCAAATGCAAAGGTTGCACACCACTTTTGCTATGCAAAAGATTGAAGTAGGAGGTTCAATCATGACCTGAAACATGTCACTACAGCACAACGCCCTTCCTGCAAAATCACATAATCTAGACGGAAGTGTTTAACTCAAATCCAAGTTCGGCATCGCTGCCCTATCCGAAAAGCTCAACAAGCTTCAACAACCTTTCGCTGGCACCATCGTTGAAAAGCAAAGCCTCGCCATACCACATCCATTACTTTGTTAACAACAAAAGTATCCCATATCATCAGGGTCGAACGTACTCTAGATTTGACGGACTTGTTTTGACCCTCAAATTCTTGAGTCGTTATTTGGAGGAAACCAGAAAGCCCTCCAACCCGATTCAAGAATAAGCCTGTGGAAAGTCAACAAGTACAACAAAACACGTGCCAATTCATTTGTTACTTCTTCAAAAGCAAAAGTACCTCATATCATCTCTTATCCCTGTCCATTTCTTTGTCCTTGTTACTGCTTGCAAAACAAGGAAAAGGAGAACAATCAGCCGGAACCCAAAATCAAACTTCCTATTTGAGAATGATTGCTTGGAACTCTGATTGCTTACCTTGTCTATCACCTCTTTCGGCAGATCTCCAAGCTCAACGACTTGGGGGACTTCTACTATATGGTTTGTATAGCACTTGACCAAGCCAAAAAATACAAGTAAGCTTCAAGTGAAAATGATACATTACCTTGTGCGTCAACATCAGCTAAAGATACCTCCAGAGAAGATGCCACATCTACCTTGGGGAAAACTAGAGAGAATACCACTTCTACCTATGGGACTGAGGCAAGTGAAAATGATACCACATTTCGGTACTTAGAAGTTTCGTGATTACTCAGTGGCTTGGATCTTGCAAGTCTCCAACCGAGGAGCTTCCCTCACTCGGGAACTTAGGGTAGCACTATTTGTACCATACTTGACCAATCCCGAAACTACTGAGCATCGGTCAACGTTATATCGTCAAGGACCCACAAGAGTTTCCCTCCAACCAAGAGGCCAATCACTGTGCGACACGTGTCAATATCAGAGGCCAATCATAGCACGACACGTGCAAAGTCAGAATGATTTAGAAATTCTCTTCTATAAAAAGAGATCATTCTCGCACAATAATGCCTAATGTCATTTGTACTAAATCATTCGCTAGAACTCACTAAAGGAGAGCTTGGACCTATGTATTTGTGTAAACCTTTCACAATTAATGAGAACTCCTCTACCCCATGGATGTAGCCAATCTGGGTGAACCACATACATCTTGCGTTTGCTTCCCTATCTCTGTTCATTTGCATACTTATCCACACTAGTGACTAGAGCAATCTAGCGAAGGTTACAAACTTGACACTTTATGTCGTACCAAAGTCCTCACCGATTTTGTGCATCAACATAACTCAATAAACATAGAAGTCAAAGGTAGAATATAGCCAGTTCAATGCAAGAACCACTTTTTACCCACTGCCAAAAAAAAAGTGAAACTTTCGTAGAGCCACCACTTTATGCAATACCTTCTGTTGTGGGGGTACTGAACTGAGGCAACTCACGTTGTTGTTCTCCTCGTGGCCATGGATGGAGGGAGGTAAGGCCCAGTGGGGGCACATGCCCCCTCTCATCCTTTTTTTTTCATTACAAATTACTCAATTAGTCATTCTCATTTTTTTTGCTTTGCAGATTATTCAATTAATCATATTAAAATAGTGAAAATCCTGTTTAAGTTTTTAAATGCCCCTCCGTCTTATATATTTTTCTAACGCACAAATGCCTAAACTTTGTTGAGTTACATGTATTTGGTTAATTAGTACAAATGAACATTAGATTGTCAACCATTAAAGATAAAATTAGACAATAGAGTAATTAGGCATTTTGTAATTAATTTTTCAGCATTTGTAAAAGAATTAGCTTTATTTGTCCAAAATAGGAGCTCAAATTTTTTAAGGTGCCCCCTCTTAGTTAAATTTCTAACTTCGTCCTTGCTCGTGGCATGTGATGTTTGGGTGCAATTGTTTGCGTTGTGCATACAACATACCTAACTAAATTAAAGCGTAAATCTGGTTGGACCCTTTAAGTATCTTACTGGACCAACCACGTACACCCCAAAGTTTGGTCGAATGAATCAATGAAAAATAGCAGACAAACATCTTTTATTTGTAGGAGAGATATTTTCCTCTTTCGTTTACGATTTGTAGGAGAGAGATTCTCTTGTGTCAAAGGTATATACAACTGCATATCTATACACTAATGTTACTGATAGATATATACAGGCACGAGTGTATACACCTGGTGACAAACAAGGTTTTTCGATTTGTTTGGAATCATATCAACATGCTCTATTGCTTCAAGTTTTGGTTTTGTATGACTAACTAATGCATTACAATAGGAAACTTTATTCAAAGTTGAGGATGGACTACAACGAAATTCTTCCTTGCATCCTTCTGCAGGCTGCTTTATTCAAGGTTGTGGTAATACATTGTTTTTGTAGTCAAAATAACATGATAAGTTCCACAAGCTTATTCAAGAAATTGTACGAAGAACCACCATTCCTCAAAGAAACTTCTATTTTCTCCTTCAAATCCTTGGCCCTAACCCTCATCACCTCCCCATCAGCATCTACCATCAGTTTCCTGACAGTTCTCTCTATCCCTCCTCTCTCTAACTCATTGTCCAATGCATCCCTACATTCCATACTTGGCTAACATACCTTGAATGAATCTTCTGACCACCGTTCCTCAAAGAAACTTCTATTTTCACTTTTATTCTGCTTTTCAATTGGTAAAATTGACCCAATGCACCTTTCGATCGCTAAAACACGGCTGGCATAACATTGGAACCCCTTCCGATAAACTTTCTAGGGTTGAGTTCCAACCACAATGGCTCCAAAACACACCCACCGTGGCATGAACCAAAACTTCCCTTTGGGGTTCCCATTGCACAATGCGACCTCTTGTTGGATGTTGGACTCTAATTCAACGGCTAATTGATCAATATAGTTAATAAGGATTGACATGGAATGTATGTAGCATTAGGGTTTAGTTATAATCTATAACTTGGATTCCAAATAAAGTATATATTCCGATTATATTTGGAGAATAAGGGCTCCTGATACTATCCTATTTGGATTAAGATTTGGTAGATTGTATCCTTATACAATAAGGAATCCTAATGACATTATTATGTGAAGATGCATTAGGGTTATGTTAGTATAAATACTAAGGCTAGGTCCCTGCACATACCACCGAATCCAACACTCAGAAAACACCCCATAGGTTTGAGTTATACAATCGTGGTGAGTGTGCAGAAGGCCTTGCTTGTGATCTTAGGGTGCTCGAGTGTTTGCTGCTGTGTGTGACTTGTTGTGCTTTCGAAGATTTCTTCTCAAGGTTAGTATTACTTGGTATTTCAACTCACATGAACATATTAAGCAAGTGACGGAACCATGAGAATAGTATCAAGGTTGTGTTGATCCTAAAAACTACTAAGCCTACGTGGCGCATAGGCCAAGTAATTAATGAGCTAACCACGTCCTTCGGTTATGTGCGGGGCGTGCCAACTCGACGGCCGAGCTTGGCCGGGGAGTAAAATGTGTTGATGTGGCGTTGAGCGCGCTGCTAACTTCTTGATCTTTCGACTGCTGCCAAGGAAGGAACACGTCTCGGCCTTCGAGTTCTAGAGCCTGAAGACAAGGCTGCAAGTTCTATGAAGTTTAATATTAAATTCGGCTTTTAATGTGCCGAATGTAGTAACCAAGTAACACCTCACTTTGCCGAGAAGGCTGATGAGATGACCTCTACCAACAAGGACCCGAAAATCCTTGTCGATCGAGACTTGGATAAATAACCAGTCGATCTCGAAGGAGTGCTGTTTATCCAAACTAAAGGTGGTCCTTGGTCGGCTGATTCTACAGCTCCAGTGCTGTTTATCCAAACTGAAGATGTCGCCAGTTACCTTCAGTGTTATTTATCCAAACTGAAGATGTGTTGGCGGAAGAAAGGGGAGAATGATAAGAATCTCAAGGTTGTTGAGAGGTTTCGCATAGAGCGAGAGTTTGCGCAGGACAGTTTGTGTGTTGAATTGAAAGGGTCTCGAACGATGCACTGAGTCTTGTATTTATAGGGTTGGAAATCTGCTTGGCACGGCCTAATGGTGTTTGTAGAGTCCAATCAACAATTCAACAATAGGGAGCATCATCCTGTATTAAAACTTTATCTCAAGTTCTGCACGTCATCTCTCTGCCGTCCACTTTCTCCAAGGTAATTCAAGGCATATATCTCCCAATTTCTTAAAGATAATGTTGAAAACTTCAAAACTGTAAAACATTCCATGTGATTAAAGCTTCAAAGCATTCCAGGAGCCTCATGCACCAATGAAATCGCATCATCTCAGACTTGGACCCACACGTCTGCATGCAACCCCATCCTTTGACTATTTATTCTCATCTTTATTTCCTTATTCTCTTATCTGACAAACATTCAATTTGCATGCACATTGTTGTTTTGATGAGATAGGAAAATAAAAGAATATTCTTTCATTCTTTACCAATTCTTATCTCTTCAAAACCCATCTGATGACACCACATCGCCATTCCTATTATCTTTTGGTAATCATCAGATACCACCAGTACCGAGATAACCTGCATGCATGGTTCGGTTCCGAGCAAATTCGGTCCTTATCCACCTTTGCCATCTTTATCTCCATTTCCAACTGCTAATTATCTTATGCATGAAACACATGGAAAATAGTCTCTTAACCCGCCACGTTAGCTTTCAAACCAATCATCATGTAAGTGTAGCAATTCGAACTGAAATTGATCTCCTTTGCTTCTAAAAATATATTTCATAAGATAACTACTACGAAAATCCACTAGTAATATCTAGAAAAATATGAAATCCAACAGTCTAAAACCCGCTTATTCAACGGCCTCGATTACTCGGACCGATATTGTAAAATCGGGTCCAAACAAGTTGATATTGTTAGTAAGGGATACCGTACCCTCTCCCAGAATAGTGGAGGCACCACCATCAGTCGTGGTAACATCAGTCTAAGTAGATGTTCTTATGTTTCCAACGAGTTTAGAATCAAATGTCATATGTGCAATAGAACCGGAGTCAATTATCTAAATATTATTAACAATAGAATCAGAAACTTTTAAAGCCTTACCCTCGTTACCTGTAGAGGTGATTAAGGTCGTGACTCGCTCAGCCACAAGTTCCTGTTCATCCATCGTCTCAGCAATGGCAGCATGTTGTATGTTACGGACAACCATCGCTTCAGTCTTCTCCCCTTACCCTTCATAGCATCCATCCTGTCTGACTCGCGGCGTACGTAGACATAGGATGCTTGGAGGCTCAGGGTATGTTGGACCAACTCATCAAGGCTTCCCAGGAAAAGGTAAACTTGCCGCTGCAAAAAAAACTGTACCGAAGACTGCTTCATCTCTCCCCCACCCCCCACCCTTTTTACACATTTCGATCTTCATGTTTAACCACAAAAAGAAAACGAAAGTGTAACCAAAACACACGTTTTCTATCACTTTGAGTACGTGTAGCTCCAAACTTTTATTAATTATCACATTATATAAAACCCTAACAATATAGGTTTTCTTAGTCATGAGTGTAACATGTGCAAACTTTTTCGTGTTCGTGTCTCATTCTCTCCTCTCTCTATCTCATTCTCCAAACTTGGCTGAGATACCTTGCATGCACCTTCTGATCGATAGAAAACGGCTTGCCCAGAAAGATCTAGTAAACTGCAACATTGAACCGACATTGAAAGTCTTGCAAACCAAGCATATGAGTTCAGAAATCAGTTTGTAAAGCAAGAGAAACCAGATCTGTAAAGCCCAAGGACTTATATGTTACAGTTTTGCATAGAGCATATATAATATAGAGCATTCCATTGTATGCTCACTGTGATGTCCTACAAATCTTTGAGGTTGTATCCAAACATATTTCAAAATTAGAAGATAAGATATATGGAGATAACATCCATAAGTAGGCATTCTAAAGAATCATATACCTTCTTATCTCTGTTTAGTAAAATCTTATATAGATAGAACACACCTCAAACTGCGTTAAACATTAGAAAAGCATAAAACCTGTAACTGAAGACGTTTAGATATTTCTATCTTGATGTAAGGCCATTTGCTATGGTAGCCTCACGTTCCTGACGACGCCGTTCTCTCTGCAAAGAAGAAAAAGGATACGAGATGAGTGCAACCAACTCAGTGACTCAATCCATTCCAATCCAATCCAATCAAAGTGGTTTAAACTTCAATATTTAATCAAATGGTAGATGACAAAGAAAATATATTTAAAAGTGAAAAACTAAGAACATAACACCTTACAATTAGAATTTGATAAGAATAACTTCTTAGCAATTCACCTATCATGACAGAAGGTTTGATTGGTTATTGAAGATTTCAAAATTGACATGCACAACCTTCACCAATATCGACCAGTTCAAACCGTGCACACAAAAAGCTTTCCCTTCAATATTATACAACCCCATAAAATATGCATGTAATCAAGTTTTCACACAGCCACAAGTACTGTGGTTGGCGTGCATTTTGTTGAACAGTCTGGCTAGTGCAAACAAGACAAAGTACAACAGGCATGGGAACAAAATGCAGAAAGCAAATTGACCATTTGCATAGCATATCATGAACAGGAGATATGGTTTTCAGATTTCAGAAAAGTGTGGTTTAGATTGGGTATGCATCGCATAGACTGGTTTATAGACTTCATCCCAATACATTAAGAAAGGTCATAAAATCTGTGCTGCAGCTAGCTGAAACACATTCTAAATATATAATAAATAAAATTCTTGTATTCTTTTTTTGCGGCCTGAAATTTTCCTCATATTAGTACTTAGTACCTACAACATAATACAAAAATTCCTAGGTCCCTTAGGCTTTCCTCCCAGCAGAAATCAAAGAGAACTTATCTCTGTTATGCAGATGTTAAATAGTCATTTCTTTTATCAATTACACAGGGGGACAATAGTACCACATGACTCGTATCTTTGAATTTATAACCAAGAAGTGTAGTTCTTAGTATAGCTCACGACAAGTCTACCAAGTTAAAAAAGCTGGAGAAATCTAGTGAATTCGTAGCATTCTTTCTAGGCTCAAACTGCATCTTTTAGTTTTATACACTTAGGGAAAACAATAATAAAGATCCTTCACCGATTATGGGGCTTTTTGTTAACTATTTCGTTTTAGTTTTTTCTTCTCGATTAGTAATAACGAGGAAGTACAGGGGAGAAGAGATGGCATGAATAAGGATAGAAGAAGGGTGATGGGAATGATGTGGAAGAAAGAATAGAATGTTACAGAACATGAAAACCAAAAAACAAAAACAATTAAGAACTTGTTTGGAGGTGCTTTTAAAATAACTGAAAGCTCTTTTGGTGAAAATATTTTTAGAACCAATCCTTAATAAAAATGCAAGTAAATCCTGAAAAAACACTTAAAGTGCTTCCTGAAAGAAGCAGCTTTGGGAATCGAAAAATATTTTCTTTAAAAGCGCTTTCAATCATTTTAAAAGCACATCCAAACAAACTCTAAGTAGGTATGTTTTCTAGTCTTTAGTTTTCATTTTGTATGCCACATTCCATGTGCATATCTCCTTCCTCCTTCCTACCACTCCCTCTACAATATTCATCCATCCTTCCATGTACTCACTCTTTCTCTCTTAAAAAAATGAAAACTAAAAACAAAATGGTCATAAAACAGGCATTTATAAAGGTTTAAACCTAATGGAAAAAGGACACTAGACCTAATCCAAGAAAGAAATTCTAAAAGAAAGTTTAAAACATAAATAGAAAAGCAAAATATAATCTTAATCCTTATAAAAGTAAGGAACTAAGAAACCACTGGTCTTGTCAGAATACAATTGTTTATTCCCAAGTCCATTCTCACAATGGGGAGCCTATTAATAATTTTGTGCCTAGTCAAGGCTTAAAGAATATGTTTAATGTTGGAATAAATCATATTTTGGTCAAGTTTTCCGCTACTTTTTCTCAAAAAAGATTGTTTGATGGGACTCGTATGCTTTACAAGTCTTAGTTGGGTCAAGAACTTAAGATTTCCAAAACTATTTCCTTTTCTCATTTTTAGAACACACCAGCTACTAAAATTTTATTTCTCATTCTAGAAGTTTGCTTCCCACCCACAGGAGAACACCATTGAAATTAATGGCTTGCACATCCCAAACTTAAGTTGGTCAAGCAAGAACTTGCGGACAAGCCTTCCTCTGGTTATGTGGAAAAGAACAGAAAAACTTTGTGTAATCATCCAACTATAATAAGTGAGCATTTTCTAATTTCCCAAATTCATTCCACTAATGCCACCATTAGTTTTTAGAGATGCTTTCGTGATGACACCAGAAAGCTTCAATCAACAAAACTATCCCTATGCTGAACACACAATAAAACCAAAAATGATATTTAGGTTTGACAACTTTCACCTCACTGGTACAAACCCATTAAGATGAAGATATTATTAATGCCCTAAATGAATATGATAACATCATGTACAACAGTACAAGCAAACATAGTTATACAATATCAAGTAAGCCATCGACTACACTTTATTTTAAGTTGCATGCTGTATGTGTATGCCGAACATTGTTGATGATGTTGGGAAGATCCAGTGATCACCTAACCTAAAGAAAGCTCAATGCCAATTTCTTTTTCCTCTGGAAGATGGTTTGCTTGACAAGCAACAAATGAAAACTTACCCGTCTTTCCCAATACGGAAGGAAGCAGACGAAATCATAGACTGGAGTAATGGTTGAAACTAGTACAATATTCAGCCCAGTAAACACCAAGAGCGCAGTCATCGGCCGAGTTCTATGCGGCATCTTTCTTTAGTATTAAGATGTTTTTAGCTCTGTAATCAAAACCACAAAGTTCAGAAACTCTTTCCAGAAAGCAACATAAACATGCACACCAGCTCAAACATGCCCGGTTGGTCCTTATGGTTGAGTTTTCGAACTGAGCCGTAACAATGGAGCAAAAAATACTATAACACAAACAGTAAGCAATAAGGGCACGCACGGCATGAATAAATTAATAACAAACTTTAATCATGTTCGAATCATTGAGCTCAACCAGTTGCATAATACGATTTGAACGGCCAACAAAAAGGGGAAAAACAAGATTCATAGATACCCAATTGAAATTAAGAGATTGACAGACGCATTTCGTCAAACAGGTGGTAGGTGAGGTAGGTTTCATATATATTTCATCACGAATTGAAATATAATCCAGAAACACTGTTGAAGCTTTCGGAGATTACCTTCAATAACTGTTAAGTGAGAGGCGTTTCAGTGATTGTTTAAAGGGAAGCACAAAAGAGTGGGAGCGGGTTTGGAGGAAGAAGGGGGCTTTGGCGTTGTATAGCGTATGCTGAGGGAGACCGGGCCCAAAAACGGTGTATTGATTTTTGGAGTTTTTTATTTTTTATTTTTGGATAAATATCAATTTACTATCCACATATTTCGTGGTTTTCAACATTTAGTAAATCAAGTTTTTTTGTCTCAGAGTCATACCTAAAGTGTTAATTTTGGGACAGTCTCATACATCTGTTAGTCTGATGTGAAAATTACTTGACACACAAATTAAACCCTATTTTTGAGAATTGTAGTATATGATGCAAGTAGGGATCGTTCTAAGCCGGGGAAAAGCTAGGGATGCTAATCAACACAAACAAGACTCAAAAACACTAATTTAGACTCTATAGACTCAAAACTAACTCAAAACACTCAAAACAGCAACAAAAAATCAAAAATACTCAATTCTAGACCTAAAAAGTGATTTTGACGAAAATAAGGTAAAACTTGACTCAAAAGACTAAAAGAAAACAGGTTTTGACTCAAATAACAAGACTCAATGAAAGGGGGCTTGTTTTTTACGAATTTAAAACTTGAAACAGAAACTTTGCTTAAAACAATTTAGAAAAACGATTTTGATGAATTGAAAATGGTGAACGACTAGTTAGAGGATCCTTCTCCACACATGACATATGCATATGAACCAGTTTCCAGTTATTATTCCCTTAGACTATGAATGACAACACCCCAAGTTAACCATGAAAGCATAAATTAACCATCAGATTTTCCTTTGTTCATTGAATTGAATGGAATACGCATTACAACCAAATTATCCTTATCAAGTCTCCTAACTATGAAAAGCATGATAGAAAAACATATCAAAAGGTCATTAAGTTCTTTGAAAATCATAATTGTTGACGAGGCAATTATAACTATGAAAAACATGATACTCTTGCCAAGGATTTACTTAACACGATTGTGGCTAGCAACCTTTACTACTTGTGAATATAAGTTCATAATGATTAGGTGAAACTCCCTTATACTCTAGCTACAAGTTCATGCATGCTAATTAAGTGTCTACCCCCAATTACCATACACAAACAAGTTTTAATAACTCAGATAAGTAAAACACATTCAAGACTCAAGAAACAATAACTGGATGTAATCAATTCATATTAAACATATAATCATGGCTTCGAATTCACCTCCAACTAATAAGAATTTAGCCTCTCATGTTTGCAATAAAACAAAGATAAATTAAACTAAACATTGAACTAACAAAAGATAGAATAGACCTAGAAACGCTCCAAGCTTCTTCTTCCTTGTGCTGCGGCAGATTGGGGTGAATGGTGTGTTGTGTTGTGGTGAGAGGGTGGTATCTGAATGAGGCTGCGACACCAAGTATTTATAGGGCTCAAAAGGCACGGCCTTGGGTGTTTTGGAGAAGGATTTTTCAACCTAAACCCTTAAGGAAAATGACACTTTAGGGCAGATTCCGGGTAGGAAAAGGTTTGGTCTTTAATTCAGGAGATATGGCTTCTAGAACAAGGAGATAAGGCGCCAGATTTATAGGCTTCTAGAGGAAGGGTGCGGCACCCTTTTAGGGGTGGATAAGGGCTTCTAGAACCATATATTTAGGTGTCCTAATGCCTCTAGGGATCATTTTTTCAGCTGGAATTAAGGTAGATTAGGATAAGGTTAGGATAAGATAAGGATAAGATAAGGTTGTTTGGATAATGTTTGAGATAATGTTCCATGTTTCTTGCTAACTTTTTATCTTCTTATCTTGACTTTATTTTCTCTATCTCTTTAGCTGATTCCTAGCCTCTTTTGATCTTCAAATTCGCCCATCCATCTTGCTCCATAAGTAAGCTATCCATTCTTGGCCCAAAATTGCTCTAGAATGCTCCAAATTGTCTCTTTTTGCATACTTTGTCATTAGGAACTGAAATTGCACGAAAATGACTTTAAACACTATAATTAACATAATTTATCTAAGTAAATGCACGAAAACAAGCTAACTAAGTCGCATAAATATGCTCCTATCAAATTCCCCCACACTTAGCTTTTGCTAGTCCTCGAGCAAAACAAAACGAACAACACACAAACAAAACATAACCTAAACCTTCCAATGTTTGCCTCAGGGATTTCCAATCAACATGACATATTAAAGATCATCATTCCCATAGATTTTAGTCATCCATATTCTTGAGCACATACTTAACCATAGTCATCACTCACTAGTTTAATTCAATCGATTAAAACAATATTTTGAATGAAGTAACATGCCTTAGAGAATTCCCTCAATTCCTCACAAGATACACTTTATTTTCACACAGATTTTCTGACTACACACCCTACACTAGTTATCTGTGAGAAGATTGATGTAAATATGTAGACTAGCACTCAAATATGTTTATAACAAAGAAAGCATTTTCTGGAATTATTAATCTAATATGAATATGATCTCATGAACGGAATGCTACTACTTAGACGCGAGAACCAGTGACACCATATGCTCATACCAATCCCCAACTCCACAAATTGAAACACACAACGCCCAAGATAGAAGTTAAGGGTTGTAAAGGTTAAGGATAAACAAACGTTCTTAAACCAATAGTAAGCAAAGTAATGAAATTGACACTTAGAATTCACTTTTGAATGCAAAAATCAACTTTCAAACGCAAGGGGAGATTCATGCAACACTTAGGGCCGGATTTCAACTTTTTGGACCCTTTCTTCAACAATCAACACTTGTGAGCTTATTCTCACTCATTTTTCAACTCTTTTTCATTCTTTTCACAACTTTTCTTTTTTTTTCTTTTCTTTTTCCACGAATTTTCTTTTCTTTTTCTTTTCTACCCGTGCTTCTTTTGGACATTGGCACACACACACACACACATAAAAATCCCTTCCCCCACACTTGTTTTTTGCATAATGTTGATCAAAATGAATTCCTTCTAAGTTATGCTCCACTATGCTTCAAAAACAAGGGTATGGATGGTCCTATTCTAGGCTTGGTGGGGATGATGTGGGTTAACAAAGAACATAGGCTAAACAAGGCTCAACGGGGTTAAACCTACACACAAATGCACAGGGGGTACGGCTTTTTGGCTCTAGTTTAACTAACAACTTCATCTTGTTTATATGTTATGCTAATCAATTTTATGCTTTGAATGAAATGGGCATGAGTTCTAGTATTTGGAACTATAGTGATGAAACGCCTTCTAAGTAGCAACAAAGCAAAGAATAGTGAGATCATGCAACGACTTAGAAAACAACAAATGCACAGATTATTAACTCTCCAAAGAACGTTTTAGGCTCAAGTCTCTCAGGGTTGTAGCGTTAATTTGAGTTCCTTCCTTCAAGCATGTTACAAAAACTGATTTTTTTTTCTTTGTGATTTAAACATGAATTCGTAAGTTACAACTACAACTAAGCATAAACCAAAGACATATCAAACTTCCATCCATGTTTGTAACTTTCTTTAACAGTTATGCAATTAAAAACCAAATCCTCATCATTGTGTTGGAAGGTACCCTAAGACACAAACAAACAAACAAAAACAACTCTAAAATGACTCTTTTTGGGTTTTTCAAAACATATTTCGATTTTTTTCAAAAATTTTCAGATTTTTTCTTAATGACACATAAAAAACACTTCAAAACACACTAAAACACTTAAAAACAGTGAAAACAACTTTAGAAGTGATAGGTGATAAAATCCCACGAATTGTGCATGAAAAACACTTTATTTACCCCCCCACACTTAAACCAAACATTGTCCTCAATGTTTGAAACATTGTCCTCAATGTTTCAAACATAGACTCATACGCAAGCAAGCAAACAAACAACTAACAAACATGACAATTTTGGCAAAGTAAAAGCAATAAAGAGTAGAGTTTAGGAACGCAAACACCTGGTTACAGTGCCGGAGCTTCCGAGGTCTTCTTTATTCTAACGCATGGGTTGCCTCCCAAGAAGCGCTTGCTTTAACGTCTTCCAGTTGGACGCTACCTCCATTTAAGCTTGATTGGAGCACATGGCATGGAGTGGTATATTCTCCACAACATGCTCCTCAAAACACTCATGCATTGGATCCTTGAATGGAAGGGGATAGTGATCCTTCCTGTTTTTGGTGTTTTGCTTCCTTAAGTCAATGTGAACCCTCCCACCACCTTGGGTTCGATTAGGTCCCTGCACCAAAGAAGGTAACAACCTATTAGTTGAAATGGGAATTGGAATTGGAGTAGGTGGCTTACCAATGGGCTTCGACGAAGTGGCAGTAGTGTCCACAACTTCAAAGGGGATGCTCTCGGCCAAAATTGGTGGTTTGAGGTTTGACGTCGTGTGCTTTACTCCAATTCCCTCTTCGTTGGTGGTTCGAAATGCATCCTTCTTGATTGGTGCTGGATGTTCCTGCCCTAAATGTTTAATTTTATGAATGGCAAAACAAGAACGAACGTCATTAGTATTCTCAACGGATTCAGAAACTTTGAAGTTAATCATATCACCACCAAATTCCATAGTTAACCCTCCCTTGGCCACGTCATTCTTGGTGTAGGCTGTTTTCATGAAAGGTCGTGTTGGAAGTATGCCCACAAAGCCACTCATTTGATGTAATAACTTTTGGAATACTTATTGTATTAAACTTTTATATGTTTAATAAAGGGCAAAGCTTATTGTTAATCACTATTTATTGTATCATGTGTTTAAGCAATAAGGGAATCCAAGGAATGTAAATGATCTAAGAGATAAGTAATTTAAGTAAGTTAAATTAACGAGACCTTTCTCTTATGTTCTTTCCTAAAACGTTCCTAGCCATAGGATTGCCAATTGGGTATTGACAGTCCGTTAAGGTTAGTATGTGTTATGTCTACTCAAGCGTGAGTATGACTAGTCTCAAGTCATTTGGTGTTAGACACTAAGACAAACAAATAGGTGCTCGAAAGGTAATCGAGTACACTGAACAACGATCAAACGAGAGTTCGAACATACATGTCATGTAAGAACTCGTTAGTTACAATATGCAAAGTAGTCCTTTGACCTGAGGCATCATTGATGTCTAATGGTTAGGTCCTTGATCTTTGATCATGTCAAAGGCATTCCATTGTGAGTGTCCACGGCATTGTTGGGGTCAAGCTATCTAATCATGTAGACATGTGAATGCACAACAAGGGATCTCTAACCTTCCATGGTGGAAGGAGAATACTCTAAGATATGATTCGAGAGTCTTTGGCCAAAGCATATGAATATGACTTAGGAAGTTTGTTCCAAATCATATTCAAATTGAATCATATAGAAAAGTATCACATTGGATAGTAGACATGAAACAAACTATCACTCAAACAATGTGATAAAGAGTATTGTATTAGAGAAGGACCGTATTGCATTGTAGTTGTAACTGGATAGGTTCTCCAACCACTTCTACTTAGCTTGGGTAACCATGAAATGCTGCTAGGTGTCACTCATGGTTTGTGGAAGCCCTGAAGATTAGCAAACACTAATCAAAAGGGAGAATTGAAATGTTGTTTCAATTCACAATCGATCGTTAAGAGTAACAATCGCCCATTGCCTCGCTAATTGGAACCTAATGGATCGTACACCGAGTAAGGATGAAAGTGAAGAAATAAAATGAGATGGATATGCAATTAAAAGGTTTAATTGAATTATGGTCAAGATTAATTAATTAGTTAATTAATTATACGAAATGTTCGTATTGGGCTTTTAAGTTGGTTTTGGGTTTCAAGGCCCAAAAGTGTTTTGGTCCACAAGGTCCATTATGTTTAAGTTGTATGACAACTAAAACAAAATGGGCAATTAGCCCAATACCAAAAGGGGGCCGGCCATAAGGGTGAGGGGTAGTAGGTTATGCTTTATTGCAAGTTTGCCACTCACCTAAGAATGAAGTATAAAAGCAACTTTATAGCTTTATTTTCATTAAGGCTTTTCTAAGAGAAAAAGAAGAGAAACATTGTCTCCAATTTTCTCCATAGAGGCCGGCCAACTTAGGGGGTTTTACTAGCATCAAAAATCTCTCTAAGTCATCCATTTCATCTTCACACTACATCTTTGGTGTGGAGACTTAGAGGTACTAAATCTTTGGTACTTTTGGAGATCCTTTCCTCACATCCTCAAGGAGCAAAGGAGCATACAAATCACAAGGTAGATCCAAGGAGTTAGGAGGTGACTTGAAGGCCCTCCACTTGGGTGAATCCCTTGTGTAATCAAGGATGAGCTTCAAGGGTAAAGAATCTCTAAATCCTTTCTTCTCTTTAAGTTTGTTAAAGAGTCTATTGGTTCACCATATGCTAGGCTTTGAAAGTCATGGGTTTTATGAATTGTTTTTGAATGCGTGCCTCCTTTAAAGTGTTATTAGTTTGCATATGTATTCAAATGTTCTTACTTGTTCTTAGCTAGGACAATATTTTTCCTTCAAGTGGTATCAGAGCCTAGGTCTAGTGTATGGTGGATCCTTTTGGGTTTTGTGATTTTTCATATTTTGTGATTTAAATGTTGTAAATGTTACAAGCTTTGTTCTTGCTTTGAATATAAATTTTGTTTGAAAATTATGCATCTCAAATGTTGTAGATGTAGTTCATTTAAGCATGAATATTGGAACTAAAATTTGGTGCCATAAATTTTGGGATTTTCGGCCAAATCTAAAGGGTGAATTTTGGGTTCATGTTTGTCTTATTAAAATGGTTTTAAAGTGCCTTTTGGAACCCTTAAGTACCCTATGTTGTTAACCTTCTTTTAAGAAGTGAAAATTTGAGTTTTGTTGATTGAAAGCATTCATGGAGCTCTTATGAGTTTTTCATGAGTGTTCTTCATGTTCTTGAGTTTTTGGCCAAGAACAAAAAGGTTTTGTGTTTTGATTCAAAAGTTTTATGTTTTTCATAAAGTTTTGGTTTATTAAAAAGGGTGAAGACTTATTGGTGAGGATGATAAATGTCTATAATGTTTTACAAAACATTTTCTTACACCCATCAATTTCACCTTTAATCTCACCAACCAAAATCAACTCACAAAAACTTTTTAGAAATTTTTTTTTCTTTTTCAACAAATCCGGCCAACCCCTTCAAGGGGGTTTCCTTGGGCCTTTTGTGTAATTACATAAAGTTTTGATACTTTTGTGTATTTACATTTTGGCCCAAAAGTTTACGTTTTTCGCGTAAAGGTCCAAAATCATAAAAGGACAAATTGTTTTGTTCCTTTAATGTAGATTTTGTAATTATTGAAAATTTTGGGTTCTAGTTGTAATTACATGAAGTTGTGGACTCTTGTGTTTTTACAAAGTGACCCCAAAAGTTTTTTTGTTTTTGCTAAATGGCCCAAAAGTTGTGGTCATTGTTTTTGGCCCAAATAAAAGAGAACAAAATGGTTTTGTCTCTATAATGAGAATTGGATTTTCATTATATTTAGTTCCATTTAAATCAATTCTATGAATCCAAGAACCAATTGTTTAAAGTTGCTTTCTTAGTTAAATGTGTTTAATTAAGAAAAGGGTGATTATGAACCAAAGGCCTCGATAATTGAGCTATGTGATTGGCCGATTTACATTGTGAATGTTTGGGTTTAGTAGAGTAGATTTGAATGTAATTTGATTAGTTCAATTGTTGTAAATGGACATAAGTCCATCATTTGTTTTTGTAAAAGGGCATAAGCCCTTCTATTTATTTCAAGTATTCCTTTTGTTTATATGTATGCAAATTGGAATAGTTGGGTCCAACGCCCAATAGGAAATAACGGTTTAATTAGATTAAACGCGTAACTAAAATCAACAAGCTTCTACCTTAAATCCAAGGTCCAACACAAGGCTCGTGTTGGATCAAATCAAACGGTTCATAATCATCCTAAAACCTAAAATGACTATATAGTCCATATGAGGATGCAATGCGTTCGTTAGTAGTTCCATATAGTCTCGCTTGTTTCAACGAAACAGTGGGAGTATCATATGCTACTAAATCATATTAACTTGGACCAATAGTTATGATAGGCCCATGTTCTTTTAATTTGATTAAAATGATTTTGATGTAGCCCAAAACTACTCCCTCAACAAACGAATATTAAGTTGATAAACGAGAGATGTTTTGAACACCTCTTCGTAGGCCTTCCACCGTGGTGGACTCCAATCGTTTGTGACTTGTACACCGGCTTCACCCTATCATGGGGGAGTTCAAAGTGCATGCTTACCTTCAGGAGGAGTCCATAAACATATGATGAGGTGAATGTAGGCAACGAGGATAGCCGACATCGTATCATCGTGAGGCTATTCTTGAACCCCTACACGAACTAAGCATGGTGGGAATAACTTAACTAAGTGCAATGGTGCCGACATCGTATCATCGTGAGGCATCATTCTCTAGAGGCCGAAAGGATGGGTAATCACAAGAGGTTGTTGTGAATGAGTAAGTGTACTCTCTCATCATTATTTTTGCTAACCAACATCGTATCATCGTGAGGTGGGCTTGGTAATGGAGAGTCTCCCATACCCCGCTAAGAGTTCAATATAACTCTCGGATTCCATTGAGGGATGTGGAATTTGCCAAAAATAGTGGGTGGTACTATTTGATTTAAGACCCAATCAAGTAGTTAACAACAATCTAATACGATTTCTGTTATGTTATGTAGTTAACGACATGCCTAAAATACTACCCACCATTATACTTGACAAAAGGGGCCTTGTGGGCCAACGTTTCCTTGCTTGGTATCGCCACATTGAGAATGTCTCAAAGGTGATAAACATATTGTATGTGCTTAAGCAATCCCCTCCTCATGTACCTCCTACGAAACTAGCTTCAAAGGAGGAGTGTCAAGATTATGCTAGACACTATGAGGATGACTTACAAGCCAAATGCTTAATCCTCACTTCACTTAGTGAGGAGCTTAAGAAGCTACATAAGCACATGGACACTTCTTGTGCCATGGTTGAAAGTTTGCATAAGATGCATGACATTGAGACTAGTAACGTACGATTCTCAAATGTTTGTAGTCTATTAAATGCCAAAATGGCAAAGGGGGCATCGGTCCAAAAACATGGACAAAAGATGGAAAGGATCTTTCAAGATCTTAAAAGTTTAGGAACTTCCATCGATGGGAAAATGGCCCAAGATTTTTTCCTTGCATCTCTCTCGGATGATTTCACTAAGTTTATTGTAAACTATAAAGTGAATAGATTTGATCATACTTTCACCAAGATGATTGACATGTGCTGTAAATTTGAAAAATGTTTCAAAAGGGACAGTGGGAGTGAGTATGCAATAACAAGGAAAAGGTTGCATAAGAAGAAGGCAAAGAAATCCAAAGGAACATGCTTTCATTGTGGAAAGGATGAACGTTGGAAGACGAAATACAGGGTGCGCATTGCGAGCCTTATGACACGAACTTTTGAAGAGACTATTTCTGTCATAGAGAGTGCTTTTACAGTGAGTTCCAATTCCTGGATATTTGATTCAGGCGCTAGCCAACATATCTGTAATACGATGCAGGGACTAGTAGGGAGCAAATCACTGCGCAATGGGGAGATGGTTGTGCGAGTTGGGAACGGCACTAAAATCTCTGCAAAAGCAATAGGCACCTATATGCTTGAACTACCCTCTGGGGAAGTCCTGGAACTTAAAAATTGTTTATATTTTCCTTCATGTATAAAGAATTTGATTTCTATCTCTAAGCTTTTACGAGATGGGCACTCAGTATTGTTTGACAAAATGAGTTGCACTTTATACTTGAACGGTCGTATTATCTCTCAAGGTAATATGATAGAGGGACTTTTTCACCTAGAGACGAATGGTGGTATGCACTGTATTGAAAGCGGGAATACCTCAAAACCCAAAAGGGCTAGAGAAGATGTTAACCAAGAAAGGATGTGGCATCTCAAACTTGGACATGTGAACCTTGATAAGATTCGCAAGATGTCGAAAGACGGATATTTCCGCCCATTAGGTAATGACCAGATGAGTACTTGTGAATGTTGCTTGAAAGGGAAAATGACCAAATCTCCATTTACTGGAAAAGGAGAGCGTGCCACTGAAATTCTAGGGTTAATCCACACTGACGTGTGTGGACCTATGTCTACCACGTCGAGAGGAGGCTTCTCCTACTATATCACATTCACCGACGATCACTCTCGGTTTGGCTATGTGTATCTTATGAAGTACAAGTCAGAATCCTTTGAAAGGTTCAAAGAATTCAAGAATGAAGTAGAGAAGCAAACTGGGAAACAGATAAAGACCTTAAGATCGGATCGAGGGGGTGAATATCTGAGTAACGAGTTCCTAGATTATCTCAAAGAGTGTGGAATAAAATCACAGTGGACTCCACCGGGAACTCCACAACTTAATGGAGTTTCTGAAAGGAGAAATCGAACCTTGATGAACATGGTTCGTTCTATGATGAGTTCCGCTGATCTGCCAGTAACATTCTGGGGATACGCTCTATATACAGCAGCTTACTTGCTTAATAGAGTACCTTCCAAATCAGTTTCACAAACGCCCTATGAGATATGGCACGGAAGAAAGCCAAGTCTTAATCACATTAAGATTTGGGGTTGTGAAGCATATGTCAAGAAGCTTGAAGCTACTAAGCTTGAAGCTACTAAGCTTGAAGCGAGATCAGTAAGGTGCTATTTTGTGAGATATCCTAGAGAAACTATGGGATATGAGTTCTACCATCCTGACGACCAGAAAGTCTTTGTCGCCAGAACTGCTAAGTTTCTAGAGGACGAATTTGTTCTCAAATGAACTATAAGTAAACAGATGGAAATTAATGAGATTAATGATGAACCACAAACAAGCACACGACATGTTGACAACCTTGTTCCGGAACCCCTAGCTCCACGTAGATCTGAACGGGTTAGTAAGCCACCTAGAAGGTATGGCTTAGACAATGACTTTGCGGAATTGCACCTTCTAGGTGACAATGACACAAAGGAGGACCCTAGAGACTACGTTGAAGCAATGTCCGACATTGATTCAAAGAGATGGCAAGAAGCCATGAAATCCGAGATGGATTCCATGTATCAAAATCAGGTCTGGACTCTTGTTGACCCTCCAGAAGGTATAGTACCTGTTGGAAATAAATGGGTATTTAAGAGGAAGATAGGCGTTGATGGGAACGTGGAGACTTATAAGGCTAGACTAGTAGCCAAGGGTTATAGGCAAAGAGAAGGGATTGACTATGAAGAAACTTTCTCTCCTGTAGCCATGATTAAGTCCATTCGGATTTTACTTGCTATAGCTGCGTACCATGATTATGAGATATGGCAAATGGACGTGAAGACGGCCTTTCTGAATGGCTACCTAGAGGAAGAGCTTTATATGGCTCAACCCGAAGGTTTCGTGTCCAAGTCTGAAAAGACTAAGGTATGCAAGCTACAGAGGTCCATTTATGGACTTAAGCAAGCCTCAAGGAGCTGGAACATTCGTTTTGATACCGAAATCAAATCGTTTGGTTTTACTCAAAATGAAGACGACAATTGTGTTTATCAAAAGGTCGTTGGGGATGCAGTTGTATTCCTAGTGTTATATGTTGATGACATATTACTATTCGGGAATGACACTGCAGTGTTTTCTACTGTAAAAGTGTGGTTGTCTAAAACCTTCCACATGAAAGATTTAGGAGATGCATCTTATATACTTGGGATAAAGCTCTATCGTGATAGATCCAGAAAATTAATTGGATTATCCCAATCTATGTACATCGATAAGGTGCTAAGTAGGTTCCAGATGGAACAATCTAAGAAAGGTCTTCTTCCTGTAAGACATGGAATTCACCTTTCTAAATCCATGGGACCGAAAACTCCTGATGAGATACGGCAAATGAATAGGATTCCTTATGCTTCCGGCATAGGAAGTCTTATGTATGCCATGATATGCACAAGGCCTGATATCGCATATGCTGTGAGCATTACTAGTCGATATCAATCTAACCCAGGATCAGAACACTGGGCAGCTGTCAAGACGGTCCTTAAGTACTTAAGAAGAACTAAGGACATGTTCCTCGTTTATGGAGGAGCAGCAGAGTTGCGAGTGGAAGGCTATACAGACGCAGATTTCCAATCTGACGTCGATGATAGAAGTTCCAACTCCGGATATGTATTCACTCTGAATGGTGGGGCTGTTAGCTGGAAAAGCAAGAAACAAAGTGTAATTGCTGATTCCACGACAGAGGCCGAATATGTCGCTGCAGCTGAAGCCGGCAAAGAAGCGTTCTGGATGCAGAAGTTCATTACTGAACTTGGAGTGGTTCCAACCATTACATCACCAGTAACTTTGTACTGTGATAATAGTGGGGCGATAGCTCAAGCCAAGGAACCAAGGGCACATCAAAAGAACAAGCATTTTGACAGACGCTTTAATATCATTAGAAGATATGCTGCCGAGGGGAAAGTCAACATCCTCAAAGTTGCCTCAGCCGATAACGTAGCAGATCCACTGACAAAGCCAATGTCTCAAGACCAGCTTAACCGTCATATGGAAAAGATGGGTATTAGATATATGGGAAGATGGCTTTGAGTGCAAGTGGGAGATTGTTGGAAGTATGCCCACAAAGCCACTCATTTGATGTAATAGCTTTTGGAATACTTATTGTATTAAACTTTTATATGTTTAATAAAGGGCAAAGCTTATTGTTAATCACTATTTATTGTATCATGTGTTTAAGCAATAAGGGAATCCAAGGAATGTAAATGATCTAAGAGATAAGTAATTTAAGTAAGTTAAATTAACGAGACCTTTCTCTTATGTTCATTCCTAAAACGTTCGTAGCCATAGGATTGCCAATTGGGTATTGATAGTCCGTTAAGGTTAGTATGTGTTATGTCTACTCAAGCGTGAGTATGACTAGTCTCAAGTCATTTGGTGTTAGACACTAAGACAAACACATAGGTGCTCGAAAGGTAATCGAGTACACTGAACAACGATCAAACGAGAGTTCGAACATACATGTCATGTAAGAACTCGTTAGTTACAATATGCAAAGTAGTCCTTTGACCTGAGGCATCATTGATGTCTAATGGTTAGGTCCTTGATCTTTGATCATGTCAAAGGCATTCCATTGTGAGTGTCCACGGCATTGTTGGGGTCAAGCTATCTAATCATGTAGACATGTGAATGCACAACAAGGGATCTCTAACCTTCCATGGTGGAAGGAGAATACTCTAAGATATGATTCGAGAGTCTTTGGCCAAAGCATATGAATATGACTTAGGAAGTTTGTTCCAAATCATATTCAAATTGAATCATATAGAAAAGTATCACATTGGATAGTAGACATGAAACAAACTATCACTCAAACAATGTGATAAAGAGTATTGTATTAGAGAAGGACCGTATTGCATTGTAGTTGTAACTGGATAGGTTCTCCAACCACTTCTACTTAGCTTGGGTAACCATGAAATGCTGCTAGGTGTCACTCATGGTTTGTGGAAGCCCTGAAGATTAGCAAACACTAATCAAAAGGGAGAATTGAAATGTTGTTTCAATTCACAATCGATCGTTAAGAGTAACAATCGCCCATTGCCTCGCTAATTGGAACCTAATGGATCGTACACCGAGTAAGGATGAAAGTGAAGAAATAAAATGAGATGGATATGCAATTAAAAGGTTTAATTGAATTATGGTCAAGATTAATTAATTAGTTAATTAATTATACGAAATGTTCGTATTGGGCTTTTAAGTTGGTTTTGGGTTTCAAGGCCCAAAAGTGTTTTGGTCCACAAGGTCCATTATGTTTAAGTTGTATGACAACTAAAACAAAATGGGCAATTAGCCCAATACCAAAAGGGGGCCGGCCATAAGGGTGAGGGGTAGTAGGTTATGCTTTATTGCAAGTTTGCCACTCACCTAAGAATGAAGTATAAAAGCAACTTTATAGCTTTATTTTCATTAAGGCTTTTCTAAGAGAAAAAGAAGAGAAACATTGTCTCCAATTTTCTCCATAGAGGCCGGCCAACTTAGGGGGTTTTACTAGCATCAAAAATCTCTCTAAGTCATCCATTTCATCTTCACACTACATCTTTGGTGTGGAGACTTAGAGGTACTAAATCTTTGGTACTTTTGGAGATCCTTTCCTCACATCCTCAAGGAGCAAAGGAGCATACAAATCACAAGGTAGATCCAAGGAGTTAGGAGGTGACTTGAAGGCCCTCCACTTGGGTGAATCCCTTGTGTAATCAAGGATGAGCTTCAAGGGTAAAGAATCTCTAAATCCTTTCTTCTCTTTAAGTTTGTTAAAGAGTCTATTGGTTCACCATATGCTAGACTTTGAAAGTCATGGGTTTTATGAATTGTTTTTGAATGCGTGCCTACTTTAAAGTGTTATTAGTTTGCATATGTATTCAAATGTTCTTACTTGTTCTTAGCTAGGACAATATTTTTCCTTCAGGTCGTCCAAGTAAGATTGGCGATGGTGGAGAGTAGGCTGAATCCTCCATGTCAAGCACATAAAAATCTGCAGGAAAAATCAAGTGGTCTACCTGCACCAAAACATCTTCCAACACTTCTTTCGGATATGCATTAGATCGATTGGCTAATTGAATAATAACACCATCATTTTTAAGCTCTCCTAGATTCATAGATGCATAAACAGAATATGGCATGACATTAATTGATGCACCTAAATCTAGCATAGCATGTTCAAACCTTGTATTACCGATTACGCAAGGGATGGTGAAACTACCTGGATCTTTGCATTTAGGTGGCAGCTTTCTTTGCAACATTGCAGAGACATTTTCACTTACATGTACCACCTCTTTCTCCCGGATCCGTTTCCTTGTCGTACAAAGCTTCTTCAAAAACTTGGCATACTTCGGGATTTGCTTTATAGCATCAAGGAGCGGGATATTGAGATGCACCTTCCTAAACGTCTCCAGAATGTCTTTTTCCTCCTCTTCAGTCCTAGTTTGCCTAAACCTGCTAGGGAAAGGAGCATTGGGTGGAATGGAACTTGAAAAATTCGGATTGGGGCTTACCTTGGTGGGTTGGGACGGTTTTGGGGCCCTAGGGGGCTGCGGCAAGCTTCTTTCTTCCCTTGTCGTGGCCTTTGCTTCCTGTTCTTCTTCTTGCAGCAGCTTTTCATCCTCGTTAAGGCCTTGTGTGGATGGTTTTGAGTGATTTCTGACCTCCTTGCCACTTCTCAACGTGGTGGTTTCAAAGCCTCCCTTTGGATTCACAACGGTTGAACTAGGAAGTTTGCCTTGTTCTCTAAACTGCCCTAGGAACTCTGAAATCTGCCCCATTTGCTTCTTCATGTCACTCATCTCTTTGTCTTGATTCGCTATTCTCTGCGAAACAGAAGTTAGTAATTGAATAACTTGATCATTATCAACTAGCGAACCTGAGTTTGGTTGAACAATTTGTGATTGAGGTTCAGATTGAGCGAATGGCTTTTGATATATCCCAGGGGGTGGTTGTCGAAAACCTCCTTGTTGTTGAGGCTCCCTTCATTTGAAATTTGGGTGATCTCTCCATCCCAGATTGTATGTATTTGAGTACGAATCGTTCCTTTGCTGATTTTGGCCTTGATAACTTATGGCATTGGCACTTTCCCATCCTCCATTCTCAATCAATTGTGGACATTGATCATTAAGATGCCCTTGCATAGAGCACACGCCACACACACTTGGGGTAATTCCTTGCATTTTGCACCCTTCCATAAACTGTGAAAACATAGTAGTAAGGTTAGTTATTTGAGATTGCAAATCAGAACTGGAACTTACCTCATTTACTTGCTGCCGTGGGGTGTCTCTTTGTCCAACTCCTTCGTATTGTTGTGCATTTAAGGCTCGGTTTGCAATTAAGATCTTGGCAGCCACCGATGTTTTGTCAACCAAAGCACCCCCTGTCGAGGCATCTAGCATCTGTCTTTCAATTGGAAGGAGTCCCTCGTAATAGTATTGAATTAGAAGCTCTTACTTCATTTGGTGTTGTGGACAAGATGAAACTAGGGCCTTGAAACGCTCATAATACGCCGGAAAGGATTCTCCTTAGTTTTGTTGGATGCCACTGATTTTCTTCCTCAAAAGAATTACTCGTGATGTTGGGAAGAACTTCTCCAAGATTGCTCGCTTCATGCTTTCCCAAGAAGTGATGGTTCCGGGTGCCAATTCGTATATCCAATCTTTAGCCTTGTCCAAAAGAGAGAATGGAAAGGCTTTCATCTTCAGAATGCTCCCATCGACATTAATGGGTGTCATGCTCAAACACACCACTTCGAACTCCTTAAGATGCTTGTTTGGATCTTCCGTGGACAGCCCATGGTATTTGGGAATGTGATGCAACAAGCTTGACTTTAATTCGAACTCATCGGTCTATCCTTAGGTAGCCACAGGGTATTGAATGCAAAGGGGCACAACATTGTCCAACCCCGAGGCTGAAAGTTCTTTGATTGTACGATTGTCCGCTGCCATGGTTTGTTCTTCTTCTTCTTCTTCTTCTTCAAATTCAGATTCAGCCTCTGAACTTGAACTAGGCAGATTTGGTTCTGGTTGCTTCCTCTTTCTTCTCAACGTTCGTTCAAAATCGTCGTCAAAATCCAAGATGTTTGCACGAATAGGTTGAGAACTATGAGTCATAAACTTAGTACCTGAAACAAAGAAAACAAACAAAATCAAAATACTAAACAGAAACTTATGATACAAACAAGGGAGATTAGCAATTTGCTAATCCCCGGCAACGGCGCCAAAATTTAATGTGAAAATTACTTGACACACAAATTAAACCCTATTTTTGACAATTGTAGTATATGATGCAAGTAGGGATCGTTCTAGGCCGGGGAAAAGCTAGGGATGCTAATCAACACAAATAGGACTCAAAAACACTAATTTAGACTCTATAGACTCAAAACTAACTCGAAACACTCAAAACAGCAACAAACAACCAAAAATACTCAATTCTAGACCTATGAAGTGATTTTGACGAAAATAAGATAAAACTTGACTCAAAAGACTAAAAGAAAACAGGTTTTGACTCAAATAACAAGACTCAATGAAAGGGGGCTTGTTTTTGACGAATTTAAAACTTAAAACTGAAACTTTGCTTAAAACAATTTAGAAAAACGATTTTGATGAATTGAAAAGGGTGAACGACTAGTTAGAGGATCCTTCTCCACACATAACATATGCATATGAACCAATTTCCAGTTATTATTCCCTTAGACTATGAATGACAACACCCCAAGTTAACCATGAAAGCATAAATTAACCATCAGATTTTCCTTTGTTCATTGAATTGAATGGAATACGCATTACAACCAAATTATCCTTATCAAGTCTCCTAACTATGAAAAGCATGATAGAAAAACATATCAAAGGTCATTAAGTTCTTTGAAAATCATAAGTGTTGACGAGGCAATTATAACTATGAAAAACATGATACTCTTGCCAAGGATTTACTTAACACGATTGTGGCTAGCAACCTTTACTACTTGTGAATATAAGTTCATAACGACCCCCAATTACCATACACAAACAAGTTTTAATAACTCAGATAAGTAAAACACATTCAAGACTCAAGAAACAATAACTGGATGTAATCAATTCATATAAAACATATAATCATGGCTTCGAATTCACCTCCAACTAATAAGATATTAGCCTCTCATGTTTGCAATAACACAAAGATAAATTAAACTAAACATTGAACAAACAAAAGATAGAATACACCTAGAAATGCTCCAAGCTTCTTCTTCCTTATGCTGTGGCAGATTGGGGTGAATGGTGTGCTGTTTTGTGGTGAGAGGGTGGTATCTGAATGAGGCTACAGCACCAAGTGTTTATAGGGCTCAAAAGGCACGGCCTTGGGTGTTTTGGAGAAGGATTTTTCAACCTAAACCCTTAAGGAAAAGGACACTTTAGGGCAGATTCCGGGTAGGAAAAGGTTTGGTCTTTAATTCAGGAGATATGGCTTCTAGAACAAGGAGATAAGGCGCCAGATTTATAGGCTTCTAGAGGAAGGTGCGACACCCTTTTAGGGGTGGATAAGGGCTTCTAGAACCATATATTTAGGTGTTCTAATGCCTCTAGGGATCCTTTTTTCAGCTGGAATTAAGGTAGATTATGATAAGGTTAGGATAAGATAAGGATAAGATAAGGTTGTTTGGATAATGTTTGAGATAATGTTCCATGTTTCTTGCTAACTTCTTATCTTCTTATCTTGACTTTATTTTCTCCATCTCTTTAGCTGATTCCTAGCCTCTTTTATCTTCAAATTCGCCCATCCATCTTGCTCCATAAGTAAGCTATCCATTCTTGGCCCAAAATTGCTCTAGAATGCTCCAAATTGCCTCTTTTTGCATACTTTGTCATTAGGACCTGAAATTGCACGAAAATGACTTTAAACACTATAATTAACATAATTTATCTAAGTAAATGCACGAAAACAAGCTAACTAAGTCGCATAAATATGCTCCTATCATAGTCAAACTGTTAAGTCTGCCGTTAACTGATGACGTGGCGCCTATGTGGACAATGACTGGGTGCCACATGTCATTAAGGGGTACACGTGGAATATAAAAAAATTAAAAAATTAATAATTTAAACAATTAATAATTTAAAATTAAAAAAATAAAAAAACCAAACCTAAACCTAAAAAACCAATCACGGTTCATCTCTCTGTTTCTTCTTCCCCCCCCCCCAATCCAACGACCAGCCCTTCTTTTTTGTTCTCCCTCTCTGCTCCGTCCTTGCTGCTTACCCGACGACCCCCTCCCTCCATTCTCTCCTTGCTTACCTCCAAGTACCTCTCCCCCCACGCCTCGATCAGCACCACCGTCGCCTCCTCGCTAGACCTGGCATTCGTGTCGTTTTCGTGTCATACCCGATATCTTAACGGGTCGTGTCGTGTAACACCCGTTAAAATAAACGGGTAAAATGACCCGACCCGAAATCGACCCGATAATATTAACATATGACCCGACCTGTTACCCATTAAGGAAAATATATTTTAAACCAATAAATAATTAAATAAAAAACATAATACTTTTTTTGAGTGAAAACACAATTTTCTTTTAAGTATTGTCACATCCAAAACATAAAAACGCATTTTTCTTTTAAGTGTATATTTACATATCCAAAATAAGAGCATAATAAAAAAATATTAGAACATTACAAAATATCAATTGTTCAAAAGATTTGCAAAATTAAGGACATTGGAACATTAGAACATCTTGCACATTTTCTTCCAATCAAACCCTTCAATGTAGAAGTATAAAAAAATATAGAAAAAATACATAAACGCTCGTAATAACAAGCTTTACAACTTTCATGAAGAGCTTAACTTCGAAATTCGTCACTATAATCATATAAATGATAGATCAAAATTTAACCGTTGATTATTGTTTACATTTACGCTTCATTTTTCTCATCAAATTTTGTTTTTTCAGATTTTCTTTTTTGAAAACATGATCTATTAGAGGATGCAAGAAGATGAATGGTTTGGATCGTTGATATTATGTTCAGAGTTTTACGATTAGTGAAAATATTGCTTGATGTTTATAAAGTTTCTACAAACTATATGACATCGACTCATATTTCAGTTAACCGTAAATATCGAAATGTGATATCAAAGATCTGAACCGTTCATCTTCTTACATCTGCCAGATGATCAAGTTTTCAAAAAAGAAAATTTAAAAAATGAAAGTTGTAAAGCTTGTTATTATGAGTGATTGGATATTTTTTTTACATTTTGTACACTTCTATAATAATTATTATTAATTTTATTAATTTTGCCCTCAAATAAAAAACATTATTTATGAGGGTTTGGAGGATTTTAAAAATCTAAACAATAATGTAAGTGTAACCATTATCTACTCATAAAGGAATAATGATGAATCACAAGTGTTTATATATTCTTTCACATTTTTCATACTTGTATGTATGTCTTCTCAGTTCTTACCTATACAAATACTATACTAGTTTATTTTAATTTTGGACAAGAACATGTTAAGTAAAATTTATTATCCTAGTAATGATAATAAAGAACTCTCACAATAAAAATAAATAATGACTAAAACTTTTTTTTTGTTAACTTATATAGAATAATAATACAAAACTATATATTTAATATAGAATATATTGTATATATTAATATGGCTATTGTATTTTATAATAATTTTTTTAGTAATTAAACTTTAAAATTATCAAAATATTTTTTTTCTTAACGGGTCGAAACGGGTCACCCACGTGTATACCTGTTAAGAACCCGTTAATAACGGATCACCCGATAATGACCCGATAAGTTATCGTGTTGACCCGAAACCCGTTATTTTCGTGTCGTTTTCGTGTCCTGTCATCGTGTTGTGTCAGAAACTGCCGGGTCTACTCCTCGCTCCAGTAATCTTTCCTTCCTCCACCGCTGCTCCGCCCTTGCTGCTTCCCCGACGACGGGAGAGCTAGGGTTAGGGTTTTAATCTGAGTCGGAGTCGGTCCGATCCGACCGTTCTGCCTCTGCGACGCTGGGGATCGGCTTCCTCCAGACGCAGGTGATAGGATATCATCGTCCTTTTCCATCAATGCAACTGATATCCCGCGCCGATCTGGATTTAGAGCAAGGATTATGGTGGGTGCTACCGTGAGGTGGAACAGAAGAGAGGAGAAAAGGAAGGGAGGGGGTCGGGGTTGAGGTAAGGGACGGAGAGGTATGGGAGATGTCGGACGAGGAGCACCAGTTCGAATCCAAGGCCGACGCCGGCGCATCTAAGATCTATCCCTAGTAGGCTGGTACCATCTGCAAGAATGGCTACATCATCATCAAGGGCAGACCTTGCAAGGTTTATTTCTTCCCTACTTTTTTGAATTCAAGATGCAATTTTCCAGGGCTTTTGGGTCAAAATTCATCTGGGTTTTGTGGCTTCGCCAGATCTTCGTGTGCAGAGGAGGAGAGAGGAGGGTTAGAGAGAGAAAGTGGAGATGGTGCGGAGAAGGTGTGCAGAGGAGGAGTGAGACGAGGGTTAGAGAAGGGATGGAGAAGAAGATGATGTTCGAAGTTGAAGAACATGTTTTTTTTTTTTGTAATTTTTTTTTTTAATTTTTAATATCCATGTGGGACCCTTATTGACACGTGGCGTCTAGTCATTATCCACGTGAGTGCCACGTCATCAGTTAACGGAAAACTTAACAGTTTGACTAACGGATGTATGAGACTGTCCCAAAATTTACACTATAGGTATGACTCTAGGACGAAAAAAACTTGATGTACTAAATGTTGAAAACCACGAAACATAAGGGTAGTAAACTGATATTTACCCTTTATTTTTTAACAAACGACATTATTTGTACTAAGTGGAGGGGGTGGATTTAACCTCATAATGGGTTAGAAATAACGTGGTTCAAATTCGCATTTGACGATAATCAACTTAAGACCTCTCACTTACAAGTAAAGAATAATACTACTAAACCATATTACTAAGTGATTTTTTTTTTTTCATTTTTTCTAAACGAACAATATTATCTACACTAAAGAAAATGAGGAGTGGGCATAGCCTCATAATGGGTTAGCAATAATGTAATTAAATTTACCTTTGGCGAGAAAATAGAACCTGAAACCTCTCACTTACGAGTGAAGAGATATACAACTTGACCGTAGTACTAAATAGCTATTTTTGAAGATTTAATTTACAACTCTTACAACATTAGACTTACTAAATTAGATTAAGTACGGATTAAATGAGCTTTTTTTTTTCTTTTTGGAACAAAGGTAAATTTCCATTACCAACAACCCACATTTACACAACAACGGTCCAAAGACAAATAAATACAAACAAAATTGGACTAGCAAAGTTAAACCAAAAGGAGCCCAAATACGAATTCAGGCCCAAACTAGAAACTAGCAAAAGAAACCCTAGATGTCTACTTCCAGTGCACCAACAAGATCTACAAGATCCCAAGCCTCCAATCGACGAATGCCTCGACAATCGCATCAACCAGCCGCAAACAACTTTTTGAACGCAGCCACAAAGGAAAAAATTAGTCACTAAGTGAAAGAAGCCCGTGGCATTACACGTGCAACACTGTCGACAAAGGCAGCAGCCAGAGAGAAAGTGGTGGTGTTGTGAACACCCCAGCCGGTGGGAACACCGGAGCTCTACACACTGTCTCGATGAGCTGCAACAAATTGCGGTAAATAGTGAGCAGATCGAAGCGGAGATGGTCGAAGATGATAGACGTCGTTGTGGTTTGAGGGACAAGCCAAATGGAGGTGGGGAGCAAGGGGGAAAAAGCAGCATCAGAGAAGAAAAAAAGGAGAGAAAGGATATGAGGAAAGGACTGCCACCAACCCCAGCAATAACTAGGATCAGCGCCTTCAAAATTTATCAAAATTATATACACCCACACAACCGATGAGAAGAGACTCCCAGATAGAGAGAAAGTATCTCACGAGGAAGAGAAGTCGAACTGCACGTACACGGATTAAATGAGTTTTGGTATGGGTTAGATGGGATGAATCCTATTATTATTATTTTTTTTTTTTGGCAAAAAATAAGAGATGGCCCAACCGGGTTCGAAAAACTTAGGAAAAGGGCGCTAGAATGAGGAAAAATAAATAATAGAAATGTCTGAGCCCAGGTTCGAACTGGGACAAATTTGACTACTTTTTATTAAATTAATCAAGACATGGGCTTGGCCTTGGGGTCTCGGAATTGATTCAATTCCATCTTTATTTTTATTTTCAGATTATTAATTTGAATTCAAATGAAATATTGCAACTGTGATAGACAGTTATTAATGAAACAACATAACTGCATAAGGTTGTCGTTCATCCTAATAAAAAAAGGTACAAGAACTCTATAAATCTACCTGTTGGGGTCCAAAATGTCACCTACAAGCCCAATCATGTCTCAAAGCTCAATCGTTGTGGAAGCATCACAAGCCAAGCTTAAGCTACCGTTTGGTACGTGGGACGGGACGGGACGGAACGGGACCAGCCGTTCCGTCCCACGTTTGGTGCGCTTAAAAACTGTGGAACGGGTTGTCCCATGGGACGAAATTTGGCTGATTTTTTGTTCCACCTCTCCCCCCTGGAACAACCCGTTCCACATCCGTGGAACACAAATTTATAACATTTTAAGATAAAATTTCTCCTTATCTTTTTCAATATTTACATCATCCGTTCCGTCCTATCCCGTCCCGTCCCGTCGCATCCCGTCTGCGTACCAAACGGTATCCATGCATAAAGCACGAAATGAAGACTATGCAAATTTACAATCATGCTATGCTAATAAAATAATAGTTTATTTGACGCCAAGCCCATGCAAATCACGCATATTTATCATGTCGAGCCGTATTATAATATTAATAAATTAATATTATGATACGAGTCATGTCATGCTTAAATAAGCCTAAGCCACTTAATGGGCCTTGCCTAGTGGTTTGTGGAGTGGATGGTTACGGAAGTTCACTGGGCCTACGTGGAATCAGAATTATGGAAGACTTTTGGGCTGCTTAGGAGCACCAAAAGTCCAAGCCCATAATTTTGGCTTCACATGGGAGGGCTTGAGAGATAACAACTTTAATCTTACCCTTTCCCTTGCAAACCAACTAGAATACTAAGAAGCAACCAAGACCCAAAATTGTGCAAACCAAATAAAACCAAATCACATGCTTATCTAAAGTCGTGCGCCCTTTTTATTGTGTAGAAAGAATCCTTCATTTCCAAGCTCACATAGGAAAAAGAAGAGAGAAGGTAAGGAGGAATGTTACTAAAGATGGACGTATGTTGTGGGACTTCCAGGTTGGGCAGTGTGCTCAAACATGCTTCACAAGGCTCCTAGCCTCTGCAGTGTTATACCAAAAAGGAAAGTTGTTGCTACAACCATTAAAAGATGAAGGGAGACTTAGCTAATTTAGAAGAGGAGCAGAAACCAAGAGATTCTCAAGTTGGAGCCTAAAAGGATCCCTGCTTTTATAAATATAATGCATCAGTACGTTGTAAAGGGAAGAGAGAGAGAACCACGTGAGGCAAGAATGCGCCACGCAGAGCAAGCTTTCTCTAAGTACTGGAAACTACAGTTCTTTAGAGATAAGCTTTTCTTTCATCCGGAGCCTTCTAATAATCTTCCTTAACTCTTGCAAAACCACCAAACCATTAGAACCCCTAGATTAGCTACTTTGAAACCACACAGCCAAGAACAACCTCTCTCGTGCCAAACTAGTGGGCTTCTAGCTTCCACACCATGCATCATTCGTGCAAGCCATAACTTATTGTGATTACTCATTTCTAGTGTTTGTTAGTTTAACAAATACACCTCAAAGCCTCCAGAATCAGCGTAAGAAACAACCATCAACGCCTAAGGAAGCATTGGCCAATCTTGAGGAAAACACTTTGTCAGCGCCAAAGGAAATATTCCATCAGCGCCAAGGGAAAACACTCGTCAATACCAAGGGAAAATTCTATGTCAGCGCCCAGGGAAGCACTTCGTCAGCACCCAAAGAAACACTTCATCAGCATCGAAGGAAACATTCCATTAACGCCGAGGGAAACACTTCATCAGCACCTAAGGAAACATCTCTTCAACACTTGAAGCCCTCAATGTAACACCAGATCAAGCATCCAAGAGCTGCTAGGAGAAGAACAAAGCATTCCTAGGACTTGTTTTTCCTTCGAGATGCTTTGGGCCTAGTCCTTGCTAACTCATAACCGGAGGACATGATGGTTTTGGCTTGTCTCTTTACAACACAAGCCCATCACAGCCTTTGACACAAAAACTCTCAACAAAAATAACGACTTCACTAGGGACTAGGCCATTACTCTTGCAGTGGTTCCTCACCTTCACAAACTTGTGATGCACAAGCTGCCAAGGAAACTAAAGATAAGAACTTCCTTTCTTCAGTTTGATTTTGGTCATTTCCTGGTCAAAATAATTATACACAAACATTGCTTATTAGTTTCCCTTTTTGCTGTAGTAGAAGCTCATTCTCAAACAAAACAAAATTTTACATGGAAGCCCCTATGGGCATAGGAAAAACAAATATGCTTTGTATTGAGGTGATGGAAAACACCATTCCATTGACAAATTGCAAGAACCAGCAACTTGGGGGCTTCCTGCCTTCACAGACTTTTGGTGCACAAGCTACCAAAAAAAAAAATTGAAAGATAAGATTTTTCTCTCAAATTTTATTTTGCCTATATTTCCTTTCAAGCAACTATGCATAAAGATTACTTATCCTTTTTAGACATTTACCTTACAACAAAACGAATTTCGTGACAAGTCTTTTTAGTGGCTTCGGTACTCATGGCACTTAGATGCCGGAAAACTCTAAAGTAAGTTCCCATACTCAGTTGAATATCTAACGACTTGGAGGCTCTATACCTGTAAAGGAAAAAAATAGATTCATCATGCTCAATTCAATTTTTCGCAGCAAGATTCAAGGACACCATCATCCTCGTTTCCTATGTCATTTTTGTTCACATACTTTGAGTTTCTTTTTGAGACATCAACACCACCATGCCACTGCCTATGCTCGACGTTTCTTGCGCCACTGCTATAGTCCAAACTAGCACTACTAGAACCTCTGCCTATTACTTTTCACCATACAAGTTGGATGAGTAAGATATGATTTTCTCTCATCTCATCTAAGATTAATTAATTACCTTGCCATGCTATTTTAAACTATTATAATTGCACAAGCATATTGGTTTTCCTCACATAAAATATTTGTTACTTTAAATGACTCCACTTATTGCTCGCTGCGACAATATTAGGAAATAGCTGTATCATAAAGGATCAAAAGCATTCCAGTGAAGGTGGTTTGTATCCCTTCTACTGGAATGCTTTTAATGGTGTCTCTGGAATAGCTGTATCACCGTGCTTTGATGGTTGCAAAGGTTGATATTCACATTTGGCACAGAAGGCTTGGTCATCCTTCTAGTGGAATTTTGCACAGTGTTCTAAATAAGAGCCATTTACCTGTAATTGGTTCTATCAATAAGCTTTCTGTTTGTCCAACTTCTCAAATGGGAAAGGCATCTAGACTTCCATTTTCTACTTTACCTTGTACTCCCACTAGGCCCTTTCACTTGATTCATGCTGATGTTTGGGTCCCTTTCCCACTCCTTCTTGTATTGGTTACAAATATTATCTCATATTAGTGGATGATTTTACTAAATACTCTTGGCTATATCCATTGTTTCTAAAGTCTAATGTTTGCTCAGTTCTCAAGCACTTTATTTTACAGGTTTAAACATTGTTTGAGTTCAAAATCCAATGTCTACGATCAAATTCAGGAGGTGAATTACTCAGTCATGCTCTTCAGAATTTTCTTAATGAACAAGGCATCACTCACCAACTTAGTTGTCCTTATACACCTGAACAGAATGGGTATGCAGAATGAAAGCACATGCATATTGTTGAGATGGGTAGAACCTTGCTTTCTTAGAGTGGTGTACTACCAAAATTTTGGGTCGAAGTCTTCCAAACTGCCGTCTATCTCATTAATAAACTCCCATCTCATGCTTTTTCAATTCCTTGGGAAAGGTTATTTTATGCTAAGCCTTAGTATCACATTTTGAAGACATTTGGTTGTGCTTGCTACCCATGGTTGCAACCCTATTCTACAAGTAAATTGGACTCCAAAAGCAAACTGTGTATTTTCTGGGTTACAGTTTGAATCATAGTGCTTACAGGTGCTATGATCCCCTCACCAACAGATTGTATGTGTCCAGACATGTAGTCTTTGATGAGTCCTTTTTTCCTTATCTCACCAACAATTTTTCCTCACCTTCACAACCATCATTCTCCTCTCCTATAAGTAATCCACCTTCTATTTCACTGACCATACCTATTTCTTCATCTTTATCTCAACCTGAGTTTTCACAACCTGCACCTACTTTGGTGTCTTCTCCCATATCAATTGTTCCTGATGTCTCTCAATCCCCATCACCCTCTCCTACCCTCATTCCTATTAACACTCATCGTATGATTACTAGAGCTAAAGCTGGTATTCATAAACCCAAAGTGTTCACAGCCACTAAACATCAACTTCCTTTATATGTTGATATATTAACCAAAATCCCACCTACGTAGTCGACATTTTTACAAGCTTCGAAGCATCCTCAGTGGATGACAGCTATGAAAGCAAAATTTTAGGCTCTGTACAACACTAGCACATGAGATCTGGTACCTCTTGATCCTAATTACAACCTTGTAGGATGCAAGTGGGTTTTTAAAGTCAAACACAGACCTGATAGTTCTATAGAACGATATAAAGCAAGACTTGTTGCTAAGGGTTTTCATCAACATGAAGGGCTAGACTTCTCAGAAACATTTAGTCCAGTTGCCAAACCTACTATTATAAGGATTCTTCTTTCCATTGCTATGAATTATGATTGGTTTGTGCATCAACTAGATGTAAGTAATGCGTTTCTACATGGCCATTTGAAAGAAAATGTGTATATGAGCCAACCTCCTGGCTTTGTGGATCCTTCTAGACCTTATCATGTGTGTAAACTTAGGAAAAGTCTCTATGGTCTTAAACAGGCATCTCTAGCCTGGCATGAATCCTTTTATAGTGCCATTCTCTCTTTGGGATTTTGTCTTTCAAGCTCTAATACAAGTATTTTCATCAAGAAGGATTCTACCATCACATTTATTCTAGTATATGTTGACGATATAATCATCACTGGCAGTTCTTCTTCTGTTTGTCAGCTTATTATTTCACAATTACAAGCGATGTTTCATGTGAAAGATCTGGGGTATATTCATTATTTTCTGGGCATTGAGGTTCAAAGGTCATCCAAGGGCCTATTTCTGCATCAATCCAAGAAAACATTGGATTTACTTAAAAAGACATACATGCTTGGTGTTAAGCCCTGCACTACTCCTATTAGTTCTTCTAAATTGGATCACTCTAGCATCGTATTATCTGATCCTACTTTCTACAGATCCATAGTGGGTGCTCTTCAATACCTTACTTGGACTAGGCCTGATCTTGCCTTTGTTGTCAACCAAGTTTGTCAGTACATGCAATCCCCTCAGACTATTCATTTACAGGCTGTCAAACGGATCTTAAGGTATCTTAAAGGCACAGTTGATTCATGGATATGGTTCACTAAATGTCCTTTACATCTCATTGCTTGGTCTGATGCTGATTGGGCAGGTTGCCCTGTTGATAGACAATCTACCAGTGGGCATTGTGTTTTCTTAGGTCCTAATCTTGTCTCATGGAGTGCTAAGAAACATAATACAATCGCACGGTCCAAAACTCACTTGGGTTTGCAAAGTTTTTCAGAACATTTTTTTTCCTCTTCTCAGAACTCGTATATTTTGTGATAACAAAAGTGCCATAGCCTTGGCCTTCAATCCTGTGTTCCATGCCCAGACTAAACACATGGAGATTGATTATCATTTTATTCGAGAAAAAATACTTCTTGGGCACATTGGTGTTCATCATGTTGCCTCTCTACTTCAGATTGCAGATATTCTTACTAAGTCACTTCCTGCTGATAGATTTGCTGCATTATCTCACAAGCTCTCTGTGGATGCAAATTTCCGCCTTCTCCTTCTTGGACAAAATTGCACCTACAAAAAAATTAACACCTTAGGTCAAGGCCAAGAGCCTCACGCGCCCACGATGAATGGGGGGGCTTTGGCCGAAGAACCTCCGATGCCAAAGTTAGAATTTAGAGAGAAAGAGTGTTTAGAGAATTTTGGGATTTTTGCCAAAGTGTTGGAATGAGTGTTTGGTGAAAATAGGAGCCTATTTATAGGGCTAGGCCGGTCCACTTTTTAGAAGAAGTGGCCGGCCATAATGTGATTTTTAGGTTGAAATCTTGGTTTAATTAGCCAATTTATTGGCTAATTAAGCCTAAAGGAAATAAATGGGGAGTTATAGAGTTTATTGTCTAATTTAATTTGGGTAATAAAGTGGAGAAAATAGGAATGGTAAGGAACAAAGAAAGGTGGCCGGTTTTGACAAGCTTTGGGATTAAATTGGATATATTTTGTGGTTAATTGGGTGATTTAATTGATATTTAATGGATTAATTGGTTAATTAATCCATTAATTAACCAATTAACATATTATTTTGGAGGTTACTTGGCAAAAGGGAATTTGATGAGATAATTTTGAATTTGTTACCTTCTTTGGGCACTTTTGACTTGGTTGAGGGATGATTGTCTGCTGCTCGCGTGTAGGAATCCCAGTATGCCTCAAGGGTATTTTTGTCCTCTTTTACCCAAAAATCCACGTGTCGCCTTGTGATTATTTTTGGCTCCACGCCCCCACACCTGTTGGGCTGCTCGCAGAAAAGGGCAGCAGGTGTAGAGATTTCCTTGCTTTTGGGAAACTTAGGACTACTTCCTATTTTGATGTAGATTCCCTCTTCAATAGGAAATTAGATCCTTCTAGGAAAGGGAAATAAATTTCTCTCAAAGTCTATTTAAGTCCACCTTAAGTGGGTTATTAAATCAACTTTGGAGAGCGATTTATTCTACCCTGCAAGAGAGAGAGAGCTTAGAGGATATTTGTTCTCCCTCCTCTAGCAATCTTCTACACCTTGCCCGTGCAAATGACCGTTTTTCGTTGATTTCTTCGTCTTCCCCGTGCCGCACCGATGTAAGAAAATTTTAATTTTTCTTGTCTTCTTCTTGGGAGGCACTGTTGCAGAGCAGCCGTCGGGGCGGTGTGGTACGTCGGCTGGCAGGGGCCATTGCTTGTGCTGCTTGACTTGACTGAAGCCAAGGACTGGCTCGGCATGGGCCGAGGAAGTGGCGTGGCATGGGCTATGGTTTGGGCTGCCTCGTTCGCGCTGCTTTCCAAAAATAAAGAAACTACTTGAGTTTGATTTCTCAGCTGCCATTGATAGAGCAGTCAAGGATGAAGCTGCCGAGATCGGAGCAGTGGCTGCTGTCCCCTGACCATTCGTTGCCTAGTTGGTCTTCAAGCATTCGATCTTTTGAACTATGTGGCCTTCTCGCACTGTAGAGCAAACCCATATGGGTGTCGGGGAATTGGTTTACCCTCTCGCGCTGGAGAGCATACCCATATGGGTGTCGGGGAATTGGTTTACCCTCTCACGCTGGAGAGCAATTAGTTTATCCTATCGCACTTGAGAGAGCATACCCATATGGGTGTTGGGGAATTGGTTTACCCTCTCGCACTGGAGAGCAATTAGTTTATCCTTTCGCATTGGAGAGCAGACCCATAAAGGGTTTTGAGCAGTTGTTGTAGACAGCTGTTGAGCCAGGCTTATGAATAACTTCTTGAATCTTCATTGAGAATAAAGAAATAAATCAACTGTGCTAGAAAGTAGAAACTGCATAACAAACTGAATAATCTTCGACTTGAGAGGCCTTGTTCGTCAAGCTGTTAAAGACTTCAAACTTATTTGGAAAAGCCCAAACGGGGTTCAGGGGGTGATAGAGACTTCTCCTACTTGTGTAGGCCGTTTCGTTGATTCGTCAAGATACTCGTCCCATCGACCCTCATTTGTCAGCTTCTCAAGGTACTGCTTCCACTTTAGGCAGCCGTTGGTAGTGTGGCCCGGTCCTTGATGGAATGCGCAACATTTTGTATGATCCAGCCTGGTAAGATCGCCTTTCATGGGTGGCGGCAGTTCGAACCAAGGTTCATCCTTGAGCTTGCGGAGAATTTGGCCAATTGGAACTGTGAACTTGGTGGATGTTTCAGGTGCTGAGTCTTCTCTGGTTGGGAAACGGTCCATGTGCTCCGACTCATTTTTGTTAGACTGCTTGGCTTCGTCCCATAGTGTATACTTTTCTGCCAAAACATACGAAGCTTCTAGGGTCAGTTCTTCTCCCATGATCAGTTTTCCGAATAAAGGGTGTTCGGTGGGAAGCCCATTTCTGAACGCTGCCGTTGCTATATCCTCGTTGCAACCAACAATCTTGGCCTTCTCTGCTTTAAATCTCTTGACATAGTCGCGAATTGTTTCCCAAAGGTCTTTTACAATGCTGAATAGATGGTCGGATGTCTTTTTGATTGAGCGGTTAGACGAATACTCCTTAGTGAAAACAAAGGAAAGTTCGTTGAAACTTCGGATCGACTGCGGTGGTAGAGTGTGAAACCAGTCTTGCGCCTCGCCTTGCAAAGTTGTGGCAAAAATTTTGCACATAAGCGCATCGTTGTTCCTGTAGAGGATCATGGTACTATGGTAGTGCTTAAGATGTCGATCCAGATCTTTGTCGCCTTTGTACCGAGTGAAGTGAGGCATAGTGAACCTGCGAGGTGGATCTGTCCGCTCGATCTCATTCGTGAATGGCGACATGCTTATGTTGGTCATGTCTCGTCGAAGCGCATCGTCAGCAACCTTGTTTCGTTGGAAATTATGCAATCGTTCGGACAGGAGCCTCTCAACTTCTTCTTGAATTTGCCTCTGCTGGGGTAGTGGAACTTTCGGCTGCCCCCAGTCGTGACTTATGGGTCTGGGCCTCTCTTCCCTACGCTCGACTTGTCTACGTTGTGGCTGCGGTACATGTGGCATGTACCTAGCAGGCGAACAAGCTGCTCGCAGGCTGTCGGTTGAACTTGAGTCGGATTGAGTGACTGTTTCTCTCCTTCTGCCATGCTGCCCATTCCGATATGAGGTGGAGAATACTCTTTGCGAGCCTAGTTGTGAATGAACACTTCGCTTGGAAGGTTGTCCATGTTGATAATCAGAGTGTGAACGTATGCTCGTTCGTGGGCTTGATTGGGAATGCACGCTCCTCCGCGCTCTAAGACGAGAGTATATGCTATCCCAAGAACCCAGGCGGTAACGTAAACTGCCAGAACGCTCGGATCATGGCTGGTTGACGGGCTGCTTGCCGGGGCGCTGGTGGAGAGGTTCGTCTGCCCTTGTCCTACTTCGGGACACCTCGTTCGGGGAACGTTGGATCTCGGTGCGCTGCAAGAGTCGATTCACCAAGGTTGTCTGTTGTGCAAGGGCGCTCGTCAATTCTATGACTTGTCGAGACAAGTGTTGTTCACCATTTGGATTGGAAGAGCTTGGAAGAAATGTGCCTCCGTGAATAGTGGAAAGGTGGTTGACTCCGGGCGCGAGACTTGAGTTGGGAAATGTCAAATCCGCGAAGAAATATGGTGAAAATGCCCCCGGCTCGATGGTTGGCCCGGATGGTTGAGATAGTCTTGGGTCGACTTGGGCTGCTTGAAAGGCCACGGGAGTAGGATGGGCCATAGGAGCAGGCTGCTCGGCGGCAGCAGGCTGGGTCACGTGAGTGGGCTGCTTGGTGGGAGCAGGCTGGGCCACAAGAGTGGGCTGCTCGGTGGGAGCAGGCTGGGCCACGAGAGTGGGCTGCTCGGCGGAAGCAGGTTGGGCCACGGGAGTAGGCTCCTCGGCTTGTGGCACACGTGGGTGCGAGGCTTGGGTCGTGGCTTTGGCGGCATGGGCCTTGTGCGGTACTGCTTGGATTTGCCTTGGTGGCGCGATTTGGGCCATGGTAGTGGTGTCATGGACCTCGCCGCGGATGGTCACAGCTGTGGTTGCCATAGTAGAGCTTCGTGGTGGTGCCGCCCCTCCTAAGATCATATTTAATCTTGTGGATCGCCGCGGACCCATTTCTTGAATATTGGAATTTTCACTTGTTGAATTTTCTAAATTTCTAGCCATTATATTTTTCCTTTTTCGTTTTATCAAAGAATCTTTGCAAATAAAAAATTCTAATAATAAGAACGTACGAAAAAATACAAGTGGACTAGAAAATAGAGAAAAAAACCTTTTTTTTTATGCGAGAGTCTTCTATGAGTATGGATTTCAACTCTCAATGAAAGCACCAATTTGTGGATGCAAATTTCCGCCTTCTCTTTCTTGGACAAAATTGCACCTACAAAACAATTAACACCTTAGGTCAAGGTCAAGAGCCTCACGCGCCCACAATGAATGGGGGGGGGGGCTTTGGCTGAAGAACCTCTGATGCCAAAGTTAGAATTTAGAGAGAAAGAGTGTTTAGAGAATTTTGGGATTTTTGCCAAAGTGTTGGAATGAGTGTTTGGTGAAAATATGAGCCTATTTATAGGGCTAGGCCAGTCCACTTTTTAGAAGAAGTGGCCGGCCATAATGTGATTTTTAGGTTGAAATCTTGGTTTAATTAGCCAATTTATTGGCTAATTAAGCCTAAAGGATATAAATGGGGAGTTATAGAGTTTATTGTCTAATTTAATTTGGGTAATAAAGTGAAAAAAATAGGAATGGTAAGGAGCAAAGAAAGGTGGCCGGTTTTGACTAGCTTTGGGATTAAATTGGATATATTTTGTGGTTAATTGGGTGATTTAATTGATATTTAATGGATTAATTGGGTAATTAATCCATTAATCCATTAATCCATTAATTAACCAATTAACATATTATTTTGGAGGTTACTTTGCAAAAGGGAATTTGATGAGATAATTTTGAATTTGTTACCTTCTTTGGGCACTTTTGACTTGGTTGAGGGATGTTGTCTGCTGCTCGCGTGTAGGACTCCAGTATGCCTCAAGGGTATTTTTGTCCTCTTTTACCCAAAAATCCACGTGTCGCCTTGTGATTATTTTTGGCTCCACACTCTCAGTTTGTTCCCCTTCTTTTAGCTTGAGGGGGTGTGTTAGGAGTAAAGCACCAAATTAGTACCTAGCTTGTTAGATAAGTTTGTATGCAATATGTGTTAGTTATGTAAGTTACTTAGTAAGTATTGTGGGCATATTATTATTTGTGTATAAATACTCCACATGTATATTCTTCAAGAGTTAATGAAATACAATCCTCGTAATACCTCGCTCTAAGTTTCCCTTTCTCTCTCTAATTGATTCTCTCGTATATGTCACACTTTCTACACATATCAATGCTGCTAACAAATCCCTTAAGTTGAGCTCCTTATGGAAGATAAACACTCTTCTAGCCCACTTCAGTTTTAGTGTATTGCTTTCCTATTCTTTAGATCAACTAAAAAGTCAGTTGCATATTTTCTAAACTCCCGGTACCACAATTATACCATGCCAAATGATAATTTTGACATCTATACCCTACTCATGCATATGGTAGCTTAGGAAACTTTGTGAGTCATTCACAAGTTTCCATTTACCATTACCATTCACTACTCGATTCATATGGAAAATGCATGAAATTTGGATATCTACCGAAATACTCTTTGCATTCCTATGCATATGTAAGAACCAAGTATGTTTTAAACTAAAAATTCAACGTGCTAAACTTCGTTTGAGTTCAAATGACATGTGGCACTACTTGGCTTATATGATGTGTTCAATAACTTCACTAATTCCACTTTTTATTACAAGCCTACATGTCAAGCATGAACCTTTTTGGCAAGCCACACACTGTTTGACACTAGCCAACATGCGTCGTTTTATTTTTTACACTATGCTAATTATTAATGTATATCGGTTATATCGGTAGCATATATGCTTATGTGCCGAGACATAGCCATCACGCTTTACATGACATTTATACCTACAAATTATTAGTCACGTAACTTTATCTTGAAGCATACGACCCATGTTTAACATCTTAAATTTGGTTGACTCACCATTTTAATACGTGATCTATGCAAGCACATCAATTTATACTAACTTATCGACAATAGTTCAACAAATCATGCTCTTGTCCCTTTATTGATCATCTATTCTTTACTAGCACCTAGTCACATGAAAGTTCGTTCTCACGACTCCACGCAACTAGATACTTAATTAGTGATGCATATCTGTATGCAAATTACATGAAATTATCTAAACTCTAGTTTTCCTTTTGAATAAAATCACGCCCATGCATACTGACCTATGATAGAGTCTCATTGTGTTCCATGCTTCTTATTGAGCCAGTGGCACCATTAATAGAACCTGGGGACTCTGATGCATATGTTTGTTGATGCCGAAAATTGGGTGATTACTAACTCTGCCAGCACAAGCAACCTGATTCAAACCACGCAGCTTGCCAGAGGGAAAGAAAAAAAATGACTTGTTGAAAGCTGCTTAGGCAAACTTTTCAATATGACATGCCAAACAAATGAAGAAAATGGATAAACTCATGATCTAGGGATCAATCAAACTCATGCCAAGCAATGCAAGAAAAACGAAGACAACACCCTAGCCGACTTCCAATCACGCAAGAACCCACCTCATAATCTTTTGTTCATCTATGATCCATCACTATACTCTTAAGTTATGCCAAGTTTAGGTGACTTAGTGAGCTTTTTGCATGCAACACGCCAAGCACAACAATGAATTCATGCTTAATCAAGCAAGCATGCTACAACCATAACTGCATGAAGATCTACACCAAGCTAAATTTTGCCAGCGCCGGAAAAGGAGAATTTGAGGTTTCATCTTTCTGCCGGAAGAGCTCTAAAAGCTTCCTCAGGCGACTAAAACTTCATTCAGCAATACAGGAAGCTTCCCACATGAACTAAAACTTCATTCAGCAATGCTGGAAGCTTTCCCCAAGAACTAAAACTTCGTTTTATATATTTTGGGAATTGTTGTATTTTCCACTAGATCTAACTCATCCGTCCACTTGCCTACTTGGATGTCCTGAGGTTTGTAGATGAATTAAAGAAATATGCATGGGGGGCTGCACTCCTTACGCTTTCCCCAAGAACTAAAACTTCGTTCAGCAATGCAGGAAGCTTTCCCAAGTAACTAAAATTTTGTTCCGCAGTGCTAGAAGCTTCCCCCAGGAACTAAAACTTCATTCAGCAGTGCAGGAAGTTTCCCATAGCAAATTAAACTTCATCCACCAGTGCTACAAGCTTTCTCCAGCAACTACAAGTCTCTTCCATCAAAGCCAAATTCAATTCCATTCATATGCACAAGCATTCAATGCTATAAAAGATAATGAAATTTCAAGTGAAAACATTAAGTACAAGAAAATTGTCATGCAAAATCAAGCTTGGAAGCTAGCAACGACTTGAACCATTCCTGATAACATGCACTTGGGGGCTAGATATCTAATGCCTTTTAGTCATTTCCAACTTCAAATCCTCATGCATGGCCCAAAGACTTGTCTGAACTCGAGGCAGGCAACATGACATTCACACTCGAGCTTCCGCGAGGCACCTGCAAAGGAAAATCGTTAAGCATGCAAACTGCAGGAAAGTAGAGAAGAAGAAAATCACAATGGAAGGGATTTGGAGAATTCAAGCTGGAAAGTAGCCTAACTCATGCATGCACATATACGCGATAACAAACATGCCAATATTATGTCAAAATACATCACCATGTGAAAAACTACTTGGACATGTGCACGCAATCTCACACATGCAATAAAAAATTCTCATGCAATGCTGTCTGTGTAAAAGATAATTACCTCCATAGGATTGATGCCTAACTTTCCAAGGGCAACTTCTAGCCTACTGGAGGAAACACCAGCACCTTGATTTCCTATTGTAACTGAAGAGTGTACAAAAACTTACTAAGTAACGCCAACATGCATACCCACATTATCAACAACCATGTCATCTACATCATCACTACCTTTTCCACCAGCAACCTCAACCTTAGAAAGGGTTTGGATTGCCTTTTCCACCAGTAGCCTCAACCTTAGAAAGAGTTTGGATCTCCTTTTCCACTAGCAGCCTCAGCCCCGGAAAGGGTCTCGATAGCTTTTTCCACCTAGAGTCTCAACCTCGAAAAGGGCATGACCGTTTTTTCTACCAACAATATCAGCCTCCGAAAGGGTTTGGATCGCCTTTTCCATAAATAGTCTCAACCCCGGAAAGGGCCTGACCATTTTTTCCACCAGCAATGTCAGCCTTGGAAAGCGCCTGGACTGCATTTTTCATCAGTAACCTTAGCCTCGGAAATGACATACTCCACATTTTCCAGCATCAGCCTCACCCTCAGAAAGTGCTTGGGAAATTCCATTATCCATTGCATCAGATTAGTGCTCGCATTGCTACTTTCTACATATCACCAAGCCTACTATCTAATAGTCTACTTCAAATCCATACTCACCTCATTGCCACATAACATTTCCCTGAGCCATCATGCTTACCTTCATTGCCTTGGTGAGTCTATATAACACTATACTCTAACCAAAACTCCCCATACCTTAACCTTTGGTTGAACTTCTTGCACACCATTTTTGCTGAATATATGTAATGAAATGAGCGGGAAGCAACGTTGGTGAGTATTTCTAGAAGAAACTTGTCGGAAAGAGATTGCATGAAAGTTGAGGTCATTTGTGCCTTTCTTCATCGCTCTGGCTTTCTTCATCGTTCTACAACTGGATTAGGTGGTTTGTGCTTAGACAAGCATGAATAAATACACCAACTTTCATGCAACCCAAAATCCATTCATGCATAATTTCCTAATTACTTATCATAATACCCAACCATGCATGCACAATAACCAACCATCATCAGTAGTAATGTAGACAACCCTCGAGAACCCAACCACACACTAAACCATGAAGGTGTCGTGTGCATATATTGCTTATGTCATGTGCATGTGCATATATTGTGCATGGCATGGGAATGTCATATGCATGTGCTTGTCGGTCATTCATACACAATATCCAAAGAAAATAATAAAAAGATAGGCAAGCATTGATGAGTGGGAAAAAGTGTCGGCAAGGTAGATATAGTAACGATGACATGGTAATGATGACACCTCGGGCTAGTTTTTTATAATTATGCCTAGTTTTTTAAGCTTCTTGTTTGTGTATCTTTACAAAGAAAAATTGAAAAGTACTAAGTTCATATAATTACGAATTCAGTAGTATATGAGAGACATAAAGGAAAACAAAAGGTTGCGTTGGAATTTAAGCACAACAATTACAACAACATTAAATGAACAAAAAAACAAACTTAGTCTACCTATCTCTACCACATAATGTATCACAAAATATATTCACTTCCTTATGCCATTTACAATCATTAGAGGTAGTGAATTTTGCATGGTCAAATGCATTACAAGCATTACATGTTTACTTCCACATTCGCTGTAAGGTTTGATGACAGTGCTGTAATCGTGAAGTTTTAGGATTCGGGCCCTTACGTCCCTATCCATCCAAAAACTCGACAAACATAGGTGAAACCTCTCTCGACATTCCATTACACTCAACCGTCCCGATTTATGACGGTTGAGAGAATAAAGAAGTTTGAGCCCATTGTGCTTGGAATCCCACCTGTGGCACACCAAGATCGCACCGTACACGTACGTTGCCACTTGATGGCCTTCTGAGATTGCACTGTTAAGCCGCTCAATTCCAGCTTCTTTCTTTTTGTCTCAGAAGAAGTATCGCATCCTTACCATGTAGAAGGCCTCGGGGTTGCCGCACTTGATGTAGCGATTGATGAAATTTGATACTTTGTCAGGCGTACCACATGATTGTAGAGAATAAGGGTCCTTCAAACGGTGCAACTTCCCATGACAAAAAGGATCATTCAAATGGTGCAACTTCCAGAGACAAAAAATTAACTACTTAAATACGTAATAATCAAAAATAAAACCACCTAATAGCATTACATAAGTAAGTTACCGATAACCACCTTCCATAGACAACCCATGCACATTATATGCACAGACTATGCACATACTAAGCACACTGAATGATCATCTATGCTCATGATATGCACACTACATTCTGCGACTTGAATACTGAAAACATATAATCTGGAATTGGGAAAATTAACATTTTCCCAAAACCTTTTAGGTCAAATTAAGTACCCAAACAAAACATTAATTAAAACCTTACGACATTTATGAGTTGACATGAGGAAAAAAACACATCTTACACATATCATGCAATGCACACCTCAAGTAGGTTAGGACTAGACATGAAGGTCATCTACACCGCATCTACCTTGTCTTGTCAATTTGCTAACTAGTTTGCCAACCAGTCCATTTACAAACAAAGCATGGAAGGCAAAATTTGGTATCAAATTTACACTAATATCAAGATGGTGCCTTTCTCAAGATATGAAACCCTAAAATAATGGGGTAAGTCTCATCCCTTTTGGCGCCTAGTCTTGAATAGAATCCCAAGAACAACATGCTAATACCGACTGGATTTACACAAAAACATTTATTTTTGACATTGTAGAATATTGGGTATGTTCAAATTTGGGCTTCAGTTCAATTGTAGAAATTTCACAAATTTTTCCCGATGTGTGCATACGACGTGCATGCGTTGTGCATATAGCTTGGATAAGGTGTGCATTTCATGCGCATGGCATATTTTGTGCATATGGTTTGCATTAGGTGTGCATGGGATGTGCATGTTACGTGCATGGTATATGCATATAACAAGGATACATAGTACGCATGTTTATTTTCATAAAATAGTTAGCAAATACATTGCACAACCCAAGCACATCGTATGCATACCATATGCATAAAATATGTCATGCGCATCAAATGCACACCTTATGCAAGCGATATGGTCGTATGCACACATCAGGAAAATTTTGTGAAATTTCTGCAATTGAACTGAAACACAAATTGGAACATACCTAGTATTCTACCATGTCATTATTCAACGCGCAGAATGCAGTGTGCATATCATGAGCATGGATGATCATTCAGTGTGCTTAGTCTGTGCATATAGTGTGCATGCGTTGTGCATATAATGTGCATGCATTGTATATGGAAGGCGGTTATCGTTAACTTACTTCTGTAATGCTATTGGGTGGTTTTATTTTTTATTATTACGTATTTAAGTAATTAATTTTTTGTCTTTGGAAGTTGCACCATTTGAATGACCCTTTTTGTGATGGGAAGTTGCACCGTTTGAATGACCCTTATTCTCCATCTATTTAAGTTGTCTTATGGGTTTGTGTTTCATTACAAAACCACAAGTTCAATTTACATCCTCCCAAAAGTTGAAAAGGATGAAGAAAGGGCACACCACCTCTTTCTCCATGCAATCTTTTTTGGATGACATTCTCAAAATTCTCATCATCGTTGCTTCCTACTCGTTAAAGGACCTCTTATCGATGAAGATGGTCTCGAAGAAGTTCAACGAAATTGTTGAAGACCCTTACATCTACCAACACATCAATATTATAGACTTTAAGACCGTCAACCCGCTTGCGTGTCTCACAAAGTCTCACAGTTCATCAATCGCTGCATCCAGTGCAGCAACCCTGAGGCCCTTTACATGGTGAGGGTGTGATACTTCTTCCGAGACAACAAGGAAGAAGCCGAAATTGAGCATCTTAAGAGTGCGGTCCCATGGGGCCATCAAGTAGCAACGTACGTGTACAGTGCGATTTTGGTGTGCCACGAGTGGGATTCCAAGCACGAATGGCTCAAACTTCTCTATTCTCTCAACCGTCACAACTTGGAACGGTTAAGTGTAATGGAATGCTGAGAGAGGTTTCACTTGTGTTTTTCGGATTTTTGGGTGGCTAAGGAAGTAAGGGCCTGAATCCTAAAACTTCACAATGACAACACTGTCATCAAAGCTTGTAGCTGTTGTGGAAGTCCACAGGGTTCGGTCATACACATTGGGTTGCATCTGAGCATGAAAAATTCACTACCTGTAATGCTAGTAAATGGCATCAGGAAGTGAATATATTTGTGATATATTATGTGGTAGAGATAGGTTGACTAAGTTTGTTTTTTTGTTCGTTTAATATTGTTGTAATCGTAGCGTTTAAATTCCAACACAACCTTTTATTTTTCTTTATGTCTCTCATGTACTACTGAATTCGTAATTCTATGAACTTTGTCATTCTCAATTTTTCTTCGCAAAGATACACAAACAAGAAGCTTTAAAAACTAGGTATAATTACAAAAACTAGGCCAAGGTATGAATGACCATGTCATCATTATTATATCTACCTTGCTGCCACTTTTTCTCACTCATCAATATTTTCCTATCTTTTTATTATTTTCTTTGGATATTGTGCATGAATGACTGTCATGCACATGAAATACACATGCCATGCACATCATGCACGGGACATGCATATACCATGCACATTAAATACACATGCACATACCATGTTCATGACATGCACAATATATGCACATGACATCTTCATGTCCTGTGAACGAATCCAAAAAGTAGAAATTATAGTCAAGGATGGATCTCATCGGTTTGGTGTGCAGTTGGGTTCACGAGGGTTGTCTGAATTATGACTGATGATGGTTGGTTATTGTGCATGCATCGTTGGGTTGTAAAGTCTCAACCACCTTATCCAGTTGGTTATTGTGCATACACAAAAAAGAAGCTTAAAAAACTAGGCATAATTAGGAAATTGTGATAATTAATTATGAAATTGTGCATGAATGATGTGTGGGTTGCATGAGAAATGTTTATTCTTTCTTGTCCAAGCACAAACCACCTCATCCATTTGTAGAACGATGAAGAGAGACAAGACTATGAAGAAAGGCAAAGCGATGAAGAAGCACAATAACCCTAACTTTCATACAATCTATTCTAGACAAGCTTCTTCTGGAAATACTCACCAAGGTTACTTCTTGCTCATTTCATTCCCTATATTCAGCAAAAATGGTGTGCAAGAAGTTCAACGAACTTGCCCAACATGATCGCATCTTCGAACGCATCAACATTCAGAGGTTTGAAAAGGTCAACCCTCTGACTTCACAGAGCATAGATGAAGAAGTGTACAAGTTCTTGGAACGATGTAGGGAGTGGAACAATCTCAACGCCCTGTACAGCCAAGGGATGCAATGGTACTTCCGACATAATTATTTTGAACTCGGAATTGAATCTCTGAAGATGACGATCTCCAAGGGCCATTAAGCATCAGCGTACGTCTATGGTGTGATCTTGGTGTGCCATGGGGGGATGAAAAAGAGAAAGGCCTCAACCTTCTGCATTCTCTCAACCGTCAGAAATTGGTGATTGTAATGGAGTTTAGAGAAAGAGCTCGACAATTTTTTTGGTCAATTCAGGTGGACAGGGAAGTAGAACATTAAAACTTCATGATGTTTTAAAACTTCATGATGGCAGCACAGTGCTACCATCAAAGCATGCAACGACTGTGGAAGTGTACAAGGTCCTTTTACAGTCCTACCCCATTGGGATTACTGGTGCCATGACCAATTCAATAGCTGCAATTCATGCAGATGGCATCAAGAAGTGAACATTTTTTGTGCTATGTTAAATGGTTTTAATAGGGACTAGATTTATTTATTTTCCTTTACTTTTCTTCAAATTTAAGTTGTCATGTACTTTTTGTTAGTAAATGAAAAATTAAATTAAAAGACGTACAACACAAAGCATTAACAAAGCATGCTTAAGTCTCCAAAACCCGATGTCGTAGGTTCGATTTGTATAGGGCGTGATTTTGTGTCGTTGTTAATCACGTTAGGTCAAAATTAGACTAAAATAATTGAGCACAAACCCAAATTTGACCTCCTTTATGCATCTCGTGTGCATACAGTGTATAGTTTTTTGAAAAATTGAAGGCAAAGCCAAGAAATATTTGACCCCAGCCATAGAACATACAAACTCACAAAATACAGGCAAAGCCAAAAAACCCAGCAACCATAAAACATACGAACCTATAAATTAATACTCATAAATATTGCACTTTGAAATCAAATCTCGTAAACAAACCTTAAAAAAATTGAAAAACTATTCCAAAAATATCGTAAAGAAACCCGCATCACTCGTACTGAGCTTTGGCTCATGTTGATTCATCAAATCTTATCGTGCCTTGAAACTAAGAAGTTAAAAGAAATTGGCAACAAAGTCGTGAGTAATTTGGAAGTGCACTCTTCACCTGCGACCTTTATGAGAGCTTTGGTGACCAGTTCGAAAAGAAAGGAGAGGGGACACCAGTTCGAAAAGAAAGGAGAGGGGACTGGTGAAAGGATGGTCATCGGTGAAAGAAAAAGGGTTGTCGCCGGTGAGGTGAGTTGTTAAAGGGTGAGTGTATCGTTAGTGCTCAAGAGAGCGTAGAGAGAGAAATCATAAAATGGGAGGAAATAACTCATTTATATACGAGGGTAATTAGGTCATTTCAGTTGTAGGAAAAATCTCATTTTTGTCTTGTTGTGCATGGCGTGTTCATGCTCTGTGCATATATAAAAAATCCTATTTCTGTCCCAAGATTAAGAAAAATGCCTATTTCTATATGTTTTCCTATTTTTTTATCCTAAAAGTGACAAGAGCATATAACATATTACTATCATGAGCATGCTGGACAAGAATTGTGGATAATTCATATAATTTGTCAAAATTGGTACCATGTAGCTTTTCCTGCATCTTTTCATGAGGCTTCCAAGTAGAGAGCATCGCATGTTCCTGATGGCTCCCATCTGCATGTCAAGTTTACAACGAAAGATGAAATCAGATAAAAAGAGGCATGTACGAAGGTGCAGGAAAAGCTATATGGTACAGGTTTTGAGAAATTATATGAATTATTCACAATTCTTGTCGAGCAGGCCCATAATAATAATATGTTATCTACTCTTGTGCACTTCTATGATAAACAAAAAGGTAAATTATACAAAACTATCTCAACTATTGGTCTCACGACACTTTCATACCTCATCTTTTAAAATTGACAATGTCATACCTCATCTTTATAATTTGTGACAATGTCATACCTTCCGTTAGGCTGACAGTTAATTTGTCAGTTAAATGCTGACGTGATTTGATTTAGAGCCCACTTTCAATTAAAAAATTTAAGAAATATTAAAAAAAAATCATTTAATATATTTTAAATATTAAAATAACAAAGAAAAGTTAAAAAAAAAAAATCAAAACCCTCGGTTCGTCCCTTCCCCCCACCTCCCCCCTCTCTCTCTCCTCCCCATCTTCATCTTCTTCCCCTTTTCCCTCTACCTGCAACCCAGAAACAAAAAATAAAATAAAAAATAAAATTCAAACCCAGTTCAGTTCGTCCCTTCCCCCCTCCCCCCTCCCCCCTCCCCCCTCTCCCCTCTCTATCTCCTCCCCCATCTTCATCTTCTTCCCCTTTTCCCTCTACCTGCAACCCAGAAACAAAAAACAAAAAACAAAAAAAAAAAATTCAAACCCAGTTCTGTTCGTCCCTTCCCCCTCCCCCCCTCCCCCCTCTCTCCCCTCCTCATCTTCATCTTCTTCTCCTTTTCCCTCTACCTGCAACCCAGAAACAAAAAAATAATAATTCAAACCCAGTTCAGTTCGTCCTTTCCCCCCTCCCCCCTCTCTCTCTCCTCCCCATCTTCATCTTCTTCCCCTTTTCCCTCTATCTGCAACCCAGAAAAAAAAATAAAAAATAAAAATTCAAACCCAGTTCAGTTCATCCCTTCCCCCTCCCCCATCTCTCTCTCCTCCCCATCTTCATCTTCTTCCCCTTTTCCCTCTACCTGCAACCCAGAAACAAAAAAAAATAAAAATAAAAATTCAAACCCAGTTTCGGCCCAAGAAGAAGAAGAATAACAAAAAAAAAAGGTTACAAATCCAGTTTCGGCCCAGGAGGAGGAGAGAAGAAGAAGAAGAAGAAGCAGGAGGAGGAGAGAGAAGAAGAACAAAAAAAAAGGTGACAAATCCAGTTTCGGCCTAAGAAGAAGAAGAAGAAGCAGGAGGAGGAGAGAGAAGAAGAACAAAAAAAATGAAATTGGTGCAAGTGGAGGGTGGAGGAAAGGGGAGGCCGCACCCCTAGGAAATTTTTGTTTTTGTTTTTTTTTTATTCTTAATTTTTTAATTTTTAAATATTTAATTATTAAAAATATATTTAATTATTTTTTAATCCAGCTGGATTAATGAGTGGTCCCCGTCTCTAGCCACGTCAGCACTTAACAGAAAAATTGACGGAGGTATGACATTGTCACAAATTCTAAAGATGGGGTATGACATTGTCAATTTTAAAAGATGAGGTATGAAAGTGTCGTGAGACCAATAGTTGAGGTAGTTTTGTGTAATTTATCCTAAAAAAAATATAGGTTGCAAAAGGTAATGATCTAGTATTATTCTTTGGTTTAAAGGATACCGTTAGAATAACAGGTTTGCTAGTAGAAGGTAAACCAGTTACACTTTCGAATAGTTATGGCTTGGCAAGTTTAGCAAATGAACTTATAGGGTGGGTGCCACCAGAGGGATCCTGTAGTAATAGAAAGAAAGAAAAAAAAGTTATGATGTCGTGGTTGAATACCTAGTTTGAGATAGTTCTTGATGAGGTAATCGATCAAGGAGCTGAATTGATTGAGTTTGCAAAACTGTGAAGAACTTTCGTTTTATATATTTTGGGAATTGTTGTATTCTCCACTAGATCTAACTCATCCGTCCACTTGCCTACTTGGATGTCCTGAGGTTTGTAGATGAATTAAAGAAATATGCATGGGGGGCTGCACTCCTTGAACTTCTTCGTCAATCCGTGGAGTCGAGCATGTCAAGTATTAGTGGGCATACGTTTTTTTTCTATAGAGTAGGATTTTCTCCCCTCCTAATCTCTCTCCCCTTCTATCCCATGATGGTTTGGCATGGTAAATGTCAGTTTCCACTAAGTTGAACTTATATGAGATGAATTGACAGGGCTTAATTTCAAATTTATATCCATACTATTCAATTCGAATTGTTTATACGATTAGGTCTTCCATTTGAATCCATACTATTCCATTCGAATTGTGTGTACGATTAGATCTTCCATTCGAATTGGGTAAGAGGTGATGTTCTTTACCCAAGAATTATATTCAAGTTTTAACTTTTAACCAGAATACTTTCACGCTCTCTCGATTTTCTGGGTTGACCCATTTGTGTTCATCACGTGTTTCATGTCAGGTGAGCTCGTTAATCAGACAGATGGCTCCAAAAGTTTAGCACATATATAGATAGAAGCGCATACTTACTCAAATAATAAAAAGCCAATAGATATCCTTTAAGAACTCAAATGAGTGACTTTGCCACGTCTAAATACCACTAATAGACACTACAAGACAGCCGTTCATCTACCACGATAATTCTATCACGATCTTTATGAGCCTATTGTAAAAAGTACAAATTTACCACGGACATGATAAGCATGTCGTTAATAATAATTTTTGACCACGTGCAAATCTGAACCCGTTATAAAATTGCAGTTAATGATCACGCACAAAGTTGCACGTTGTAAAAATAATAAACCACCATGGGTAATGCTCATGGTCAGTATTGATACTATCCACAACGCCTTTTTATTATTTACAACGGCGATAATGTGTGGTAGAATTATATATATTTTATTAAAAAATCAGGAGGCGGGAGACCAAAACTTTTGCAAAAATTTTCAAAGCTTCAAAATCTTTGAAATTTTCACAAACTCACGCACACTTATCAAATTATAAAGGCAGTGAAATCCAAAATTGGTTATATTATATTAACCTCTCCCATCAACTACTGACTGCAGAAATTTCTTTGTTTCTCTCTCATCACCCCTTGCTCGATCTCCGTTTTTCTTCTTCTTCGTTTGTAACTGCTCTGGTAAAGCCAAAATAAGGCAAGTCTCTCTCTCTCTCATGGATGACAAACAGAAATTTTAAATTTTAAATTCGAAATTTCTTTGATTGAAGCCCCCTAATTGGTAAGAATTTCAATTTAGGTTTGATTTTATGCTTCATGATTTAGGTTTTATAATTTATGTCACATCCCAGTCCGGCTCCGTCGTGGCACGATATTGTCCGCTTTGGGCCACGCCTTCATGGTTTTGTTTCTGGGAACTCACACGAGAACTTCACAATGGGTCACTCATCCTAGGAATGCTTTCGCCCGAACTCGCTTAACTTTGGAATTCCGATAGAATCCGAAGCCAGTGAGTTCCTAAAAGGCCTCATGCTATAAGGAGGGGAGCATGTACATACAAGACACATCACCCCCTCTTCATTGGTCGGTGTGGGATCTAACAATTTATTCTCTTAAATTTCTAGGTTAAGCATTGGTTGATACTTGATAGTGCTTTTCTCCCATTAAGCTTCTCGAATTTAGTTGGTGCAGAGACCAAATTGGAACGTTGGGTTGAATTTTGTTTGCATAAATGTTCTTCTTTCAGTCCTTTTATTTTATTTTATTTAATTAACTTGGCTTCCTTAAATGTTTTGTGTTGTTCAGTTTCAATGTGATAGTTGATACTCGGGTTTAGCATTTGATACCTGTCGATCCTCTGTCTGTCTCAGTAGTTTAATATATCCCTGGGACAATTGGTACGTGGACATTTTGTTATCACTTAGATGATGGATTGCTTGCCTTTTGGGAATTGAATTTATGGATTAAATTTTTTTCATGTATCATATCCTTGAGTTGAGACATGAGTTTTGCTTTCTAATATATATATTTTCTTGTTTTATCTCATAGGTGGTTGGTGGTTCTAATTCATGAGGGTCCATAACTCCAATGTCTGCTATTACATTTACTGGCAACTGCAAATTTGAACTTTGAAGTGTGTGCGTAGGCTGGCAATTGCACATTTGAAAGGATTTTGTTTGGAGGTGTTCAAGGAAAACTAAAGTCTTCTAAGTGACAATTTCCATGTAAATTTCATATTTCTTAGGATAGCTTGGTGGTTTTATACGTGATTTTTGTTGTAGTTTAGTGTAATGCTTGTAAGTAATTCTATTTGAATATGTGACTGTTTAAAAAGTTATTGTATTATAGTTAATTAGCAATTTTTTGGGTATTTCTAATATTATTTTTAATTAAATTTTTTTTTTTTTTAGAAAACTTTTTACAATGGGCATTTGTAAGATCCTACATCGCCCAGGGGTGTGGATCTTGTAAGCCTTATATGTATATTCTCATCTCTACCTAGCACGAGGCCTTTTGGGAGCTCACTGGCTTCGGGTTCCGTAGGAACTCCGAAGTTAAGCGAGTTCACGCGAGAGCAATCCCATGATGGGTGACCCACTAAGAAGTTCTCGTGTGAGTTCCCAGTAACAAAATCGTGAGGGGATGGCCGGGGCCCAAAGCGGACAATATCGTGCTACGGTGGAGTCGAGCCCGGGATGTGGTGGGGGCCCGGGCCGGGATTTGACAATTTGGTATCAGAGCCAATCCATGGCCGAAAGTGTGACGGCGAGGACATCGGGCCCCTAAGGGGGGTGGATTGTAAGATCCCATATCGCTCATGGGTGTGGATCCAGTAAGCCTTATATGTATATTCCCATCTCTACCTAGCACGAGGCCTTTTGGGAGCTCACTGGCTTCGGGTTCCGTAGGAAATCCGAAGTTAAGCGAGTCCGCGCTAGAGCAATCACATGATGGGTGACCCACTGAGAAGTTCTCGTGTGAGTTCCCAGAAACAAAACTGTGAGGGCATGGCCGGGGCCCAAAGTGGACAATATCGTGCTACGGTGGAGTCGAGCCTGGGATGTGGTGGGGGCCCAGGCCAGGATGTGACAGCATTGGCCGTGAATAATTAATGATTCACAACGGTTTTAGCATGTCTGTGATTATTTTCTTATTGACAATGCACTTTGCTTGTGGTCAAGGTTCTAAAAAACGCTAGGCGCTAGTCGGGCGGCGGGCTGGCGCCTAGCACCTAGGCGGCTAGGCGGGGTCTAGGCTGGCGCCTAGGCGGATGTAGGTAAATTTCTTATATATCTTGTAAATAAGTGCATATTGACACTTACAAAAAATTATATTTTGTATGAAATCCATGGATAAGATAATAAAAGAATGATAAAATGCAAAAAGAGTATCCAACAAGTCCAAAATTTAAAAACACATTAAGCATATATACCATATAACCATGGTGAGGAGTATTGGAGGATGACACATATACAACAAGTTCACAATTTTAAACCACTTAGACTTAGATAGGAATTTTTTTTAATGTCATTATAAAAAAAAAAAAAAAAAAGGCCTAGCAACCGCCTAACTCCGCCTAGGTCCGCCTAGCCCCACCTAGCCCGCCTCGCCCGCCTAGCCGCCTCGCCCGCCTAGACCGCCTAGCCCGCCTAGGCCCCGCCTAGCCTGCCTAGCCCGCCTAGCCCGCCTAGCCCGCCTAGCCCGCCTAGGCGGCCGCCTAGAGCCCAGCCGATTTGTCCAACCGATTTGCACAAAAACGCCTCGGATCACCACCGCCCAGCGCCTAGGCCGTTTTTTAGAACACTGGCTGTGGTAGAAACCTGAACTTTTTATCACATCAAGAATATTAACGGGCAGAGTGTTCGCGGTGAATTTTGATCTACAACGGGCATCCATCGTGGTAAATCATCTTTTTTCTTCTAGTGAGATAACCTGAAACAAAAAAAAAACAAAAAAACAAAAAAAGAACAACCCTACAACTATAAGTTTTAATAATAAAAAAAAAGTAAAATAAACACTTAAAAAGCTAATTGGAGAAAACCCACTTCTTTATCTATTTGTTCTTGTTACGCTTTATTTGATTCTTAGTTATGAAATTTATTTAATCAGTAAGAGCATCTCCCATTATACTCTCTATTTTTTGGTTAAATTTTAGGATAAATTATTTATTGCACCCTCAAGTTTAGCCAAAAAAAAAAAAAAACTAAAAAGCTATTTTAAAACCTCTCATTTTTAAGTGAGAGGTCTTAAATCTGATTCTCGCCAAAGATATATTTGAACCAATGTTTTAAAAGACTCGCCTCGGGGCGTGCCTAGGCGGGTGGGTTGCCGCCTTTATTTTCCAGAAGTCGGCGTGAGGAGTCATCAGAGCTCGCCTAGGTGGCGAAGGCACACCTTAGGGCGTCCAGGCGTATTTTTTTTCCCTTCCTTTTTTTTGTTTAAAAAAAAAAAAAAAAAAAAAAAACCATAACCATGCCCAGCAAATAAGATGAGTTGCAAAGCCGTAGAAGATGAAGAAGACAGACGGTCTCCTGGCTTTTCATTTTTAAATAATTGTTCTCTTTAAAATTTAAATAGACCCACTTTGCTACATTTACCCCACTATCTTTCTTTTTTTCACTTTTATTTTTATATTATTTTTTTTATTTTTTTTTGACCAATTTTTATATTATTTTTTAGATAGATAGATAAGCATCTTTTGTTTCTTTTTGTTTTTATTATTTATAGTTCAGCATTTTTTTTATGGATATCCCCCATAACATCTCAACACTTAAAAAAATAAAAATAAAAAAGTAAACATTTTTTTTAAGACTACATATTCCACCCTAATATTACTCAAAACTCTCATATACATATAAATAGCACTTAAGACTCTGGGTATCTGACTCTATTTGTTTGATTGTTTGATTAATTTGATTGCTTGGTTAAACTTGTTGACTTTTAAATGATATAAATATTTTTACAAAGTATTATATTTTATATGTATATTATATTATAGGGAAGTGTTATTAGCACTCAAAAATCTCATTTGGCAATCCAAACTTTCTATGATTAGAAAGAAAAATACACTTGTGAAGAGTGTAGAATGAAATTTTTGAAATGCTAATAACAATTTCCATATTATATTATATATATATATATATGTATGTATGTATGTGTATGTATATGTATGTATATGTATATGTATGTATATGTATGTATATGTATTAAAAAGTTTAGGTCTCGTGAGGCTTCACCTCACGCCTCAAGGCTTTCGCTTAGGCGAGGCTATCCATGAAACGCTTCGCCCACACCTTCACCAAACATTAATTTGAACCACATTATTACTGTATGAGGCTTAACCCACTCCTGCACCCCCTTAGTGTACATGGTATCGTTTGTTTAAACAAACAAACTACTCCAATCACTCTAATTTATAGTCTTAATGGTTATGAACCAATAGGAATAGAGTTTTTATTAAAATATTAGTAATTAATACTAGGAGGGATGCTCATTTCTCACTCCCTACATTTAAGAGCTCCTGCGAGAATGCCAATCTAAGAAGGGCCGACGGTTTGTTGTCCCCAATTCAATGTGTCCTTCGTGTCCATTCTCTAACTTTAGAATTATTTGTTGCACGCATGTCAATTGATAGAAGAGACAAAAAGAAGACACTGAATTGGGGACAGCAAACCCGCGGCCATCTAAGAGGTGGATAAGGTGTGTTACTGGAGATGGATTTTTCCAAATCCTCTATAAACTTCAACTAGTCCAATAACAAATTGTAAACCCAAATTTCAACTCTAGCAGGTATAAAGTTGAAAGGTTTAAGATCTCAATCAGAAACATGTCGAACACAAATAAACAGGGCTACAGTATATAACAAATATTGAAAAACTAGAACATTTATGCCACAACTTAAGACTGAAGGTAAAAGTAGCCTGCAAACTTCCCCTCCACATTGATTTTCACTTTCGTAGCATGAAAACGCGAGTCTCTGCTTGTATTCTGTGTATTACAGTATCAGTACGACAGTTTGGGTGTTCAAAAATTTCGGAACCTTTCTCCAGAGCTAAAATGTTAGGTTCCCTCTTCATTCATGGTATAAACTGGTATTTGCCACACCTTGGTGTTCTTCTTTTGGTCATCAGTAAGACTGAGATCTGAATCATCTTCTTTAAATGTGTTGATGAATGTTTTAGCACCCATCATTATAAGCCTCTCAATCATGAACAGCTGGTAGTTATTCTCAATCACGGGCTCAAAGATGTGGCTATAGTTCCACGAATACGCCAATTTGTATCTGCATATATATGCACGGTCAGAAACAAGGCCAGCAAGAACTTTGTAAGACAAATAAAGTTCGACAAATTTAACCCCTTGAACAGTTCTTTCAGAGCCAAAAGGACCTTCAAGTTAATGACAGCACAATCAGGAAAAAATAGTCATAAATATATTTTAAATTTATTATTATTAATGTGAGGGGGGAGACTTCGTCTGTGTAAGTTTATCTTACATTGTTGGTCCCAAACCCGGATAAAGGAGGGCGTCACGTAGTCGACAACCGGCACTCCTATTTTACGTCGAATCCTTATGATAATGAACCCTGAACGAAATTGTGTTAAAGCTAGGTCGTTACCCGTAAGTGGCGCGCTGTGTGGCTCGAGCATAGTGATAAATGAGCAAGGGTCGTCGTATCTCCATCGGCGTCCGAATGCAGTGTTAAATGAGCAAGGGGGCCATAGAAACTTCTTTTTGAACGACTCCACTCAAAGTTATCATCTGCTCCTATCAACTTTACACAAGACACGCAAAAGAAGTACTTTAACCTTATTAGACAAGGGAGGGTGAAGAAGCTAGGACAAGAGGGTAGAGTTAAAGAGAGTAGAATGCGTTTAGGAACGTGGAATATAGGAATCTGCACAGGAAAATCTATGGAAGTAGTGGAAGTTATAATGAGGAGAAAGATAAGTTTTATGTGCCTCCAAGAAACTAAGTGGGTTGGTCTTAAGGCAAAGGATCTCGAAAACTCAGATTTTAAACTTTGGTATTCGGGCACAAATAGAATGAGAAATGGTGCTGGCATCATCGTGGACAAGACCTTGACACAAGATGTTGTAGATGTCAAGAGGGTAGGAGAAAGAATAATGGCAATCAAGATTAGGACAAGAACTCATCAATGTGATTAGTGCGTACGCACCTCAAGTAGGGATGGATATGCGTTTGAAGGAGAAATTTTGGGAAGACCTTGGAGACTTGGTGCAAGGAATCGCTCAAACGGAGAATGTATTTATAGGAGGAGATTTAAATGGACACGTGGGCAAGGAGACAGGCAACTACGGAGGTTTTCATGGTGGCCATGGTTTTGGGGAGAGAAACGAGGATGGGGTAGCTGTTGAAAAACACTCCTAGATCTTGTTCTTTGATGTAACCAACGGTAATAGACTAAACTTTGGCAAATATTAGAAAACTTAGAAACACACAAGAATTATACTGGTTCGGCAGAACTTTTGCCTACATCCAGTTGTGATTTCTCTAGGTAGAGAAATCACCGCTTCTTTGATTAATAATAGAGATTACAGAACTTTTGCAAACCCTAGAACTAATCCCAAACCTCTCGGCTGTCTCTGGCTGTTTTCTCCCTTAAATTCTAAAGCTTGCCGCACCCTATTTATAGGCATAGGGTGCAGATTTACATGTCCTTTACAGATTATAATTCCTATTCTAAGTGGAATAGGAAATTAGACTTCCTTTCCAATTCCAAATAGACTTCTAGGTTTCCTAATCTAACTTGAATAAGGAAACTAAGATTCTTTCCTAGCCCTTTTAGGAAAGGAATCGGTGCACCTAAACAGAAAAGGACACTAATTTGACGAGCCAAACCTAACAATCTCCACCTTGGTGAGTCAAACCAAGTCTTGATCGTTGCACCCCAGAGTATCTTTGAACCTTCTTGAAGCAGCTCTGGAAATCTTCAAGAGTCTTCACCTTGGCAATCTTCTTCTTGCCTTATTGCACCTCAAGTGAGGAGGTGCTCCTCTTTAATCAATCAACGAGATTGATCAAGTTCAAGCAATGCTTGAACTTCTTGGCCGGCACTGTCTTTGTAAGGAAATCTGCGGCATTATCATCCGTATGAACCTTTTCAATCCAAATTTCCTTAGACTCCACCCAATCTCTGATTCTGTGATACCTTGCCTCAATGTGCTTTGATCTTCCAGAAAAAACCTGATTCTTTGCCAAATGAATGGCACTTTGACTATCACACTTAAGCTTCACACAATCTTGAGTGATTCCCATTTGACTTACCAAGCCACTAAGCCAAATTGCTTCCTTTCCAGCTTCGGCCAATGCAATATACTCTGCCTCTGTGGTCGACAAAGCTGTAATTGGTTGCAGTAGTGCCCTCCAACTGATTGGTCCTCCTGCGCATGTAAACACATAACCAGAAGTTGACCTTCTCTTATCCAAGTCCCCTGCATAATCGGCATCCACATATCCTAACACACCTGCATTTTCTTTTTGCTTCTCAAACATAATCCTCTGTCGCCAAGAACCCTTCAAATAACGCAAAATCCACTTGACTGCATCCCAATGTTGCTTTCCTGGATTTGCCATGTATCTGGAAACGACACTGATTGCTTGAGCTATGTCGGGACGTGTGCATACCATTGCATACATGAGGCAGCCCACGGCATTAGCATAAGGCACCTTCTCCATTACTTGTTGCTCTTCCTCGGACTTAGGACACTGTTGCCCACTTAACTTAAGATGAGCCGCCAAAGGAGTCGAAACTACCTTTGCTTCTTGCATGTAGAACTTCTCAAGAACCTTCTGAATATACTTGGCTTGTGATATCCAGATCCTTCCAGCGGTCCTATCTCTCTGAATTTCCATGCCAAGGATCTTCTGTGCAGCACCTAGATCCTTCATGTCGAACTCCTCGCTCAACATCTTCTTCAAGTCTTGAATTCTAGACTTGTCTTGACAAGCAATTAGCATGTCATCCACATATAGTAATAGCAATATGATCATCCCATCTTGGAACACATGATAGTACACGCAACAATCATATAAACATCTTCTAAAATTGATTTTCAGCATGAATGAATCAAACCTCTTGTACCACTGTCTTGGAGACTGTTTCAGGCCATATAGGGACTTCTTTAGCTGACATACTAGGTTCTCTTTCCCATATTCAACAAACCCTTCTGGTTGAGCCATGAAAATCATCTCCTCTAGATCCCCGTGAAGAAACGCTGTCTTCACATCCATCTGCTCAATCTCCATGTCATGCTGAGCTGCCATTGCTAAAAGCAATCTGATAGAAGTATGCTTGACTACAGGTGAAAAGATCTCATCATAATCCACCCCTTCCTTTTGTGAGTACCCCTTAGCCACAAGCCTCGCTTTGAACCTCACAGCATCTTGTTCATGTAGTCCTTCCTTTTTCCTAAATACCCACTTGCATCCAACTAGCTTTCTGTCTTTGGGCTTAGGAACCAACTCCCAAACAGAGTTCTTATAAAGAGACTCCATTTCTTCTGTCATAGCACTTATCCAACTATCTCGCTCATCACTTGCTATAGCTTCTCGATAAGTAGTTGGATCTCCTTGACTAATGTTAAGAGCATAATTAACTTCGTCCTGGTCAAACCCAAATCTGTCAGGTTTCTTCTTGTTTCGCTTAGGTTTGTCCAGTGCTATGCATCTCTGGAATGCAGGTGGATTGTTGGTTGGAGTTCGAACCCTTTGGGATGTCTGGCCGATGAAAGTGCCTTCAATCTGCCCTGTTTCTTGCTCCACCTGATTCCTAACTGGTGAACAATGCTGATGCTCTTCTTCTTCCTCAAAACCATCAGATTCGGCCTCTTGCTCAATTTGCTCCACCTGAGCTTCTTCTTCATCTGAACTGATTAACGGAATCTTTGTTGCTTCAATTTCAGCATCGTCCTTCTTCTCCCTACTGCTCTCGACTTTATTCAGAGGCATGGTTGTCTCATCAAAGACAACATCTCGGCTGACAACCTTTTTCTTGTTGTTGAAATCCCAAAGCTTGAAACCTTTAACTCCTTTCTCAAAACCTAAGAATATGCAATGTATAGACTTTGGTTTGAGCTTGGACCTTTCATCACTTGGAATATGTGCAAAAGCACTACAGCCGAATACCCTGAGCTTGGAATAATCCACTGGCTTCTCAGACCATACCTCTTCTGCACTCTTAAAACCGAGAACTGTAGATGGTGACCTGTTAATCAAATAACTTGCATGATTAACAGCCTCTGCCCAGAAACTATCGGGCAATCCTGCATGAAATCGCATGCTCCTCTCTCTCTCCATGAGAGTTCGGTTCATTCTCTCAGCAGCTCCATTTTGCTGGGGATTCTTCTTTACTGTGAAGTGCCTTGTGATGCCTTCCTGCTTGCAGTAATTGGTGAACTCATTACTTGTATATTCACCTCCATTGTCACTTCTTAGGTACTTGATCTTCCTTCCAGTTTGATTCTCGGTTTCTATTTTCCATTCCTTGAACTTTGCAAAAACCTCGGATTTCTGCTTCATGAAATAAACCCAAACCTTCCTAGAAAAATCATCCATGAAAGTAACAAAATACCTGGCTCCACCATTTGATTTAGTTGGTGCAGGGCCCCAAACATCTGAGTGAATATAGCTGAGTTGCTCCTTGCTTCGGTTATCTGCACTGCTACTTGCGAATGATACCTTTCTTTGCTTCCCGAGAACACAGTATTCACAAAAGTCCAGTTTGCAAGATGACACGCCTTCCAACAGGCCTTGCTTGTGTAATTCTTGCAATCCCTTCTGGCTTATGTGACCGAGCCTATGATGCCATAGTTCTGTCTTGTCTTCTGTACTTTGATTTACAGAAACAGCTGCTCTCCCGACTATAGTGGTCCCAATCAACTTATACAACTTATTGGGTTGTAGGTCACCCTGCATTACCACTAGCGATCCTTTGGTTACCCTGAGTCTTCCTTTTTTAGACTTGTACCCATAACCGGCCTCATCTAAAGTACCCAAGGAAATCAAATTCTTTCTTAGTCTAGGGACATACCTAACGTTCCCCAAAGCTCGTATCATCCCATCGAACATTCTGATTCGAACAGTGCCGATTCCTCTTACAGGACATGAAGAATCGTCTCCCATTAAAACTTCCCCGCTGCTGACTTCTTTGTAAGTATCGAACCATTCTCTTACTGCACACATATGAAAGGTGCATCCGGTATCCAAAATCCAATTTGCGAAAGCTTTGGAGCCTGATGTTACTGAAAGAAGTTCCCCGTCACTCTCATGCTCGGTGACTGCACTAGCTGATCCTGAGCTTCCTTCCATCTTAGCTTTCTTATCTTTCCAAATCTTGCAGTTCCTCTTCCAATGATTGGTTGAACCACATTCGAAGCAACCTTCCTTCTTTTCCTTTTTCTTCTTGGATTTTGACCTACCTCTGTTGCTGTTTTTCTCTTCCCTCGTCTTTTCCCGCCCCCTCTCCTTGCCTTTGACATAAAGGCCTTGAGAGCTTTCAGTTATATCATCCAGTTTAGCATATGACTGAAGAGCTTGAATTACGTCTTCAAGCTTCAGGGACTCTTTTCCAAACATTAGAGTTGTTCGAAAATGCTTGAAAGATGAAGGTAGAGACCTCAGCAGGATGATAGCCATATCATCATCTTTGTAAGTTTCTTCGACCTTTTGAAGATTAGCTATGCAATTCTGGAATCTGCATACGTGATCTTCAATATCACCTCCTTCTTCTAGTCGAAGTCCGAATAGTTCATCCTTTAGAAAAAGTTTATTGGACACGGTTTTGCCCATATAAACATTCTCCAACTTTTCCCATGCTTCTTGGGCAGTCATCTTTTCGGTGATGTGTGACCGAACTGATCTTGTGAGATGGATCTCGATGGAACTCTTGGCTTTCTTGAGAACCTTAATCCATGCTGCTTCTGTCATGTTTGCCGGCTTCTCACCATTGAGTGCATCATCCAAATCTTGCTGTATCAGTACGTTCTTCATCATCCTTTGCCAATCCGTAAAGTCATCCTTGCCGTCAAAGGGCTTTAACGCAGGTCCTTGATCCGCATTCATCTTCCCTTTTGACATCGTAGAACACCTTGAACTTAGCTCTGATACCAATTGTTGAAAAACACTCCTAGATCTTGTTCTTTGATGTAACCAACGGTAATAGACTAAACTTTGGCAAATATTAGAAAACTTAGAAACACACAAGAATTATACTGGTTCGGCAGAACTTTTGCCTACATCCAGTTGTGATTTCTCTAGGTAGAGAAATCACCGCTTCTTTGATTAATAATAGAGATTACAGAACTTTTGCAAACCCTAGAACTAATCCCAAACCTCTCGGCTGTCTCTGGCTGTTTTCTCCCTTAAATTCTAAAGCTTGCCGCACCCTATTTATAGGCATAGGGTGCAGATTTACATGTCCTTTACAGATTATAATTCCTATTCTAAGTGGAATAGGAAATTAGACTTCCTTTCCAATTCCAAATAGACTTCTAGGTTTCCTAATCTAACTTGAATAAGGAAACTAAGATTCTTTCCTAGCCCTTTTAGGAAAGGAATCGGTGCACCTAAACAGAAAAGGACACTAATTTGACGAGCCAAACCTAACAGTAGCCATCTTGGATTTTGCAATGGCATACGATCTCTTCTTAGCCAACACCTTCTTTAAGAAGAGGGAAGAACATGTGATCACCTACAAGAGTGGGTCGTCAAAAACACAAATAGATTTTCTTTTAATGAGGATGGGGGATCGTATAACTTGTAAGGATTGCAAAGTTATACCGGGAGAGAGCTTGGCTAATCAACATCGCTTGTTGGTGATGATGTACATATCAAAAGAGGGGAAAAAGAACAAGATCTTGAAGTGCCCAAGGACTAGATGGTGGAATCTAAAAGGAGAAAAACAAGTCATTTTCAAAGAGAGTAAATCACCCAATGGGTTTGGGATAGAGAGGGGGAAGCTAGCTAAATGTGGGATTCCATGTCTAGTTGTATCCGAAAAGTAGCAAAACAGTTATTAGGAGAGTCCAAAGGCTTTGGTCCACACCAAAAGGAATTTTAGTGGTGGAAGGAGAAGATATAGACAAAGGTTAAGGCTAAGAATGAATGTTGTAAAGCCTTATACAAGGATAGGACCGATGAGAACGGTGAAAGGCATAGAATAGCAAAGAAAGCAAAGAAAGCTGTGAAAGAAGCTAAGCTAGTGGCTTTTGACGATATGTATAAGCAACTAGATACCAAAGAAGGAGAGTTGGATATCCATAAACTAGCTAGAGCAAGGGAAAATAAGACAAAGGACCTAAACAAACTGAGGTGCATCAAGGATGAGAATGGAAAGGTTCTTGCTACAGAGAACGCGGTCAAAGATAAATGGAAAGGTTATTTTCATAATCTTTTCAACGAAGGACATGAAAGGAGTACTTCTTTGGGGGAGTTAAGGAACTCAGAAGAGTGTAGAAACTACTCCTTTTACCGCCAAATTAGGAAGGAATAACTGGTTGTAGCTTTGAAAAAGATGAAGCACAGAAAAGCAGTGCGCCCAGATGATATACTGATCACTGTTCTAAAAATCCCCGCCAAGCGCCGACTAGACGCTAGGCGGCTGGTCACCGTCATGATTAATGCCTAGGCGTTTGAAAATTAAGAAATGGCGCCTAGATCAGCTGAGCCATGCACCTAGATCGCCTAGGCACCGGCCTAACCCGCCCAGACCCACCTAGGCATCTGCCTAGGTTGCGACTCACTTAGACAGAAAATAGATAACTTTCAATTTGCATTTAATTTTTTTTCAATAAATTGTAAGAGACTTGTTGAATACTTAAATGAGCATACACTATATGTTTGTTCCCCATATTTTCATTATGCTCCAATACTTCATAATACATATGTCATTCTATTTTGTAGTTTATGATGAAATTATAATATTTTATTTATGATGAAATTATATATATTTTAAGTATAAACACACTTATTTACACGAAATACAATGGATTTACTTAAATCCTCTTAATCTGCCTAGGCGGCCGCCCCCGACTAGCGCCTAGCGTCTTTTAGAATCTTGATACCGATCAGAGTGTGGAAAGTCTTGGGAGAGACAGGTAGAGCATGGCTCACAGACCCTTTCAATAGGATTTTGAAAACGAAGAAGATGCCAAATGAGTGGCGAAAGAGCACTTTGGTGCCTATCCACAAGAATAAAGGCGACGTACAAAATTCCATGAACTATAGGGGTATTAAGTTAATGAGTCATACAATGAAGCTTTGGGAGAGAGTAATTGAGCATAGACTGAGGCAAAAGACACGGGTCTCGGACAAACAATTCGGGTTCATGCCAGGGCGCTCTACCATGGAGGCAATCTATCTCTCACGAAGATTGATGGAAAGATATAGATATATGAAAAAGGACTTGCACATGGTCTTTATAGATTTGGAAAAAGCGTATGATATGGTCCTACGAGACATTCTTTGGAGGATTTTAGAGAAGAAAGAAGTACGAATAGCATATATCAACGCTATAAAGGATATGTATGATGGAGTAAGGACTGCCGTAAGAACTCATGAAGGACAAATCGAAAGCTTCCCCATAACTGTAGGGTTACATCAAGGATCATCTTTAAGTCCTTACCTTTTTGCATTGGTAATTGATGAGTTAACAGGACATATTCAAGATCATATTCCTTGGTGTATGCTTTTCGCAGATGATATAGTGTTGATAGATGAAACTCAGGAAGGAGTAAATGTGAAGCTTAACCTTTGGAGAGAAGTGTTGGATTCTAAAGGTCTTCGCCTAAGTCGATCAAAGACAGAGTATATGGAGTGCAAATTCAATGCAAACGGAGGCTCAAATGAGTTAGGGGGTGAGGATTCGAGACCATGAAGTACCAAAAAGCGACCGCTTTCGCTACCTAGGATTTATCTTGCAAAAGAACGGAGAATTAGATGGAGTCCTCAACCATAGAATACAAGTTGGATGGATGAAGTGGAAGAGTGCATTCGGAGTGTTGTGTAATCGTCGTATGCCACTGAAGCTCAAGGAAAAATTTTATAGGACGACAATAAGGCTGGCACTGCTTTATAGCACGAAATGTTGGGCAGTGAAGCATCAACAAGTACATAAAAAGGGTGTGGCGGAGATGAGAATGTTTCGTTGGATGTGTGGGCACACATGAAAGTATAAGATTGATAGGAGCATATTTATGCGACTTAGTTAGCTTGTTTCTTAGCATTTATGTAGTTAATTTCTAGTTATTACAATGTTTTAAGCTATTTTCGTGTGTTTGTAGGTCCAAAGAACTAAAGTGGCAAGAAAGTGCATTTTGGAGTAGTTTTGGGCTTGGAATGGTTAGCACATACATGGAGCAATGTGGATGGACGAAATTAAAGACCAAAAGAGGCTAGGAATGTGCTAAAGAGATGAAAGAAATAAATTCAAGACAGAAGATAAGGAAGCTCAGCAAGAAAGAAGGAAAGTTAGCCAAGTTTCCTTATTTTGTCATTAACCTTTTCCTAATCCTACTCCACCTAGGTTCCAGCTGCAAAGAGGATCCCTAAATATATTAGGACACTTAAATACCTGATTCTAGAAGACCTAATCTCATACCTAAAGGGAGCCGCACCTATCCCTTCTAGAATCCCTTGCCTTGCCGTGCAATCCACCTTCCTTTTCCCTCTAGGATCCTGCCGCATCTTCTTTCCCTTTTCTTTTGGGATTCTGATTTTTACTTAGCCTTTTTCCTTGAGGATTTGGTGTACAAATCCTTCTCCCAATTAATTAGGCCTTGCCTTCCCTTGCCCTATAAATTCAAGCCTTTGCCGCAGCCTTCCATACAATCCACCACCACAATACACAATCCATCCCTAACCATAATTCAAACCACCACTGAACCATCATTGTTAAAGAAAGTTACAAACATGGATGGAAGTTTGATATGCTCTTTGGTTTATGCTTGGTTGTAGTTGTCGTTTGCCAATTCACATGTAATCAAAAAGGAAAAAAATCAGTTTTTGTAACATGCTTGAAAGGAGGAACTCAAACTTACGCTACAACCTTGAGAGACTTGAGCCTAAACTTTGTTTGGAGAGTTATTAATCTATGATGTTTTTGTTTTCTAAAGTCGTTGCATGATCTCATTATTCTTTACTTGGTTGCTATTTAGAAGGCGTTTTATCATTTTAGTTCCAAATACTAGAACTCATGCCTGTTTTATTCAAAGCATAACATTGATTAGCATAACACATAACAAGATGAAGTCGTTCAGTTAAACCAGAGCCAAAAAGTTGTACCCCTTGCATATGTATTGTAGGTTTAACCCATTTGAGCCTTAATTAGCGTAGGTTCTTTGTTAGCCCACATTATCCCTACCTAGCCGAGAATAGGACTATCCATACCCTTGTTCTTAAAGAATAGTGGAGCATGACTTAGAGGGAATTCCTTTTGATTGACATTATGCAGAAAAACAAGTGTGGGGGAAGGGTTTTTCAAAGTGTGTGTTTTGTGTGCCAAAGAAATAGGGAACAGGTAGAAAAGAAAAAAAAAGGAAAGAAAAAAAATTCGTAGAAAAAGAAAAGAAAAAAAAGAAAAGTTGTGAACAGAAAAAAAAAAGTTGAAAAAAAAGTGAGAATGAACTTACAAGTGTGGTTGTTGAAGAAAGGGTCCAAAAGTTTGAATCCGGCCCTAAGTGTTGCATGAATCTTCCCTTGTGTTTAAAGTTGATTTTTGCATTCAAAAGTGAATTCTAAGTGTCAATTTCATTACTTTGCTTACTATCGTTTTAAGAACTTTTGTTTATCCTTAACCTTTCTTTGTTAGCCAATTCCCTTAACCCCATTACAACCCGTATACTTCTTGAGTGTTGTGTGTTTCAATATGTGGAGGTTGGAATTGGTATGAGCATATGGTATCTCTGGTTCTCGCGTCTAAGTAGTGGCATTCCGTTCATGAGATCATATATATACATGTTAGATTAATAATTCCTGAAAATGCTTTCTTTGTTATAAACTTATGTGAGTGCTAGTCTACATGTTTACATCAATCTTCTCACATATACCTAGTATGGGGAGTGTAGTCAGAAAATTTGTGTAAAAATAGAGAGTATCTTGTGAGGAATTGAGTGAATTCTCTAAGGCATGTTACTACGTTCAAAACATTGTTTTAATTGATTAAATGCGAGCTAGTGAGTGGTGACTTTTATTAAGTATGTGCTCAAGGGTAAGGATAACTAAAATCTATGGGAATAATGATTTTTAACATGTCATGTTGCATTGGAAATCCCTAATGTTGGAAGGTCTAGGTTGTGTTTTGTTTGTTTTGTTTTGCTCGAAGACTAGCAAAAGCTAAGTGTGGGGGAATTTGATAGGAGCATATTTATGCGACTTAGTTAGCTTGTTTATTGGCATTTATGTAGTTAATTTCTAGTTATTACAATGTTTTAAGCTATTTTCGTGTGTTTGTAGATTCAAAAGGCTAAAGTGGTAAGAAAGTGCATTTTGGTGCATTTTGGAGCAATTTTGGGCTTGGAATGATTAGCACATGCATGGAGCAATGTGGATGAACGAAATTGAAGACCAAAAGAGGCTAGGAATGTGCTAAAAAGATGAAAGAAATAAATTCAAGACAAAGAAGATAAGGAAGTTCAGCAAGAAAAAAGGAAAGTTAGCCAAGTTTCCTTATTTGGTCCTTAACCTTTTCCTAATCCTACTCCACCTAGGTTCCAGCTGCAAGGAGGATCCCTAAATATATTAGGACACTTAAATACCTGAAACTAGAAGACCTAATCCCATTCCTAAAGGGAGCCGCACCTATCCCTTCTAGAATCCCTTGCCTTGTTGTGCAATCCACCTTCCCTTTCCGTCTAGGATCCTGCCGCATCTTCTTTCCCTTTTCCTTTGGGATTCTAATTTTTACTTAGCCTTTTTCCTTGAGGATTTTACAAATCCTTCTCCCAATTAATTAGGCCTTGCCTTCCCTTGCCCTATAAATTCAAGCCTTTGCCGCAACCTTCCATACAATCCACCACCACAATACACAATCCATCCCTGACCATAATTCAAACCACCACTCAACCATCACACACACCCTTGTGCCGCAGCAAAGAAGGAAGGAGAAGGAGACCCTTGAGCCTTCTAGATGTAATCCATCTTTTGTTTTCAATGTTTAAATTTAATTATATTTGTTTAATTGCGAACATGAGGAGCTAAACTCGTTTTAGCTAGAGGAGAATTCAAAGCCATTAACATATATGTGATATGAGTTGATTACTTCCAGTTATTATTTCATAAATCGTGAATGCAATTTGCTTAACTGCTTGATTGATAACTTATTCTTGTATGTTGATTAAGAGGGCCCGCTTAGTTTGCATGCATGAATTTGATGCTAAAATATAAGGGATTTTCACCTAATCGTTATGAACTTATATTTGCAAGTAGTGGAAGTCGCTAGTCACGATCGTGTTAAGTAAATTCCTGGCAGGAGTATCATGTTGTTCATAGTTACGAATGCCTTGTCAATGCTTATGATTTTCATAGAGCTTAATGATATTTTGATATGTATCTCTATTATGTTGTTCATGTAGGGAACTTGAGAAGAATAATTTGGTTGCCATGCGATGTCCAATTCAATGAATTTAGGAAAATCTGAAGGTTAATTAGTGTTGTTCACGGTTAATCTGGGGCATTGTCATTCATGGTTTATCGGAAGAATAATTGGAAATCGATTCGTATGCATATGTGTCATGTGTAGATAAGGACCCTCTAGCTAGCCAATCACCCATTCATTCACCCAATTTCGTCCAATCTTGTTTAGTGTTTTTAATCTGTTTGTTTTTACTTTAAATTCGTCAAAAACTAATCCCTCCTTTTATAATTCGTGTCTTTTAGTTAGAATATGTCTAAACTTGTTTCTTTTAGTGTTTTGAGTCAAGTTAAGTTAGAATTTCGTCCAAACATCTCCTTAGTGTTTGTTTTGAGTCAATTTGATATTTAATTTAGTTTTCTTTCTTTGATTTCAGGTACTAGAGAAACAAGACATGACAATTGCTAATCTTCAAGCTCAAATAGCGAATCTCACTTCTCTGACGTCACAGTATATTGAAAGGACCACGATGCAAAGAGCCCCTACATTTGATGTGTCCTATACGCAAGGATATCAAGCTAATCAACGTCCACAAAGAGGTTGGGAGAGCATCAATACCTGGGGTTATCAAGCCATAATCAATCAAGGAACGACTTGTTTTCCAACACCTACAATTCAGAATGGAGCAATCATTCAAATTCTATGTGGTGGGAACCTCAACAAGTTCAACACGAAGGATATTGGCAGCCATTTGAGGAGTTATATTCAGGGCCTATGCAGCCCCTGCACCAATTCCAACCAAATTTAGGTTCGTCAATGGATTATGATCAAATTCTTAACACACTAATTTCTTTGACGCATGACCTACAAAATCAAGCCAAGGAGTTGGGCGAATTGAAGAATCAAATGGGAGAGATCGCATAAATCATGGGACAAATTCAAGAACAAAGTGAACTCTCCAACTCAACTATTGAAAATTCAACGGGACATTTTGAAATCGCTGAAGCTACCACCTTGGAAAGTGGCATGAAGGTTGGAGATGAACCCAAAACGTCCAAACCAAGCCAAAACATGGATGAACAGCTGCTGTTCGAGGAAGAGGAGGATGACAAGGCCACGACAAGGGAAGAACCACCCTTGCCGCAGCCTATCCTTGATCCACCACCCTTGCCGCATCTTCGAAACCTTTCCTAAGATTCAAGAAAAAAAAGTGGATGAGGAATATCTAGCACCAATCAAGAATGATGTATTTAGACCCACCATCAAAGATGGAATTGGGGTGGATCACAAGGGACACGCCACTGCCCTAAAAATACCCAATTTGGCCGAATGTACCATTCCTGGAACTTTCAACGTGGTGTTTGTCCGTGAGTTCTTGTTGGAGCACACAGGTAAGCCACCTCCCCTAATTTCAATTTCTTTTTATACTAACATGTTAATAATTCAGGGACCCACATTAGAATTTAAACCATTACCGGATCATTTCAAGTATCACCTTCCATTCCAAGATCAATTTCATGTCATGGGACCTAAGGGAGTTTGAATGGAAGTATCGTCCGGCTGGAAGACGTTAAAGCAAGCGGTTCTTGGGAGGCAACCCATGCATTCAAATAAAGAGGACCTAGAAATCTCCGGCTCCATAACCAGATTTGCGTTCTCTAACCCTACTCTTTATTGCTTTTACCTTACCTTTACCTTGCCATTATTGTCGTGTTTGCTAGTTGTTTTGATTGTTTTCTTACGTGTGAGTCAATGCTTGAAACATTGAGGACAATGTTTGGTTTAAGTGTGTGGGGGGGGGGGGGGGGGTAAACAAAGTGTTTTTGCATGAATTTTTTTTCGTGGGATTTTATCACCTATCACTTCTAAAGTTGTTTCTTACCGCTTTTTAAGTGTTTTTAGTGTGTTTTGAAGTGTTTCAATGTGTTTTGAAAGAAAAATACGAAAATTTGAAAAACAATTCGAAAAATTATTTTGAAAACCCCAAAAAGAATCGTTTTAGAGTCATTTTTGTGTGTTTGTGTCTTAGGATACCTTCCAACACAATGACGAGGATTTGGTTTTTAATTGCATGACTGTTAAACAAAGTTACAAACATGGATGGAAGTTTGATATGCTCTTTGGTTTATGCTTGGTTTTAGTTGTCGTTTACGAATTCACATGTAATCAAAAGACTTAAGAGTACTGGGATCTAACGGAAGATGTGCACAGAACCGAACGCAGTGGCGTTCTAGGATTCATATAGCTGACCCCACTTAGTGGGAAAAGACTTTGTTGTTGTAATATGAGGGGGGAGGATTTGAAAGTATTACAATATGGGCCAGCTCCTTGGCATACCATGTAGAATTATCAGAGAGACAGGCCGAAGGCCCACTTCCAACAACACCGATATTGTCCCCAACTTAGTAATTACCACTGTTCTAAAAATCCCCGCCTAGCACCGCCTAGGCCCCGTCTAGGCGCTAGGCGGCTGGTCACCGCCCCGATTAATGCCTAGACCGCCTAGGCATCCGCCTAGCTCACCCAGACCTGCTAAGGCGCCCGTCTAGACCGCCTAGACCGCCTAGGCACCCGCCTAGCCCGCCTAGACCCGCCTAGACACCTGCCTAGGTTGCAACTCACTTAGATAAAAAATAGATAACTTTCCTTTTGCGTTTTATTATTTCCAATAAATTGTAAGAGACTTATTGAATACTTAAATAAACACACATTATATGTTTGCTCCTTATGTTTTCATTATGTTCCAATACTTCATAATATAAATGTCATTCTATTTTCTAGTTTATGACGAAATTATGTATATTTTAAGTATAAACAGACACTTGTTTACACGAAATAGAATAGATTTACTTAAATCCGCCTAGTCTGCCTAGTCGCCCGCCTAGGCTCCCCCTAGCCGCCCGCCTAGGCTCCCCCTAGCCGCCCGCCTAGGCTCCGCCTAGCCGCCTAGGAGCTAGGCCCTATCCCGCCGCCCGATTAGCGCCTTTTAGAACCTTGGTAATTACCACCTGAACAATCCATCAGTTGTGGGGTTTTATCAAGTTGGGGACACTATTGGTGTTGTTGGAAGTGGGCCTTCAGCCTGTCTCTAATAATTTTACATGGTATCAGAGTCAGGGAGCGGGCCTAAACTGTACTGCCACGTAAATGGGTGGGTCCCCTTGGCCCCGCGCGATGATGGTGCGTCCCTTGAACAGTTCTTTCATAGCCAAAAGGACCTTCAAGTTCATGACAGCACAATCAGAACAAATAGTCATATATATATATATTTTTTTTTTAATTTATTATTATTAATGTGAGGTGGGGAGGATTCGAAACTATTACAATAATTTAGGGAGTGGGGAGTTTCGAAACTAGGACACATGGGTGGAAACCCTATACACTAGGCTATTAGACCACATACAAATTGAAATTCCATATGCAAAACTAGAACAGTGACAGGAGATTAACGTGAAGTTTGTTAGACAAAGAGCATTAGATCACTTCAGAGATCATAACGCATGCGCAGATCAAACGCATTATTCTTTCGGACATGAATGTTCAAAACTCCACTATCAAATAATATTAAGAATGAGGATATCCGAGGTAAAGTAGGAGTAGCTGAAATTGAAGGAAAGATGAGAGAAAATCGGTTACGATGGTTCGGACATGTGCAAAGAAGGCCTATTGACGCTCCGGTTAGAAGATGTGACCACGGGACAGAGGTCCAGGGCCGAAAGGGTAGAGGAAGACCTGGGAAAACGTTGGAAGAGACTCTAAGAAAAGACTTAGAGTACTTGGATCTAACAGAGGACATGACACAGAACCGAGTGCAATGACGTTCTAGGATTCATATAGCCGACCCCACTTAGTCGGAAAAGGCTTTGTTGTTGTTGTTGTATACAAATGCTTTTTGGCTCGACTACTTCAGTATTAGCTAATCCATAAGATCTTTCCAAATACATTGTACTTATTAAACCTGAACCCTACACATTTTCTGCCAATGGTACTTCGACTTCATAGCAAACTTAGTAGTAACAAAGGGATTAAGTTAAACCATAACTAGCCAGAAGAAATAACTGACGGTCTGACAAAAACAGTTCGTTTAAGCACATTGAACACATGTTTTCATCTCTAAAGTAGATGGTGAACAGAACCTGAACATGCCTGAAAAGGACTTACCTGACTGAGAGAGGTGAAAAAAATCCCCGTGTCCTCTCATTTGAAGCAATATAAAGAGTTCGTCCAGATGGGACCCATTTTTCAATTCTGCGGAGAATAAACTCTGGGTGAGTATCCCTATCCACATGAGGATGCAGGGTCCTGCTGACGCCAAACCTGTCCTTCCTGGTCTTTAAAATATCACCACGACGAACATGAATGGCATCATAATCACCAAGGAGTTCTTTAATCTGTGGAAATGGTTTGGTTAAAGTCGGTAACAGCACTGAGATGCAGATGAAATAATTCAAGGGGCAACAGAAGGGCCTAGGATAATTCTGCAGTATAATTCATTCTTATCTTCTTTCTTACAAGTCAAAATCCTATCCCAAATTTATTAATATGCTACATGTAACAAATTTCAAAACATAAAACGATAAAAATTCAAACCTGTCCTTAAATGTTAACAAAATAAAAATAATTAGTGTGTGATTAGGGTGGCCAATGCACAATTGAGTCAGCGATCACATATATGGAGACATGGGAAAAATCAAAACTTTGAGGGTTGCCAACAACATCTCCAGTTTTAGTTATAATAACTTACTGTGGAATATGTTTATAGATGGCGCATATATATATATACACACACCAGACTTGTATTAAATAACCAAACAGATGAAAGAGCAACTGTACACAATAGTCAGACAAGGAATTTATACTTGGTGGGATGAACTATAATACATACCTCATCAGCTGCATTTCTTAACTTCTTTGCCACCATTGAGGGGAGAAAGGAGTGAGGCAAAATTATAATACTACGATTTTTTCGATCCTTGCACTCCATAAACCTATATGGCTGCCATTATGAACTCAAACAACCAAAATTGACAATCTAATATTCATGAACCTCAACTAAAGACATATCTTGGTTATTTCTTAACTAAAAGAAATACACAACATTCTATTTCAAAAACTTGAATAGAGACTTGCAAAACATTCAACCAAGTGAAACCGATATTCACGTCTAGGCATTGGAACTCAGTTGTTTTTCAGTCAAGAAACTCGGAAATTAATACAACTAGAGGTGTCAAGTAACAACCAGTATTTTGAATGGCGTTTCTGAGGCGCAGGTCAAAACAAGTTATCAGTAAATCGTCTCAGGCGTTGTGCTGTATAGCAGATTGCAGAGCGCGAGGCACTGCAACTTGCACAGTCTGCAATGGCAGCTGACGTAAAACCCATGCAAAGAAGACAGTGAAACCAATGCCGTTTTTGTTTTCCTTGCGTTACTGTTATTAAGGCTCTACAACACCATGTTCTTAAGTGATTTGGGTTCCCTTATGAAACAAACCGTTTCATTTATATGCTGAGTTTATAAACCAAAACTCTGCATGCTGGATTTCAGCAAAACAGTTGCAGTTTTTGTTTATTCCCTATAGATCCCCCAACAGCTTCTTCTTCCCCCACAACTCAGCCCCAAATCAAATTTTCAAAACCATGATTTCTTCCCAAAGACACAAACCAGCCTCCTAAGGCTGCATCCCCTGAACCACTCTCTAGTTCTCTTTTCTATTTGGCGCTCTCTTTTTTATTATTGATATTACATAAAAACTTTTGAATAAAATAATTCATGTCTCGAGGAAGCCTCGCTTTCTGGAACAAAACGGCCTTGCTTCACCTTTGAAAAATTTGCTAACAGAAGGCTATGGAACCGAAGACCTACAGATGCTCCGATTAGAAAATGCGATTATGAGACAGAAGCTCAAGGCAAAAGGGGTAGAGGAAGACCCAGGAAAAGTGACTTTAAGAAAAGACATGGAGTACTTGGAGCTAACGGAAGACGGCACAAAACGGAGCGCAATGACATTCTAGGATTCAAACAACCGACCCCACTTAGTGGGATATGGCTTTGTTGTTGTAAGAGGCTATGGATATCAAAAACCTAACAACTTTATTTGGGCCATTATGATTTTTAAGTGGAGAAGTTATAATCAAATACCAGAATTAATCTTTCTTCCCAAACTATGCACAACTATTATCTCAACAAGTCAACTGACATCCACACTTTCAACAAAAATAGAGGTTTAATGCTTCATCACCACTGAAGAAGCCAATCTAAAGCTTTTACCAAAAAGGAAAATGAAATAAAATTTTACCATGAAAGAGGGCTTGCAGTTCTGTTTATGATTAAAAGATTTGAGAAACGACTGTTTTCTTTGAGATCAACACGACTAACTCCTTCCACATGGGCAGCTCCTCTCACTTCCAACTTCATACTTGTTTCCACCACCCGATACCACTTTTTTGAATTGTCTAAAATTACGGGTACAGTGCCCGATATGAGATCCATATCATACAAAGAGTCCATGGAACAAGAGTTTGCTGCCCTTCTAACAAATGAAATGAAGCCCCTTCAGATTGTATGCTACATGCATTCTGATAAACCAAACAAGTATTTACAAAAAGGATATTGAGGTAAGTACATATCTGAACCTACACACTTACAGGTGTAATATTTTTTATTATGAGAAGATTGCAAACTTTAACCATGGAAATGGCATGTTTTTCGCAACAAGTAGCAGTAAAACTATTCCACAGCTAAAAGGCATTCTCTTGAAACCCAACTAAAAGGTACAAACTTACCTTTCTTCTGAAATTCCATCATTAGAGTGATGAATGATTGCTTTCTTATTGTGCATTGGGTTGAGACACATTCTCGAAGGCATTACAAAAGTTCTGTTGACAACAACAGTAAATTAATAAACAATGTTGCAAAAAATGTACTGCGTTGGTTCTATTAATTAGGTGGTAAATTTCATGGAAACTACTAGTTTAGGGGTTGCTTAATCACATATTATAAGGAATGCAGTCCACAAAAAGAAATCTGAAATTCCCTGTTACAAAAACAAGAAAATCAAATCTATACGATCTACAAGGTCAAAAACTTGCCAAATCTAAAAAGCTAACCTAGAAGTTCTACCCATTAAACTGGTTCTTATGATATATCATATATTTTTTAGAAGAAACTATAACATTTTATAAAATAGAAAAGCGGAAATACACAGAAGTGGATAAGAAATCCACCAAGAACAAAACAAGAAAATCTCTCAAGAGGATCTGACTAAAAGTAGCAAAACCTCAACCAAAATCACTTTACGGCTGCCAACATATCCCACAGTATGTGAGAAAGAGAGTAATTCTTAAAATCATTCGAAACTGAAGCCCAGAGGACTGCCCAATATCTTACTCTTCCCCATAGATCTGCTACCCCCACACCAGTATAATCCTCAAAAATTCTTTTGTTACGCTCCAACCAAATGTTCCAAAAAACTGCCGACACCAGACAACCCCACAAAGCTTTAGCTTTTCTCCCAATTCCTAGAGCCTCAAAATTGGTGCATAGAAGCTCGAAACAACCCTTTGGAATGACCCAACTAACTCTAACCTCCTGAAACAATTTTCACCACAGTTGAATCGTGTAAGAACAATGGAGAAAAATGTGGTTAACACTCTCCTCCTCAGCTTTACACAAACTGCACCAATGGGGAGAGAAACAAATAAAAGGGCTTCTCATATATCATATATGATCTTCTACAATTTCGTTTCTCCCACATTTCTCCAGCAACCAAACACATCATAAACCCCAAAACAGAAGGAAAAAAAAACTCAACGATTTTATAAACTTACAACATACCTCTGAAGGAACATGGCCTCTTCAAGAGCACACCTAAGGCTTGACTCCTGGTGGCCCAATCCTGCACAAGACTCACAGTGCTTTCCAGGGCAATCAATTTTGTCACCCCAATAGAGGTACTTCTCGTGGCCACTTTGGTGGTTTTGGTTCTTGTACTTGTCTTCAGGCATGCTTTCTAGGATTTTTGGTGAGGATAAATAGAACCCACTAGTGGATATGAGAGAGGAGAAGAGGAAGAGGAGTGCAATGGCAGCTATGCAGATGGAAAGGAATATGATTGGGGAACTGGGTCCTGGTTTGGACTTTTGGGTTCTAGGAAATGCCATTGGAGTTGGCCAATGGCAGAGCCAAGATTGTTAGTTGGGGATGGGCTACACCACCAATCTAAATCCAAGGACTACAGAAATTGTTAGCCTGCACAGAGAAGTGTCAGGAAAAGAATTAGGAAACAAACTAGCACAGCAATGGCACAAATATTTGACAAATATATAAAACTTTAAGACAGATAGTGTTAGGTTTGGCTCGTCAAATTAGTGTCCTTTTCTGTTTAGGTGCACCGATTCCTTTCCTAAAAGGGCTAGGAAAGAATCTTAGTTTCCTTATTCAAGTTAGATTAGGAATCCTAGAAGTCTATTTGGAATTGGAAAGGAAGTCTAATTTCCTATTCCACTTAGAATAGGAATTATAATCTGTAAAGGACATGTAAATCTGCACCCTATGCCTATAAATAGGGTGCGGCAAGCTTTAGAATTAGAGGGAGAAAACAGCCAGAGACAGCCGAGAGGTTTGGGATTAGTTCTAGGGTTTGCAAAAGTTCTGTAATCTCTATTATTAATCAAAGAAGCGGTGATTTCTCTACCTAGAGAAATCACAACTGGACGTAGGCAAAAGTTCTGCCGAACCAGTATAATTCTTGTGTGTTTCTAAGTTTTCTAATATTTGCCAAAGTTTAGTCTATTGTTGTTGGTTACATCAAAGAACAAGATCTAGGGGTGTTTTTCAACAATTGGTATCAGAGCTAAGTTCAAGGTGTTCTACGATGTCAAAAGGGAAGATGAATGCGGATCAAGGACCTGCGTTAAAGCCCTTTGACGGCAAGGATGACTTTACGGATTGGCAAAGGATGATGAAGAACGTACTGATACAGCAAGATTTGGATGATGCACTCAATGGTGAGAAGCCGGCAAACATGACAGAAGCAGCATGGATTAAGGTTCTCAAGAAAGCCAAGAGTTCCATCGAGATCCATCTCACAAGATCAGTTCGGTCACACATCACCGAAAAGATGACTGCCCAAGAAGCATGGGAAAAGTTGGAGAATGTTTATATGGGCAAAACCGTGTCCAATAAACTTTTTCTAAAGGATGAACTATTCGGACTTCGACTAGAAGAAGGAGGTGATATTGAAGATCACGTATGCAGATTCCAGAATTGCATAGCTAATCTTCAAAAGGTCGAAGAAACTTACAAAGATGATGATATGGCTATCATCCTGCTGAGGTCTCTACCTTCATCTTTCAAGCATTTTCGAACAACTCTAATGTTTGGAAAAGAGTCCCTGAAGCTTGAAGACGTAATTCAAGCTCTTCAGTCATATGCTAAACTGGATGATATAACTGAAAGCTCTCAAGGCCTTTATGTCAAAGGCAAGGAGAGGGGGCGGGAAAAGACAAGGGAAGAGAAAAACAGCAACAGAGGTAGGTCAAAATCCAAGAAGAAAAAGGAAAAGAAGGAAGGTTGCTTCGAATGTGGTTCAACCGATCATTGGAAGAGGAACTGCAAGATTTGGAAAGAGAAGAAAGCTAAGATGGAAGGAAGCTCAGGATCAGCTAGTGCAGTCACCGAGCATGAGAGTGACGGGGAACTTCTTTCAGTAACATCAGGCTCCAAAGCTTTCGCAAATTGGATTTTGGATACCGGATGCACCTTTCATATGTGTGCAGTAAGAGAATGGTTCGATACTTACAAAGAAGTCAGCAGCGGGGAAGTTTTAATGGGAGACGATTCTTCATGTCCTGTAAGAGGAATCGGCACTGTTCGAATCAGAATGTTCGATGGGATGATACGAGCTTTGGGGAACGTCAGGTATGTCCCTAGACTAAGAAAGAATTTGATTTCCTTGGGTACTTTAGATGAGGCCGGTTATGGGTACAAGTCTAAAAAAGGAAGACTCAGGGTAACCAAAGGATCGCTAGTGGTAATGCAGGGTGACCTACAACCCAATAAGTTGTATAAGTTGATTGGGACCACTATAGTCGGGAGAGCAGCTGTTTCTGTAAATCAAAGTACAGAAGACAAGACAGAACTATGGCATCATAGGCTCGGTCACATAAGCCAGAAGGGATTGCAAGAATTACACAAGCAAGGCCTGTTGGAAGGCGTGTCATCTTGCAAACTGGACTTTTGTGAATACTGTGTTCTCGGGAAGCAAAGAAAGGTATCATTCGCAAGTAGCAGTGCAGATAACCGAAGCAAGGAGCAACTCAGCTATATTCACTCAGATGTTTGGGGCCCTGCACCAACTAAATCAAATGGTGGAGCCAGGTATTTTGTTACTTTCATGGATGATTTTTCTAGGAAGGTTTGGGTTTATTTCATGAAGCAGAAATCCGAGGTTTTTGCAAAGTTCAAGGAATGGAAAACAGAAACCGAGAATCAAACTGGAAGGAAAATCAAGTACCTAAGAAGTGACAATGGAGGTGAATATACAAGTAATGAGTTCACCAATTACTGCAAGCAGGAAGGCATCACAAGGCACTTCACAGTAAAGAAGAATCCCCAGCAAAATGGAGCTGCTGAGAGAATGAACCGAACTCTCATGGAAAGAGAGAGGAGCATGCGATTTCATGCAGGATTGCCCGATAGTTTTTGGGCAGAGGCTGTTAATCATGCAAGTTATTTGATTAACAGGTCACCATCTACAGTTCTCGGTTTTAAGAGTGCAGAAGAGGTATGGTCTGAGAAGCCAGTGGATTATTCCAAGCTCAGGGTATTCGGCTGTAGTGCTTTTGCACATATTCCAAGTGATGAAAGGTCCAAGCTCAAACCAAAGTCTATACATTGCATATTCTTAGGTTTTGAGAAAGGAGTTAAAGGTTTCAAGCTTTGGGATTTCAACAACAAGAAAAAGGTTGTCAGCCGAGATGTTGTCTTTGATGAGACAACCATGCCTCTGAATAAAGTCGAGAGCAGTAGGGAGAAGAAGGACGATGCTGAAATTGAAGCAACAAAGATTCCGTTAATCAGTTCAGATGAAGAAGAAGCTCAGGTGGAGCAAATTGAGCAAGAGGCCGAATCTGATGGTTTTGAGGAAGAAGAAGAGCATCAGCATTGTTCACCAGTTAGGAATCAGGTGGAGCAAGAAACAGGGCAGATTGAAGGCACTCTCATCGGCCAGACATCCCAAAGGGTTCGAACTCCAACCAACAATCCACCTGCATTCCAGAGATGCATAGCACTGGACAAACCTAAGCGAAACAAGAAGAAACCTGACAAATTTGGGTTTGACCAAGACGAAGTTAATTATGCTCTTAACATTAGTCAAGGAGATCCAACTACTTATCGAGAAGCTATAGCAAGTGATGAGCGAGATAGTTGGATAAGTGCTATGACAGAAGAAATGGAGTCTCTTTACAAGAACTCTGTTTGGGAGTTGGTTCCTAAACCCAAAGATAGAAAGCTAGTTGGATGCAAGTGGGTATTTAGGAAAAAGGAAGGACTACATGAACAAGATGCCGTGAGATTCAAAGCGAGGCTCGTGGCTAAGGGGTACTCACAAAAAGAAGGGGTGGATTACGATGAGATTTTTTCACCTGTAGTCAAGCATACTTCTATCAGATTGCTTTTAGCAATGGCAGCTCAGCATGACATGGAGATTGAGCAGATGGATGTGAAGACAGCGTTTCTTCACGGGGATCTAGAGGAGATGATTTTCATGGCTCAACCAGAAGGGTTTGTTGAATATGGGAAAGAGAACCTAGTATGTCAGCTAAAGAAGTCCCTATATGGCCTGAAACAGTCTCCAAGACAGTGGTACAAGAGGTTTGATTCATTCATGCTGAAAATCAATTTTAGAAGATGTTTATATGATTGTTGCGTGTACTATCATGTGTTCCAAGATGGGATGATCATATTGCTATTACTATATGTGGATGACATGCTAATTGCTTGTCAAGACAAGTCTAGAATTCAAGACTTGAAGAAGATGTTGAGCGAGGAGTTCGACATGAAGGATCTAGGTGCTGCACAGAAGATCCTTGGCATGGAAATTCAAAGAGATAGGACCGCTGGAAGGATCTGGATATCACAAGCCAAGTATATTCAGAAGGTTCTTGAGAAGTTCAACATGCAAGAAGCAAAGGTAGTTAAGACTCCTTTGGCGACTCATTTTAAGTTAAGTGGGCAACAGTGTCCTAAGTCCGAGGAAGAGCAACAAGTAATGGAGAAGGTGCCTTATGCTAATGCCGTGGGCTGCCTCATGTATGCAATGGTATGCACACGTCCCGACATAGCTCAAGCAATCAGTGTCGTTTCCAGATACATGGCAAATCCAGGAAAGCAACATTGGGATGCAGTCAAGTGGATTTTGCGTTATTTGAAGGGTTCTTGGCGACAGAGGATTATGTTTGAGAAGCAAAAAGAAAATGCAGGTGTGTTAGGATATGTGGATGTCGATTATGCAGGGGACTTGGACAAGAGAAGATCAACTTCTGGTTATGTGTTTACATGCGCAGGAGGACCAATCAGTTGGAGGGCACTACTGCAACCAATTACAGCTTTGTCGACCACAGAGGCAGAGTATATTGCATTGGCCGAAGCTGGAAAGGAAGCAATTTGGCTTAGTGGCTTGGTAAGTCAAATGGGAATCACTCAAGATTGTGTGAAGCTTAAGTGTGATAGTCAAAGTGCCATTCATTTGGCAAAGAATCAGGTTTTTTCTGGAAGATCAAAGCACATTGAGGCAAGGTATCACAGAATCAGAGATTGGGTGGAGTCCAAGGAAATTTGGATTGAAAAGGTTCATACGGATGATAATGCCGCAGATTTCCTTACAAAGACAGTGCCGGCCAAGAAGTTCAAGCATTGCTTGAACTTGATCAATCTCGTTGATTGATTAAAGAGGAGCACCTCCTCACTTGAGGTGCAATAAGGCAAGAAGAAGATTGCCAAGGTGAAGACTCTTGAAGATTTCCAGAGCTGCTTCAAGAAGGTTCAAAGATACTCTGGGGTGCAACGATCAAGACTTGGTTTGACTCACCAAGGTGGAGATTGTTAGGTTTGGCTCGTCAAATTAGTGTCCTTTTCTGTTTAGGTGCACCGATTCCTTTCCTAAAAGGGCTAGGAAAGAATCTTAGTTTCCTTATTCAAGTTAGATTAGGAATCCTAGAAGTCTATTTGGAATTGGAAAGGAAGTCTAATTTCCTATTCCACTTAGAATAGGAATTATAATCTGTAAAGGACATGTAAATCTGCACCCTATGCCTATAAATAGGGTGCGGCAAGCTTTAGAATTAGAGGGAGAAAACAGCCAGAGACAGCCGAGAGGTTTGGGATTAGTTCTAGGGTTTGCAAAAGTTCTGTAATCTCTATTATTAATCAAAGAAGCGGTGATTTCTCTACCTAGAGAAATCACAACTGGACGTAGGCAAAAGTTCTGCCGAACCAGTATAATTCTTGTGTGTTTCTAAGTTTTCTAATATTTGCCAAAGTTTAGTCTATTGTTGTTGGTTACATCAAAGAACAAGATCTAGGGGTGTTTTTCAACAGATAGAGCATGAGTGGAGCAGTTAGTAAAGCACATCCTTCGAGAACTCTACATTAAAAGAAATAGAGTTAGTGACCGCATTTGTAAAAGGATATATCCTGGCCGGTAGTCTATTCTATCACAAAGTACAATAATCGCCCAACCATAAGGGTACAGCAGCAAGGAAGAAACCAATAAGAGATCTTAAACACCGAGCATAGAATTAACTTCAAGAAGTTTTACAACTTCGATTGAAGTTATAGGTAGCATAAACTGGATAGAGCACAAACGATGAAGTGAAAGCAACTGATTTCAAGCAGTAGAAATCAGAGTCTTAATATTAAGATGAGGGAAGGGTAAACGAAAAGAAGAAGGAACAACTATCCCAAGTTCGCGGCTAAATTCAATCTCTATGGTTCTTATACACATCTCAATTCCTCTGAACCCTTGCGGACAGGAAAAGTTGTAGTTTACTCTACACTTGTGTGACTGCGGTCCATCCATAAGTGGGCAAGAGAAGATTCCAGTTATACCAATTTGACCATTTCCACAATACGAAGGCCATTTTCTCAATAAAATTAACAAGTCATGTATTACAGATTTCGTTGCAGGATGATGCTAAACACAATGCGAAATGTATGTATGAACATGGGAAGCCAGCCAAGGCCGAAAACCGAATAACACAGCAATATGTATCAACTTGTAGTCGAAGGGATTATACAATTTATACTAGACTGGCGTTTTTTAGGTTTTGAATTCATAATCTTATATCAGAAGAGCAACATTGTATGTCAACTAAAAACGGAAAGAAAATACAATAATGTTGAAACAGAAAAAACATTCAATATGAGTTCGTTCGATTCCTAATTTCCTACCCATATCTACAATCTATATAAAATAAAATAAAATAAAAGTAATTCTAAATAATGAAATTGTAGGAACTAAATTAGAAGAAGAATAAGAAGAGGAAAAGATAATACCTTTTACTGTAAAGTTGGAAGGAAATCAAGATTGGTTTTGGGTTGGAATTTGGAATTGCCTGCCGAGCTCCCAACTGTGAGACTGAGACCGAAAGCGTGGTGGGAGTGAGAGAGACGGCGAAGCGAGCTGTAGGAGACGCTACTTCTTCCAGATAGATGTTGTGGGAGGAGAGTAAGATCGAGAGAGAGAGAGACACTTTTTTTGTTTTTATTTTCTTATTTGTTTTAGTAAATTCAGATTAAATATCAATTTTAAGAAGAAAAAAAACTCCACCTATTGAATAGGAATGTGATTGTGTAAATCCTAACATATCTAGGATATTCTTATAAGATTCTACCATATCTCTTTTAGACTATATATTATCTTATTAGAGTTGTAATCCTAAAAGAGTAAGGAATTAACATTCTCTACTACTATAAATAAAGGAATAATGGGATGAAATAGAACACACCTCACAATTACACATCTCTCTCTTCTCTCTATGTGCTGCACCCTCTCTTTTTGGCCCCCATAATTGTTCAATAAATTATGCATACAACATATTATCAGTACGCTCTTGACTCTAAACTAAAGAGAGTTTGATCTTCAATCATGGGAATATTACGTTTTAATCATTCTTCTTATGATTAATTTATTATTTTATTGAATTGATCTACATGCTATTGATTCAATTTAATTTTTCTTTGTTGAACGTGATACAACGCATGGAGATGCAATTCCGGCTTTCTGAGAAGAATCTTCTACAAAATTCAAAGGCTTTTATTGTTTTCTGTCAATCAGGTACGCTTAAAATAAAGGAAGATATTTGAAACGACCATGAAGCATAAAAACATTCATCATGATGCATGAACCCCCTACATTTATATTTACCTTTTGATATATATATTGCGTATATATATATATATATATATATATACACGTTTCATGCATTACGCAATTATTTTTGCTATAAGGAATTTGTGAGTCAAAACATATAAAGCAATTCTAGGGTTTTTCAAAGCCTAATTCAACCGGAAAAAAAAAAATTATTGGGCACGGTGCGGCATAGCCGCCGCACCACCACCATGGCACCATCGTAGTCATCTGCGCTGGCCTGTAGCCCAACCCCGTCGAGCACGCCACCAGGATGACATCATTTCGACGTCTGGACCATGGCAACAGCCCTTTTAGGCCTTGCTGCAACCACACGGACACACCAGGTCTTCGGCCTGGTTGGCTACCTCGAGCCCGAAGCCCAACCTGCCCCCTAAGGAAGCATGCAGCCTTCCTTGGATCTATCCAAGTGTCTCCGACCCATAATACCAGCAACAATAGGCTGCTAAACCTTGTCCTACGCCCCGGCCCGTTTACCCGCAACCCTGTCTGCTGGGCTTAGCTCGCCTCGACCCAATAACAGTGAAACCCAGCTTCGGCTGGGCTTCCAAGACTCAACCCAAGGCCAGCTTTTGCTGGGCCTGCCCCGTGTCCACCCATTCAACCCAAACGCCAGCAGTTGTTGTTGTTGGGCTCCCCAACCTCGACCCGTGGCCTGTAGCCACATGTGGGCTGCTTTTATAGCCAAACTCGAGGCCCAATAGCCTGTAGGGCTTTGCCCTACTCATAGCACCCAAGCCCAAACCCTTTTGGGCTGTGTTTTTTCAACCCAAAGCTATTATTTGGCATTCCGAATGTTATTATTATTTTTTGCTTCTACGATCAACCCCATTTGGTCTCAATCTATTGAATTAATTAAAAGTGACCTGCAGTCCATTAATCTGACAATTTCTTAAATTATTGGCTTGAAACCCACTTTTGGACATTAATGATTCAATAATTTATTTTTCTTCTTCGAACCGTTGACATCCTTTCGTAGTTCTAAATCGCTCACACTTGAGTTCCTAAAGCAACTCAAATCCACTACACTTAGAGCACCTCCAGCGTGGGCTGGAGCTCGGGGTACATGCCAGTGAACAGGGCTCGAGAGCCCGCCCGATTAAGTCCAGCATGTGGGAGACCGAGGGACAGGGCCCGCCCGAGCACCAGGCCTATCACAAATTGCCAGCCCGAGCACCAGGCCTATCACAAATTGCCAACCCGAAGGCTATCTGACGCAAGGCTGACTTCAGCCCTTTTTTTTATTTTTTTCTGTCATCCGACAAGTTTTCAGCGAATGGGGCCCACGGCGCAGTTTCAAATTGTTACCGTTGGGAAGCCACGTGGCTCCCCATGGTCTTTTGGATCTCAACGGCAAGAAAATGTGGACCAACAGATTTGCAACGGTAAAAAAAAAAAAAAAAATCTTATTTAATATCAACACAGTTGATACTATTCTCCTTTATAAATAAAAAAAATAGTTTTAAAATTCAGAAATGTTACCGTTGTGCCACGTGGCACAACCTGGAGTGTTGGAATTCAATTTTTTTTAAATCCAACGGCAGAGATTAATTAGTTGAATAAAAAAATTGTAAAAATGAATAAAAATCAGAAGAAAAAAAATTTGAATGTTTTACTTTTCTATAAATACCTTCTCATTATCATCTACCTTACACCACAATTTCATATTTTCTCAACTACTTTCAACCACATTCCTATCTTTCTCTCAAAGTTTCAATCCAATTTTTTTCAACAAAATGACTACTGATGATGCAGGTACGAATTGGTCGCTTCTTGAAGATGTTGCGTTGTGTACTAGCTGGGTTGAAGTTACTCATAATTCGCTTACGGGTAATGAGATGCAGTTGCGAGAAATGTGGAGTCTTATTCATACCAATTTTCTTGAGAAAATGGGTGGGAAAAGAACCAAAGAATCGATGTCCAACCGTTGGAAATTACTTAGCCAATCGTTTAGCATGTGGAGAGATGCCTTGGCACAAGCTAGTGGTAATATTCGAAGTGGGGAAAATTTAGTTGATTAGGTAACAATATATTATTTATTTGTTTGTATTATTAATTTGTTAGCTACTTTGATTATAATTATTTGTTTGTATTATTTATTTGTTACCTACTTTCATTATAATTATTTCTTCTCCCGTTTTGTTGTAGGAACTTCAAGCACAAGCTTGGTATAATGCCAAAACCAAAAACAAATCATTCACCCCGTGGGAATGTTGGAATATTGTCAAAGATTGTCCTAAATTCAGAGTTGTGTCTGTCGGTCCAGAAGTTTTCATGAACAACACCCCTCTACACTCTACTCCCGATCGTGGCTCGCATGTTCATGACGACGATGCAGAAGAAGTGCCCAAAACGCCCCCCCTGAACAAGCTTCAGGGTCAACCCATTATCCAATTAGGCCTCAAGGTAAGAAGGCTTCAAAGAGAAAAGGGAGTGCTTCCAAGAATGATTATGCAAAGTACATGGAAGAACTTGCTCGCCAAGGCGAATTGACTTTGGCGTGGGAAATGGCGAAATTTAAGACTGATAAGGCTAGAGATGAGGCAAAAGCTGCAGCTGTTGAGAGAGCATTTCAAGCTAATGAGAGGGAAAGAGAGCTACTTAGGCAAGAAAGGGAACAAGTTAGAGAATAAAGAATGGCTCAACGAGATCGTGACATTATGAACACACATTTAGAAGGGAAGTCCAAATTCTAAATATTTTTGGAAGTCGGAGAAAGCGGAAGTGGTGCGAATGAGGCGTGCAAGAGAAGAGAGAGCAAGAGGAGATGGTCCTAGCACGACAAGAGAAGATCATCCTAGCACCACAAATTGGTTAAGTGATGATGAATAGAGTACTTTTTGTAATCGGAGCTCATAGTTTTCCAATCACTTTGGGTTGTAATTTATTATTTATATTATTTTTGTATAGAGTACTTGATGTTGTTTCCAATTTATTGAATTTAGTACTTTATTTAAAGTGAGAGTAAATTATTTAATTTGATAATATATTTATACTAAGAGAATCTTTATCAAATGACATAAACACACCAAATAATAAAAAACTCACTAAATGAACTAAAAAAAAACACACCAAATAAAATTACATAAACATACCAAATAATAAAAAACTCACTACAAAAAAAAACACCAAATACAAATAAACACACTAAATAAACTTAAGTATCTTCAGCTTGTTTCAATTCCCACTGGTGCTCTATTAAGTCAATTTGCCAAGCATTGTGCATATATGGCCTTTGAAGTGCAGTATATCGTTGAATGAGCCTTTCATTGTAACGTCTATCCCTTTCTAAGGGCTCGTGTTGCACGGGTTCTTCGATGGCATCATGCGCACAATATATCTGTGTTATTGAATTGTTCATCGTGTCTGGCTCATATTCATCAAGGCATCATAATCGAACTCATCTTCCACAATCATGTTGTGAAGAATGATGCACGTCATCATGATGGATCGAAGTGACTCTAAATCAAACATTCTGGCAGCACCCTTGACGATCGCCATCGAGCTTGGACGATACTAAAACAATGCTCCACATCCTTCATGCACCCCTCTTGACAGCTTGCAAAGTGTTTTTCCTTTCCACTTCGCGGACTGATGTGAAAATTAACTTGACACTCAAATTAAACCCTCTTGTTGTAGATTGTAGTATAGATGCAAGTAGGGATCGTTCTGGACCGGGGATTAGGAGGGCTTGCTAAAACCTCTAAACTGACTCTAAAACATAAAAACAAAGTTAAAAACGTAAGAAAAGACTCACGAGACTCAAAACAAGTTCAAAAGACTCAAAACGGGCTGAAAACACTCAAAACTGCCTAAAAACACTTATTGGGCAGTTTCTGACCTTAAACACACTTTGGACGAAAATATGGTTTTGACTTGACTCAAAACACTTAAAAACACTAACAAAACATATTTTAAACACTTTGAAACAAGAAAGTAAAATGGGGGTTTTGGTTTGGACGAATTTGAAACAAACAAAACAGATTGCAAAAGTAAACAGATTCTAAAACTAAACAACTTTTAAAACGAATTTGAGGAATGGGATGGTTGATGGATTAGCTAGAGGTTCATTATCCACACATGACACACTTGTATACGAATCGATTTCCAATTGCTTTTCGATAAATTATGAAGCCCAACACCCCAGATTAACCGTGATGCACTAATTAACCCTCAGATTTTCCTTATATCATTGAATTGGATGAATGCATACAACAATCCAAATTATTCTCCAAAAGTCCTCCACATGAATGCATAATAGAGATACAATCAGAAATCATTAAGTTTCATGAAAATCATAAGTGTTGGCGAGACATTCGTAACTATGAATGCATGATACGTTTGCCAAGAACTCAATTAACGCGATTGTGACAAGCAACCTTCACTACTTATGAATATAAACTTGTAACGATTAGGTGAAACTCATTTATATTCTAGCATCAAGTTCATGCATGAAAACTAAGTATGCATCCTTAATCAACAAACAAGAACAAGTTATGAATAAAACAGTTAATCGAATTGCATTCACGATTCATCAACTCACAATTGGAAGAAATCAATTCATATCTCAAGCATGTTCATGGCTTCAAACTTCCCCCTAGCTAATCAGGGGTTTAGCCACTCATGACTACAACAAAATCAGAGAATAAAGAAGTAGACATTGAAAAGAAGAATGAATTACACCTAGAAGTCTCCAATCTGCACTCTTTGGAACTCCAAAGCTCTCTTCTTCTCGACCTTGCTGCGGCACCAATGGCTAAGGGTCAGGATGAATGTGTTTTGGGTGAAGGGAAGGATGATGGCTGCGGCAGAGAATGGTTGTGAGTGAATGGGTGGTGTTTGTGGCTGAGTGGGGATGTGTAGGGATTGATTTTCGTGGGTGAATGGATCCCCCTTTAAAAGGTGCGGCTAGGGTTTAGAAAATAGGCTAAGGGAATCAGAAATTAATTCCAAATCCCCTAAGAATAAGTAATTGAAATCAGGAAATCAGAAATAAAGGGAAAATAGGGAAGGATATGCGGCAAGGAAGAGGAATGTATATTGTCAACCCATTTAATTCTAGGCAATCAGATTATGTCCCCAAATCCCCTAAGAATAGGTAATTGAAATCAGAAACTTAAAAGAAAAGGATATGAGTTGCGGCTGGGATTTTAGGAAAAGGGTAAGTGGCTTAATTCCTTATTTGGGGAAAGAAAAGGGAATGTACTTTGCAGCAAAGAAAGGGAAAAATGTAAGGAGAGGTGCGGCTGGGATTTTAGGGCATGTCTAAGGCTTCTAGAACATGTAATTAGGCAACCAAACATAATTTGGAAACCCCAAAAATGGAAACCTTCACAAATGGAAACTTGCACAATTGGGAACCTTCAAGAATAGAAACTTCCAAGAATGGAAACTTGGTTTCCAATTCTTGACTCTTCCTTCTTCCTTCAATCCTAGGCTCATTTGATCTTTAATCCTAGGCTCATTTGATCTTCAATTTCGTCCATCCACATAGCTCCAAGCATATGTCCTTCATTCAAGGCTCCAAAAGGCTCCAAAATGCACCTTATTGCTTCATAAGCCCATTAAACCTACAAACACACGAAACTAACTCAAACTACTAAAATAACTAAGAAATAACAACGTAAATGCACGAAAACAAGCATACTAAGTCGCATAAATATGCTCTTATCAAATTCCCCCACACTTAGCTTTTGCTAGTCCTCGAGCAAAACGGAAGAACAAAACAAAACAAAGTAAACAAAACACATTCTAAACCTTCCAACATTTGCTTCAGGGATTTCCAACGCACATGACATGTCAAAGATCATCATTCACATAGATTTTAGTCATCCTTACACTTGAGCGCATACTTAATCATAGTCACCACTTACTAGTTCACATTTAACCAATTAAAACAATGATTTGAATGTAGTAACATGCCTTAGAGAATTCACCCAATTCCTTACAAGATACACTCTTATTTTCACTCAGATTTTCTAACTACACACCCTACACTAAGTATATGTGAGAAGATTGATGTAAACATGTAAACGAATACTCACATATGTATAGAACAAACAAAGCTCTTTTCTAGAGTTATAGATGAATATGATCTCATGGATGGAATGCTACTACTTAGATGCGAGAACCAGTGACACCATATGCTCATACCAATCCCAAACTCCACAAATTGAAACACATAACACTCAAGATTGAAGTAAAGGGTTGAAACGGGGCTAGGGTGATTGGCTAACAAAGAACGGATATGGAAAACAAACATTCTTGAAACAATAGTAAGCATAGTAGTTGAAATTGACACTTAGAATTCAATTTAGAGTGCAGAAATCAACTTTTAAACACAAGGGAAGATTCATTCAACATTTAGGGCCTAATTCAACTTTTTGGACCCTTTCTTCAACAATCAACACTTTGGAACTCTTTTTCTCATATTTTTCAACTCTTTTTCATTCTTTTCACACTTTTTCTTTTCTCTTTTCTTTTTCATACGAAATTTCTTCTTTTCTTTTCTCTCTACCCGTGCACTTTGGCACACACACACAGATTCTTTCCCCCACACTTGTTTTCTGTACACAACTACTCAAAAGGAATTCTTCTAAGTCATGCTTTACAATGCTTCAAGAATAAGGGGATGGATGATCCTAATCTAGGCTAGGTGAGGATGATGTGGGTTAACAAAGAAAATAGGCTAAACGAGGCTCAACGGGGTTAAACCTAAACACATTTTGCATGGAGGATGGCTGTTTGGTTCTTGGTTCACTACACCACTTCATCTTGTTTGTGTGTTATGCAAATCAATATCATGCTTTGAATGAAACGGATGTGAGTTCTAGCATTTGGAACTAAATGATGAAACGCCTTCTAAGTAGTAACCAAGCAAAGAATAATGAGATCATGCAACGACTTTAGAAAACAACAATGCACAGATTTTAACTCTCCAAAGAACGTTATAAGCTCAAGTCTCTCAGGGTTGTAGCGTTAATTTGAGTTCCTTCCTTCAAGCATGTTACAAAAACTAATTTTTTTCTTTGTGATTACATGTGAATTCATAAGCTATAACCACAACCAAGCATAAACCAAAGGTATATCAAACTTCCATCCATGTTTACAACTTTCCTTAACAGTCATGCAATTAAAAACCAAATCCTCATCATTGTGTTGGAAGGTACCCTAAGACACAAACAAACACACAAAAACAACTCTTTTTGGGTTTTTCAAAACAATTTTTTCAAATTTTTATCAGTTTTCGGATTTTTTTTTCAACATGCATAAAAACAGCTCAAAACACACTAAAACACACAAAAACAGTGAGAAACAATATTGCAAGTGATAGGTGAATAAAACCCACGAAATTCATGCAAAAACAGATTGTTTACCCCCCCCACACTTAAATCAAACATTGTCCTCAATGTTTCAAACAGAAACTCTCATAAAAACAATCAAACACACAACACAGAAACATATATAAATAAGGGCAGCAAGGAGAGCAGAGTTGAAAGAAAGCAAATCTGGAGGTAGAGCCGATTCTAGGTGTCTTTATTGGCATGGGTTGCCTCCCATGAAGCGCTTGCTTTAACGTCTTGCAGCCGGACGAAAAAGACCCTTCAAACATCATTGGAGCCCACGGCATGGAGAGTTGTCTCCTCCACCACATGCTCCTCGAACAGGTCGTAATAGGGCTTCAAACGATGCCCATTCACCTTAAATTCATGTCCGGTTTTCAAGCTTTGGACTTGGACTGCACCATGAGGAAAGACATTAGTAACAACAAAAGGTCCAATCCACTTAGAACGTAACTTACCGGGGAATAACCGAAGTCGAGAGTCAAAGAGAAGCACTTTCTGCCCCTTGGAGAAAGTCTTGGTGCGAAGCATCTTATCATGATATGCCTTGGTCTTGTCCTTGTAAATGCGAGCATTCTCATAAGCCTCGTGTCTAATCTCTTCGAGTTCATTCAATTGGAGCTTCCTATGAATCCCAGCCGCATCTATATCCATGTTGAAGGTCTTCACAGCCCAATGTGCCTTGTGCTCTAACTCGACGGGCAAATGACATGGCTTGCCATAGATGAGCCGAAAAGGAGACATACCAAGTGGAGTTTTGTAGGCCGTACGATATGCCCACAGTGCATCGTCTAAACGTAAGCTCCAATCTCTCCTTGATGGCCCCACTGTCTTCTCTAGGATCTGTTTGATCTCCCTATTTGAAACCTCGGCTTGCCCATTGGTTTGAGGATGGTAAGGTGTTGAAACCTTATGCGTAACGTTGTACTTCTTGAGCAAAGCCTCAATGGTTCGATTACAGAAGTGGGAACCTCTATCACTAATGAGAACTCTAGGCATCCCAAACCTAGCAAAAATGTTAGTTTTCACAAAATCTGCAACCACCTTAGAATCGTTAGTACGGGTGGCTTTAGCTTCCACCCATTTTGAAACATAATCAACAGCTAGCAAGATATAAGTGAAACCAAAAGAGGGAGGGAAAGGACCCATAAAATCAATACCCCACACATCAAAAATTTCAACAAAGGAGAGGGGTTGCTGCGGCATTTGGTCCTTTGCACCTATATTTCCCGTTCTTTGACATCGATCACAGGTTAGACAAAAAGTTCTAGTATCTTTAAACAAGGTAGGCCAATAAAAACCACATTCAAGAACCTTTAAAGCCGTTCTTTGTGTGCCAAAGTGTCCACCACAAGCATAAGTGTGACAAAACTTTAAAATTGAATGAAATTCACAATCATGCACACATCTACGCAAAATCTGATCAGAGCAATACTTCCACAAATAGGGGTCATCCCAAACATAGAACCGTGCATCTTTTCTCAATTTATCACATTGGTGCTTGCTTAGAGTGCTTGGAAGTTGTTTAGACACTAAGTAATTAACCAAATCGGCATACCATGGTTCACTTACCTCAATGGACAGCAGCTGCTCATCGGGGAAAGTTTCAGGGATAGGCACGGCCTGATCATCATGGAGCATGCGGCTTAAGTGGTCAGCCACCACATTCTCGCTCCCTTTCTTGTCTCGAATCTCAATGTTAAACTCTTGGAGGAGAAGCATCCAACGAATGAGCCTAGGTTTGGCTTCCTTCTTTGTTAGTAAGTACTTCAAAGCTGCATGATCAGAATAAACAATCACTTTAGTTCCAATTAAATAAGACCGAAACTTATCTAAAGCAAAGACAACAGTAAGAAGTTCTTTTTCCGTTGTGGAGTAGTTCAATTGGGCATCATTGAGGGTCCGAGAGGCATAGTAGATAACATGAGGCTGCTTGTCTTTTCTTTGCCCCAAAACAGCTCCTAATGCATAGTCGGATGCATCACACATAAGCTCGAACGGAATGCTCCAATCTGGTGGCAATATGATTGGTGCCGTGGTAAGCTTTTCTTTGAGCAGTTTGAATGCCAACTCACACTCTTCATCAAACTTGAAGGGCACATCCTTTTGAAGCAATCGGCAAATGGGGGGTGGAAATCTTGGAAAAGTCCTTGATAAATCGCCTATAAAACCCTGCATGGCCAAGGAAAGAACGAACCTCTCTAACCGAAGTAGGAGAGGGTAAGTGACGTACAAGGTCTATTTTTGATTTATCTACTTCAATTCCTTTTTCAGAAACAATATGGCCTAAAACTATACCTTGTTTAACCATAAAATGACATTTTTCCCAATTCAAGACAAGGTTAGTTTCAACACACCGTTTCAAGATCAAAGTCAAATTATCCAAACAATTATCAAAAGAGTCCCCAAACACACTGAAATCATCCATAAAGACCTCAATAATCTTTTCAACAAAATCAGAGAATATACTTACCATACACCTTTGGAAAGTGGCAGGTGCGTTGCATAAGCCGAATGGCATGCGACGATAAGCAAAAGTACCAAAGGGACACGTGAAGGTGGTCTTCTCTTGGTCCTCCGGGGCTATCACAATTTGGTTATATCCAGAATATCCATCAAGAAAACAATAAAAAGCATGTCCGGCTAACCTTTCAAGCATTTGGTCGATGAATGGCAAAGGGAAGTGGTCTTTCCTTGTTGTGGCGTTTAGCTTCCTATAGTCAATACAAACTCGCCATCCCGTTTGAACTCGTGTAGGCACAAGCTCGTTCTCCTCATTCTTGATAACCGTGACTCCGGACTTCTTAGGAACAACTTGAATTGGTGAGACCCAACGGCTATCGGAAATAGGATAGATCACTCCACAATCCAAGAGCTTGATTATCTCCTTCTTCACTACTTCCATCATAGGAAGGTTGAGACGGCGTTGAGCCTCTCGTGATGGTTTAGTCCCCTCCTCAAGAAGTATGCGGTGCATGCAAGTGGTGGGGCTAATTCCCCTAATATCGGCCAAGGTCCACCCTATGGCTGTTTTGTATTCTCGTAGCACCCTCACAAGCTTCCCTTCCTCTTGTGTCGTGAGTATGGAAGATACAATGACAGGCAATGTCTCGTCCTCTCCCAAAAACACATATTTTAAATGGTCCGGCAAGGGCTTAAGTTCAAGAATAGGTGTCTGAACAACAGAGGGTAACGTCTTAGTAGAAACTGAACTTGGAATTGAGAGCGGAACCTTACCATATTGTTGTGGAAGTGACTCAAAAGCAGCCACAACTTCTGCAACCTCTTCATTGAAGGGCACGGCCCTATATTGCACAATCTGGCCGTGGGGTTGCAAGGGCTCCATGGCTTGATTCTTGAGTTCTACGCCTTTTGTTATGGTTGTCTCAAGTGCGTCCTCGTTCAATTCTTCAAGGTATGCCTGTGCCAAAGAGTCAATAACATCAATGGAAAAACAAGAATGGTCATCAACGGGATATCTCATAGTATCAGAAATATTAAAATCAATAACTTCCCCATCGAATTCCATAGTCAAAGTGCCCTTAAACACATCTATCTTCGTGCGGGCTGTCTTCATGAATGGCCTACCAAGGAGGATCGGCAAAGAGGTGGAATGGGCTGAATCCTCCATGTCTAGAACGTAAAAATCAGCCGGAAAGATCAATTGGTTCACCTGCACTAGAACATCTTCTAAAACACCTTTTGGGTAAGCGTTAGAACGATCCGCCAATTGTATAATCACACCATCATTTTTCAATTCACCCAAGTTCATAGATGCATAAATGGAGTAAGGCATGACATTTATAGATGCACCTAAGTCTAGCATTGCATGTTCAAACCTAGTAGTACCAATCACACAAGGAATCGTAAAACTGCCCGGATCTTTGCATTTAGTGGGCATTTTACGTTGCAAGACGGCTGAAACGTTTTCACTTACCTTTACTACCTCTTTGTTCGACATTCTTCTTTTGGTGGTGCACAGCTCCTTGAGGAATTTGGCATACTTTGGCACTTGTTTAATTGCATCAAGAAGTGGTATGTTCACTTGCACCTTCCGGAACGTTTCAAGAATGTCCTTCTCGCTCTCATCTTTTGCATGAACCTGCGAGGGAAAGGTACATTGGGCAGATTAGTGTTTGAATTAAGTGACTTAGAAACCAAATTACCTTGCTTGGCCGATTTAGGCTCAATGGGTGCTTGCGGCAAGGGTTGCTTCACCCTTGCCGTGGGTGTGCTTTGGGCATCCTCAGATTGCAGCTTCTCTTCATCCACGTTCTGGGCAGGTTTGGTAGTTTGGGACTCATTCCCAACTTCTTTTCCACTACGCAAAGTGATGGCTTTGGCAGATTCGAACCCTCCCTTCGGATTCACATTCGTTGAACTAGGTAGCTTACCTTGTTCTCTATTGAATTGCCCCATGAATTCAGCCATTTGTCCCATTTGTTTCTTTAAGTCATCCACCTCTTTAGCTTGATTTTGCTGCCCCTGAGACAAAGTAGTTAGTAACTGAATAACTTGAGAATTATCGAGAGACAAACCTGAGTTATTTTGGACCGGTGGTGGTGGTTGAGGTTGTGGAGGGGCATAGGGCCGTGTGAACCCAGGGGGGTTTTGCCGAAAGCCTCCTTGTTGGGCAGGTTATTGTGGTTCTCTCCATTTGAAGTTTGGGTGGTCTCTCCATCCGGGGTTATAAGTATTCGAGTATGGATCGTATTTGGTTTGGTTTTGACCTTGGAATCCAATTGCATTGGCAGATTCCCAACCACCATTCTCGATCAATTGAGGGCACTTGTCGGATGGATGCCCTTGAATGGAGCACACAGCACACACTTGGGGTTCTTGTGTTTTTGGTGCAATCACAACCTGAGAAACAAGAGAAGTAAGATTAGCTAGTTGTGATTGAATTTCAGAAATGGCACTTACCTCATTCACACTTTGTTGCCGTGGGTTGCTCCTTTGTCCAACACCTTCATATTGTTGTGCATTGAGAGCTCGGTTGGCAATAAGAGTCTTGGCAGCCACCGGGGTCTTATCCACCAACGCACCACCCGCTGAGGCATCTAGCATTTGACGTTCAATGGGGAGGAGTCCTTCGTAGAAGTATTGAATAAGTAGCTCCTCCTTCATTTGATGCTGTGGAAAAGAAGCAACAAGGGTTTTAAAACGTTCATAATAAGCGGGAAATGTCTCACCTTCGTTTTGTTCAATGCCACTAATCCGTTTCCTCAAGAGAATGACTCTTGAAGTAGGGAAAAACTTCTCCAAGAAAGCTCGTTTCATACTCTCCCAAGATGTGACAGTTCCCGGGGCTAGTTCATAGAGCCAATCCTTGGCTCATTTGATCTTCAATTTCGTCCATCCACATAGCTCCAAGCATATGTCCTTCATTCAAGGCTCCAAAAGGCTCCAAAATGCACCTTATTGCTTCATAAGCCCATTAAACCTACAAACACACGAAACTAACTCAAACTACTAAAATAACTAAGAAATAACAACGTAAATGCACGAAAACAAGCATACTAAGTCGCATAAATATGCTCTTATCACGGACGTGGCACTATTTTGACAAATGTTGACCACCTTGGGTAAATGCCATCTGCTAGATAGTATGGCCCGTCGTACATATGTCCGTTGACGCAATACGTGACTTTTGGTGCATTTCCTTGCAGGACATTGTTGAACACTGGGGATTGGGCAAGGACGTTGAGGTCATTTTGAGACCCCAGAACCCCAAAAAAGGCGTGCCAAATCCATGTATCAAAAGATGCCACCGCCTCCAAAATGATACTTTTTGCTCCTTTTATGTCCTCATAAGCGCCTTGCCATGCACTTGGACAGCTTTTCCACGTCTAGTGCATACAATCGATGTTTCCAATCATCCCAGGAAAACCTCGCATCTCGGTCTTTTTCAGAAGCCTTTGCAAGTCCATGTTAGTAGGTTTCCGGATGTACTCTGCGGTGTAGATAGATTCGATTGCTCTGCCAAACCTCATCAGGGACTCAAGAATGGTTGATTTCCCCATCCTCGTTATCTCATCCACTTGGTCTGCAGATGCTCCATACGCAAGCATCTGTAACGCATCAATAATTTTTTGCTCAGGAATGAGACCCATAGCACCAAATGCATCATTCTTTTGCACAAAGTAAGAATCATGGTTGCAAACAACAATCATGATTTTGTTGAACAAATGTCGTTCCATTCTAAAACGACGTCTGAAGTACGTATCAGGAATGCACTGTTATGGACAAAATAATCGTCCATGAGCTCTGCACTTCGTTGTTGCCTGCTTCTATCAAGGTTTCCAAAATGGTTTGGCTTGGAGATCTAAGTCACAGATTGGATGACTCGATGGGAATGTGAGGCTCTGGCCATTCTTGCTTCGTCATCTCTCCTTGTACGCTCCTCATCATCTTCCATCTCATTTTGGGCTATATGAAGATTGAACATTCCTTCTGATTGGTTAAACAATTCTTCCTCTTGCTGATCGATTTCCCACATCAAACTTGAAGAAGAAGACATTGTAAGCAGAAACTATGAATAATGATACAGATTTTGATTTTGGTGAAGAAGGAAGCAGAAACTATAAATAATGATAGAGATCTTGATGGGAAAATTGGTGTGAGATTTTAGATGATGGATGATGGATTATATGGAGGATTCAGAAAGGATTAGGTTGTAGATAGTGCCACGTGGTATGTCATCATTCGTTAAAAATCTAATCGAAATCTATCCTCAAAGATTCTGAAAAGATAACGACACGTGGCACGACGACATTGGATAAAAATCTTATCGAAATCCATCACCAATAATTATCTTTTCGGATAATGACAAGGTTCTAAAAGGCGCTAGGCGCTAGTCGGGCGGCGGGATGGGGCCTAGTGCCTAGGCGGCTAGGCGGAGCCTAGATTGGCGACTAGGCGGACTAGGCGGATTTAAGTAAATCTATTCTATTTCATGTAAATAAGTGTCTGTTTATACTTAAAATATACATAATTTCGTCATAAACTAGAAAATAGAATGACATCTATATTATGAAGTATTGGAACAATGAAAACATAGGGAGCAAACATAGAATGTGTGTTTATTTAAGTATTCAATAAGTCTCTTACAATTTATTGGAAACAATAAAATGCAAAAAGAAAGTTATCCTCTTACAATTTATTGGAAACAATAAAATGCAAAAAGAAAGTTATCTATTTTTTATCTAAGTGAGTTGCAACCTAGGCAGGTGTCTAGGCGGGTGCCTAGGCGGTCTAGGCGGGCGCCTCAGCATGTCTGGGTGGGCTAGGCGGATGCCTAGGCGATCTAGGCATTAATCGGGGCGGTGACCAGCCGCCTAGCGCCTAGGCGGGGCCTAGGCGGTGCTAGGCGGGGATTTTTAGAACAGTGGATAATGACATGTGGCGCAACGAGAACGATTTAAAATATGATCGAAATCTATCCTCAAAGATTCTGAAAAGGTAACGACAGGTGGCACGATGACATTGGATAAAAATCTTATCGAAATCCATCACCAATATTATGTGTTCTTGGAGGAACCTTTCTTTTATGAACTAAACGTTCATAAACTAAATTGAACCTGTAGTTTCAAATTTTGATGCCTTTGAAACCCAAAGTTTTCATAAAACAAATACACCCATGAAAACCCGACGTTTTTCATGAAAACCATGTCTTAGAACTTGAATGTTCTAACTTTGATGCTTATGGATCATTCATTCCCATAGCACCAATCACAATCTTGTTCCCTCTAATCTCATGGATTATCGAACCGTAACAAGTTCGATTTCACTGATTTGAACGTTTCTAATAGAAACCACTTTATGTGGGGTACAACACGTGAATCTCCACTTGACTATCAAGAAGTTAAGAAACCATTGAAGCCAACAATGGCATAGAAGAGCTGAATAAGCCTCCGCCATAATCTTCATTCGAAGACTTATGCCTGAAGCATTACACATGGAAATACCTCCCAAACAAGTATCCCATGGCTCTTTGGCTTGCTTCTATGGACTATTTAATCATGAAAGACATTGTCTGAAGCAGACCATGATTACGTCCATGAATGAGTACGATTCTGAAGTTTATAAATTCGATCAAATTTTGACTATAGAATATTTTTCTCGTCCTTCTATGTTTCTAACTCGTTTCTAAAGCAGATGTGTAGAAAGTGGAAGTTTACCAAATTCTCGGATCTGATTACTACCATAAACATAAGAGAAAGGTATAGACCCAACTTCAGTTGGAGTCTACCGAACGGTATAGACTCAGTTTGGTTGGAGTCTACCGAATGGTATAGACCCAGTTCGGCTGGAGTCTACGAAATGGCTTAACCCAGTTCGGTCAGAGCCTACAAAATGTCGGTGCCCTGCTTTAGTAGGGATGCACTGAAAAGCATGCTCTGCTTCAGCAGAGGTGCACCAAATGGTTTTTCTTTGCTTTGACAAAGGCTTACCGAACAGACCCATCTAGCTTCGGCTGGAGTCTACCGAGCCCAATTCTGGGTTTCTCTCTCACAATCCAATTTCAATTGTTTTTTAAAACATATGGTAGAATTAAGGCCTGCCAAGGTGTGGCATCATGCCCTAAGCATGATCCTTGGTACCTAAGAACTAAAACTTCAAGAATAAGGGATAATATTTTCAAACCTAAACCCTGCAGAATCTACTTCCTTCTTGTTGAAATAAATCATTGGTTATGCACCTGTTTGTGCCCCTACCAATGTCGTTGAGGAGTACCATTCTCATAGTCAATATGTGAGACTAATTTTGCTCCATCAAACACCGTTGGAATAGCAGAATTTTGACATGAGTGGCCTTGTTGGCCGAATCCCCTCAGTAAACCATTTACTTTGTGAACATTTTTTCATGTTCTTGAATTCAAGTTTGGTGTTTATTTTTCGTTACGGATAATCTTATTGATATTGTCCTCGAATACGAGTTAATTGAATCATGTTTCTTGTATACATGTGACCAAATTCAATTAAACACATGATTAGGTACGAATGTGGGACAGTTAGTTGGGGCCAATGGGCTGTCTCTCAACTGGGAACACACCACATGTGGCCGGCCTGGGGCTGGGTGATTCGAGCAATTTACTTGCTTTGGCACGACCATTTGGGAAACTTAGGTCAAACAATGATGCTATGACGCATCTCCTTACCCAAAGTAAGGATTTTACACCAACAAGCACACTTTGCCAGGCCTGCTCATTGTGGGAAATTGATTTTCTAAATCATTCCTAGCAAAGATATGAAATGACCCTCTTTTCACAGTGGATTCAAGGGAATATATGCGGACTAATCCAATTAAAATGCAAACCATATAAATACTTATAGTTTGGTTGATAAATTGACAAACTGGTCACAAGTTTATCCACACACATTGCTGCTAAACCTCCTGGTCGATTTTAAGGGTTCACCACCCTACTTATCCCTTAAAGTCTGGGATAATGCCAGAGAGTTTATATCGACGGTTTTCGATAAAGTATTGCATGTCTTTTGGGTTTATAATTGAAAATTGAATTCCTATATTCACCCCCAAACAGTGTCGCATAGTGATCATAAACCGCAATTTAAATGATCCCCCAGACCTTGGTGAACGTACCAAGTTTTTGGTTTCTGCCTAGGGCTATGCAATCTTGTACGCGGTTATGTTGGTCCGCCTTAAGGCCCATTGCCACCCAACCTATTCGACGTTACAGTTGGTTACTGGGTACAAACTTGACGCTTCATGTTTACGTATTTAGGTGTACATTCCATGTGTCAAGTTACGCCACCGCAACATACCAACATGGGTCCTCAAAGAAGGATGTGAATCTTTGTCGATTATGATTCTTCTTCACCTTAGCTCTCTTAGAGCCCTTGTAATCGATCTCTTTAGCGCTCATTTGTGAATTGTCACTTCAATGAGATAGTCTTCCAGCTGTTAGAGGGAGATAAGAACGTCAACGTTCCTATAGAATGGCTCGAATTTACGTGGACGTTGCCCACTATGTCTCATCTTGATCCCCGTACCACACAAGTGTGAAAAACAAGTGCGATGAATTCTAGCTTTCAAAATGTTGCTCCAAACGTATTCCTCTAATCTAGGTAAAGTGACGAGATCATATACCAACTGCAAACATGCCTGCAAGTATAGACGTACTTAACGGACGTCAAGTCAACATCCCCAAAGGGTGTGCCGCCCCTGTTATACAGTTTGGCCGCCCCTGTTGGACGGTCCGGTACACCGGCGGATAACTAATCTATCTATCCTGGCCTGGAGCATGACAGATCACTCGATTCATATGATTCACTTCCCTAGAAAAGGAAGATCACGGCACAACAATGAATCCATACTTGACTGTCTCAGATCATTTCCATCTCATAAGATTAATCCGGATTACTCTTAAGACTTGAACTTCTTGGTCTAGTATACTAATTTGGATGAGAAAAAGGAATTGAAATGAGATTATCATCGATGATGTTTTCACTTATATGGTAGCTAGCAACATAAATGAAAAACGACGATATTGAACCGTGTTTCGTTGATTAAGTGACAATATGAACTGATTGGACAACCGAAATTACAATCCAGGTTAAAATTCCTTACCAAAGTGTGTTTAGGCCTATTGTTCCTACACTGCCCAATGTAACCCTGTTATGTTACAAGTGGGAAAGGAAGAGTAATGAGATGATTGAAATAGTGCGATATGATGCAAGCCTTACAGTGCAAGGTTTCTCTCAAACATCCTGTGATTGATAGCAGCATTATGAAATATGGTTCGTGTTTTCTCCATGGGGATATAGATATGGAGATTTACATGTAGGTTCCCGAAGAATTACATGGATTGGTTCAAATAGTTCCAAACCACTTAACACCCTCAAAGCAATCTGGCGGATGTGGTATACCCGTCTAAGTGATTATTTGATCAGTTAAGGATATGAAGTATGCCCTTGCATGTTACAGTTTATGTTAATGACATGCATCTCACTAAAACTCTGGAAGAGCTTGAGAAAACTACCTTTCACCATAAGACGGAATTTGAGATGAAGGATCTTGGAAAAACTCGTTTATGCCCTGACCTGAAGTTCAAGTGTTGTTTTGACAATACTTTGGTCTACTAGTCGAACTATACCGCGAAGGTGTTACCTTAGATTATACCTATGATTTTCCAGACGCTATATACAAATGAAACCCTTGAAGAGGTTATGGAATCTGAAATTCCATATCTAAGTTCAACTTTGCGCTTCGTTGTACTTAGCTCATTATATTAGACATGACATCTCTCGTTATTGATCTATTGGTAAAGATGCAGCACCGCGCCTACATGCAACCATTGAATTGGTATTAAAGACGTACCTTGAAGGTACTACGAATTTGGGCAAATCCCAACACATCTCGAGTAGATCTAACCCCCTGATCCTCGGAATGATGCTTGCCTTGTTTATTATGCTGACACTGGTTACTTATCAAACCCGCACAAGGTAAAATTCTCAAATGGTTATGTTTTTACCGTTAAGGGATATCGCAATATCTTGGAGGTCCATGATATGACCTTAGTTGTAAAATCTTCGAATCATTCCAAGACTCACCTCACTTCACTACGCCACACGTGAGACATAGTTAAGAGTTCTTGTTGAGCATATTCGAAGTACTTGCTATTTTCATCCATTGTTGAGTCCCAATGATGATCCATGAAGACTATGCCGCATGTATCCACCCAACCAAGACATGATACATCAACAAAGTCAACGCCAAGACATATTGTGTCTACATCATATCAGTAAAGCATCAGGAGATTGAAGTCATGCAAGCCGATCCCAGACAACCATGCCGACATTTACTCAAAGTCACTGCCAAAGTCAACCTTCCAGAAGCTTGTCCAAGGAACTGGTATGCCTAACTATTCGTATGCAATGCTTGTAGTTCTCATTTGGAAGGTCTGTCAAACTCAAGGGGAGTATCCAGAAGTATACTCACTTGATCTTAATGCACTCTTTTTCCCTACAATTAGGAGCATTTTTCCCACTGGGTTTTTGCTACCTAACTAGGTTTTAACGAAGCACCCATCCTGGGCTGGTCATACCCTTATGAGCTCTTCTACTTGAGTCCATAAAAAGTATGGTTTTGACTTAATGCAACTTCTCATTTCTCCTTAGTCTATGGGTTTTTCTCCCACCTTGGGTTTTACCATAGCTAGGTTTTGTGATTTTTACCTTTTATGCATTCTTCCGTTAATTTGAGACTAGCATTCGCTCATTGTGCCGACAACTTCATCAACTGTACTTACTTCATCGCTAAAGACATGATGCACCATTTTTTTGAGTATTTACACACTCAAGGGGGAGTGTTGCAGTCCTATTGGAATATGAATGTGATTGTGTAAATCCTAAAATATCTAGGATATCCTTATGGGATTCTACCATATCTCTTAGACTAGATATTATCCTATTAGAGTTGTAATTCTAAAAAGGTACGAAATTAACCTTCCCTAGTACTATAAATAAAGGCACAATGGGATGAAATATAACGCACCTCACAATTACAATCTCTCTCTACTCTCTCTATGTGCCGCACCGTCTTTTTCTGGCCCTCATAATTGTTCAATAAATTATGCCTACAACACAACCTATTTTATTTATTTCTTTGTTTTTTTTGAAATATATAAGATATTATTTATACTATGCAGTTGGGGAATTGATTTGATTTTTCCTTAGGCAATTATCGAACTAAAACTCTCATTTATAACTGGAAAAGAATACCACATACCGTAATAATAAGAGCCAATTTGGGATTATCATGCTTTATTAAAAAAATTGTTTCCTAGGTTTTTTTTAAAGAAATGCTTTAACAAAAGTGGAGGTATAGTGGTGGTGCCAACAATGGGGTGTGGTGGTTGGGGTGTAGAGGTAACAACAACAGGTAAGGGTGGCGGCAACGATGGTAGCTGTGGTTGTGGTGGCATTGGTGGTGGTTGTGGGTATGGCGGTGAAGGTGATGACGGCAATGATGGTAGCGACCAACGGTAGCGGTGGCAGTGGCGGTAGTGCAGTTATTGTTGTGGTTGTGGTGGTGGTAACAAAAATGGTGGCGGTAATGGCAGTGGTGTTGTAACATTAGTGTTTGTAGTGGTAGGTGGTGGCTGTCATTTTGTTCTCCAAAAAAAAAAATGAGTGCAAAAGGTTAAACAAAGTCATTTTAAAAAACTAATGAGGGTACTACAAGAATTAAAGATGTTCATTAAAGGCTCAACTCCGCTTTTTATTAAAACAACTTTTAAAAGCAACCTACAAGGTGCTTTTAAAATATGTTCTCTAGAGGGCATTGCTTTAAAATAAACAGGATATTGTTGTGACATTTAGCTTTTATGTTGACTTAAGTTATTTATCGAATCGGCACAAGATATGTTTCCAAGTGGTTATGTCTTTACCATTAGGGATACGACAATATCTTGGAGGTTCACGAAATAGACCTTAGTTGCAAAAAAATTCAAATTATTCCAAGCATTGCACCTCACTACACCACCACCAATGAGAGATATGGTTTGAGAATTTTTTAAGCACCTATTATTTTTTTATTCATTGTTGAGTCCAACGATGATTTGTGAAGACAATGTCGCATGTATCGGCCATATCAAGACATGATACATCGACAAAGTCAACACCAAGCATATTGCGCCTCATTACATCAGTAAAGCATCAGAATATTGAAATCAAGCAGATTCAATCCCAAGACAACCTTACCAACCTCTTAATAAATTTGATGCTAAAGTTAACCTCCCATAAGCATTTTTCCAAGTTTGGCATATGTAGCAATCTCTTTTGCAACGTTTGTAGTTTTTGGATCAGGAAGACTTTCCCAACTGGGTTTTTGCTGCCTGACGAGATTTTAAATAAGCACCTATCCTGAGATGGTCGCACCCTTTTCTACGTCTTCCACTGCTTACGTCCTGAAGATGTTAATTATCGACTTGTTGCATTAACTCATCTTTTCTCCATACTATGGGTTTATATACAATCCCCATCAGAGATTCACGTTTGCTACTTGTGCTGAATAAATAAGACGACTTCATAAATCGCTTTTACTTTTGCCATGAAGACCTGATAGGTCATCTACTTGAATATTTACACACTTTAAGAGTTAGTGTTGCTACATAAGTTCTAGCACATGTGTGATTGTGTAAATTGTATTTAGGATACTAGAAGGTCTTATACCTTTATTACTTGCATGGCAAGAAATCCTCCTTGGTTTACTATAAATAAAGGCGCGAGGCATCCCAAATGACACGCAAAATTCCTCAAACCTTTCTTCATCTCTCTCTTCCTCTCTTTGCAGCACCCCTTTAGTAAAATAGGCCACAACAGATATTTTATTTTACCAAATAATTTTTTATTGTTTAATTTTAAAGTGAAACAGTTTTTTTATGAAAAGCAAACAGTACCAAATGGGGCTTAAGTGGCTTCAACCCATTTCATTTCAGATTAAGCCACAATTTGTGGCCCAAGACATTTATAAACAAAAATATTTATATTTTTGCCTCCATTGCAGATGGACTCACATGCTACCGTTTCTAGTGCTAGAAATTGCAACATTTTCATCTTCAATTATGTTTGTTGTATATTTACATGTATACGAAAAACAAAAAAAAAAAGAAAAGGAAATATTAAGAGAAATTTTATCACTTGACATTTTTTTAACTCATTATTGGACTACCTTGAGACTGAAAAAATTTGATAGTCCCCAAAAAAATTTGGCCTGTTGAATTTTCTAGGGGTGGTTCGGTATGGGATCCCGAATCCCAAACCAAAAATTTTCGGGACAGGAATTTGAAGACCAATTCCGAACCAAAATTTCGGTATTTCCAATTTTCTGGATTCCGGAAATATTTTCAGTATTTCAGGATGGATTGGGCATAAATTTGAGATTTTTGGGTTGTGGATTAAAATTTGGGCCTTTGGCCTACAATTTTATTGCCCAATTTCATATCAATTGAAATTTAGGCTTTTTACCTATTACCAATTTGAAATTTCTTACCAATTAAAATACCAAATCATTCTTACCAAGTCAAATTGACGTCCCAAAGTTCTAAACTACTTATTCATACTTCTATTTATAATATAGTCTACTCTCAAATTACTTAAATTCAACATTCAACATGCAACATGCATGCAACCAAAATAACTATTTTCGGTTTGGTTCGGGATTCCCGAACCATTGAACTTGTAATCTCGATTCCCGTACCAAAAGATTTGGGATTGGTTCGGTATGCATCCCAAAAATTTCGGTATTATCAGTTTGGGAATTTTTCGGTATGGGATCGGGGATTTTTTTTGGTTTGGTTTTAGATTTTCGGAAAAAAATTGCAGAATTTTCTATTGTACATAAACTAAAATATGTAATTTAGCTAAAAGTTTTCTTATAATGGTATGATACTAAAAGATTCCTGTCTGTTTTGGGTTTTTTTTTTTTTTTGTTAATGTGTTTTAAACTTTTTAAAGCACTTTTTAGAATTGATTTTTGTGAAATCAACATGGCTTGCATGTGTGACACGTTCAGCACAATAATAGATAAGTTGACAAAATTAGACGAAAGAACAACATTGATTGATGTATGATAGTAAAATTCAGATACGATATTGATCGATTTTCAACTTTACGAACCAAACTGATGAATATGTTAATTTCAAGAACCATTTGTGAAATTATTACTGAAAAGTGAAAGCAATCTTTGGCTTGGATCCTAAAACTTGCAAATTTGGTATAAAAAGTTGATCTACCTAACATTACACTTTGAAGAAACTGGCTATCTGACATAATAGTTTGAGCAAGATCACAAGAAGATTTTCTTAACAAAACTATATTGATAAAGACCACAAAAGTCACTCCAGTTTACAACAGGATAGCTTTGTAATCTGTAAGGGTAAATCCTAAACGCATTCTGAGATCTACCCACTCTCACCTGTACAACCCTCCTCTAACCTTCAACGGCACCAATCATGGAGACAAAATCAAGGAAACGAAAAGCCGCCTTTGTACAAGTTAGAGGGAGGGGAAACGGAAAGAAAAAATGACACGAGCATGTGCTGCAGACCCTCATAAAATGAAGTTCTCCAATTAAGCAGAAATTTTGTCACCTGGGGACGTTCGAGGTCATTAAGAATAAGGATGGTGGAAACAAAACTTCATGTAGACCGGTTCTAGTTCAAGCCTTCTGAAATGTGCGCGAAGAAACTCCATGCAGTAGTCTAACAAACCCCAGAAAACTGAGCTTTCCATCTGAGTGTCTTATCCAGTCCTGGAGAACAACATGAACTGGTACCGAGGGGCTAAGTCCTAATTCCTGATGAATTTCAAATTATAGGGAGAATTCAGTTACCTCAAAGATGGTTTTAATGTTTTATTATTTTATTTACTGTGAGAGAGCATACCGAGGCAAGTTCCTCTATCATTATTGGTCTGTTTCCGTCCTTCTCAAACAGCTCGTATGCTCGCCTTGCATGTTGTTCCCAGCTCTCCATCCCTTCCAGCTGATGCACACTTATGGCAGATGCACAAAATTCTTCGAAATCCAGCTTTCTATACCGAATAGAACTGATCTGCATGATACACATTTAAGACCACACACTCAGCTACAATTATTATTTTACTTGACTGGGGAGACATAGTTTTGATTAAAGATAAACTAAAGAGTATCCAAATTTAGCGACGTTACCATGTTGACGTAATCTAGAACCCGCGAATCCTTCATGGCATCAGTTGAGTTCCTTGTTACACCCAGCTGATATACCAATGTTAATTGAAATGACTTCAGAGATGGTTAAATAGTAGAAACCAAGTAAAGAAAAAGTGCTAACCATCTTGAAGTTCTGCATAGTGATGAACCCACTTTTATTTGGCCCTAACAATGTAAATTGGTCCCGGAGATAAGCCAGCTGTGCTACACTTAACGTCTTTGCAAGAGTCTGTCAAAACAGAAAGAAAAAAATAATTCACTCCATTTGTCGTTGCTTTGAGAAGTGTCAGATATTTACACTAATGACCCTGACAACCGGTACAATGTTTAGGTTGTCGGACAACTGTTTAGACTAATCCGAAACCTAAAACAGAATAGCTCGGCTTCAACTCAAGATAAAAATGCTAAAGCAACTGCCAAACCAAAGAGACACCACGAGAGACATTCAAATAGTATTCATGAAGCGAAAATGATGAAAAGGAAGAGTGTAAAGAAAGAAAATAGAACATATTAAGGTGTCACTACTCCGTAGTTGTATCACAATAGTTGCAATATTTGAGATATTTCAATTTCAGTCAAATCCAAGACATACACATAAAAGAGAAAAAGATGAATAAACTTGTTACTGCATACCCTTAATGCTGATTTTCGTAAAGCAGATGAGCATATGTAAGCTTTAACAAGTTTGTACACTATCATATCCATCGGTATCTTGACCTCGTGATAATTGGCTAACCATGGATGACCTGAACACAAAAGTTGGCTGTCAGCATCCAAATTTCTAACCAAATTTTGAATTTATGACAAAGAAAATGACACTCATCACACCACCCTCGGAATAGATAGACAATAATAAGATCTGGCTTCTCCAATTAACATTCAAATGGGGAGTAACAGTTGCAATCTACAGTCCAAGAATCTCAAGGCCGCTCATATTCACGAGGAGCCGAAAGCCTGTCACCTTTAGGATTAGCAACTGGCACCCTCCATTTGAACTTCAAATCGAGAGAACCCTTTTATAAAGAAAAAAGGCCAGAGTTGTCATTTTAGAATGTGTTTCACAAAGGATTGACCCAAGATGGAAAAAAAATGGATATAAGCAAGTTGTCATCATAAGTACCCATTCGTAACATAGTCCTAAAATGGGTGATAAAAGAAGGGGCTTAATAATAAGACTCGGTGACTTACATAGAGCCTGAGCAGCGGTTAATCTCTTACGGTAGTCCTTGTTCAGTAGTCTCTTTACAAAATCTATTGCATCAGATGATAAAGAAGGCCAAGGAGCTTCATCAAAGCTCGGATCAGCCTTGAGTACAGCTCGAAAGATGCCAGACTCGGTCCGGGCCCAAAAAGGTCGGCTTCCACACAAAAGGATATAAGCAATTACACCGATACTCCACATGTCTGCTTCTGTCCCATATGACCTATGTAGAACTTCGGGAGCGACATAGTATGCACTTCCTACAATATCATTCAGCCTCTCATCTGCAGAAACTTAAGTATTAGAGCCTGATGGCCTTCAAAATTAACTAGCGTAAGATATATGCTAGGCAGTAGTCCTCCGTCCCAACCTGGTTTTACATAGTCAGAGAGTCCGAAATCAATGGCTTTCAATGGGGATTTCTCATCACTTGAAGTAAAAAGGAAATTCTGGAGCAGAAAAATATCAATTCAGGGTCAAGAAGAGAGAGAACAAGGTATAAATAAGGACAAATAAATAATTTATTTTATCTATCACATTATTTTTCAGACCAGAAAGGAAATTTCAACAATCAAGATTACACGTGTATATCCGGAAAAGGAAGAAAATTACCATCATATGAACTAAATCGTATTAAAGAAGGCATGGATACAGTTAGAAAAGAATCATATGGGTTTTTAAACGGCAGTGATGCAGGATGTGAGATGTCTCTAAATCGCAATAAAACAAAAGAGAACATTAGAAGTGCTTTTAATGCTTTTTTCCCCATTAGATAACAAATAAACTTCAGCAATTCTTATTCTGCTTTCTTTCCCACTTGGCAAACAGCACGATTGCAGATTGAGTGGTTCAAAATAGAAATCAGTAAAACCTGTAATGCAATTCTCTTTCTTCTTCTTCATTTACCAAAGTCTATAAAGACATCCTTTATATCAGCACATTTCCCAAAAAGTTTTGATAGAGCCATTAGGTTACTTCTTCCCCAAGGAAAACGATTTTCTGAATCATTCTTCAGCCAAATTTCATTTCTTATTGAACTCTAAAATAAGGGAAATATAAAATTTAGAACTATGTTTGTTACGATAAGATATCAGTTAATTAAATATGAAAACAAATTGTAATTGCATAACCAGTTAAAGTTGGTCAAAGAACAACAGCTAGAGCAATATTTAGATTAATTGCTTACACCGGCAATGCAGCACTACATATCAAATTTTAATGACATGTAAAAATCGAGCGCTACAAATGAAGTGAGAGTAAAAATCAAACAATTTGAATCTAAAGCAATCATAGGAAAGAAGTTTCGGAATTCAAGATATTTTTCAATGTGCAAAAGTGATTGGTGACATTCAAATTTAAGAGTAAAACAGGAAAAGTTCTTATACAAATACTTTTAGTTATTATTTTACTTTTTAAATCAATTTAGAGTATATGCAGCTGCCACAATAAGGTAGTATGAATGGACTGCTAAAGATATCTTTTATGAATGAACTACCTCTGGCTTGAGGTCCCGGTGAACTACGCCCTGGAGATGACAGTACGCAGTTACGCTTAAAATCTGAACCATAACAGCCTTTGCATCAGCCTCAGAATATTTTCCACCCCTAGAGAAGAGAAATGAAAACTTAGTGAGTTTTAAAGATACAGAACAGGCTAGTGACTTTCCATAGAGAAAGAATTGTGTTCTTTTTTGTGGCACAAAAGAAAAACCTATTAGAGCAGGTACCTTGAAAGTATGCTATCCAGCAGTTCACCTCCTTTGCACAATCTGGAGAAAATAACATTGAGTAAGCTCCAAAATCTTTAAAGTCTAAATTGTGGCATCACATGCCCTATTTCTATACATAAATAGTGTTTTCCTTTAGTAGTATATGATATCCAGCCAAAAAGGAAAAAAATGAATCACCTAAATGATTCAGCACTTGCTACTAGAACTGCTCATTACCCCAATAAAAATGATGTGCTTAAAGTGCCAAATCTGACCGAGTACTAAACTTATTCTGCTGGCCCATCTCTATATTTTAGAAAGCAACGGATTGATCATACCGATATCTTAACCATGGCCATATTAAAGTTACGCTACAATGCACCATGTTTATGTAGCAAACATATTCCAATGTTTATGGTGTCAACAAAGACATGCATTAAAGCTAAGTCCAAGTTGTTTTTAAGGGGGTCATATGCATGCAAGTTGCCGCATGTTCAACAGACAACTTTGGCACCAAATACGGATATAACAAAAAAGGAGAAGATATTAGGGTAATCATATCACAATCTTAAAAGCTAGTAATTCTAAAAAAAAAAAAACAGAGAGAATAATATAAGCCACAAGCATGATATGAAATGGAGTTAGATGCATATCCAGAAAGTTATAGCTATTACAACTTACTCCATCGCTACATAAACATTGTCATTGTCTTCATAAGCTTCATAGAACTGCACTAGGTTGTTATGAGTTAGAGCCCTTAGGATCTTCACTTCTCTTCTTACATCCTCTATACTAATTGCCGTGGTCATCTGCAGAAACATAATTCATTAGGCTAATGAAGTGGAAGGAAAAATGGGTCCCCTAGAGATCCTCACGTTGTAAGAAAATGACTATAGCAATAGAAAAATTTATAAAGATTTTGTCTGCGTTTAAGTTTTGATAAAATGTCATTACCATTACTACATACTTACAACTTTCCTTCGCATCAAGCCAAACAATATAATGGTCCTTCGCTAAGAAAAAGTACTAAAGCTATTAGCCACAATACTGCGAAGCTGCACTGGCTTCACTATGAGTGAGCATCGATTATACATATATGTTAATCACCTTCATATAAAATACCATCTTAAACAAGTCACGCAGGAAAAGGAAAGCATGTATGTATTCAACACAAAACACAACTTCCTTTAGGACCTGATTGACATGATACATTCTATAGCATACCCAATGGACTAACAAGTAGAAAACATGCAACAGTCGAGTATGCAATATCCTCTTTGAGGTAAAATCTAATAAACCTTTACATCCTCAACAACCTTCTGATATTTCCAGCACAAAGCAACACAGTCAAAACTTAATCAAAGCCCGGAGATGTTAAAGATAGTGACAGAGTTCGATAAATTTGTAATATACGATTAGGAGGTATGGCCTAAAGAACATTAACAACAGGAAATTAAGGTCATATACATATTGGACAGAAGCAATACAATCAAACTTCTATCAGAACTAAGACAATTCAGTTATGAAACTGCATTTGAAACAATAACAGAAAACAGAAACGAAGTTATTCAACAACAAAAGACATAAGGCATGAAAATCGGACCTTTGACTTTGGAATAACCTTGACAGCCACATCCTGGCCCTTCAAGCTTCCCTTCTTGGCCTTGGCAGAGCAAGTATACCCGAAATGTCCTCGCCCCACCTCGTCACCAAGCTCGTAATGGCTTCCAAACTGTTTTGAAAACCCGAAATTCTTGTCCAAGGCAACCTCACACTCACTTCCTTCAGGGATTGAGGCCTCATTGGGCTTCACAGAGCCGTGCCTCCGAGCAAGCAATGCCCGAATGTGTTTCGCGGGGGACGGAGGCGGGAATGACCGCTTAAATAACCGCAGAGGCGTGGAGCTGACGCTTGAGTTGGCAGGAGAGTTCTTGAACAGACTTGGCAATGGACTCGGGCTGTAAAATGGGAAGTTGGAGGATTTTGAGGACTGGGAATTGGGTGCATCATAACCCTCGTCTTCGCCTGGAATTGGAAGGTCTTGAGATTGGGGTTGTGGGTTTTCAGTGGGTTTTCCATGACAGAGTCCCATGGGTAAACAGCAGAGCACCAAAAGTGCAGTGAGTGAAAAAATAAAATTTACAGAGAATATATTCAAGGGAAGGGAGAGAATTCTTAAGGCAGAAGGACTGAATTGATCAACAAAAACCCAGAAAGGATATCAATCAAACACCCAAGGAATTTGCAGAGCAAAAGAGAGATGCCCAAGAAGATTAATCTGAGAAACTAAAGGGAAAAGCAATGCAACTTTTTTGTGATGATACAAACAATGACTGAGAGTCTGAGAGAGAGGTGATGGGTGAAAAAAAATAACCTGAACAGAAAGGAAATTGTAGGTGAGGAGGAAAGGGAACTGATGGTGGGAAGCAAAAGCAAAGGGAAAGAAAACCCAATAAAAGAAAATTTGCAGGAGGAAGGAAGGAATGAGATGAGAGGGAAAAAAGAAAGTGGGGAAGAAGATGCTTAAGCAGAGGCAGCAAGCAAAGAAAAGGTCGGAAAAAGGAAAAAACCCGATTCCTCCTTTTTCTGCTTTATGTAAGCTTTACTGATATTGGTTTCTACGTGTATGTGGCAACGTCACTTTATTCTTAGTAACCCTTGTACAACGGATTCGCTCTTTTGTATTATGTCGCATTTCATCTAATAATTTTAATTTACATTTACAATGAAGAGAAATATTAAGAAGATCTTTTTACAAGTTCAAGTCCATATCACTTCACAGGTTGATATTAATTTTCGTGCCAACGTCTGTTATTTTTTTCTTCCTTTTTCTTTTTTTATTTCCTCTCAACATCCCTCTATTGGTGTCTAATAATAATAATTAATAATAATAGAGAGAAGTAGGGTTTGGGTTTGGGTTTGAGTTTGGATTCTTCCAGCCTGTCGTTTTCGATCCCTAAAAACGAAGATAGATATGTTGCCCTGTAGTTGTATACCTAAGACTATTTCTAGCTCATGGTTAAAATCTAATATATTTTACCCACAAACTTTAAATTTTAACCCAAAAAACTGATTTTTAGCCTGAGATTACTAAATAATGAATTTAGGATTTTTTTTTCTTAAAGTAACTTTTTACAAAATAAAAATTATGTAGACTATTCTAATTTAATTTTATGAACATTTTAACCTAAAAATATTTAGATTCCGATAAACATTGAAAAATAATTAAACCGGGACCATAAAACTCCTGGAACACTAAGAGAAAATATGAAACACATGAAATAATTTTTTTTTAATTATTTTAGCCATTGGATTTAAATTTGAACCGTAGATTTTTTTTTCCATTGAATTTAATCATATTATATTTTAGCTGTCGGATTCAATGAATTTATAAATATAAAACTAAAAAAAATACACATATATAGTGGGCCGCCCACTAACTTAGGGGAATTCTGACCTAAATTTGTCCCATAAATGAATTTTTAGTTAAAATTTTAAAATCATATTTGGCTCAAGGGTTGGAGAAAATAAGGGTAAGTTTAGAACCTAAAATTTGAGTTTTACTCTAAAAATTGGAGTAGGTGGAGATTTACATTTCTAAATATAATGATTTTGAAGTACAAAATTATGGTTTTTATTTTTACAGACATCTAACTCATTGTATGCCTAATACAAAATCCTCTTTGACACACTCCGACCGAGATCGAGGCATGCTGGCCGTCACGTGAGGGTGACGTAGCCATGTGCACAGTGCGGAAGCATTAATATAAGAAGAAATACGAGTAAATAAAAACCGAAATCAAGAAGTGTTAATACTCAATCAGAGCATAATTGTCTAGGTGCAGTCGAACATAAGGAGTACTTAAATAAAAACATCACATGGGTCCTACATGGGTGAAGGTCTGTCAGAACCACGGCTGCTGCCTCGGATACCACCAACAACGCTACCTAGAACCTGGAGGGGCGCAAAACAAAAACGTGAGTGGACAAAAACAAAGTCTTTCGAAAATCATTTCAAAACAACATTTATATCCCCTCGTCGTAAAACTTGTATACTTTTCCAGAAAATAGTATATACATATACTAAAGCTCAACTGAAATCATCATCATGCTAATACGTAATCAAATCATAAATATGCCATGCCATGACAATTATATCATCAGGTAAGTATCTCAAATGCAATTATAACTGCAACAGCTCGTCAGCTGATTCTAGCTCATAAATCATGCCTGCACACGAGTCGAACCCACTTATAGTGGTCTATACGACAGGACTGTGCACCTAACTTGGATCCAAGATGAGCGTGTGGTGCGGGAAGTGAACATCATGTGAAAGACTGGCCCCTAACTCTGGGCGGGAGCACTAACACCGGGGTGCAGGTTAATGAGCTCTCAATGCATCTCATCATACTCTTCTTAACTCAACTTGTATTTAACCACACATAATCTTACCTGATACTTACCTGAGCGTCCACAGCACCAACAATCATGCGCATACAATTTCATGATGCATAACCATTCCATGATGCATACCCATTTCATGATGCATAACTATTTCATGATGCATAACCATTTCATGATGCATAACCATTTCATTATGCATAGTCAGACGTATATAGGTATTGGCATGGCATTTCATTTATAAAAGCATTTAAAATGCACCTTCTGGGAAAAACACGTAGCATATAGGAATATACGGAAAACAAAAGCCCACTCACTAGTAAGTAGAAGGATCGTAGCCCCCGTGCCTAGTCTGGCTACGCTAGTCCTCCGGATAGGTCTCGCCTATGTGAGAAACAACTATAAAAATGTTATTTTAAGCACATAGACAAAACTAGGTAATAACTTCTCATACAATGCTCAAATGGGGTGTTTGAATATACCAACGTGATCTACACAACCTCACAAACATCCCCATATTTTTAAATAAATTTTTGGACCACCCACGTGCCGCCATGCGCCGGCCAAGGCACGGCCAGACGCGCGGTTACGCGCAGGCCACGCGCCACTCGTGTCGTCTCCTACCTTAGGTTTGCCGGAGCTCTTCGCCGTCGCCGCTGCAACTCGCCGGAAAACTGTAAAGTTTTCAAATCGTCATAACTTCCTCATTTCTTCACCAAAACTCATGAAACAAAAGCCAAAATGAAGCTTAGGAAGTAAGGAACAAAACCTTACCACTTTCAAGCCTTGAAATTCACGAAATCTCGCCGGAGAAAGCTTGATAATCCGGCCAAAAAGTGAAACTCCATTCTACTGCTTCCCAACGTCCAAAACTTACCAACGATGCACTCCGAGCATCGTGGGGGGGGGGTCCTTAAGCTTCCTATAAGCTTGAAATTCGAAGATAATCACACATTAAAAAGTTGATGAATAGTACCCAAATCGGAGATCCTATTTTTAGGGTTTTCCGACGTCCAAACCCAACCAAAACTCAGCCATTACACTTAGGAGGAAGAGAGGGTACCTTTGGGAGTCTTGAAATGGCCTGAAACTTCCACGATCGTGTGGTTGTCACTGTACCTCGACGGCACCCTCAGTTCTAGGGTTTTTCGAAGGTTCCACGGTTCAAAAATAACATGGTTGTGCTCGTGAGACTTCAGGGATCACGAATATGGTCTCTAAACTTTCGATCTACAAACTTTTGTGGGTTTTCTGGGTGTTGCCGAGAGAGAGAGGGAGAGTTCGAGAGTGAGGGAGGAGGGAGAGTCAACGGGAGAGAGAGAGAAGAGTTCTTGTTTTTGTCTAAGTGTGTGGTTCACACACCTCCAACCAAACCAAAACAACTAACTTTAGTTTCTAGTTGCACTTTAACCAAAACTAAAGTAAACCCTAACTAAACTTATCTAATAGGTTCCCATAAAATAGGAAACCATACCATTGGTCCAAAATCCAAACTTTTGGGCCTTTAACTTAGCCCAAATGCAATAAAACCCAACGCTCAAGGGTAAACCTGTCCTTTCATAAATTCGAGGAAAACAATATGTACGAATTCGGGACAGGCTGTCACAATCTACCCCCCTTAAAGAAATTTCGTGCTCGAAATTCAAATAACAAATGTTACAACACAACTGCTAATAACCATAAGACAAACGTGGGTACAACTCTCTCATTCTATCCTTGGTTTCCCACGTCGCTTTGTCCATTGAATGGTTCATCCACAAGACTTTTACCATTCCAAAAGTCTTGTTTCTCAACTCTTTGTCCTTCCAATCTAGAATCGTCACTGGTTTTTCCCCGTAGGTCAAGTCCAAACTAATCTCAAGCTATTGAGGAAGAATCACAGGTGAAGGGTCTGAAACATAATGTCGAAGCATAGAGACATGAAACACATTATGCACTCTGGCCAACTCTTAAGGCAACTCAAGCCTATAAGCAACCTCACTAACTTGCTCAATGATCTGATAAGGTCCGATGTGCCTAGGGCTTAACTTGCCCTGTTTCCCGAACCTGATAACACCTTTCCGAGGCGATAACTTTAAGAATACACAATCACCAACGTCATACACCCTGTCAGAGGCGTGTCTATCCGCCAAGCTCTTCTGTCGATCCTGGGCCACTTTCATATTAGCTTTAATCACTTGAATATCCTGAGTAGTCTCCTCTACTATCTCAGGGCCCACTAATGGTCTTTCACCAACTTCAGACCAACACAAAGGTGTACGACAAGCTTTCCCATAAAGTGCCTCAAATGGTGCCATACCGATGCTCGAATGAAAGCTGTTGTTGTAGAAGAAAATTCCATCAAATCCAAACGTATATTCCAATTATCACCAAATGGCAAAACTGATGATCTAAACATATCCTCCAATGTCTGAATCGTTCTCTCAGATTGCCCATCTGTTTGAGGATGATACCGTACTATAAAGTAACTTTGTAACCAAAGCTTCCTGAAACGCTACCCAAAACTTAGAAGTAAACCTGGGATCACGACTCGAAACAATACTCACTGGAACTCCATGGTACTTCCCAATCTTTGAAATAAACAATCCAGCTAATCGACTTAAAGAATACTTCTCCCTCACTAGAAAAATGTGCAGATTTAGTAAGCCGATCAACTATCACCCAAATGCCATTATAACTATTTCGTGTATGAGGAAGCTTGTACACAAAATCCATAGTGATATTTTCCCATTTCCACTATGGAACGGAAAGTGGCTACATCAATCCAAAAGGCTTCTTTCTTTCTGCTTTGACTTGCTAACGACTGATACACCTACTTACATATTCAGCAATTTCCCTTTTCATACCTGGCCAATAATAAAATGGTCGAATGGTATGATACATTTTAGTACCTCTAGGATGCATTGCATAAGCTGAACAATGTGCTTCGTCCAAAATTACTTTCTTTAATTCCATATCATTACGCACATACATCATGTTCTCTTGCATAAGCATGCCATCTGATTCTCTAACTCTGAGGTCTTTCTTTTTCCCGTCGTTCCTTGCCTTAATTAATTCTTGGGTCTCTTCATCATCCATCTGAGTTTCAAGCACACGATCCACTAAAATTTAGCCTAACTTGAAAATTAACAAGTAAGGCTTTTTCTTTATCTTCCACTCTTAACTTCACTCCAGTGAACCGTAAATCATCAAGAAGAAGAACATGACAATCATAACTGGCCTGAAGTCTAGCTGAAGTCTTACTACTAAGTGCATCAGCTACCACATTTGCACGATCAGGATGATACTCAATCGTGCGATCATAATCTCTTAGCAACTCAATCCACCTTCGTTGACGAAGATTAAGATTCCTCTAAGTAAACAGATACTGGAGACTCTTATGATCCGTAAAAATCTTACACTTTTCTCCATGAAGGTAATGTTTCCAAATCTTCAAAGTAAAGATGACAACCACTAATTTCAAATCATGAGTAGGGTAATTCATCTCATGTGGTTTCAATTGCCGTGAGGTGTAAGCAATCACCCTACCATGTTGCATCAGTACGCATCCAAGACCATTCAAAGAAGCATCCTATAAACCTCATAATTACCGCTATCATCTGGGAGTGCTAAAACAGGTGTATGAGTGAGATAATACTTCATTTGCTGAAAACTTTGCTCACAATTTTCATCCCACTCAAACCTAACCTCTTTTCTAGTCAATCCCGTCAATGGAAAAGCAAAGACTGAAAAATCCTTTACAAACCGTCTATAGTAGCCTGTTAGGCCAAGAAAACTCCGTACCTCAGTGACGGTTCGCGGTCGTTCCCAATTCTCCACAACTGCCATTTTTTGAGGATCTACTTGAATACCTTGTGCAGATATAACATGTCCCAGAAATGCTATTTGACTCAACCAAAATTGGCATTTGCTAAACTTAATTAGCATACAACCGATGCTTCCTCAAATTTCGTAACACCAATTTAAGATGTCTAGCATGCTCTGCTCTAGTCTTAGAGTGTACCAGAATATCATTAATGAAAACAATAACAAACCTGTCTAGATATTGCTGGAATACTTGATTCATCAAATCCATAAAGCAGCAGGCGCATTCGTTAACCCGAATGACATCACCAAGAACTCATAATGACCATAACAAGTCCTGAAAACAATCTTAGGGACATCCTCACTTCAAACCTTCAATTGGTAATAACCCGACCTCAAGTCAAACTTGGAAAACACACAGGCACCTCTAAGCTGATTAAACCAATCATCAATACGCGGCAATGGATAACGGTTTTTAATCGTTACCCGATTCAATTGCCTAATCAATGCATAACTTTAAAGTCCCGTCTTTCTATCTCACAACCAACATTGGAGCTTCCCCAAGGTGACGTACTAGGTTGGATGAAACCTTTATCAACCAATTCTTGCAACTGAATTTTCAACTCCCTCAACTCAGCAAGAGCCATTCTATAAGGAGTCAAAGATATAAGATCCGAACCAGGACGTAAATCAATGGTGAACTCCACCTTTCTGTCTGGCGACAATCCAGGTAAATCCTCAGGGAAAACGTCAGGAAGATGTCTAACCACCTCTACATCTTCCACACTACTCGGAGCAATATCATTTAGCACCACATGAGCTAAGTGTTCTTGGCAGCCTTTTGATAACAACCTTTTTGCTCTCACAGCAGAAATAACGGCATGCCTCAGTCCACTTTGCTCACCCACAAAAGTAACTTCTGGTAATCAAGGACGATGAAAAGTAACTGATTTCCTGTAGCAATCTATCTTGGCACGATTATAATGCAACCAATCTGTGCCTAAAATCACCTCAAAATCCACAATATCTAACAAGATAAGATTAGCTGGCGTAACTACATCTTCCATCATCACTGGACACCCTGGATAAACACAATCCACATAACACTTCTCTTCTCTAGGCATAGCAAATTCTAACCCAAACCCTAGAGGCGTAGGATGAGGTTGCGTCACTTGAGCAAATGTATGAGAACTTACAGAATTGGTAGCACTACAACCAATTAAAACTCTAGCAAAGTGACCAAGAATGTTTAACGTACCCATGATCAAATCTGGATTGCTCTGAGCATCCTGCAGTGTGATGTTGTTAACACGTCCTTGGGCTTGTTGTCGTCCCCCACGACCTCCATTAACTTGATTACTTCGCCCCTGCACACCACAGCCCATTTGACCATAACTACTAGATCCAGGAACCTGCTGGATCCGCGCTGGTGGTGGCAAAGAAGACTGCTAGGGCTTCTGTTGATTCTGGGAACAATTTGCAGCTCTATGTCCCATCTGTCCACATGTAAAGCATCCACTGCTTCCTCGCCTACACTCTCCAAAGTGCCTGTTATTGCACCTACGACACAAAGGTACATTTCCTCTACCAGAATCTCCCTGCCTCTGGAATCTAGGACCACCGATAAATCTACCACCTCACCTCTGGCCAGTGGCACTAAAGCCTCCACTAGAAAAACTGGAACTACCTTTGCTTCTTTTGAGGCTCGGAGTCTTGCGAGGTCCTTGAGATGATTGACCTTTACCTTTGTCATCTTTCCTCTGATTCTCATTCTTTTCCTCTTCTTCATCACTATCGCTGGACATATTCTTAGGGTCCTCAATCCTCAACAAAATCTCGTAAAACTCATGGTAAGAAGCACAATGGGTAATGGTCGCCATAGAATGTCACTTATTCTTAGTACCCAGCTTAAAACGACATAACATCATAACCGGATTAGCTGCAACATCCAGATGGTAACGAGACAAGTCCGTAACTTTCTGTGGTACTCAATCGCCGTCATCTTTCCTTGTCTCAAATTTGTAAACTCTTGCTTATTACCATCAATATATGCCGGATGGGTAAACCTTTTCTTAAACAACTCTCAATCAGCTGTTTTCTCCGGTGTCATCGTATAAGACTCCTGTCTCTACCAGGATGTAGATTCAATACCCAGAAACCAGGTAGTAGTCTCAACCCACCTTTCGAGAAGAAGATTCCTTTGACTTCGCATCACACAAAAGGACTTTTCAACCTGATTAAGCCATCGCTCTGCTCCCTCAGGTCCATCATTTCCCATAAAATGATTCAGCTTCAACTTATAAACAGTCTCAAGAGGAGTCCTTTGGGGAGAACGGATAACAAACTGAATCATATTAGCAATAGCTTCCCCTAACTGAGCTATATCAGGGAAACTAGGCTCATCTGAACGACGTGGCTCTCTACGAGGCGGCATAATTCTGACAGAAGACACTAGGAAATTCACAAGATATGCAGGACTGCAAACCTAGGCTCTGATACCAAACTGACACACCCCGACCGAGATCGAGGCATGTTGGCCGTCACGTGAGGGTGACGTAGCCATGTGCACAGTGCGAAAGCATTAATATAAGAAGAAATACGAGTAAATAAAAACCGAAATCAAGAAGTGTTAATACACAATAGACGAACATAAGGAGTACTTAAATAAAAACATCACATGGTCCTACATGAGTGAAGGTCTGTCAGAATCACGGCTGCTGCCTCGGATACCACCAACAACGCTACCTAGAACCTGGAGGGGCGCAAAACAAAAAAGTGAGTGGGCAAAAACAAAGTCTTTCGAAAATTATTTCAAAACAACATTTATATCCCCTCGCCGTAAAACCTGTATACTTTCCCAGAAAATAGTATATACATATACTAAAACTCAACTGAAATCATCATCATGCTAATACGTAATCAAATCATAAATATGCCATGCCATGACAATTATATCATCAGGTAAGTATCTCAAATGAAATTATAACTGCAACAGCTCGTCAGCTGATTCTAGCTCATAAATCATGCCTGTAGTCGAACCCACTTATAGTGGTCTATACGACAGAACTGGGTGTATAATAATACGCTCTAGTGCTACAATCACGTGAAGACTGTGCCAATGATCGCGGGTCACCTACGAGTCGAACCCACTGAAAGTGGTCTATACGACAGGACTGTGCACCTAACTTGGATCCAAGATGAGCGTGTGGTGCGGTAGGTGAACATCAAGTGAAAGACTGGCCCCTAACTCTGGGCGGGAGCACTAACACCGGGGTGCAGGTTAATGAGCTTTCAATGCATCTCATCATACTATTCTTAACTCAACTTGTATTTAACCACACATAATCTTACCTGATACTTACCTGAGCGTCCACACCACCAACAATCATGCGCATACAATTTCATGATGCATAACCATTCCATGATGCATACCCATTTCATGATGCATAAACATTTCATTATGCATAGTCAGACGTATATAGGTATTGGCATGGCATTTCATTTATAAAAGCATTTAAAATGCACCTTCTGGGAAAAACACGTAGTATATAGGTATATACGGAAAACAAAAGCCCACTCACTAGTAAGTAGAAGGATCATAGCCCCCGTGCCTAGCCTGGCTACGCTCGTCCTCCGGATAGGTCTCGCCTATGTGAGAACAACTATAAAAACGTTATTTTAAGCACATAGACAAAACTAGCTAATAACTTCTCATACAATGCTCAAATGGGGTGTTTGAATATACCAACGTGATATACACAACCTCACAAACATCCCTATATTTTTAAATAAATTTTTGGACCACCCACGCGCCGCCACGCGTCGGCCAAGGCACGGCCAGACGCTCGGTTACGCGCAGGCCACGTGCCACGTGTGTCGTCTCCTACCTTAGGTTTGCCGGAGCTCTTCGCCGTCGCCACTGCAACTCGCCAGAAAACTGGAAAGTTTTCAAATCGTCATAACTTCCTCATTTCTTCACCAAAACTCATGAAACAAAAGGCAAAATGAAGCTTATTAAGTAAGGAACAAAACGTTACCACTTTCAAGCCTTGAAATTCACGAAATCTTGCCGGAGAAAGCTCGATAATCCGGCCAAAAAGTGAAACTCCGTTCTACTGCTTCCCAACGTCCAAAACTTACCAACGATGCACTCCGAGCATCGTGGGGGGGGGGGGGGTCCTTAAGCTTCCTATAAGCTTGAAATTCGAAGATAATCACGCATTAAAAAGTTGATGAATAGTACCCAAATCGGAGATCCTATTTTTAGGGTTTTCCGACGTCCAAATCCAACCAAAACTCAGCCATTACACTTAGGAGGAAGAGAGGGTACCTTTGGGAGTCTTGAAATGGTCTGAAACTTCCACGATCGTGTGGTTGTCATTGTACCTCGACGGCATTCTCAGTTCTAGGGTTTTTCGAAGGTTCCACGGTTCAAAAATAACATGGTTGTGCTCGTGAGACTTCAGGGATCACGAATATGGTCTCTAAACTTTCGATCTGCAAACTTTTGTGGGTTTTCTGGGTGTTGCCGAGAGAGAGGGAGAGTTCGAGAGTGAGGGAGGAGGGAGAGTCAACGGGAGAGAGAGAGAAGAGTTCTTGTTTTTGTCTAAGTGTGTGGTTCACACACCTCCAAACAAACCAAAACAACTAACTTTAGTTTCTAGTTGCACTTTAACCAAAACTAAAGTAAACCCTAACTAAACTTATCTAATAGGTTCCCATAAAATAGGAAACCATACCATTGGTCCAAAATCCAAACTTTTGGGCCTTTAACTTAGCCCAAATGCAATAAAACCCAACGCTCAAGGGTAAACCTGTCCTTTCATAAATTCGAGGAAAACAATATGTACGAATTCGAAACGGGCTGTCACACTCTTCATTTCTCTTAATATAAATATAAATTAGTGTAAAATACCGTCATATCAAAGAAAAAAACAAAGCATGTCATACCATTAATTATTGTGGGGTTCATTGAAGTGAAGTGAAAAAACTTGAAATAATTAATTAATATTTTCTAGTTTCTAGTCCTTCCAAATATACCAAGAAGAAACAGGCTAGTTTATTAGGTTACTCAAAAGACTAAACACACCAGAAAGAAATCTTCATGGCCAATACGTACCACGCAGTGACGAATTCTGTCGTGATTATATTAAAGTCCAAATAACGACAAAGAATTTAAATAATCAGATTGGGAAGCTCTTTTTCCCAGGCAAATGGACAAAGAAGATGTATGAGTATTCTGGATCTCTGAGATCATTTTATCATGTCTGTTTATTGTATATTATCCAGTTAATTTTTGTCAAATATTATTTGTGTTTAATTTTAGATAAAAAATTTGAATAATTTCTAAACATAAGATGACAGATGAACGAACACGATAAAATAATTCTCAGAATTTTCTTTAAGGGAATCCGAATAGGATGCTATTATAAAGAAGATGATGTATTTATGCTCCCTTTAGGCTTTATTGTACGGTGGAGCTTTGTGCAAAAGACCAAAACAATTCTTATTCCTTGATGCTCTCCTCTTTTACCCCTTCTTTTTCTATAAATAAAGTATGGTACATATAAAAACGCATGCTGGGTAAGCTTGACAAATGGATCGTATTTGTTGAATTCGTGTCGTTTTTGTGTCATACTCGTTATCTTAACGAGTCATGTCATGTTAAACATATTATTTTAATAAATTCTTAACATGTGACCCGATAATGATCTAATTCGTTATCAGCTCGTGTTATTTCATGTCGAGTCAACAGATTGTGAAAAAAAAATTTGACTAAAGAATAAAAAGTTAGGAGAGAGAGGGTTGGTTGGTTGGTTTGGGGATATATAAAAAATGGATTATAAAATTGCATGTGGAACGTGCAAGAACATGGAATACAGATGTTTCCAAGCCATGCAGTGCTAGGATTGCTTGACTAAGAAGACACTGGTTTCCCATAATTTGGACAAATATTGATTGTTTTGTTAGAGCATCCAATCCGTTTTCTTATGTATGTGTGCGTGTGTGTTGGTGGTCACCACAAGTCCAATGAGTTTACGAAAACTTGACTATGTTTGCAATGGACCTATAATTCGAGTAATTAACATCGTTTGTTCTGAATTAAAAAACTGAGACATTTATTTTATATATTCACTATCAAACGGCCAAATGTGGTCAAATATAACTTTTTTTTTATTGCATACATAAAATCGTGAGATGATAAATGCATTAACAATGCTTATACTGTAACCGATCTGTAAATCTAAAGTCTAGCGATGGATTTATTTTTCTTTTTACAAAAGAGTATTTGTTGGTTTGCGTTATGAACTTGTATAGAGTTATCAATTTCTCTCTTGAACTTTAATTTTAGTCGATTACCCCTTATCAACTTTTATAATTGGCAAATTTCTCCCCTGAACTTCAACTTTAGCCGATTACCCCCTAAAATTTTATAAATAGCTAATTTCCACTAGCATTTTTAGATTTTAAAATTTTTATCCAATTTTCGTCCATCCTATTTTTCTTTCATTTTACCCCCATACAGTTCTCATGTCACATCCCGACCCGGGGTCCACCACATCCCGGGTCCGCTCCACTACCGTAGCACGATATTGTCCGCTTTGGGCCCCGACTACGCCTTCACGGTTTTGTTTCTGGGAACTCACACGAGAACTTCCCAGTGGGTCACCCATCATGGGAGTGCTCTCGCGCGCTACTCGCTTAACTTCGGAGTTCCGACGGAACCCGAAGCCAGTGAGCTCCCAAAAGGCCTCGCGCTAGGTAGGGATGGGAATATACATATAAGGATCACTCCCCTGGGCGATGTGGGATCTCACATCTCATGTGTTGTTTGCGTGATCAAAATAGATGATCAGTTAAAATTAAAGTTCAGAGGATAATCAGTTAAAACTAAAGTTCAATAGAGAAATTAGCTAATTATACAAAATCAGGAAAGTAATCGATTAAAATTAAAATTCATTAAGAAATGTACAGATCTATACAAGTTGGGGAGCAAATCGATAAATATCCCTTTAAAAAAAGGTGTAATAATAACAAGGTATTGGAAACTTTGTTAATGCCTTGAGAAATGTCACTGTTATCCTCACAATGTTAATTTGGTAGACCCCACTTTATCTTGAATACATGATTAATACTGAAATGTTAGGTCTTAGGTGACCCCTCGCTACAAGCCAAGCCAGTTTTCATTTGGGAGTTTCTAATCATTCATTCCTCTCTTGCATTGTATGACCGTTTCTTCTCCACAATTTCCTTTGCTTTGGGGTGGGTGGGTGGGTGGGATGAGCAATCATCGCTGGCCACGTGTAGAAAAGGTGTAGGCTGGTTTCTTTGACTATTCTCTTGCTTACAAAGGTTGGAGAGAGTATGAACGGAACACTGGATAATATATCACGTGTTATCATACAAATGGTGAGATATGTATGTTAAAAAATTAATAACTTAAAATATAAATTTCCCACCACTTATATAAAAACACGTGGTGTACCACTTGTGTTCCGGTGACAATGAAAAATTTCTCCAAAGGTTGTGCTTTGTTCGACTTGGACATTCATTGGGATTGGAGATTCTCTGGCAATGTATTCCTCCGCCACTCATTTGGATTAGAAAATTTAAGAAGATTCTCAAAAGTGGAACTCTCTAGGGATTTTCTGTCACTCTATGTCCATAAACTTTTTGTCACTTGACGGTTTTGCACAATGTTTTACAGTGTTAACAAGAAGATTGACATTAAATGGTAAAGTGACAGAGGGAGCATAAAAAGTTTCACTTTGAAACAAGGGAGTTTTAACGGAAAGCCCGCGGTACTGTTCACTTTAACGAAAAACCACATTTTTACACTAAAAAATCAAATATGGTACTATTCACTTTACCCTTTATTTTGTCCTTATCGTTAAAACTCAAAGTTTTCAAGCCCTTTTAATTAGTTTTCCTTTGAAACAATCTCCTTAACATTTCTCGGAAAAGGCATATATTGTATAATTTTAGAACGCATGTTTATATTGTAAGAGTATGACCTCTTAAATAAAAAAGTTGTATTCTCACCCCAAACATAAGTCCCTGTGTTGCTTTACACAAAAGAACAAACATAAATAAAATTTAATTTTACATCAACAATAAATTAAAACAGAATTTGTCATTAACGAGAATTTAATGTAAGACTTCTCACTTATAAAGGATAAAAAATATTACTCACTACTATCACTTAGAAGTTTATAGTAGGATCAACTTTTACGTCAAAGCACAAAAATTCAATAACTTTTAATATTCAAATTCCACCTAACATCGGTGATTTTGTGGTGAAGAATAGAAGGGAATGTGTGGATGCAAATTTCTTCCTCCTTGTTCTTGGACAAAATTGCACCTACAAAACAAATAACACCTTAGGTCAAGGCTAAGAGCCTCACGAGCTCACGATGAATTGGAAGAGAGGGCTTTGGCTGAAGAACCTCTGATGCCAAAGTTAGGATTTTGAGGGAAAAGTGTTTAGAGAATTTAGAGAATTTAGCTAGAGTGTAGAACTTAGGTTTTGGAGAAAATGAGGGTGTTTATATAGGGGTGTGGCCGGCCCCTTTGGGAGGATGGGGACCGGCCACTTGGATGGTTTTTTTAGTGAGATTCATGATTTGTAGCTAATTAATAAATTAATTGAATAATAAATCAATTAATTAGCTAATTAATATATTTTGAAAGGAAAGATTTGGGGGTTACCTTGTGGAGAATATTTGATGAGGATGGATGAAATAGGTTTTGAATAAATACCTATTTTGGGCACTTTTGACTTGATTGAGGGATGATTGCCCACTGCTTGCGCATAGAAATCCTGGTGTACCTCGAGGGTAATCTTGTCTTTTTACCTAAAAATCCATGTGTCGCTTCCATATTCTTCTTGATTATTTTTGGCTCTACAAATGCCCCCACACCTGTTGGGTTGCTCGCAGGAAATGGCAGCAGGTGTAGAAATCTTCTTGCTTTAGGAAACATAGGATTGTTTCCTATTTTGTTGTAGATTCCCTTTTTAATAGGAAATTAGGTCCTTCTAGGAAAGGGAAATAAATTTCCCTCAAAGCCTATTTAAGCCTACCTTAAGTAGATGATTAAATCAACTTTAGAGAGCAATTTATTCTACCCTACAAGAGAGAGAAAGCTAGAGGATATTTGTTCCCCCTCCCCTAGCAATCTTTTACACTTGCCCGTGCAAAGTACCGTCTTTTGTTGCTTTCTTCGTCTTCTCCGTCCCGCACCGAGGTAAGAAAAATTTAATTTTCCTTGTCTACTTCCTGGATAGTGTTGTAGTGGGGCAGCCATCGGGGTGGTGTGGCACGTCGGCTGGTAGGGGCCAAGAGTCGGCTCAGCATAGGTCAAGGAGATGTTGTGGCAGGGACCACTGTTTGGCCTGCTAGGCTTGGCTAAAGCCAAGGGTAGCTTGTGCGACTGGGGCAGCGGATTAAGGCACTAGGGCGCAGTGCTAGGCGAGCCGCATGGCTCATGTCCTTTAGGCTCTTGGAACTGACACCAGCCAGGCCGACAATTGAGCGAAATGATGAGGTTGTGGGCCTCATGGGCTGATGAAATGTTGGGCATGCAGGTCTCCTGCCTGCTAGAATGCTAAGTTGAGCTCCCCTACTGAGTACCGTGAATGACGTTGGCTGCTTAGTCCTCTTCACCGGAAAAAAAGTGGGTTGCTCCCGAAAGATGAGGTAAAGAGGATCAAGGTGGATGCATTGGCTCGTCTGATTGTTGTCATGGAGCTTACTATGAATGAAGGTGGAAAAAAGAGATCTTCCCCGCCTGCTCAAAAGATGCCAGTTAAGAAAAAAACTAAAGACTTCATCCGCTGCTCGTGAGGGTTCGCCTGTTACCGAGAGGCTAGTGATTGGCATGACTTCTTCCAATGAGAAGAAAAATAAGGCTGCTAGATTTGAGCTTGTGGCGCCTACCATGTCGAGAATGGCTAGTACGATTGCTGATAGGATAGCTCAGCGTAGAGATTCTATCATGCCCTCAGTGCTGAAGTCTGTACCAAGACGTCTGTTGGGAGCTAAGTCCAGTTCACCTTTGGAGAGGCTTGCTATTATGAAAAGCGATAAGGTGGACTCTGCTGCTAAAGCAGCGCCAAGGCCCACTCCTCCTGCTATTGAGACTAATTCGCCTGCTGGGAATGAGAAGACTTATCGCGTAGGTAGCTGTGAGAAATCCACTAAACCTGCTTCTGGGGAGACTGTTGAGATTTGTACACTTTTGAAATCAGATCTGCTTGAAGACATGGATGTTTGTGCCAAGTTTGTCGATGGCGTTAGAGAGGTTGTTTGCTCAAGTTCCTTTACAAAACATACGGTCGAGTATAGGAAGACTGCTCTACTTGCAATGATGCAGAAGACGGCTATTCTGGCACCCGAGTCTATGGTCCTTAACCAATAGGATACCAAGGCTGCAACCAAGCCAAATTGTAGATTACTTCTGAATTCCTCATTGAAAAACGAGTGAAATGAAATAGAACTTAGCTGTAAAGTAGGAACTGCATAACAACTGGATAGTCCTCGGCTTGTTAAATGGTGTCTGTCGAGCCACTTGTGTCTTCGGGCTTTGATGTGGTGGAAGGTCACACATGGTACTTCCTCGTATTGTAGGCGTTCCACTGCTTTTCGATCTCTTTGTCGTTCATGGTGGCGAAGGTGTAACTACCTTTGCCACCTACTTTGCTGATCTTGTACGGACCTTCCCAAATGAAATCTATCTCTTTGGAGCCTTCTCTGCAAGCAGTGATGAAGGCTTTTCTTAGGAATTGATCTATGGGTTAGAACTGTCGAATCTTGGCCCTTTTGTTGTAGTTGGAGAGGAGCTACTGCTGGTAGGCTGCAGTAGTCATCTTCTTACTGTTCTGCTCAATGCTTGGCAGTAGAGTGCTGATATGCCCATAGACATCCGGATAGTTCATTTGGCCACTTTCCCTTCTTGTCGGAGAAGGATTTCTTGAGGCAGTCGAGAATCGTCTTGTTGAATGTTTCGGCCTGCCCATTACCTTGAGGATATCTCGGTGTGGCATGTGCTGCTTGATGCCATACTTTTGGAAGAACTTCGCCAAATCCGTGCCCACGAATTATGGGCCGTGTCGGTGACGATGGATTAAGGATGTTGGCAAATAATGTTCCTCCATATGAAGCGTTATATGTCCACCAGAGTCGTGGTTGTCATGGACTCTGCTTCTACTTATTTGGTGAAGTAATCGGTTGCCACGTTCATGGTTCTGCCCCTAGTAACGGACAACATTGGCCCTACCAAGTCGATTGCCCACTGCATGAACGACCAATGACTCATCTGTGGGTGTAGTTCGCTGGCAAGCAATGTTGGTACCGGCTTGTAGTGTTGGCAGTGGTCGCACTTTTGCATTAATTCCTTAGCGTCTTGATGCATAGTAGGCCAGTAGTAGCCTGCGATAAGAGCTCTCTACGCTAATGATCGGCCTCCGGAGTGTTCCACAAACCCCTTCGTGAATTGAGCTTAGAACTTTTAGGTTGTCGGGAGGCGCTAAGCAGCGGAGATGTGGTCCAGTGTAGGATCTTCAGGCTAGAATGTCGTTCCACATGTAGTAGTGTGCTGCCTTTATTTCGAGCTTTCTAGGCACCAACCTTTCCGTGGGGAGTGTTCCATTGACCAGGTAGTCTATAATAGAACTTTGCTAGTTTGGAGTTGTATTAACCTGTGACACTTCGGCTGCCGGTTTCGTCTCTATGCTTGGTTTGTCTAGATATTCCACTAGGATAGAGCATTTAAGTTGGTGATCGAGGGCGGAGCCTAGGCCGGTTAATGCGTCTGCGTGGGCGTTGTCTGCCCGCAGAACTTGAGTAAGGGTGTTGATAGAAGCATATTTATGCGACTTAGTTAGCTTGTTTTCGTGCATTTATGTTGTTAGTTCTTAGTTAATTTAGTATTTTAAGCTATTTTCGTGTGTTTGTAGGTCCCAAGGGTTAAAGTGGCAAGAAAGTGCATTTTGGTGCCTTTTGGAGCAGTTTTGGGCATGGAATGGATAGCATATGCTTGGAGCAAAGTAGATGGACGAAATTGAAGACCAAAGCAAGCTAGGAATCTGCCAAAGAGAGGAAGAAAATAAATTCAAGTCAAGGAAGGAAAAGGAATCCAAGAAGAAGAAGGATTGACTAAGTCAAAGTTTCCTTATTTTGACCTTTGACTTTCCTAATCCAACGCCACAATGGTTTCAGCTACAAAGAGGCTTCCTAAATATTTTGGGACACTTAATTACATGTTTCTAGAAGTCCTAATCCCTGTCTAAGAGGGAGACGCACCCTCTCCTTTAATTCCCCTTCTTTGCCGCACAAGAAAACCCATTCCCCATTCCATTTAGGACCTAGCCGCATTTACTTACCCGTTTCCTCTTAGGATTCTGATTTCTTACCCTTTTCTTGGAGGATTTGGAGTCTTAAACATTGCCTAATTTAATTCAAAACCGTGCCCTACCTTCCCCTATATATTTCAGCCCTTGCTGCAAGCCTTAGACACATCCATTCACCCCAATTCACATCTCTGACCTCAATACACATCTCATACATCCCTTTCAACCTTGTGCCACAACAAAGAAGAAGAAGGAAGGCCCTTGGACGTGCTTGCCATTCAAGTTGGATTGTTGGAGCGTTTATAGGTGTAATTCATCTTTTGTTTTCAATGTTTAAATTTAATTGTCTTTGTTTTGCTGTGAACATGAGGAGCTAAACTCGTTTTAGCTAGGGGGAATTTCAAAGCCATGAACATATTTGCAATATGAATTGATTACTTCCAGTTGTGATTTCATAAATCGTGAATGCAATTTACTTAACTTTTTGATTGATAACTTATTCTTGTATGTCGATTGAGGATGCATACTTAGTTTGCATGCATGAATTTGATGCTAGAATATAAGGGAGTTTCACCTAATCGTTATGAACTTATAATCGTTATGAACTTATATTCACAAGTAGTGGAGGTTGCTAGTCACAATCGCGTTAAGTAATTTCCTGGCATAAGTATCATGCAGTTCATAGTTACGAGTGCTTTGTCAATGCTTATGATTTTCACGAAGCTTAATGATCTTTGCTTGTATCTCTATTATGCAGTTCATGTAGGGGACTGGTGAAGAATAATTTGGTTGTTGATGCGTTGTCCGTCCAATTCAATGACTTAAGGAAAATCTGAGGGTTAATTAGTGCAACACGGTTAATCTGGGGCATTGAGGTTCATGGTTTATTGGAAGAACAACTGGAAATCGATTTATGTGCAAGTGTGTCATGTGTGGAGAAAGACCCTCTAGCTAGCCCATCAACCATCCAATTCCCCAAATTCGTTTTAAAATCTGTTTTAACTTACAATCTGTTTGTTTTACTTCAAATTCGTCAAAACCAATCCCCCTTTACTTTGTTTTGTCAAATTAGTTAAAATTTGTTCAAACTCGTGTTTTTAGGTGTTTTGAGTCAAGTTAAAATCAATTTTCGTCTAAAGTCATTCCTAGTGTCTAGTTTGAATCTATTTGGTTGTTTTAAGCTGTTTTGAGTCTTTTGAACCTGTTTTGAGTCTTTTGAGTCTATTTAAACGTTTTCAAGTTTGTTTTTGTATTTTTGAGTCAGTTTAGATTAGATTAGCAATCCCTCTTAATCCCCGGTCCTTAACGATCCCTACTTGCGTCTTTACTACAATTGTCAAAACGAAGGTTTAATTTGTGTGCTTAACTTTTATCGCATCAGGTGTAAGTCTAAAATGCCTCAAGTTGCTTGTATACTTTCTCTAAGTATTGCGCCATATTTGGATGTTTTGCCATGTACTTCCCTGTAGTCTGGCTGGTGATTAGCTGGGAATCAGAATGAATTGCAAGCTTTTTCACTGCCAAGTCTTTTGCCATTCAGTGGCCTGCTAGTAGGGCTTCGCACTCTGCTTTGTTGTTGGATGCCTTGAAGCCTAGAATAATCGCCTGCTCGATCATCGAATCGTCTGGGGTGACAAAGACCATGCCTACTTCCGAGCCTTTGTAGCTGGATGCGCCGTTGACGTGACAATGCCAGAAGTCTCCATTGGGCGAAGCATGCGTGGCTAGGGCATGCTCGGCTGCCTCCGGAACGTCGTTGGGTCCCTCTGTTCCGTCGCCTAGGCTAGGCGTGAAAGCGCGGTAGGGAGTCGTGAAGCTAGGGCCATGTTACACATAGCAAAAGATGTTCAACTGCCGGTATCAAGCCACACTAGAGCTGAATTATGGAGCAATGGTCGGCTGAGGCCGTGTGACTCGCAGAAAATGTGGTGCTCAACTTGCCAGTACATGTTGCTCATATGTAGAATCTTCTAGGGCGACGAGGACTAAACTTGCTTCTAAGTGTCATTCTAGTGTTCGTCTGCCATTGGTTTACCTTTTAAGCTGAGTTGTTACGTTCGTAAAAAAACTTTACACCGCCAGTGTCTGCGCCTTTATCGTCGAGCGTCTGGATTGGGCGGAATAGTGCGTCATGAGGAAGACTGAGTGCGTCTAAAGGTATAACTTGAGCTTCCAGGTTGCAACAATTGTCGCCTAAGTTAGCTTTTGAATTTCTGGTAGTTGGTTTCCGCATCAAGGAGAGCTTTTGAACTGTGAAATACAGGTAGTTGGGCCCCCAACTCTTCTCGTATGAGGGTAGAGCTTATTGCTGTTTCAAATGCGGCTGCTCGTCCAGTCAGACCTTAAATCTCCTTCAGAGTAGTGGGGGACTTCATATTCAAGATCGCTTGGATTTTCCTTGAATGTGCATTGACGAACCTCGTCCCAAAGTGCATGCTTCTCTGCCACAACGAAAAAGTCTACTAGGGTTATATCTTCTTTCATGGTCAATTCTTCGAACAGCGTGTGGTCTGCTGGGATTTGGAAGGCTGCTCTAGCTATCGAGTCATTGTATCCGCCTATCTTTGCCTTCTCTGCTTTAAACCTTCTTACATAGTCAGGGAGCGACTCCTTTGGGTTCTTCTTCACGTTGAACAAGTGGTCGGACTTTTTCTTGATCGAGCTATAAAATGAGTAAAAACCAAGGAAAGATCATCAAAACTCCGGATGGATCGTGGTGGCAATGTGTGAAACCAATCTTGCACCTCGCCTTGTAAACTGGTGGCGAATATTTTGCACATAAGGGCATCGTTGTTCCGATAAAGGACCATCGTTCTTCGGTAATGCTTCAAATGCCTCTCCGGATCTCCATGTCCTTTGAAAGATGTGAAATGTGGCATGCTAAACTTGCGTTGAGGCTTTGCCTGCTCGATTTCGTCCGTGAATGGTGACCTGCTTATGTTGATCACGTCCCGTCGTAGTGCTTCATCAGCCACTTTGTTGCATTGGAAATCATAAAATCGCTTGTTGAGGAGCTTCTTTACCTCTTCCTGAAGGCCTTTGTTGGGGTAGCGGAGTTCTTGGCTGCCCCCAGTCGTGAGTTGTTGGTCTAGGCTGCTCTTCCATGTGTTTGGCTCGTCTATGCTGCGGATGCGGTGCATGTGGTGCGTTCTTAGCAAGCGAGCAAGTTCTTTGCACGCTGCCGGTTGAACTTGAGCCGGATTGAGTGACTGTTTCTCTTCGTCCTTCGTGTTGCATACTCCAATGTGAGGTGGAAGATGCTCCTTGCGGACCTAGCCGCGAATGAACACTTCGCCTGGAAGGTTGCTCATGTTGATTATCAGAGTGTGACCCCAACCGTGAATGTATGCTCGTCCGTGGGCTTGGCCGAGAGTGCATGCTTCTCCGCGCGCTAAGACGAGAGTATACGCTATCTCGGGGACCCAGCGGGAGTGTACACTGCCCGAACGCTCGGTTCATGACTAGTAGAGTGGCTGCTTAGGGACACTACTGAAGATGTTCCTCGCCTGCCCTTGTCCTACTTCGGGACACCTCGTCTGGGGCACATTGGATCTCGGTGTGCTGCAATAGCTGATTCACCAAGGTTGTTTGCTATGCAAGGGCGCTTGTCAACTCTATGACTTATCGAGACAAGTGTTGTTCTCCATTTGGGTTGGAAGAGCTTAGAAGGAATGCGTCTCCTTGAGTAATGGAAGTGTGGCAGACTCCGGGCGTGAGATTTGAGTTGGGAAATGTCAAATCCACAGAGTAATGGAAGTGTGGTAGACTCCTAGAAATTTAGAGTCAGGACGGTTGAACTAATCTTGGATTGATTTAGGCTGCTTGGAAAGCCACGAGAGCAAGCTGGGCCACAGGGGCAGGCTGGGCCATTAAAGTGGGCTGCTCAGCGTGTGGCGCACGTAGGTGCGAGGCTAGGGCTCGGCTTGGCAACGTGTTGGGTTCACGTCGGGCTTGAGTGGCTCGGGCCGTCTCGCCTTGGGCTTGGGCCCTTGAAATTGAAGTGGCACGACTTGGAGCCGTGGGTTTTGCCAAAGGTGGTTGCCATGGTGGCCACCGTGGCAGTGCCACGGTGGTGCCTCGTGGGGGTGCCGCTCCACTCATCGCTATGTTAAGCCTTATCGATCATCGCGGTCCTAATCCTTGAACGTTGGAATTTCCGTTCATCAAGGTTTCCAAATCTCTTGCCATTGTACTTTTCTTTTACGTTTTATCAAAGAATTTTTAGAAATAAAAATTCCAAGAATAAGGACGTACGAAAAATCTACAAATAAGAAAAGAAACAAAAAACCTTCAATGCGAGAGTCTTCTACGAGCATGACTCAACTCTCAATGAAAGCACCAATTTGTGGATGCAAATTTCTTCCTCCTTGTTCTTGGACAAAATTGCACTTACAAAACAAATAACACCTTAGGTCAAGGCCAAGAGCCTCACGCGCATACGATGAATGAGGGGGCTTTGACCGAAGAACCTAGTTAGAATTTTGAGGAAAAAGTGTTTGGAGAATTTGGAGAATTTAGAGAATTTAGTAAGGGTGTAGAACTTAGGTTTTGGAGAAAAGGAAGGTGTTTATATAGGGGTGTGGCCGGCCCCCTTGGGAGGATGGGGACCGGCCACTTGGATGGTTTTTTGGATGAGATTCATGATTTGTAGCTAATTAATAAATAAATAAATAAATAAATAAATAGAATAATAAATCTATTAATTAGCTAATTAATATATTTTGAAAGAAAAGATTTGGGGGTTACTTTGTGGAGAATATTTGTTGAGGATGGATGAAATAGGTTTTGAATAAATACCTATTTTGGGCACTTTTGACTTGATTGATGGATGATTGCTCACTGCTTGCGCGTAAAAATCTCGGTGTGCCTCGAGAGTAATCTTGTCTTTTTCACCCAAATATCCACGTGTCGCCTCCATATTCTTTTTTATTATTTTTGACTCCACATAATGCACAAAAATTGAACCATTCGAACTGCTGCTTCGCTTGGAAGTGTCCATAGTCAATGGATGTTATTGATATATCATCAAAAATTGGTAGATATTGTGGATATAGAATTGATATTTGAAACGAGAATGTCAATATAACGTTATTAATATGGTGATTTATAGTTGCAATATCGTTGTTCACGTCGTCCTGGTCACTTCGTGTATTGTAGCGGGTCACCTTCAACCCGCTTCTATACATTTCATCTGTCCGATTAAAATCAGACTCCACCTACAACCTCTGTATAAATCCCCCTCAAAAAGCGCACTCATTGTAGAAACGTCCAAATGGAAAACAAATAAGTGACAACTCTTTGAACACCCTAATGCGAGTCTGATTCCCACTAATTTTCCTTTCTCCTAATAAAAAAGTTTAATCCACTGACAATATCGTTTTACTTAACAGTGACAAGCTGCCTCGGGCTTGTCCGGATCTTATTGGCCTTTTGTATACAAGGGCTTTAAGACAAATGTTAATGAGCTCTTTAGTGTAGTTTTGTCCAAATCTGAATAAATATGGGCCATAAACTAATTAGGGGCGTTTATGCATCTTTTATTATATATTAGTATGTTATATGAGCCCGTCTGATATGGTTGGAATTCTGAGTTTTGGGATTTTGGATCTTACAAAATATTAAATTGCTTTATGCCCATTTTAACTATAATTTGGCTCCAATGGTTTTGATTTAAATCTGCAGTTTCACTTCAAATTCCTTTTTAACAAACGATAATCTATACTTAGGAGGAGGGGATAAGTTTTGCCTCACAATGAGCTAGCAATAATGTGATTCAAATTCGCTATTGGCGAGAATCGAACCAAAAACCTCTCATTTACAAGTGAAGAGGAATCCACTAGACTATAGTACTAAATGACCACTTCAAATCTTAGATGAGTTATTTGTGAATATCTCTTTTTTAAGGACCTTTACATTCATAAAGTGCAGGTCCTTTCTAAAAGGGATCCCTATTTTTTGAAAAAAATGGGGATTAGGTGTGGGGCCCACTCCACATTAAATTTCAACAATCCGAACCGCTTATTTTGTTAGTCTCAATTCATAGATCATCCTTACAAAAATTCAATTTAATACGAAACCATTTGCCTATTTAATTATCAAGATCAAATTTCATTGTTTCTTATATAATAAAGTATTAGTTCATTTCTTTGAACCCGATTAGATGTCTTAAATATTTCCGATTTGGCTAATATTTTGCAAGGATGATCTATGACGTACAACTTGAAAAATGAACGGTTCGGATCATTAAAATTCGATGTGATGTGGACCCCACAACTAATCCTTATTTTTATAAAAAAAAAAAAATGAGGATCCCTTCCCTTAAAGGCTTCCCATAAAGTGAGACCTAAAAGTTAGGAGTTTGATAGAGACGAGAACATAATTATTAAATTAAGAAAAATAAGATTTGAGATTTCACATCTCACAACTCACTTTTCACTGTTTAGAGATACCCTAAGGGTGCGTTTACTAATTCATAATCAGATTGAAGGGAATCGAATTGATGAGGAATCGGATTGAGGAGGAAACAGAATTAAATTCTTGTTAAAGTTGTTTACTAAGCTAACTAGAATCGGAATATAAATGACATTAGTTCCATATATATTGTTTACTAGCTCACTAGAATTGGAATCAAAACTAGCTTGATTACTAAATTGTCCTTGTTTAAATAAATTATTTTTATGCTATAATTATTAAAAATTAAGTTTATCTAATTAAATATATCCATAAATTAAACAAAGTGTTGTAGGCATAATTTACTGAACAATTATGGAGGCCATATAGAGAGATAGGGGTGCGGCAATTGAGAGAGAAAAGAGAGATGTGTAATTGTGGGTGTGTGTTGTCTCACCCATTGTGCCTTTATTTATAGTAGTAGGGAAGGTTAATTCCTTACCCTTTAGGATTACAACATTTAATAGGTAATCTACTCCTAATAGGAATATAAGAGATATTCCAAGATATACTAGGATTTACACAATCACATTCCCATTCCAATAGGATTGCAACACTCCCCCTTGAGTGTGTAAATACTCAAGTAAATGGCGCATTAGGTCTTCAGTGATGAAGCAAGTATAGTTGATGAAGTCGTCGGCACAATGGGCAAATGCGAGTCTCAAATTAACGAAAGAATGCATAAAAAGTAAAACTCACAAAACCTCGCTATGGTAAAACCCAAGGTAGGGAAACAACTATACGTCTTTTGGACGCAAGTAGTAAAGCTCTCAAGGGTATGATCAGCTCAGAATGGGTGCCTCGTTAAAACCTAGTTAGGTAGCAAAAACGCAGTGGGAAAAATGCTCCTAATCGTAGGGAAAAAGAGTACATTAAGATCAAGTGAGTATACTTCTGGATACTCCCCCTGAGTTTGACATAACTTCCAAATGAGAACTACAAGCATTGCATATGATAGTTAGGCATACCAATTCCTCGGACAAGCTTCTGGAAGGTTGACTTCGGTAGTGACGTCGTGTAGAGGTTGGCAAGGTTGTCTGGGATTGGCTTGCATGACTTCAATCTCCTGATGCTTTGCTGATGTAGATGTAGACGCAATATGTCTTGGGGTTGACTTCGTTGATGTATCATGGCTTGGTCGGATTGATACATGCGGCATAGTCTTCATGGATCGTCGTTGGGACTCAACGATGGATGAAAACACAACAAGTACTTCGAATATGCTCAACAAGAACTCATAACCATGTCTCACGTGTGGCGTAGTGAAGTGAGGTGAGTCTTGGAACGATTTGAAGATTTCGCAACTAAGGTCCTATCGTGGACCTCCAAGATATTGCAATATCCCTAATGGTAAAGCCATAACCATTCGGGGATTTTGCCTTGTGCGGGTTTGATAAGTAACCGGCGTCAGCATAACAAACAAGGCAAGCATCATTCCAAGGATCAGGGGGGTTGGATCCGCTCGAGATGCTTTGGGATTTGATTTGCCTAAATTTGTAGTACCTTTAGGGAACGTCTTTAATACCAATTCAATGGTTGCGTGTAGGCGCGGTGCTGCATCTTTACCAAGATCAACAGCGAAGGAGATGTCCTGTCTAAATACAATGAGCTAAGTACAACGAAGCGCAAAGTTGAACTTTAGATATGGAATTTCAGATTCCATAACCTCTTCAAGAGTCTCATTTGCATATAACGTATGGACAATCAAAGGTATACTTAAAGGTAACAAATTCGGGGTGTAGTTCGACTGGTAGACCAAAATACCGTCAGAACAATGCTTCAACTTCAGGTCAAGGCATAAACGAGTTTCCCTAAAATCCTTCATCTCAAATTCCGTCTTCAGTTGCGAGTCAGTTTTCTCATGCTCTTCCAAAGTCTTAGTGAGATTCGTGTTAACGACATAAACGGTAACTCTAGCAATTTGGAATAAGACTTCATAGTTTAACACGCAAGGGCATTCATTCATATCCCTGACTGATCAAATAATCACGTAGACGGGTATACCACATCCGTCAGATTTTTCAATCCATATGTGAACGCCTCAAAACGAGTTAAGAGGGTATTCTGTGGTTTGGAACTATTTGAACCAGTCCATGTAATTCTTCGGGAACTTACATGTCAATCTCCGTATCTATATCCCCATGGAGAAACACTAACCACATTTCATAATGCTGCTATCAATCACAGGACGTTTGAGAGAAACCTTGCGCCGTAAGGCATGCATCATATCGCACTATTTCATTCATCTTATAACGCTTCCTTTCCCACTTGTAACATAAACAGGTTACCTTGGGCAGTGTAGGAACTACTGGTCCAAACACACTTTGGTAAGGAATTTGACCTGGATTGTAACTTTAGTTGTCCAATCAGTTCTACGTTGTCACTTAATCAACGGAACACGGTTCGATATTGTCGCTTTTCATTTATGTCGGTAGCTACCATATAAGTGAAAACATCATCGATGATAATCTCATTTCAATTCCATTTAGCTCACCCAAACTAGTATACTGGACCAAGAACTTCAAGTCTCGGGAGTAATCCGGATTAATCTCATGAGATGGAAATGATTTGAGACAACGATCGAGTTCAGATTCATTGTTGTGCCGTGTCTTCCTCTTCCAGGGAAGTGAATCCTACGAATCGAATGATATGTCGTGCTCAGGCCAAGACAGATTGATTGGCTATCCGCCGGTGTACCGGACCGTCCAACATGGGCGTCCAAACAGTTCAACAGGGGTGGCACACCCTCCAGGGATGTTGATTCGACGTCCGTTAAGTACGTTTATCCTTGCAGGCATGTTTGCAGCTGGTATATGATCTCGTCACTTTAGCTAGATCAGAGGAATGCGTCTGGAGCAACATTCTGAAATCTAGAATTCATCGCACTTGCTTATCACACTTGTGTGGTATGGGGATCAAGATGAGACATAGTGGGCAACGTCCACACAAATTCGCGTCGTTCTACAGGAACATTGACGTTCTTATCTCCCCCAAACGGCGGGAAGGCTGTCTCATTAAAGTGACAACCCGCAAATGGGCGGTAAAGAGATCGCGTGCAAGGGCTCAAAGAGAGCTAGTGTGAAGGAGAATCATGATCGACAAAGATACACACCCTTCTTTGAGGACCCATGGTGGTACGTTACGACGGCGCAACTTGGCACATGGAATGCGCACCCAAATGCGTAAATACGAAAATTGTCAGGTTCGTACCCAGTAACCAACTGTAACATCATATAGGTTGGGTGGCAATGGGCCTCAAGGAAGACCAACATAACTGCGTACAAGGATTGCATAGCCCTAGGCAGAAACCGAAAACTTGGTACGTTTACCACAATTCGGGCGATCATTTAAATTGCGCTTTATGATCGCTAGGCGAGGCTATTTAGGGTGAACATGGGAATTCGATGTTCAATTTGAAACCCCAAAATGACATGCAATACTTTATCGAAAACCGTCGATGTAAACTCTCCGGCATTATCCAGTCTCCCAGACCTTAAGGGAGGTTCAGCAGTAATGTGTGTGGACAAACATGTGACCTAGTTTGTCGATTCATCAACCAAAACTATAAGTCTTTATATGGTCCGCATTTTGGTTGGATTAGTCCACATATATTCCCTTGAATTCACTATGAAAAGAGCAGACTTTGGCAAGTGTGCTTGTAGGCACAAGATCCTTACTTCGGGTAAGGAGATGCGTCGTAGCATCGTTGGTCGACCTAAGTGTCCCAAAAGGTCGTGCCAAAGCAAGTAAACTACTCAATCATAAGGCTCCAGGCCGGCCACATGTGGTGTATTCCAGTTGGGAGACAACCTATTGGCCCCAAATCAAAGCTTCAGGCTCATTTTTGGAGGTGGTGCAAATATATTTCACTCTATTTTCTTCAGTGGTTTCACTTATGATCATTGTCATCTCGAATATCCTTAAAAACTCAACGACAGGGAGAATTTAAGGTCCCTTAAATGGTGATGTAGTACCATTCATACAACGAGGAGCGTGCCATTGCTCTTAATCAGGTTGGATAGACCTGAAGTCGTTGTTAGAGATGTGATTTAGGTGTAAAGTTAGTGTGCGTAGTACGCATTCATCCAGACAACTAACTTTCCCACATTCATACCTAATCACGTGTTTAATTGAATTGGTCACATGTACTAAGAAACATGATTCAATTAACTCATATTCGAGGACAATATCAATAAAATTATCCATAAGTAAAACATACACCAAATTTGAATCCAAGAACATGAAAAAATGTTCACAAAGTAAGCCAAGGTTACTTGGTGGATTCGACCAAAAGGCCATCCATGTCAAAATTCTGCTCTTCCAACGATGGTCGATGAAGCAAACTTAGTCTCACATATTGACTACTAGAATGGTACTCCTCAACGACATTGGTAGAGGCACGAACAGGTGCATAACCAACGATCTATTCCATCGAGATGGAAGTAGATTCTGCGGGGTTGAGGTTTGGGAATACTATCTCTAATTCTTGAAGTTTTAGGTCTTAGGTACCAAGGATCATGCTTCGGGCATGATGCCATGCCTTGGTAAGCCTTGATTCTACCATATGTTGTAAAAACAAACTCAAAATTGGATTATGAGAGAGACAGACCCAAACTTGGGTTCAATAGGCTTTGACCGAACTGGGTTGAGCCATTCAGTAGACTCTAGCCGAACTGAGTCAATATATTTCTCTCACGTTTGTGGTAGTAATCAGATCTGAGAATTTGGTAAACTTCCGCTTTCTACACTGCTGTTGCTTCAAGAGCGAGTTAGAAACATGGAAAGACGAGAAAAGTATTCTCAGTCAAAATTCAATCGAATTTATAAACTTTAGAATTGTACCTATTCATGGGCTTAATCATGGTGTGCTTCAGGCAATGTTTTTCATGATTAGACTGTCCGTAGAAGCGAGCCAATGAGCCATGAAATCCTCGTTCAGGAGGTACTTCCATTTAATGCTTCGGGCATAAGTCTTCGAATGAAGATCATGGCAGAGGCTTATTCAGCTCTTCTATGCCATTGTTGGCTTCAATGGTTTCTCAGATACTTAATAGTCAATGGGAGATTCACGTCTTGTACCCCATATTAAGTGGTTTCTAATAGAAACGTCCAAATCAGGAAAATCAAACTTGTGATGGTTCGACAATCCACTGAATTGGAGGGAATAAGATTATGATTGGTGCTATGGGAATGAATCATCCATAAGCATCAAAGTTAGAACATTCAAGTTCTATGACATGATTTGCATGAAAAATGTCGGGTTTTCATGGGTGTATTGTTTTATGAAAACTTCGGGTTTCAAAGGCACTAAATTCGAAACTACAGGTTCGATTTAGTTTATAAACATTTAGTTCATAAAAGAGAGGTTCCTGCAAGAAACACATAATGCAATATACTAACTAAGTGTAGTTTGATTTAGTTTATAAACATTTAGTTCATAAAAGAAAGGTTCCTGCAAGAAACACAGAATTCAATATACTACTAACTAAGTGTAGTGGATTTGGGGTTCTTCGGGAACTCAAGTGTGAGAGCTTCGTTACTACGAAAGTATGTTACGGTTCAAAGTAGAAAGATAAATTATTGAATCGTTAATGTCCAAAAGTGATCTTCAGGTCAAGAATTTTGGATTCATTATCAGATTAATGGACTGCATGTCACTTTTAATTAATTCAATAAATCGGGCCATATAGGGTCGATTGTAGAAACAAAATAATATTAACATACGGGTTAAATTATTTTAGAATGCTAAAATAATAGCATGTGGGTTGAAAAATTGCCCCAAAATTTATTTGGGCACGGGTGGGTGCCTTAAGTAGAAGGCAAGGCCCAAGGGAGGGTCACAGGGTGGACTGCTTGTCACGGGGAGGGAGAGAACCCCAGCTGCTACTGGGTTCTGTTCTTGGGCCTAAGGGAGGGCACGGAGGAAGGCCCAACAAAAGCTGGCCTTTGGTTTGGCGATGGGAGCCCAGCCGCAAAAGGCTGGTTATGAGTTTGGGCGCGCATGAGCCCAGCCGCCTGGGCTGGATGCAGATGAAGGTGCGGGCTGTGGTAGAGGCAAAGCCTAGCAGTTGGCATGGGCCGATGCAAAGAAACAAGCTGCAGGCCCGTGTGCCATGGAACCCAAGCCGAAGCTTGGTTCAGTCTGGAAGGGAGCAGCATGCCCAAAAATAGGGCTGCGCAAGTGGTCCAGGTTGTCATCCATTGTAATGTTGTGGTGTTGCCACGGTGATGCCAAAATATTGCCCAAGTTCCCCTTTTTTTTTCTTTTTTTTTTTCAAAAAATCCCTTAGGGTTTAGGAAAACCCTAAATATGCTTCTAATTTAATTTGATACTTTAACTCACAAATTCCACATAGCATAATTGCGTAATGCATGAAACAAATATATATATTGACAAATAGATGAACATATACAATATATATATATATATATATATATATATATATATATATATATATATATATATATATATCGGAAGGAAAATATAAACATAGGGGGTTCATGCATCATGGGGAATGTTTTCATGTTGCAGAGTCGTTTCAAATATCTTACTTTATTTTAAGCGTACCTGATTGGCAGAAAACAACCAAAGCCTTTGAATTTGTAGAAGTTCCTTCGCAGAAAGCCGGAATAGCATCTCCAATGCGTTGTATCACTTTCAACACAGAAAAATTAAATTGAATTAATAGCATGTAGATCAATTCAAAATAATAATAAATTAATCATGAAAAGAATGATTAAAACGTAATACACCCTTAATTGAAGATCAAACTCTCTTTAGCGCAGCGTCAAGAGCGTGCTGATAACGTGTTGTAGGCATAATTTACTCAACAATTATGGAGGCCATATAGAGAGATAGGGGGTGCGGCAATTGAGAGAGAAAAGAGAGATGTGTAATCGTGGGTGTGTGTTATCTCACCCCATTGTGCCTTTATTTATAGTAGTAGGGAAGGTTCATTCCTTACCCTTTAGGATTACAACATTTAATTGGTAATCTACTCCTAATAGGAATATAAGAGATATTCCAAGATATACTAAGATTTACACAATCGCATTCCTATTCCAATAGGACTGCAACACAAAGCTTTTTATGAGATGATTATTTCCAAAACTTTTTATAAGATGGTTAATTCCAAAGCTACTTCTCTCCTTTCATCTTAAGCCTTTATTTCCCAGCCCCTTTATCCCTGTAGCCTTTTTTTTCTCAGCCCCTTCATCTCAAGTAAACTAAAATAAAATTTTACTTCCTACTCTATCTTCCCCCTTTCTTTCCCCATTACGCAGTATCCACACCCCACCATCCAATCTCAATAGGAACCATGAGGCCACGACCCACCCCATCAATAAAAACAAAATCCAATTTTAGGGTGAAGGTGATAAAAGTTGTTTCCTTCTCTTCTGTTTGGGTCTGCAAATCGCAATTTCCTTGAGGATTTGGGCGTTCGTTGTTCCAGATCATGTTCATCGTTATGGCGTCGTTTCAAACCAGGGGCAACCATTGTTCAAAATCGCAGCGTTCGTCGTTCAGTGCTACGACATCATTTCAGATTGCCAAGGTGGGGTGGTCTGTGCTGTGAGAGAAACGCATTTAAAGGGGATTGATCGATGAAGGTAGGAGTTGTTTTAGGAATATACATGGTATTTGATATGAGCATATTTATGCGACTTTGTTAGCTTATTTCTTTACATTTAGTGAGTTAGTTTCTATTTATTAGAGTGATTTAAGCTATTTTCGTGTGTTTGTAGGTCTAATTGGCAAATGTGACAAAAGAAGGGGAATTTGGAGCAGTTTTGGACTTGGATTGGATAGCATACGTGGAGAGCAAGTTGGATGGACGTTTTTGGTGGTCAAATGATGCTAGGAATGTGCTACAATATGGAAGAATTAAGATTGAGGCTTGGAAGACAAGGAATCAGAAATTAAAGGGAAACTTTATCCAATCTTATCTTATCCAACCGTATCCTTAATAAACCTTACCTTATCTTATCCTATCCTAATCCTACCTTACCTTATCTCCAGCTGCAAGGGGGATTCCTTATAACATTTAAACACTTTCTAATCTGATTTGAGGAGTCCTAAAACAATGCTAAGAACTAATCATTTTCCTCCACAAACAATGCCGTGTATCTGCCCTATAAATACACACCCTTGCCGCAGAATTCATTCAGAGAGTATGTATATAGGTTTATCCTTCATCCTTTCTGAAGTTTCGAGAGAGAAAAAAATAGAGAAAAACACAGGTGTGCCGCAACATTGGGAGGAGAGGAGGAGCTGAATCTGCCATGTAGAGGAGGAGCCGAATCTGCCATTGCTGGAGCTTTTCAGAGTTCTTTCTATCCTTACTTGGTTCAATGTTTAATTTAGATTGTTTTTATTTAATTATTATGAACATGTGGAACTAAATTTCTTTTTAGCTAGAGGTGAATTCGAAGCCATCTGAGGAGTTTTATTCAAGGCCATTTGCACCACCACAACCTCACCCATAATCTGCCCAACCAAATTCAGGTTCGTTAATGGATAATGATAAAATTCTTCAAGTACTAACTTCTTTGACGCAGGGCTTACAAAATTAAGCCAAGGAGATGGGCGAATTGAAGAATCAAATGGGGCAAATGGCAGAATTCATGGGACAAATTCAAGAACAAAGTGAATTCTCGAACTCAACTATTGAAAATTCAACGAGAGATTTTGAAATCGCTGAAGCTATCACCTTGGGAAATGGTATGGAGATTGGAACCAACCCAAAAACGTCCAAACAAAGCCAAAAATAGCACGAAAAGCTGCTGCTCGAAGAAGAAAAGTTGGACAGAGCCACGACAAGGGAAGAACCAGCCTTGCCGAAGCCTTCTAAGACTCCTACGCCATCCAATTCTGGTAAGGTAGTTCCAAATTCAATACTTTCTAACCCCATTCCACCAAATGTCCATTTTCCTCGCAGGTTTATGCAATCCAAGGAAGAAGAGAGTGAGAAATGCATCTTCGAAACCTTTCCAAATGTGCAAAGTAATATCCCAATTCTTGGTATAATAAATCAAGTTCCAGAATGTACTCAATTTTTTAAAGAGCTTTGTACAACAAGAAGAATGATTCAAGAGAAAGAAGTGGCTGGGGAATATCTAGAATTCATCAAAGCGGATGTACTTGAGACAACCAACCCCAAAGAAGTTGGATTTTATGACACGGGACAAGCCACTGTCCTTACACCAAATCTGGCCGAGTACAACATTCCTGAAACTTTCAAAGTGGTCTTTTTCCTTGAGTTCTTGTCACAACACACAGGTAAGCCACCTCCTCAAATTTCAATTTCGTTTTCTACTAACATGTTGTTGATTTCAATGATTCAGGCACCCACTCTAGAATTTAAACCATTACCAGATCATTTCAAGTATCACCTTCCATTCAAAGATCAATTCCATGCCGTTGGCCCTAGTGAAGCTTAAATGGAGGTATCGTCCGGCTGGAAGACGTTAAAGCAAGCACTTCTTGGGAGGCAACCCATGTACTCGAATAAAGAGACGATGGAATCTCGGCTCCTACAACCACATTTGCGTTCTTTTACCCTTCTCTTTATTGTTTTTACTTTGCCATGATTGTCTTGTTTGCTAGTTGTTTTATGTTGCTTTCTTGATTGAGTCTATTTTTGAAACATTGAGGACAATGTTTGGTTTAAGTGTGGGGGTAAACAGATTGCTTTTCATGACTTATCTTTAATTACATCACCTATCACTTCTAATGTTGTTACTCACTGTTTTTAAGTGTTTTATTGTGTTTTGAAGAAAAAATTCGAAAATTTTAAAAAAAATTCAGAAAAAGTTTGAAAAATACCAAAAAGAGTCGTTTTTGTTGTTTGTTTGTGTCTTAGGGTACCTTCCAACACAATGATGAGGATTTGGTTTTTAATTGCATGATTGTTAAAGAAAGTTACAAACATGGGTGGAAGTTTGATATGCTCTTTGGTTAATGCTTAGTTGTAGTTGTCATTTACAGATTCACATGTAATCACAAAGAAAAAAAATCAGTTTTTGTAACATGCTTGAAGGAAGGAACTCAAACTAACGCTACAACCTTGAGAGACTTGAGCCTATGCTTTGTTTGGAGAGTTATTAATCTGTGATATTCTTGTTTTCTAAAGTCGTTGCATGATCTCATTATTTCTTTGCTTGGTTGCTACTTAGAATGCGTTTTCATCATTTTAGTTCCAAATACTAGAACTCATGCCCGTTTCATTCAAAGCATAAAATTGATTGCATAAGAAATAACAAGAGGAAGTTGTTTAGTTAAAACCAGAGCCAAAAAGCCTTATCCCTTGCATATGTATTGTAGGTTTAACCCCTTTGAGCCTTATTTAGCCTATTTTCTTTGTTAGCTGGCATTATGCCTACCTAGCCTAGTATAGGAATATCCATACCCTTGTTCTTAAAGAATAATGAAACATGACTTATGGGGAATTCCTTTTGATCTACAATATGCAGAAAAACGAGTGTGGGGGAAGAATTTGTCTTTGTGAATTGGTAAAGTTGTACGTTTGTGTTTCGAAAAAGAAAAAAAAACGTGGAAAAAGAAAGAGAAAAGAAAAAGTTGTGCAGAAAAAGAAAAAAGAGGTTGAAAAGAAGTGAGAATGAGCTCACAAGTGTTGGTGGTTGAAGGAAGGGTCCAAAAGTTTGAATCTGGCCCTAAAAGTTGTGCGGATCTTCCCTTTGTGTTTAAAGTTGGTTGCTGCAATTAAAAAAGTTGAATTCTAAGTGTTGATTTCATTACTTTGCTTACTATCACTTTAAGAACCTTTGTTTATCTTTAACCTTTCTTTGTTAACTAATACCTTAGCCCCGTTACAACCCTTAGACTTCTATCTTGATTGTTATGTGTTTCAATATGTGGAGTTTTAAATTGGTACAAGCATATGGAATCCTTGGTTCTCGCTTCTAAGTAGTGACATTCCGTTCATGAGATCATATACTTGTTTGTATTAATAATTCCAGAAAGTGCCTTCTTTGTTATAACATATGTGAGTGCTAGTCTACATGTTTACATCAATCTTCTCACATATACTTAGTATAGGGAGTGTAGTCAGAAAATCTGTGTGAAAATAGAGAGTATATCCGGTGAGGAATTGAGTAAATTCTCTAAGGCATGTTACTACATTCAAAATGTTGTTTTAATTGGTTAAATGCGAGCTAGTGAGTGGTTACTTCGATTAAGTATAAGCTCAAGGGTAAGGATGACTAAAATCTGTGGGAGTAGTGATTTTTAACATGTCATGTTTCATTGGAAATCCCTGAGGCAATTGTTGGAAGGTTTAGGTTGTGTTTTGTTTGTTTTGTTTTGCTCGGGGACTAGTAAAGGCTAAGTGTGGGGGAATTTGATAGGAGTTAGTTTCTATTTATTCGAGTGATTTAAACTATTTTCGTGTGTTTGTAGGTCTAATTGGCAAAGGTGACAAAAAAAGGGCAATTTGGAGCAATTTGGAGCAGTTTTGGACTTGGATTGGATAGCATACGTGGAGAGCAAGTTGGATGGACGTTTTTGGTGGTCAAATGATGCTAGGAATGTGCTACAATCTGGAAGAATTAAGATTGAGGCTTGGAAGACAAGGAATCAGAAATTAAAGGGAAACCTTATCCAATCTTATCTTATCCAACCTTATCCTTAACAAACTTATCAGTGATGATACCTCTTATGAATTCATTTCAAAAATGGCTAAGTAGTAGGACTAGACAATGGATATCTATATGTTACCTATAGAAACAACTTTGAGAATAACGACGTCACCATTCTACATGATTCTCAATAATGTGGTTCAGTCTCTCACTTGAGTTCAGATCTTGATGAGACCTTGATTCCCTAGCTTGAGCTATTGCCCCATTAGTGCCGTAGTGTCGGTACACTTGAGACACTTTCTGGTTGGAACCGAATGGAGAGTTCATAAATGAACTTTCCCATCCAAACAACATTGTTGTAAACTTCTATATGGCGATATATTTTGCATTCATGGTGGAACACACTAAAGTCATTACTTGTAATGTTTCCACCCAATTATCTCTTTAGTCATAATAAAGAGATATCCAATTATCTCTTCATTCAAATGAAGAGACATCCAATGATGGATATGATATTAGATTCATAATCTAATACATTTATGCTTCCATTGCGTTACTCTAATTCTTCCTCATTCTTGAGGAATCTATCCTTTAGTATTTATACTTAAGGACTCACTTGACAGTTGCCATGGTTCTGATCCTGGGCTTGCACTGATATCGTCTTGTACCGATCTTGGTACAACTCATATCAACGTTTTTTCATACAATATGAAATACGTAAATCACATTTCTGCGTATGCATAAAGGATTCTATTTACGCTTTATGCTTCTTTGGGAGTCAAAAGGGTACATTCCCTTTTAGAAGAGCAACTCCCAGTCTGACTAGAATTGTCCTATCATTTGAAGTTTATCATTCGAGAAACTTCCTACATATTTCGTCTATCAATAGGGATTGAGATAATCCAATTATATCTTGAAATCTATCATTATAGATTTCAATCCCATGTATATAGACTATGTCTCCCATATACATTCTATCGTTATAGAATGTTCAAAGTCATAACTTTAACGAAGAAGAATTCCTTTCATTTCCAAAATTAATATATCATATATATGTTCAATTTTAGGAACATGATTAACTCCCACTAATCTTTTGTAAACTTAGTAAACAAAAGATTCATTTACATCTTTATGAGAAATCAAACGATTTGATCTTTCTCTCATAAGACGCTTATAGCTCCCACTAGCTTGCTAAGATTCATGATGGATGGATCTCTACAACTTACACGTCTTGTGATTCCTAGTCTTAGGCATATATTATCAAGACTATCTTGATAATGGTTTCCGAAACCCATATTACGTCTAAACATTGAATCACCGTTTTGTTGTAGCTAGCAATCTTCAAATTAATAGAAACCAAGACTACATCAAAGATGGTTTCTTCCAAGTCAACCAATCTCATTGATTGTAGTCACCTTAAGCTACCAATTAGCTATTAAGGTTTCAATATTTCGGGTCAAATGGTACTATACCATTTCCTTGAGTATATGTCATATATACACTCAATGTAGTCATAAGGATTTTCATTCTTATTTCTTTCGAATTAAGAGGTGTGACTCTAGGACATTGTCATAAAGTTCAAACCATTCAACTTAGACGGTTTATAAATCCTTCTCGACTACCTTGGAGCTTGTGGTGTAGGAACTAGGTTGTTATATTTTTTATCATCATCTTGTCTCTCAAAGAACCCATTCTTTGAATTCTATCTCTCGTTCATATGCTCTATCTTAGGCAAATCCTTGTGTAGGATTACAATGAACTACCCAACAAACAACATTTGTTAGTTGGTTCATAGAAGTGATATCCAAAAGTCAATATAAGAATATCCCACAAGATTGTTCTCAAACAAATATTGCTTATTAGCACACAACCCCAAATCTTAACACGCTTAAGACTTGTCTTTCTTTCCAACTACATCCTATGGAGTCATGAAAATTTTGGAAGATCTTCTAATTGACAATCATATTGTCTTAGAAGTATATATCCTATATATGGGTAATTGATAACATCCAACGAACTAAATCTTATTCGAGTTCGTTTTTCTCCCAATGGAGAAATCCATTATCTTATGATGTTTCTTTCCTTGATATCTTTCAAGGAGACTCATCTAAACTGTTAGTTTTCCTTGGATCAAATCTAAGGAGTAAATACTTTAGACGTCTTTACTCATCAACTTACATTCTTGAATTCTTTGAAACCTTTTGCAAAGTATTCGGACTTGTGTTTATTCAAAATAAACGATAGTCCAACCGAGAGCGATCTTCGGTGAATGTTATACAACATGAGTAGTATTATGTTGTGGACAAGTGCCACTAACATCTAAGTGAATTAACCTCAATAATTTTGTGATTCTTTATTCTTTCCAAAATAATAAAGATTCGAACATTTCGCCTCTATACAATTTTAACAAGAAGACATCGGATCCGGATCTAACGATCCAAAGCATCCATATATGGTCAACTCGTAATTTATGTTTTAGAGGTGTCACAACTCAGTGGTTTTAGTCACTACCTTGCAATGGGGTTTAAGCATCGTTATATTCTAAACAGTTAACACTACCACATTATTTCTGAGACAATTAATCAGATTACAATAATCCAATCATTCATAACGAACAATTGTTTTGTCAAACAAAACATTCATCCATCTCCTAACATTACAGTGACGGAATTAAGTTCCTTATTCAAATTGGAATGTAAAGACAATCTTTGTTTTTCCAATTTCTTTGGTAGTTCATATGAGAAAGTAAGTACTATCTGCTTTTGCAGAGATCAATATTTGATTCACGTTCCGAATGTGAAGTACTTTCTCTTCTCTCATTAATCTTCTATTTCTTGTTAGCCACACTTTTACAACGATTGTAAAACATAGTTACTAATATGGAATCAAACATTCAAGTAGAAGAATCAACTGTTTTGAACTTATTCAAGAACAATTTACAACACCTTCGAAAGGTGTGTTCTTGACACTTGCAAGACATTTCTTGCAAATACCCCTTCCAATGTCCATCCTTTCATAAAGAAAGTTTGTTCCCTTGGAGTTTTTCGCCTTCTTCATTTGACTTCTCCATTGACTACAATAGTCATGGTCCCTAAACTCCCACTATCTCCCTTGAAACTTATTTCAATTGTGTTATACACATCAAACGATTTGGAGAGCGTGCAGTTATTGTTCACTATATAGTTTACAATAAACTTAGTGAACCGTTTGGATAGGGACACAAAGGTGAAGTCCTTGCCTAGTTTCCATCTCTAGAAGTGGTTTAACACTTCAACACTCAATGATTCAAAATCATCATAAGTCCATGTTGATGGACTATTTTTGTCAACCAACTGTTATGTTCTAAACATAATTACAAACTATTAAGAGTTGTTCATGGCAACTCTCATTTCTTCATACAATAATTTGTAAGTGAAGAATCATGGCACATAAAGTGTCCATGCCCTTGTGCTTACTTCTCAAGTTCCTTGTTCATGTAACAAAGAAACAAGCACTATTGTTTGCGTTAACTAAGGGTTGTTCAAAGCAACTCTTATTTCTTCATACAATGATTTGTAAGTGAAGAATTATGACACTAAAAGTGTTGTCCTCTTTATGATAGACTTATCTAACATATTCTTCCAATGATACATTATCAATAGGAAGATTGTGAGGATGAGACTACTTAGGTACATATACAAGCCATTCAAGACAATCTATGGGATTGTGGTACCAAGTCCGGAAACTAAAGCCTTCGGCTTTTCTTTGTCAAGTTTTGGATAACGTTTGCAAATATATCGGTAAATAAATGCATAACGAATATAAATTGATTGATTTTAAGCCATTTGATCTGGGTCTTTAAATCAAATAGCACCACCCACTATTTTCGGCAAATCCCATATCCCTCATCGGAATTCGAGAGTTTTGGAGGAAACTCTTAGTAGGGTATGGGAGGCTCACTATTACCAAGCCCACCTCACAATGATATGATGTTGGCTAGCATTAATAATAATGAGAGAGTACGCTTACTCATTTGCATCTCTTGCAAGTACCCATCTTATTTGGCCTCTGGAGAATGAAGCCTCAAAATGATATGATGTTGGCTCCATTGCACTTAGTTAGGTCATTCCCACCATGCAAGTTTGGGTAGGGGTTCAAGAACAACCTCACAATGATATGATGTTGATCATTCTCGTTGCCTACCTTCACCACATCATGTATACATATAGAACTCCTCCTGAGTGTAAGCACATACTTTGTACACCCCCATGATAGGGTGAAGTCGGTGTATGAGTCACAAACGATTGGAGTCTACCACGGTGGAAGGCCACGAAAGAGTGTTCAAAGCACTCTCACGCTTGTCAACTTAATAATGGTTTGGTTGAGGGTTTTAGGTCTCATCACATATAAGCATACACATTTTAATCTTATTAAAACAATTTGGTTCTATTACAACTATTGGTCCATGTGATTGATTTAGTAGTATATGATACTCCCACTATGCTTGTAAAACGGTTTTTAAAGCAAGAGTATATGGTACTACTAACATAAGCTTTGCATTCATTGATGGACTATATAGTTGCCTTAGGGCCTTAGGATGACTATGAACCTTTGATTTGATCCAACATGAGCCAAGTGTTGGATCTCGGTCTAGGGATGGTGATTGATTTTAGTAACACGTTTAATCACATTAAGGCGTGTTTTCTTATTGGGCGTTGGACCCTCTACTCCAATCTCATGCATATCAAATAAAACAAGAAAGGAGTACTTCAAAATAAAGAAGAGCTTATGCTCTTTTACAACATTTGATCAAAACAAATTACTTTAAAGTAAAGAAGTGCTTATGCTCTTTTACAACATTTGATCATATCAAATTACAACCAAAATCTAATCTACACATTCCCATGGTTCAAACAAATTTGAAAGACGGCCATTCACATAGCTCAATTATCGTAGGCTTAGGTTCATAATCACCATTTCTTTAATTAATTAATTCTTTAACTAATTAAACTTGAATGCAACATTTTCATTTGGTTTTTGTATCCATAGAATTGATTTAGATGGAGCTAAATGTAATGAAAATCCAATTCTCATTTTAAAGATACAAAACTATTTTGTTCTCAACTAATTTGGGCCAAATGCAATAACCTCAACTTTTTGGGCTATATTGCAAAACATAAACTTTTGAGGTCACTTTGTAAAAACACAAAACTCCACTACTTCATGTAATTACAACTAGAACCCAAAAATTTCATCAAATGCAAAAACGTCATTAAAAGAGCAAAACATTTTGTCCTTTAGTGATTTTGGGCCATTGAGACAGCGATCGAGCATAGATTCATTGTTGTGCCGTGTCTTCCTCTTCCAGGGAAGTGAATCCTACAAACCGAATGATCTGTCGTGCTCCAGGCCAAGACAGATTGATTGGCTATCCGCCGGTGTACCGGACCGTCCAATAGGGATGGCACATCCTCCAGGGATGTTGACTCGATGTCCATTAAGTACGTCTATCCTTGCAGGCATGCTTGCAGCTGGTATATGATCTCGTCACTTTAGCTAGATTAGAGGAATGCGTATGGAGCAACATTATGAAATCTAGAATTCATCGCACTTACTTATCACACTTGCGCCGTTCTACAGGAACGTTGACGTTCTTATCTCCCCCTAATGGCGGGAAGATTATCTCATTAAAGTGAAAACCCTTAAATGAGCGGTAAAGAGATCGCTAGCAAGGGCTCGAAGAGAGATAGTGTGAAGGAGAATCATGATCGACAAAAGATACACATCCTTCTTTGAGGACCCATGGTGGTACGTTGCGGCGGCGTAACTTGTCACATGGAATGCACACCCAAATGCATAAATACAAAAATCGTCAGGTTCGTACCCAGTAACCAACTGTAACGTCATATAGGTTCGGTGGCAGTGGGGCCTCAAGGCGGATCAACATAACTGCGTACAAGGATTGCATAGCCCTAGGCAAAAACTAAGAACTTGGTACGTTTACCCAAAATCCGGGCGATAATTTAAATTGCGCTTTATGATCGCTAGGCAAGGCTATTTGGGGTGAACATGGGAATTCGATGTTCAATTAGAAGCCCAAAACAACATGCAATACTTTATCGAAAATCGTCGATATAAACTCTCTGGCATTATCCAGTCTCCAGGACATTAAGGGATAAGTAGGGTGGTGAGCCCTTAATCGGCCAGGGGGTTTAGCAGCAATGTGTGTGGACAAACATGTGACCAAGTTGTTGATTCATCAACCAAAACCATAAGTCTTTATATAGTCCGCATTTTGGTTGGATTAGTCCACATATATTCCCTTGAATCCACTATGAAAAAAAAAGTCGGTTCATATCTTTGCAAGGGATGATTTAGAAAATCAAATTTCACAAACGAGCAGACTTTGGCAAGTGTGTTTGTAGGCACAAGATCCTTACTTCGGGTAAAGAGATGCGTCGTAGCATCGTTGGTCGACCTAAGTGTCCCAAAAGGTCATGCCAAAGCAAGTAAACTACTCAATCACCTAGCTCCAGGCCGGCCACATATGGCGTGTGCCCCAGTTAGAAGACAACCCATTGGCCCCAAGTCAAAGTTTTAGGCTCATTTTTGGAGCTGGTGCAAAGATCACTCTATTTTCTTCAGGTGTTTCATTTATGATCATTGTCATCTCGAATATCCTTAAAAACTCAACGTCAGGAAGAATTTAAGGTCCCTTAAATGGTGATGCAGTACCATTCAACGAGGAGCGTGCCAATGCTCTTAATCAGGTTGGATAGACCTGAAGTCATTGTTAGAGATGTGATTTAGGTGTAAAGTTAGTGTGCGTAGTACGCATTCATCCAGACGACTAACTTTCCCACATTCCTACCTAATCACGTGTTTAATTGAATTCGTCACATGTATTAAGAAACATGATTCAATTAACTCATTCGAGGACAATATCAATAAGATTATCCATAAGTAAAACATACACCAAACTTGAATCCAAGAACATGGAAAAATGTTCACAAAGTAAATGGTTTACTAAGGGGATTTGGCCAACAAGGCCATCCATGCAAAATTCTGCTCTTCCAACGATGTTTGGTGGAGCAAAATTAGTCTCACATATTGACTACTAGAATGGTACTCCTTAACAACATTGGTAGAGGCACGAACAGGTACATAACCAATGATTTATTCCATCGAGACGGAAGTAGATTCTGCTAGGTTAAGGTTTGGGAATATTATCCCTTATTCTTGAAGTTTTAGGTCTTAGGTACCAGGGATCATGCTTCGGGCATGATGCCACACCTTGGCAGGCCCTGATTCGACCATATATTGTAAAAACAAACTCAAAATTGGATTGTGAGAGAGTATGCCATTCGGTGTATCCCTGCCGAAGCAATGCATCACCATTCGGTAGGCTTTGACCGAATTGGGTCCAGCCATTCGATAGACTCTAGCCGAACTGAGTCTATACCTTTGTCTCACGTTTGAGGTAGTAATCAGATCCGAGAATTTGGTAAACTTCCGCTTTCTACACTGCTGTTTCAGGGGCGAGTTAGAAACATGAAGGACGAGAAATAGTATTCTCCCGTCAAAATTTGATCGGATTTATAAACTTCAGAATTGTACCCATTCATGGACGTAATCATGGTGTGCTTCAGGCAATGTCTTTCATGATTAGACGGTCCGTATGAGCGAACCAAAGAGCCATGGAATCCTCGTTTGGGAGGTATTTCCATTTGTAATGCTTTAGGCATAAGTCTTCGAGTGAAGATCATGGCGGAGGCTTATTTAGCTCTTCCATGCCATTGTTGGCTTCAATGGTTTCTTAGCTTCTTGATAGTCAAGTGGAGATTCATGTCTTGTACCCCGCATAAAGTGGTTTCTATTAGAAACGTCCAAATAAGTGAAATCGAACTTGTGACGGTTCGACAATCCATTGAATTAGAGGGAACAAGATTGTGATTGGTGCTATGAGAATGAATCATCCATAAGCTTCAAAGTTAGAACATTCGAGTTCTAAGACATGGTTTTCATGAAAAACGTCGGGTTTTAATGGGTGTATTGTTTTATGAAAACTTCGGGTTTCAAAGGCACTAAATTTGAAATTACAGGTTCAATTTAGTTTATGAACGTCTAGTTCATAAAAGAGAGGTTCCTGCAAGAACATAGAATGCAATATGCTGATTTAAGTGTAGTGGATTTGAGTTTCTTCAGGAGCTCAAGTGTGAGTGCTTCGGGACTACGAAAGTGAGTCAATGGTTCAAAGTATAAAAATAAATTATTGAATTGATAATGTCCAAAAGTGGGCTTCAGGGCAATAATTTTGGATTAATTATCAGATTAATGGACTGTTGGTCACTTTTAATTAATCAATAAATCGGGACAAAACAGGGTCGATTGTATAAGCAAAATAATATTAGAATAATATTATTGGATAAAAAATATAGCCTCAAAAATATTTGGGCTGGGTGCCGTGAGTAGGCAAAGCCTTAGGGGGTATATGGGCTCGGGGGTAAGGCTGCAAAAGCAGCCCACATGTGGCTACAGGCCACAACCGAGAGACAGGAAGCCTAGTAGCCAAGGTTGCTTGCATTGAGCCAACGATAGGCTCAGGAACAGCCCAAAGGCTTGCGGGTTGCAAGGGAAACCACAGCCGCAGTTGGGTTTCAATTTTGGGCCGCAGAAACTAAGCCCAGCTTCATGGGCTGGCTGATAGAGACGCGGGCCGTGGCAGGGTAAGCCCAGCAGCCAAGGCTGCTAGCGTGGGCCGAGACTTAAGGACCAGCCCAACATGTGCTGGTGTGGGTCAGGGCTGTAGGCCCGTGGTCAGAAACCGGATAAGGCACACGACCTGGTTTTCCACAGAGGCAGCGAAGCCCAAGGGCTTTGGCGTAGGTCCAAGACGTCGAGCGACGTCGTCTCAAGGGGGTCTCCACACGGCTGGGCTTCAGGCCAGCACGGTGGTCCGTGTGGTGGTGCCACGACAGTGGTGCCGCAAAATCCCAAATTCCTATCTTTTTTTTTCTTTCAAAATTTCTAGGGTTTGAGAAACCCTAACATGCTTCTAATTTATGAATATACTTTGACTCACATATTCCACATAGCAATTTAATTGTGTAATGCATGAAACAAATATATATATATATATATATATATATATATATTGACAAATATATGAAACATATACAATATATATATTGGAAGGAAAATATAAACATAGGGGGTTCATGCATCATGAGGAATGTTTTCATGCTTCAAGGTTGTTTCAAATATCTTCCTTTATTTTAAGCATACCTGATTAGCAGAAAACAATAAAAGCCTTTGAATTTGTAGAAGATCCTTCGCAGAAAGCTGGAATTTCATCTTCAATGCGTTGTATCACGTTCAACATAGAAAAATTAAATTGAATCAATAGCATGTAGATCAATTCAAAATAATAAATTAATCACAAAAAGAATGATTAAAACGTAATACTCCCTTTATTGAAGAATAAACTCTCTTTAGCGCAGCGTCAAGAGCGTGCTGATAACGTGTTGTAGGCATAATTTCCTGAATAATTATGGAGGCCATATAGAGAGAGTGGGTGCGGCATAGATAGAGAGAAGAGAGAGATGTGTAATTGTGGGGTGTGTGTTATTCCACCCCATTGTGCCTTTATTTATAGTAGTAGGGAAGGTTAATTCCTTACCCTTTAGGATTACAACATTTAATAGGTAATCTACTCCTAAAAGGAATATAAGATATATTCCCATATCTACTATGATTAACACAATCACATTCCTAATCTAATAGGACTGCAACACAATTGAAAATTTCTAAAATTAACTGCTTGAGAGCATACGCAAATTGACTTAAAAAATTGAAATTTTTTAATTATATTGAACTTTTGAATTCATTGTATGGATAAGTAATTGGTCAAAAGCATTTATATTTTCTTTTGGAAATACCAACAGGATCCTTTCTGGATCTTTTTGGTGACGTGAATTGTGTTTGTTTATCGTACATCATGCAGTCAGTTTTTATCAAGTACTGTTTGTATTTAATTTTAAATAAAAAAATTCATTATAATTTTTGACCGCATAATGTACGATGAAAAGATAAGATTGACGGATCCCCGAAAATCCAGCGAGGATCCGGATTCTTGGAAATACGCACTGCTGACTGCTGGGTTTGATGATATAACTTATATTTACGCACGAGTGCAATCCACATCTCCAGGCCTTTTCCATTTTTCGAACAAGATTGTGGGACCCACGCTAAAAAATAGTATAAAACACAGAGTATAAGAGTATCTCCAAAGGAGATGCCAAAATGTACACATCAGCTATGACATTAAAAAAAAGACGACACTAGTATTCTCCAACAGAAGTGCCAAATCCTATGTGGCGATGTCTGAAACCCTGCCTTAAAGTAATTGTAATTTCAATTAACAGTAATTGGGATTTCCTCATAACTCTCCCGCTCTCATTAGCTACCACGTGGCAGTTCCCCATCTATTTTCTCTCATTCTCTCTTCCTTCCCTCGAGCTTTCTCTTTCCCTTCCCAGAGCTCTCTCTCTCTCTCTCAGCTCACTCTATCTCTCTCGCACAAACTCACTTCCCTCACCCCGATCTACACACACGCCCACACACACACCAAATCAATACACGGCGACGACGGTGACACAACCACACCCACTGTGTGAGCCTCTCTCTATCCCTCATCCTCTGTGAAGCCCAAGAACCCAGCAAAATTCCTCCGTTGACACCATGACTTTCGAGCCAAAATCCGGCCAACTCTGGCCACCACTCGTCGTGAAATTGGTACAAATCTCTTCCTCTCATCATAAGCTTCAATTTGATAGCTAAATCACGCCCTAGGGTTGAGAATCGACGTTGAACGGAGCTCGGGAAGCTCCGACCTTCCCTTCCGTCGAAACCGGATCAAAACGACCCAAACCCGGAGCCCAAGTCATTTGGCCCAAACTCTTGGGCCGGGCTTGAAAGCCCAAAGCCTATTAGAACCCAAACCCAAAAACCCATGTAACCCAAGCCCTTGGGCAGTATAGAAATTAGGCCTTGGACCTATTAAACCCTCGGCCCAAACCCTTTGAGCCCAAACCCAAAACCCTTTAACCCTTTTCACCCAAAACCAGGCCTCTGGGCCGTGTTGACTCGGGCCTTAGGCCCAATGAACCTAGGCCTAACCTTGCAGCCCAGTTCCATAAACCAGGCCTTTGGGTTGTGGAACCCGACCCAGTTGTGGAGCCCAGGCCCAATTGCCTCGGCCCAATCAGACCTAACCCAGAGAACCCAGCCGCGCATAAGCCTGCGAGTGAGGGGTTGCCGGTGCTGGCGCTTGGAGCATACGCGTCGACGGATAATTTTCCAACCATTTTTTCGACGACTCACGATGGCGCGAACCGCCACCTTGTAGCAGCGCGTGGGGGCACCCAAGGTCATGAATCCATTTATGACGTTCGTTTCTCGAAATTCAATCGTTATGATAGAGCTTTATTAATTGGACTCTTTATGTGCTTAGGTGCGACTATTAGCAGCGATTCCGTCCTTCCTATTTTGCACGGTTCATCAACGACGGAGTATGAGTGGACCCCTTCTAAAATGCATGTTTTAATAGTAGAAATGCATACATGAAAAGCATGATTTAATGGTTACATTTTATGAGTAAATTAGATTTACACTTTATGATTTATCATGTTTTACTGAGAATATTTTGGAATATCATACTTTATCGAATTTCTGGTCTTTGTAGTATATATGATGGATGACTATATACTATTTATGAACATGTTTTTACACTCTTTGTAGTATATATGATGGATGACTATATACTATGAAGATGTTTTGAGATATATGTACTTATGTCGGAAAGATTATATTCAATGATTTTGTGCTTATCTAGTGGTTACTATATATGCCTTCGGGTGGGTGCTGTAGGAGCATGCCGGTGATTGATATGTGAAGTGTTCTGAATGAAGTCCTTCGGGTGAATGAAGTGTTTTAAATGAAAAGTTCTATATGCCTTCGGGCGATATATAGTAACCACTAGATAAGCACAAAATCATGCTAGGGTATATACGATATACGATATATCAACTAGATAAGCACAAAATCATGCTAGGGTATATGTCTTCGGGCGAATGAAGTGTTCTATTAGCATACTATATACGATATATGTTTTACGGAGATTTTATGGCATGGTAGGGTTTTTGGAAAACCTATCACATATTATGGTATTAGTTTTCATAAACTTTGGGGGTTAGTATGTTATTGAATAACTATGTTTGTACTACTTATATATCAACTTGGTCCACTCATGTTTATTTTACGCCCCCTCAGGACTTAGGAACGAGGCTTACGATCCGAGCTACGAGGCATTCCCCTACCATTGACATCGTGCCATCCTTTCTGTTTTGACATCATTGTAATCGCACATTCCGCTTGTATTCTAAATTAGATGTATGCTCTGAACATGTCATGCATTATCACTATCATTATCATTGTTGGCAGTTGAATATTATTATATTATTTTATAAGGTTTATGTGGGAATATTACATTGCGTAGTTCTTGCGAAATTTACATGCATGTTTCACATGTTCTCAGCATATGCATTCAATAAATGGCTTGCGTCACCTCGGGTGTCGGCCAGCACGTGGCCATTCTAGGGCGTGTCACGATGACATAGATTGGCAACAAAAGAGGTTGCTGTCAAATTTGACAGCAGCTTCAAATGTTTTTTTTTATTAATTATTAAATGTATTGTATTAATTTTTAATTAGTTTAATCATTTATTATAATTAATATTGAGTTGACCGATGCAATTATCATATTTTTTTTCTTTTTCAATCAAGGAAAGTGAACGCATTACTGATTAAATTTTAAATGTCCCTTATTAGATTTTAGTTTAATAATTTATTTTATAAAAAAATAAAATAATAATTTAATTTGACATATCGGTTAGAGAACAAAACTTTAAAAGATGTCAAAGTGTCACATAAATTTTCAAAATTTAAATTTTATGTTCAAAATTTGACATTTGTAGATGGTCTAAGATTGTGGGACCAAAATCTCTGCAAACTCCCCTCTCCCTCTCAAATAAAACTGCAGCCACTTTCAACCAACCTGCAATGGAGGCGCAATGCCTCTGCCCGGTCCATTCCCCGTTCCTCCACTCCAAACGCCTCTACTCCCACTACCACCTCCCCAGTGGGCCCCACAATCTCAGCACCCGCCGTCCTATCAAGCCCTTCGTTTCCGCCTCGCTGTCCCGACAGACGGCTGAGATTTCCGCCGAACCCTCCACCTCCTCTGTGTCATTGGAAACCACAACGTCGCCGCCTCCGACTCTCGACCGGGTCTACGCCAATTCGCTCCAGTACCCGGCCGGCTTCCTCGGAGCCGTGCCCGACCTTTCGGTCACAGACGGAAACGGCAATAGGAACATTGTGGACGCCATGGAGTACTTAACTAACATTCTGTCTTCGAAGGTGTATGACGTGGCCATCGAATCCCCATTAGAATTGGCTACGAAGCTCTCGGAGCGATTGGGAGTGAATATGTGGATGAAAAGAGAGGACTTGCAGCCTGTACGTGTGTTGCTCAATTGTTCAATTGAGTAGAATTTGAATTGGAAAGTTTGGAGATTTTTTATTGAAGTCGTCTGTTCGAATTTGTAGGTTTTCTCGTTTAAGCTTCGTGGAGCTTACAACATGATGGCAAAGCTTCCGAGGGAGCAACTGGATCGTGGGGCTATTTGCTCTTCGGCCGGAAACCATGCCCAGGGAGTTGCCTTGGCTGCTAAAAAGTTGAATTGCAGTGCCGTGATTGCAATGCCGGTCACCACCGGAGATTAAGGTACTTTTTTTTCCTTTGGAGCTGGGTTTTTGAAATTGAAATTTGTATTGTTGGCTGATTGAAGGTTTTGAATTGTGTATAGTGGAAGTCGGTTGAGAGGTTGGGCGCCACGGTTATTCTCCTAGGGGATTCGTACGATGAGGCTCAAGCTTATGCTAAGAAGTGGGCGAAAGAGGAGGGAAGGAGATTCATACCTCCTTTTGATCACCCGGATGTTATTATGGGGCAGGGCACAGTTGGGATGGAAATTATGCGCCAAACAAAGGGTCCATTGCATTGCTGCATATGTAAAGAGGGTTGCTCCAAAGGTTTGTCTTGGTTTTGCTGTTTTCAACTTTCATAGAATCTGTTGATCCTTTCTTCTCGGAAAATGTTGGTCTTTTGTTTCCCTGTTGTTTTAAAATAAGTCTTTAGTTTCACATCATGTAATTCTAAAAGATTGCTGATTGTGTCATCCCTTATGCAGGTAAAGATTATTGGTGTGGAGCCCTCTGATGCAAATGCGATGACATTGTCACTACATCGTGGCCAGAGAATAATGTTGGACCAGGTCGGTGGTTTTGCAGATGGTGTGGCTGTGAAAGAGGTCGGTGAAGAGACCTTCCGCTTATGCAAGGACATGGTAGATGGTGTAGTTCTTGTTAGCCGTGATGCTATCTGCGGCTCAATAAAGGTGAAACTTCTTTCAAGTCTTGAAATTTGCGTGGGTGAGTGTCTTTTGCTTATCATGCATTCTTTGGTACTTGGCTTCTTAATGAAGACTTCTGGTCACATTTACATGTTATATATACTAATCCTACTTCTAACTTTGTCACTGTACATACATTACCTGTCCTTTTCGCTGTAAGAATTGACATATTCACATACATATGAAGAAATTGCATTCAGATATATTCCCAAAAAAATTATAGCAGTGAACTTGGAATTCCTTAAAGAAGCTTATCGTAACTGATATTATAGCAAGGCCTTTTTCTGCTTGTTTTAATGCCTTAGGGTGGGCCATTTTCCTGCTGTTAATTGTATTTCATCCTTCAAGCTTTGATTCCGTACCCAGGGGTTTTGTCCCTTGATGTTTTTTCTCATACAAAGGGTTGCAATCTCCATAATCCACTTACGAGATCGGATAGCTTCTTGCTAGTATTGGATTCAATTATGTTCAGGAGTAACCTCTTTCCTTAGTTTGACTGTTTGTGGCACAGATTGGTTCAAACGTAATTGTTGTGCTAGTACACCCAGCCTGGAAATGATGACCAGAACAGTAGCTTACCATTTGAAATTTTTGAGATCTTAGAAGTAACAATCTTAGTGCTTGTTATGCAGGATATGTTTGAGGAGACAAGGAGCATTTTAGAACCAGCAGGTGCTCTTTCTCTTGCCGGTGCTGAAGCTTATTGCAAGTATTATGGTCTTAAAGGAGAAAATGTTGTTGCAATAACCAGCGGGGCAAATATGAACTTTGATAAATTGAGAGTGGTGACTGAACTTGCTAATGTTGGGCGACAACAAGTGGCTGTACTCGCCACTGTTGTGCCCGAGGAGCCTGGGAGCTTTTAACATTATTGTGAACTGGTATGCTGATGGTCAAGTGACCCATGCAGTCTGCACGTTCATTGTCTTTGAGTCTCTCTATGTTACGATGATAATATATTACGTGTCATAAATTAGTATGTTACTGTGGATCTTTCTAGATTCATGTACCTAGTAGCCTATAAAAAGGTCTACTTTGCAAGCTTTTAAAATAAGTGATAGTGAAAAGAAACTCTGGGTTTCCTGATTGTGTCCGAGGCACAACAACCTTGGAGTGATTCCAAGGCACCTTTGGTGTGAGGCCAAAGGCCGGTGTGGTGCCAGAACTTTCCTAATTTGTGTATTGGAGTGATTTCAATACACATTTTGGTGTGATGCCAAAGGCTGGAGTGAGTCCGGATCTTCTTCTATGTTCATATCTATTCTTGTTGTCCTACATCATATGCTAATGGTGCTCTAGTCAACTGGTTTTTTTTTGTTTTCCCCCGCCTGTTAACGTGGTCTTTATGGTTTGAACTGAATCGCTCCGGTTGAGAGGTCAGCCCAATGAATATCAGTGAATTTAAATACAGATACAATTCTGATAAAGAAGCTATAGTATTGTACAGGTAAGCCTTAACAAGTTTTTAGCAATCACTTTCATTAAAATTACCGAAGTGAGATATTTATTATCCTTTGTTTATTAAATGCAGTGTTGGTGTGTGCACACAACTTCTGAACTTCAAGAAATGCAAGAGCGCCTGGAGTCTTCTTAACTCAAGACTTACAATCTCACGAAAAGCGACTTAGTTAAAGATCACTTGCGTTACTTGGTAATTCTTTTGCTTATAATTGTCTTATACGTGCATGTGTGTGAAGTTATGTTCCTTGCCAAACAGTGTGGCATATATGTTGCTGGACCATAGCACCACCATATAATATTTCATTTTTGTTTGGTCGATCAAATGACATTTGTTGAGAGTCTCGAGTTTCAAAAACATAACACTTACCTCCGCGTCCATGGTGTGAGTTTGATTCTCATAAATGTCTTCCTTCGCAAGTCAAGGTTTCTTTTGACCCAAAAATTAGCAATTCATTTACGTCAATGGTGTAAATTAATAAAAAGGGACTTGTTTCTTGTCCTGGCTGCATTTGCGCATCTTGGTCCTAAGTTTACTTTGCATCATTCAGACGGGGGGCAGATCAAATGTCCAAAACGAGATTCTTTGTCGCTTTGTCTTTCCAGAAAGACCTGGTGCTATGATGAAGTTCTTGGACGCTTTTAGTCCACGTTGGAATATTAGTTTGTTCCACTACCGCGGACAGGTTGTGATTCAACATCTTTTCCTTTTAAAGATTCTATGTTAACAATAGTTTGATTGTGCACTTGCTTTTCCTGTGCAATAGGGTGAAACTGGAGCAAATGTGTTGGTTGGGATCCAAGTTACCCAGAGCGAGTTTGATGAGTTCCGTGCTCGAGCTAATACTCTTGGATACGACTATGAAGTGGTGACCAATGATATTGTCTTCAAGCTTTTGATGCATTGATTAAGAACGTTACAAAATTACGCATCTCTGGCATTCGAATTCCACATTGCAAGGGAGGGGGTGAGCTTAAGCCTTCAGACCAAAGTTTAATCAGTGGAGGGAGAGTAGCGCTTTATCTATCAACTACTGAAACTTTTGGTTAGTTTTACATTATGTAATGCATTAATCTCTTTTAGAAGTTTAAGAGAAATATGTATCCAAGGGCAAAGTATGATATTCTGATTGTCTGTATCTTAAGAACACTGTACTATTTTTATTTGAATGGGAAGTGGTGGCGTTTTAGAATTTCTAATCCTATCTCATGTATGATGAGTGAGATAAACACGAATCACACTAAAGGAATTTGTCCGACAGGCGGATTCACATCTCTTGATGAAAACAAAAAATCTGTGTTTTTGTTTGGTCCAACACAAAAATCTAAACCAACAGAATGGACGAGTTTGGTCTGGGTCACTCCCCATGTTTAGAGATTAGAATGATGAGAAATGGACCCAAAAGTAAATATGTTTTATTTACATTCCCATGTTTGGGTTGTTTAGTTTGAGGGATTAAAATTTGATATAATATGGAATAATACCTATTATGTTGTGACATACGTTCTAATACATATTGTGATTGTATAAATCATAAGTAGAGATAGATTAGAAATCCTTTTGGATCGAGATCTTTCCTAATAGACTTTGTATTACTTGGAGAGCAAATCTCTCTCCTCCTTATTACTATAAATAAAGGCACAAGGACTAGGGAATTAACACATAATTCCTCAAGCCTATTCTCCAATCTCTCTCTCTCCATGTTGCACCCCTTAGTTAAATATAGCCCACAACACGTTATCAACATGCTCTTCATGTTGTGCTAAAGAGAATTTATTCGTCTTCAATCAGGGGAGTATTACGTTTCAATTATTTTAATTTATTAAATTTTTATTTTATTGAATTCATATACTTTTATTGATTCAAATTTTTTTTCTTGTATTGAACGTGATACAAGTTTTGAAGATGAAAAGCCGAAATTGAAGAAATAATTTTCTACATCAAACCAGTTCATCAATATCATCACGCAATAAGGTTATTCCAAAACAACGGTTTTTATCTCGAAATTTTTGCAGCCCTGATAGCATGAACATTCACCATAATATATGACCCAACTTTACATTTTTCGAATTTTAAATTCTACATAAATTGTGTATGCATTATACTCATAATTATGGAATTATGTGAATTGATATTGCATGAAATTATATATAGATCGGTATTAAATTATATATGCATATAATTGAATCTGAAAAAAAAAAGAAAAAAAGTAGGGTCTTAAACCCATACGAGTCGCAACTTCAAGCCGCCTAACCCTGAGCAGCCAAGCTGCTGTCCTGGCAGGCCAGCAACCTGAGCCGTTGGAGCTGAGCCAACTCGCAAGCTAAGCCACGAAGCCATGATGGCTCCTACACCCAGAACCCACCTCGACACCTTCCATGGCGTCGCCACCACCAAATCCAACTCAAGCATGGCCTGCAGTCATGCCCGGGCATCATGGCTGCCTCCCCGACAACCTAAAGGCTTCCTCATCTTGGTTTTTGGCCGAGATTCACATGAATCTGACCCAGTTTCGGTTGGAGTCTACCGAATGGTGGTGCCCTGCTTCGACAAGGATACACCGACCTGCATGCTTTACTTCGGCACAGGTGCACAGAAGGGCATGCTCTGCTTCGGCAAAGGTGCACCGAAGGGCATGCTCTACTTTGGCAGAGGCGCACTTAACGGTATTGCTCTGCTTCGACATAGGCCTACCGAGCAGATCCCTCCAGCTTCGGCTGGAGCATACCGAACCCAAGTCCAGGTCTGTCTCTCTCACACAATCTCATTTTGCATTTTTTTATAACACATGGTAGAATCAAGGCCTACCAAGAAATGGTCTCACGCCCGAAGCATGATCCTTGGTACCTAAGACCTAAAAACTTCAAGAATAAGGGATAGTATTCCCGAACCTCAACCCTGCATAATCTAATTCCGTTTTGACGGAATAGATCATTGGTCATGCACTTGTCTATGCTTCTACCAATGTTGTTGAGGAGTACCATTCCCGTAGTTAATATGTGAGACTAATTTTGCTCCACCTAACACATTTGTCTAGCGAAATTAGACATGGAAGGCCGTATTGGTCTAATCCCCTTGTATATTTGGTTTACTTTGTGAATAATTTATCTTGTTCTTGGATTTAAGATTGGTGTTTGGATGTCACGATTATTCTCGAATAAGAGTTAATTAACAAAAATTACCACATGTGACTAATACAATTAACTCATGCTTAGGTATGTTTTGTGGGGAAGTTAACAGTCTGGTTCTGTGCTAACTTCATACCTAATCATCCACTGACAACCTTTCAGGATTATCTAACCTGATTGTGAGGCATGGCACTGCCCTATATTGTCCAATGGTACTAATTTTACCATAAAAATAAGTCTTATACTCACTCGTCCCAGATCGCTTTTTGAGCTTTAAGGATATTCGAGAGCATTATTACCATATTGAAACCAATATAGAAACTGGAGTAAAATTCATTGGCATATTACCATATTGCACTTCCTACGAATATAGCCAGAAGCACATTCTAGAGAAGATGGAACGCTTAACGAGTGGATTACACCCATTCAAGCCCACTATGTAGCCAGCCAGAAGCCCGTGATTTCAAAGGAATTTTCGCTGTGGAAGTACGTTTGGGATATCTAGGATGATCCATGATGCGCCGTTTTGGGCATCCTCTTACCAGAAGTAAAGACATCATACCGGGATGCGTACTATACCTTAATACCCTCCATCTTTTCTACAGAGGATTCAAGGGGGAATTTGTGGACTGATTCAACCACCATGCGGACCATTTTGATACTTTATGGTATTGGTTGATGCTACTACACGTGGTTACACGTGTGGCTCTTGTCTACAAACTGCCTTTTCCACATTGGTGGCTCAGATTAACAAGCTCAAGGTTCACCATCCTGATTATCTGATCAAATTTGTTTGATTGGATAAGTTGGAGAATTTACATCGAAAACTTTCGATGGATATTGCATGTCGGTTGGGTTTTGAAGTTGAACATAAAGTACCCCATGTTCATACCCAGAACGACCTAGCATAAGCAATCATTAAACGCCTTCAAATGATTGCATGATCGATTGGTCATACTACGAAGTTCTCGATCTCTGCTTGGGGCCGTGCAATATTGCAAGCAACCATGTTGCCACGCTTGAGGCCCGTCACGACCCAACCTTATAAAGCGTGTGTTAGTTGGTTACTAGATACGAACCTGACATATCACATCTACGCGTTTTGCTTGTGCGGTCTATGTGCCTTTTTGCGCCGTTCTTATGTACAAAATAAAAAAATGGGTCCTCAGGGAAGGATGGAAATCTATGTTAGTTATGATTCTCCTTCTAATATTCATTACTTAGAACCTTTTGACAGGCGATCTCTTTACCGCTCGTTTTGCGGATTTTTACTTTTATGAGACAGTCTTCCTGCCATTAGTGGGAGATAAGAATGTCAACGTTCCTAAAAGAACGACGTAAATTATCGTGGACATCCCTACTATGTCTCATCTTAATCCTAACCTAGATTGTCAGAATATAACCAGACACTTCCTCTGATCTAGCAAAAGTGACGAGATCACATATACCAGCTGTAAACGTGCCTGCAAAGATGAATGTAGCAAATGTACGACGGATCTTCGTCCCGAAAGCAGGAACGCCACTACTGTGGCCGACCCTCGCACATTGGCGGATAGCCAATAAATATGTCTTATGCCAGAAGCGTGGCAGATCACTCGGTTTGAGGATTCTTCGATTCATTTCCCCAAAATTGGAGGAACATGGCATGAATAAATCCGCCCCTCGATCGTTGTCTCAATCATTTCCATCTCATGAGGTTAAATCAGGATTACACCCGAGACCTAAAGTTCTTGGTCCAGTATACTAGTTTGGATGAGATATGGAATTAGAATAAGATTATCATAGACGATGTTTCATTTATATGGTAACTACCGACATAAATGAAAAACGACGATAACGAACTGCGTTCCGTTGATTAATGTCAATGTAGAACAGATTGGTCAACTAGAAAAATCAATCTATGACTAATGAGATGAATGAAATTGTGAGAATGACGCCTTGTGGCGCAAGGCTTCTCTCATACACCATGTGATTGATGCAGCATTACAAACGTGGTTGTAGTATCTCTACTTAGGGCCACGCAATATTGCAAGCAACCATGTTGGTCTGCCTGAGGCCCGTCACAACCAAACCTTATAAAGCGTGTGTTAGTTGGTTACCAGATACGAACCCGACATCTCGCATCTGCACGTCTAGGTTGTGTTGTCTATGTGCCATTTTACGCCGCTCTTACGTACAAAAGAAAAAAAAAGGTCCTTGGGGAAGGATGGAAATCTATGTCGATTCTGATTCTCCTTCTAATATTCGTTACTTAGAACCTTTTGACAAGCGATCTTTTTACCGCTCGTTTTGTGGATTATCACTTTTATGAGACAATCTTCCCACCGTTAGGAGGAGATAAGAACGTCAACATTTCTAAAAGAACGACGTGAATTATCATGGACGTCCCTACTATGTCTCATCTCGATCCTAATCTAGATCGTCAGAGTATAAACAGACACTTCATTTGATCTAGCAAAAGTGATGAGATCATATATACTAGGCGCAAATGTGCCTGCAAAAATGAATGTACCAAATGTATGACAGACCTTTGTCCCAAAAGCAGGAACGCTACTACTGTGGCCGACCTCGTACATTGGCGGCTAGTCAATAAAAGTCATACGCTAGAAGCGTGGCAGATCACTTGGTTTGAGGATTCACTTCCCCAAAATTGGAGGAACATGGCATGAACAAATCCACCCCTTGATCGTTGTCTCAATCCTTTATTACTCCTGAACCTGAAGTTCTTGGTCCTGTATACTAGTTTGGATGAGATTATCATAAACGATGTTTCATTTATATGGTAACTACCGACATAAATGAAAAGCGATGATAACGAACCACATTCTGTTAATTAATGTCAATGTAGAACTGATTGGTCAACTAGAAAAATCAATCTATGACGAATGAGATGAATGAAATAGCATGATTGACGCCTTGTGATGCAAGGCTTCTCTCATACACCCTATGATTGATGCGCTTCTCTCATACACCTTGTGATTGATGCAGCATTACAAATGTGGTTGTAGTATCTCTAGGATCCTGATACGAAACCTACATGGAGTTTCCAAATAACTTACATGTACTCATTCAAATAGTTCTGGACCACAAGAACACCATCTTGGTTCTCAAGAGGCTTTCACTTTACGGGTGTAGAACTATCCGGGCAGATGTGGTATACCCGTCTACATGAATATTTTATCAGTTAGGGATATATGCCCCTGCATGTACAAAATCTGAAATGGCTAGAGTTGAGAAAACTGACTCGCACCTAAAGTTGGACTTTAAGATGAATGATCTTGGGAAAACTCGACATTACCTCGACTTGAAGTTTCGAGCTAGTTCTAATGGTATTCTAGTCAACCACTCGAATTAAACCCAGAAGGTGTTACGTCTGAGTATACCCTGATCGTCTGTAAGCTAGATGTAAATGAGACCTTTACGGAGGGTATGGAGCATAAGGTTCCATATTGGAACGTGAGGCAACCATATCTAAGTACCATTGGCATTTGTTTTACTTAACTCAATGCACTAGAATCTGACATCTTATGTGTTTATAATCTTTTGGCATAAAGCACCTACACGCCACCACCAAATTTGGTGCTAAAGACGTTTTTTTCGTTACTACGGATTTGGGCTTATCTATCCATATGCATCTCAGAATACATCACACGCCCTTGATCTTCGAAATGATGCCTACCTTGTGGGATTCGCTGAATCAGACCATCTATCTGACCGCACAAGGTACGTTCCCACATGATTATGTCTTTACCATTAAGGAACACAGTAATATCTTAGAGGTCTGTGATATAGACCTTTTGTTGCGAAACCTTTGAATCGTTCCAAGACTCATTGTATCACATGAAAGATATGGTCGAGAACTCTTGTGGAGCATATTCAAAATCTCTACGATTTTCATCCATCGTTGAGTCTCAACAACGATCCGTGAAGACAACACTGTATGTATCGACCAAATCATGATACGTCCAACAAGTCAATGCCATGCATATTATGTTTACATCAGCATGAGCATCAGAAGATTGAAGTCAAGCAATCCGATCCCAGACAACTTTGCCGACCTCTACACGACTGTCAAAGTCTACATTCTAGAAACTTGTTTGAGGAATTGGTATGCGTAACTTTCTCATTTGCGATGCTTGTAGTTTCATTTGGAAGTTTTGTCAAACTCAGGGGAGTAAGTATACTCACTTGACCTTAATGTACTTTTTTCCCTGCGATTAGGAGCATTTTTTCCACTGGGTTTTTGCTACTTGACTAGGTTTTGACGAGGCACCCATCCTGAGTTGGTCATACCCTTGTGTACGTTCTACTTGCGTCCCGAAGACGTATAGTTTTAACTAAATGCAACTTTTCACTTTTCTCCTTTGACTATGGGCTTTTGCCATAGCAAGGTTTTGTGAGTTTTACCACCCACGCATTCTTCCGTTTATTTTGAGACTCGCATTCGCTACTTGTGCCGACTAGACTAGACGACTTCATCAACTGCTTCTACAATTGCCTGAAGATCAGATGCGTCATCTACTTGAGTATTTGCACACTCAAAGGGGAGTGTTGTGACATATGTTCTAATACATATTGTGACTATGTAAATCCTAAGTAGAGATAGATTAGGAATCATTTGGGATCTAGAAGATCTTTCCTAATAGACATTGTATTACTTGGAGAGCAAGTTTCTCTCATCATTACTATAAATAAAGGCACAAGGACTGGGGAATTAACACATAATTCCTCAAGCCTATTCTCCACTCTCTCTTTCCATGTCGCACCCCTCAGTTAAATATAGGCCACAACATATTATAATTAAAATAAAGAAAAAAACCTCAATGTTGTAAAAATAATTATAAAGAGAGTGACAACAAAGAGAGAGAATGGGGCTCAGTGTTATAAAAGGTTGTGTGTGTGTGTGTGTGTGTGTGGTTTTTTTTCTTTCCGGTCTTGTGCCTTTATTTGTAGTAAACATGCTGGGCTTCACTTACCCTCAAAGTAATACAAGTCATACAATGAAGGATCTTCTAGATTTTATTGGATTTCTACTTCTAGTTTACAAAATCACACTTTTAGAATAATACTATGTACAACACTCTCCCTTCAGTGTAATATAACTTAAGAAGTATTCGCATCAGGTCTTCACACAAATGTAGGAGCAGTTGATGAAGTAATCTCATTCAATACAAGCAACGTATACGCGAGTCTCTAGTAGGAGATACATATAGGAGTATAGTCTCACCAAAACCTGGCTACAGTAAACCCACTAGGACAAACTCGTAGCCTAAGAAGAAGAAAAATGTGAGTCAATGCAAATGTCAATACTTGACATCTTCAGGATGTACCTAGTAGAAAATGCACGCAAGAGTATGACTAACCCAATATGGGTGCCTCGTCAAAACCTCATCAGGTTAGTAAAAACCAAGTGGGAAAAATGTTCCTAATCTAAGGTAAAAAGAGTACATTAAGGCCAAGTGAGTATATTCAAGATATTCTCTCTAAGTTCGACGAAACACCCTCTAAGAACTACCAGTGTTGAAAAATGAGATAGATCATACAATCCAATATTTTGGCAAGCTTCTGGAAGATAGACATCGCATAGACTTTGTGAAGAAACCGGCAAGGTTGTCATGGAATCATGTATGCTTAACTTCAATCTTCTAATGCTTTGCTCTAAGCTTGACGCTGACTTCTTTAATGTATCATTTCTTTATCTAGCCGGTACACGGATCATTGTTGGGACGTCAACGAAAGATGAAAACTCGCAAGTGTTTCAAATATGCTCAACAACGGTTGTCAATCATATTGACTCACAAGTGGCATTGTGTTGAACAATGAGCTTGGTATGGTTCAAAGACGTCTTAACTATGGTCAGTTATATGGACCTCCAAGGTATTACAATATCTCTTATGGTAAAGACAACCATATGGGAGTGTGCCTTGTGCGGGTTTGATAAGTAGGCGTCATCATAACGAACAAGGAAAACATCAGTCTAAGGATCATGAATATCTTTAGGGTAGTGGGATAATGTTTTTTTATCACCAATTCAATGGCGGAGTGTGGCCACAATGTTATATCTTTCCAATAGATTAACACCAAATGAGATGTCTTGTCTAGTGCAAAGGCCTAAGTACAATAAAGCGCCAACTACACTTAGATATCAAACTTCGGACTCCAAAACCTCTTTAGTGTCTCACCTTGGATCTAGCATTTGGATGATCATGGTTGTACTCCAAGGAACACCTTATTGGTGTAGTTTGACTAATGGACCATAATACCATCTGAATAATGCTCGAATCTTTAGGTTAAGTACGAGTTTTTCCAAAATTCTTCATCTCAAATTCCGTACTGACTAATTATGTTTAATTATATTTCTGAAATATAATAGATTGATTATAATCTCAAATTTATTGATTTTGGTTAAAAAACAAATTAAAATTAAAAACAAAAGCAAAAAATCTTTGTTTTTTGTTTGGTCCAGCATAAAAAAACAAAAATCTAAGCCAACCGAATGGACGAGTTTGGTCGGCGTCATTCCCCATGCTTAGAAACTAGAATGATGAGAAATGGACCAAATTGTAAGAATGAATATAGTCTAACCAAAATTTGGCTACTGTAAATCCACTAGGACAAGTTCGTAGTCTAAGAAGAAAAAAATTGTGAGTCAATACAATATGTCGATATTTGACATCTTTAGGATGTACAAAGCGGTAATAAATGCACGAAAAGTTATCCTTATTTTTACAGGGGAAAATTGTATCAATGGTCTTTTAACTTTAACCTATTTGAAACAATAGTTCTTTAACTAAAAATTCATGACAATTGGTCCCTTAACTCATCAAAATGTGTAGCTATGGTCCTTTTTGTCAACTCTATCAGAATTTCGTAAAAATGACTCATGTTGGAAAGATCATTGTTACAATGAGGTTAAAGTTGAGGGACAATTTCTCTAATTGGGATAAAATTTAGGGACCATTGCTACAATTTTTTTTCATTTGGTTTTCTATATTTGCTCCTTAATTCAGCTTCACGTACGTGACACGTAACTCATTTTGATGGAAGCTTTAATGGAGTTGACAAAAAGGACCATAATTACACGTTTTGATGAGTTAAGGACCAATGATCATGGATTTTTAGTTGAGAGACAATTTCTACAATTTCCTCTTTTTGCAGGTTCATTATGTTGTTGCGAATGGGACAAGGAGTTGGTTTAGTAGTGCTGCTAATCACATGTAGGTGTCATCGACCAAAAAAAAAAAATTTCACATGTAAATGTAAGAAATAAGCGGGCACCTTCAAATGTCCTTTTAAAATTAGGACAAAATGAACCAGCCAATTTTACGATTATAAGATTTAACTTGTGGAATAAATATGTGTTGTTGATTAAAACTTTAGGGGGAGACTGGTTACTCTCACCACTAGCGTCAGGGCACAACTGCCACCTATATGGATTTATGAAGGAATCTATATATCACTCACCAACGAGAATTGCTGGCAACATGACTTGAAATTTGGTGGGACGACACACAAGGTAGGGACCTTACCAACTGAGCTAACCCTCATTGGCTGTGGAATAACTATGTTGACCATAAACCAAAACTTGGGTCATTGTTTTGCACTCTTATGTATAAAATGGTTCTGCTTACTAAAACTGCACTGGAGTCTAGAACAGTTATATTTATTCAGTTGAAGTGCTGACAGTCTTAACAGATGTCCCCTCTTGCATACGATGAATCGCCAGTTATCCGGTTATCATTGATACCTGCTCATAAATTTAGAGTGAATTCCTTAAACCTGGTCTTCAAGTCTTGACCAAAATGTTGCTGAATATATTACTTCGCATTTTTAATTGTCTCCATGAAGCAATCTTTGGAGATTATGGAATCTTAATTTAGAGAAAACTTAGTTTGAGCTTTAAGTGTGTACATATGTTAATTATGATATTGAAAGAAAAAAAAAATGGCATTGAAGACTAAGCAATCTCTCTCAGTATTGTTTGAGTCGCATGCGTGTTTCTTATATCGTGTACTTGGATGCTGCAGCCGTACGGATTTGACGTAGGCCAATCTGAGAGGGGATCAGTCTTAAAGGTTTAGATCTTGGTGTAAAAGGCATGCGGGTAGGAGGCCAGGTGAGATTAGTTTATTGGCATGAAATTTATTTGTTGTCTTGAAGCAGAATAACTTTAGTTTACGCGTTGCAGAAGAAAATTAAAGTTCTTACTTCTTTTATGCTGTTTAGTAGTCAGCCTCGAGTAGAATATATTAAACTAAACATGGTAAGTACCAAAATTATATATGACAATATTTGGGAATTTTTTATCTATTCATTAATCCCCAAAGTGGAGTATATATAGGAGTTACAATTGGTATTACATATGTACTTCGTCAATGTGGGACAACAGACTACTATTTACACTTTAACTAATATATAACTCACAACACTCCTCCTTAAGTTGGTGCAAAGATGTCACGCATGCCCAACTTGTCAAGCGAGTTGGAAAACACACTATTAGACACAGCCTTAGTAAGTACATCAGCGAGTTGATCTTATGATCCCACAAACGGAAACATAATAATTCCAGCATCCAATTTTTCCTTCATGAAATGTCGATCAATATCCACATGTTTTGTTCGATCATGTTGCACTGGATTATGAGCAATCTCAATAGCGTCCTTGTTATCACAATGGAGTTTCATAGCACCCTTGGGTTTAAATCCAAGATCTCTCAACAATCTTTTCAACCACAACAACTCACATACACCATGAGACATACCACGAAACTTAGCTTCAGCACTTGACCTAGCCACCACTTTTTGTTTCTTGCTTCTCCAAGTAACTAGATTACCACCCACAAACGTAAAGTATCCAGATGTAGATCGCCGATCAGTGATAGAACCTGCTCAATCTGCATCTGTGTACCCTTCGACATTCAAATGACCATTCTTGGAGAAAACCAAGCCTCTACCAGGAGCCATCTTCAAGTACCTCAAAATACGGATTACTGCATCCATATGAGCTTCACTAGGTGAGTGCATAAACTAACTGACCACACTAACTATATAAGCAATGTCAGGGCTAGTGTGAGACAAATAAATTAATCTCCCCACAAGCCTCTAATACCATTCCTTATGAGTAGGAACTTGATCCGGAAATAAACCCAGACGATGATTCTGCTCAATTGGAGTATCAACAGGTTTGCAATCTAACATACCTATTTCAGCTAACAAATCAAGAACATACTTTCGTTGAGACAGAAAAATACCATGCTTGGATCGTACAACCTCAATTCCAAGAAAATACTTCAATTCACCCAATTCTTTTATATCATATTCAGTAGCTAGGTACTTTTGAAGGCGTTGTATCTCCTTCTGATCATCACCAGTCACTATCATGTCATCAACATAAATAATCAATGTAGTTAGCTTACCATTTTGTCGCTTTAGAAACAAGGTATGATCTGAATGACTCTGGACATACCCAAACTTCTTCATTGAACTTGTAAACCTCCCAAACCACGCTCTAGGAGATTGTTTCTAACCATACAAAGCCATTCGCAATCTTCATACAACACCTTTTCCAGGAGATGTTTCGATACCAGGTGGGAGATCCATATAAACTTCCTCCTTAAGATCACCATGAAGGAAAGCATTCTTAACAGCAAACTGCAACAGAGGCCAATCCTGGTTTGCTGCTAAGGACAGAAGAACACGCACAGTATTAAGTTTGGCAACAGGAGCAAAAGTCTCCTGATAGTCCACCCCATAGGTTTGAGTATAACCCTTAGCAACTAATATGGCTTTATACCGGTCAATAGAACTATCTGCTTTGTGCTTAATAGTGAACACCCATCTACATCCAACAGCTTTCTTCCTGTTTGGTAAAGGAACCAAATCCCAAGTAGAATTCTTTTCTAAAGCTTCCATTTCAACTCTCATGGCATTAACCCACTTAGTCGTGCAATTTTGTTGGAATTGATACACTAGATAGCTGACATATGTAAGATGCATATGGTTTGGACAAACGATGAGTAGACATATAATTGTTGATAGGATATTTGGCTTTGGCATGCATATCAGGCTCATATTGTACTTTAGGTTTTCCACGATTAGCTTGTGGAGGCAACTGATAAGTAGAAGAATCGTAAGAATTTACCTCATGTATGCCACCATTTTGTACCAAACTGTTAGAAGAATCATCACTGGACGAACCATCATTAGGCACCTCGTTAGACATACCAGCAGCAGGCAACTGGTCATCAGAAGGTAATTCGTCAGACATACTAACAGGCAACTCATTGGGCACATCTGATCTGTCATTAGTAGAAAAAATTTCGGGAATGGCAGGTAACCGATCACTATTTAGAGCCAACCGATCAGTATCACACAACTTAATAGTTTATGTCCCCAACTCTACCTGTAACACATCATCCATACCATCTCTTCGAATCTGCACTTCACTCCCTCTCTCCCCCTGAAGTGGAGAGTCGGAAGAGGGCTTCACAAAATACGCAACTTCCTCGTAGAAGGTGACATCCATGGTAATATAAGTTTTCTGAGTCGGAGGATGATAACACTTATAGCCTTTCTGATTGTTAGCATACCCAATAAATACACATCAGCGAGCACATGCATGAAGTTTACTCCGCTGATGAGAATAGACATGCACATATGCAATACACCTAAACACCTTTGGAGGAAGTTTTGATACAGAAACAAGAGAAACATGTTTTTGTAGCACATCAAGCGATGTCTGAAAATCAAGAACTCTACTTGGAACACGATTTATCAAATACACAGCAGCCAAAACAGCATGACCCCACAAATGATTAGGAACACATTTATCCAACATCAAGGAGCGAGCAACCTCCATTATTTGACGATTCTTCCACTCGAACACACCATTTTGTTGAGGTGTAAACGGAGTAGTCGTCTGATGAATAATACCCTCCTCCGTTATCAAACCTGAAGACCTTAACTTTGGTCTGAAACTGAGTAGACACCATAGCACAAAATTCTTGAAAAAGCAAAGGAACATCACTCTTATTCTTCATCAAGAACACCCAAGTTAATCGAGTACAATCATCAATAAAAGTAACAAACCAACGGAATCCATTAGAAGTAACTTTCGCCAGACCCCACACATCAGAATGTATTAAACCAAATGGCAAAGTAGCTTTAGAATCACTTACGGGAAAGGAAGCACGATGACTCTTAGCCATGACACATGTTTCACACTTGAATTCTGAATCATTACAAGTGCGAAACAAAGAAGGAAATAGATGCTTCATATAACTGAATGATGGATGTCCCAATTGTCGATGCCACAACCAAATTTGATGTCTGTCATCCACTTTAGCACTTAAAGCTGGATGATTATTTGAACCGGAAACAACAGTATCCTCCATAGTCAAGATGTACAAACCCCCTATTCTATTACCACGACCAATTATCTTCTGAGTTTGAATGTCTTGAAAACAACAATACGTAGGGTAGAAGTGAGCATAACAATATAAGGTATCAAGAAATTTTCCCACTGACAAAAGGTTGCACTTAACATCAGGAACAAGTCAAGCATGGACCAATGATAAGGTCAGAATAAGTGCCTTCACCCTTCACAGGGGAAGGTGCTCCATTTGCACTAGTAATATACGGATCACGAACATAGTCACTTAACTCATCAAACATTCTAGGGTCACTAGTCACATGATCAGTAGCCCCAGTATCAATTATCCATTTATTTGTTCCACCAAGATGCATAACAACACTATGATTATATTAAGCCATTGAACTAAAGCACGAACAATAAAAGATACGCAGCGGAATGAAAACAATTTACCAGAACACTGTAGCAGATCACTGTTCACTGCATTGTAGTAGATCACTGTTCATGATACTGTTGAATACTGTAGCAAGGCGCTGTACTGTAGCGCGGCTCTATTCACTTTTTTTTTTTTTTTTCAACGAAGGAAATCACGACAAAGGTAGGTACCAAATTAAAGGACATAGGTCACAAAGAGCGAACTACTCTGATACCATATTAAACTAAACATGGTAAGTACCAAAAATATGTACGACAATATTTGGGAATTTTTTATCTATTCATTAATCTCCAAAGTGGAGTATATATAGTAGTTACAATTGGTATTACATATGTACTTCGTTAATGTGGGACAACAGACTACTATTTACACTTTAACTAATATATAACTCGCAACAGTATACCGTTATGGATTGATTTATGCGGAGAGAAAATATTTCGAGTTTCAAGTATGTGTTGGAGATATTTTGTTCTTTATGATGAGGAAATAGCAGCTTGAAATATATGGCCTTTTCCTCATTAGACTAGACAACTGCAATAACGACACCCTCTTGTTTTTTCGTTTTCGTTTGGGTTCCTTTTGATTCAAATTATTTATTTGCAGCGATTGCTAATAGTTCCTCCCGAGCTAGATATGGAGGACTTCATCTCCAAAAGGATTTCATCCACAAATCTCTCCTCGTCTCTCCTCTTCTCTCTTAGGCTTTTTCCATGGTAACAAGTATATTTGCACGTAACTACAGCGCTGTAAAGTTCTTAACTCACACATCCATGATTAATAAAATGCCCTCCAGATGGTGTTCAGAATCGACTTCCTTTGCCATTCTCTTTCATACAAAGTGTAGGAATCTCAAGTTTTTTTTTTTTTATATTTCTTGGAGCTAATCTATCTCTATCGCGATTCTCTTTCGCATTCTGATTTATATTCTTTTCATCTTTTTTTTTTTATACCTCTCTAACTCTCTTTCATGGGCCCTTCCCTATATTCCTCTTCACTGTTGTGTATATTCTTTTAATCTGCAGTTGGACGTTGAACTACTCGCCACTAAACAAATGCCAATTGGGTAATTAATGGGTTCTGTGAACTGTAATTATCAACTTTTTATATACACACTAGAGGATGCGTAGCAATTGTTTGTCTTGTTTCTCTCTTGTGCAGGTCTGTGTAAAAATTGTTACGGGTTAATGAAATTATGGTCTTCCTACTGATTCTTATGCTCAAGTTCTTGTGTAATGTAAATGAGGAGAATAGAAGCTCAAAAGGTTGTGGGAAAAATAAATCTTGCTATTCTCTTTATTGTAAACCGTAAAGCTGTCCTTTTGTTCGACACTATGACTCTTCGCTATCCCACGGTGGTGAGGGACAGAAGAAAGAAAGAGTTTACATATGATTACCCATTCTAACTAATACATAGACCTTTTGTGATAAAACATTACACGTGACAGATTAGCAGGTGTAATTATCAGAGTCAGGTTACGGCCCGTGCAAGCCAAGTCCTTGTCACGAGGAAGTGTGGAATTGGAAACAAGCCTGGACTCTAAACATAGAGTTTAATACCGAGGCATTTTGTGATAAAACCCCACATCTGATTGATTGGGGAGGTGGTAATTATCAAGTTGGAGGCAGTCTCGGTGTTGTTCGAGTGAGGGCCCGGCGACCTGAAAATTCAACAATGACAAGGGCAACTGCGTGAGCGAGACAAATATCATTAGCGTTGCAAGTTTCATTCATAACCTCAAAAAAATTCTTGGAAATGATATTTTTGGAGATTTCAACCATTGCAAGTTCCCTTGTACTAGGAAATGTTGTTTCTTCCATGATCATCTAATATTCAGAATATAGCACAGAAGTTGGGCATGGGAGTATTTGCAACGATTGAATGATCAGATCATCGTTTGCTTATTCACGATTTTCTTTATTTTTCTTGTTATAAATGTTAATCATTTATCTTTTATGCAGAACATAGTAATTTTTTTCTGCATAATTCTGTATTCTGCATCCCTCTCGTTGATGATCCACGTGTATGTTTATTGGAGAAGAGAACATTGAAAAAATCCTTGCTAGCTAAGCTAGGTGTGATTAGCCATTATGTTGTGGAAATCTTTCTTTCATTTTCTAATAGATTTTTATCCTCAATCTAATGATTTTTTTCCTCAACTTCATGAAGGAAAGGACAAAAGTTGAAGCATTTTGTAGCAACTGCTTTCCTTAAGTAGAGGTAACACTATAAAGGAGGAATCCACAGCTCCTATAAACGCCAAAGATTTTATGATTTTTAACATAGATTCTTGCTGCCACTTTGCAACTTCTGTTTCACCCACTTTATTCTCTTGTTGTTTCCTTTCAACTTTTGATGAAACTACTCTAATATGCGGGTAGACGGATTCGAACTTGAGTGTAAGGGTAGCCACAATATCCCACCCAACCGACTTAACCTCTTATCCTTTTATTTACCCCGTCTTTGCTTCCCATATGTACTGCCATAAGCTTTTCATTGCTTCCCCTTTGTTGGTGCAAATATGGTCACCAGGCCAAACATAATGCCAGGCTTCCTCTGCAGCTGTTTCTTCATCCTTTTTTGCATCTATCATTGCTGCTCCTCCCAAAAGACCTGCCCCGACTGTGGCTCCATGAAAGTTCCGTATCCACTAAGCACAAGCCCCGACTGTGGTGACCCGGACTACTCTCTCCATTGTGACCCCTCCTCTAAGAAACTCTATGTTCAGACCCTCAATGGAAGTTACTATCTTGTTCTTCAAATCATGGCTCCGTATCAGCGAATGGTGGTTCAACCGCCTCCATGGCTGCCCGGAAAATGTGTTACTCAAGACTTGGTGGTGAGTGAGGGCCTCTGGTTGAATCAGTCACTTCCTTTCAACATCACTTCGTCGAATACTATCTTCCTTTTCAACTGCTCTCCACGGCTCTTGGTTTCTCCTCTCAATTGCACTTCATCTAGCCTCTGTCACCGGTACTTAGAAAGCTCAGGACACATTGATACAAACCGAGCACTACAGTGCGAAAACAGGCTTAATCTTTGCTGCACATTTGTTGCTGGTGGTTTGCCTTCAGCATACAAGATTCGGCTTCACAGCTCAGGCTGCAAAGCCTTCAGAAGCATCCTTCATTTGGATATAAACAAGCCTGCGAGCCAATGGGAAGAGGGGTTGGAAATTCAATGGGCATCTCCTCTTGAACCAATTTGTAGAACACAACTTGATTGCTCTTCAGCTTCCAAATGTTCGCCTACGGGTTCGAGCAGCGTCTCACGCTGCCTTTGCAATAGGGAGTACTATTGGGATCATCTTGATGGCACTTGCTCAAAGAAGAAGAGGAACACGAAAGCGGGTCTGACTCTAAAGGTCTGGATAGGGGTAATCTCATTTTTCGTTGTAGCGGCAGTTATAGCAGTTGTCACAGTGAAAAGATCCTGCAAATTCTCGGAGCAGAAGAAACTTACCAAGGCAAGAGAAGACAAGTTGAAGAGCAATAGTGATGGGAAATCAGCTCGAATGTTTCACTTGAAAGATGTGAAGAAAGCCACCAATGGTTTCTCCAAAGACAGAGTTTTGGGGAGTGGTGGATTTGGAGAAGTGTACAAAGGAGAGCTCGAAGATGGGACTCTCGTCGCCGTCAAGTCTGCAAAAGTTGGCAACATCAAGAGCACAGAACAAGTACTAAATGAAGTTGGGATACTCTCCCAAGTCAACCACAAGAACCTGGTCAGACTCTTGGGATATTGTGTGGAAGCTGAGCAGCCATTGATGCTCTATGAGTACATCTCCAATGGCACTCTCAGTGACCATTTACACGGCAAGTTTTCGACATTTCTTGACTGGAAAACTAGGCTCAGAATTGCCTTGCAGACTGCTGAAGCATTGACCTATTTACACTCCGCGGCGCACACCCCCATCTACCATAGAGATGTCAAGTCAACCAACATACTTCTGGACAGTGATTTCAACGCAAAAGTTGCAGATTTCGGGCTGTCCAGGTTGGCTTGTCCGGGGTTGAGTCATATCTCGACATGTGCTCAGGGAACATTAGGGTACTTAGACCCCGAATACTATCGGAACTATCAGTTAACTGACAAGAGTGATGTTTATAGCTATGGAGTTGTGCTGCTTGAGCTTTTAACATCACAAAAAGCCATTGATTTCTCTCGCGATCATGACGACGTGAACTTAGCCATTTATGTGAGTGTAAGAGCCAACAATGGTGTTGCTATGGAGGTAGTGGATCGCCGGCTGCTTAGCGAAGAGCCTTCGGGGAATACTGTGGCAAGTGTGAAGCTTTTCTTAGAGCTTGGACTTGCATGTCTAAAGGAAAAGAAAGGAGATAGACCAGCCATGAAGGATGTTGTTCAAGAACTCCACTGCATAATTCAAGTTTTAGATCAACAAGTGGTTCATAATTAATGACATTATTAGTTATCATGAAATTATATCCATGTCCTATCTAACTATAGTAGTAATAGAGTTTGAAAATGTTCTCTCGTAGCTTATTATGTTGCTAGATTGTCAACTTAGACTATTCACTGAGCGAACAAATTTCGTCAACAACGGATGATATATGTACATTATTTCTTTGAATATTCATGTTGTAAAATAAAGGAGTCGAGATGAAGGCCAAAGAATCAGTGTTGGAGCAGCCCACAGAAGCCGAAGTAGTGATTCCATTCCAAGGAAGGATTGGTTTTGGATGGATGGAAAAAACTAGGGCTCTTGGGATCAGATGCTTTCTTTGGATTTTGATTGGTTCCCATGGACACCCGAAAAAAAGATTAATTAAAATAAAACAAAGTATTAGAGGCTAAATAAATTAAAAGAAAAAAAAAAGAAAAAAAAAAGAGATTAAATGGGAACGTGTGAATTCGAACTCAAGATATCCTGCACCAATGTGATTAAAGTAGAAACTAAGCATCATTAAGATTCGTTCTAGCGTTGGCAGGCAACGCATATTAAAATGAAAAGTTATACGCATGGAAACAAGATTGCCTTACGCATGGATGCAATAAAGTTACCAAAAAAATCATGCGATTTCCAATGAGATTTAATGAGTAAAAAGGGATATAGAATGGGCACGTTTAGGTCCGTTATTTGTAGCTTGAAGGATTAAGTTGGATTGGCTTAGAATAGGTTAAGTTAAACTAATTTAATGAAGTATTTTGTGCGATGTCGAACTAAAAAGCATGATATAAACAATTATAATATTATATTATTTAACACATATCTAATAGTATTTTATTATTTTATCAAATAATATTAATTTAACCTTATTTTTCTAAGAAAAACTAATGAAAATGGCTTGAAAACTTTGAGTTTTAACGATAAGGACAAAATAAATGGTAAAGTGAATAGTACCAGGATTGACTTTTTAGTGTAAAAATGTGGTTTTTCGTTAAAGTGAACAGTACCGGGAGTTTTTCATTAAAATTCCCTTTTTTCTATAACACTCTACCTCTCTTTGGAAACTTCTCCCATCTATTCCTTCTGACTCCGTCTCATTCTCTCATTTCCTCCCTCTTTTTCCTGCAAAATGCAGTCCTTTGAAACAGGGTCATGGAAGATCTTTCAAAACAAGCTCATCCTCTTCACCCTTTACCCCTGTTAAGCATCTCCACCTTCCTCGCCCTCTTTTCTCCCAAAAATTTTCGAATCTTTCTCCTCCCTCTGGCACATGCATCAACTTCTCCATCTGCAATTCTAGAACACGATAGCCATCTCATATTTTTTTGGAAAAAAGGAAGAATGCTTACAGATCGACTTCTCCAGTTATTGTTATTGTTTTGCATTTTTTTTTTTAATTTTGGTGGTTGGATTTTGAGATTTAGGCAGTGGGGGGGGGGGGGGGGCTGGATTTCAAATTTGGGGGTGGGCACCAGTTATTGTTATTGTTTTGCATTTTTTTTTTTTAATTTTGGTGGTTGGATTTTGAGATTTAGGCAGTGGGGGGGGGGGGGGGGGGGGGGCTGGATTTCAAATTTGGGGGTGGGCAAACAAAGTTGCGGAGAAGAATGCTCACAGACGAAGCAGCGTGCAAACCATGTAGTGTGCAAACAAGAAAATTTGGAGGTGGGATCAACGATCCCATACATTTCAGGGGGGACTCGCTAAGACTACCTAGCGATGGACTTAGTCGGGGCGAGTCTGACTCAGTCTCATTAACGTTGTTCACACCAAGCATGGCCTAGCAATCCCAATTAAGCCAGTACATTCCAATGAAGTTTAGTGAGGGTAGACAAACACCCCCTTAGACCTCGTTTGGCAGCTCGGACTGTACCGACTATTTCTGTCGGATAGGATAAATAGCCACCGGATAGTACTGACTAAATTAGTCAGGTGTTTGGTGCAGTATCGGACTATTGATCGTATTATTTATATTGTGTTTAACGGGATAAAAAAAGGGAAGAAAAAAAATTTGACAAATCTTTTTTTACTTGATGAACTTTTCTCTATCCCCTCCCCAGATTGCCGATCTTTTCCCCAGATTTCCGATCGTCTCCTCCCCTCACTCCCTCCTCCTCCATCACTCCCTCCCCATATTTCTGGGATTCTGGGTGTTTGATTTGGACAAGAAGGGGTTCGAAGGCCCAAAAACAGCTTTGTTTCGAGGATAGAGGTTGGGTTCATGGCGGCCGTCGGATTCAGCGACGGCTTTTGAGGTGAACTGGTGAACAATCTCGGATTTGCGAAGAAAGAGGAAGTGAGTTTTGTGTGTTTTTCACTGGGAGAGAGAAGAGAGCCGTTTTGCCGTCGGAGCTCGCTCACTTGTTTGCTCTGATTCTTGAAAAATTCTATAAAAATAAAATCCCTCTGTATAACAAGAAAAATAACTACTAAATGCACCCAAAATTTAAAACTTGAATTTGATTTTCACCTAGTAAATTACTCTCACAAGCTTTGAAGCTCTAGAAAATGGCAAAAAGTTGCAGACGATAAAGCTCTGTTGTGTTAGATAACGGCGGATGAAAAAATCCAGAAATCAGAAATTTTGAAAAATTCCATGAAACAGAGGGAGAGGCGGAACCTGGGAAAAAGAAGAAGATGAACTAGGATTCAGAGGAAGAAGAAAATGAATGAGGGAGGGGCGGAACCTGACCGATAGTGCGTTTGGATAGGAAGGAGAGAGCGAGCCCGACTAAATTGTCCCGTGATTTTAGATGGGATAAATAGCCGGGTGTGAGGGGTATAAGATAAGTGGGCCCGGATTAAATAGTCCGGTGCTTATTTCATACGAAGCTCACCAAACATCCGCTTTGTATTAATAATACTATCCGGTGGTACTATCCGGTATGCCAAACGAGGCCTTATAGTTTTAACTGGGATTAGTCAAAACACAACCATTACATTGGCTTTTATTATATAATAGGGTTAAATGCGGGTGTTGCCAATTTAGATTTCAAAGAATTTTAATAGATTTTTTCTAGAGTAATGCTAGAGAGATTAAATTTGTAGACAAAATTTTGTAAATTAAATGACATAAAAGTTGATGATTAGATTATTACTTAAGCGGTGATAAACGTGATCATTTCATATTGGTGATGCATTATTTAGTTTACAAAGTTAGTTTCGAAATTTAATCTCCCTAACATTACTCCTTTCTTTAAGTGACAAATTTCAACGATTTTAATAGATTCACAATTCTATATGGATTTTGGTAAATTTATATGAATTTCTATTATAGATATCTATGAATTTGTATGGACTTCTTTCATGAATTTCTTAGGATTTAGTTGACTCCTCCTACACCATAAATGAATTTCTTCCCCATTCTCATTTGAATTGTGATTTAAAAAAAAAATACCAAATATCCTCGACTACATTTCTTAAGGAAGCATGACATTTCTTCTTCAATTTGTTCTTCTTCCATTTGCTCCACTTCCATTTCTTCCTCCTCTTCGTCCACTTCCATTTCTTTCCCATCTTCTTCCGCTTCCATGCTTGATTGAGACATTTTATAAACTTCCCAACCAAATAGATAAAATCATAAGCAAATTAACAAAAAAAGAATCATATATATAAAACCAATAATAAGCAAGTTAATAAACATTTATTGACAACATGTTATGAACTACATGTAATCGCAAAACGCGTGAACAGAATGGGTGATGAGAACATTGATCGATGAGCTTGAATAGGATCGCTTTAGCGAACAGCATATCCATTCAAGAATGATGATTTCAAGTTCAAAAGAACAATATATCCAATCATGAATAATAATACATGTGAAAAATTACCAAATGGCAGGCGAAATTTAGGGGCGAAATTAGGATTTTAAAATTGGTGTGGATTGAAATCTGCAAAGCTGCTCAGCTCACTTACAGACTCAATTTAGAAATGTGAAAAATAGACATTTATGTGAAATGCTCCCATCTCTCCTATTAATTGAAGTGAACGTTTGAATACTAAAAACTAGAAATTATGTGAAACAAGAAATTGGGCATTAATTGAAATCCTAAAATTCTTAAAAACATATATCAATTAAAAACCCATCAACATTAATTCCTATGTCAGAAATTTGAAATTAGAGACCAAGCATCAGAATGATGGTATGGGTTTTCCTCACTAGTTGTTTTTACTGCCAGAATTTAACAGGTGTTCGGATCGACACGATAATGAATCGGGGTCATTATCGGGTAACCCAATAAGCACCTGTTAAGATAACGGGTTGGTTTGGGTATACACGTGGGTAACACGATACACGATAAGCAAAATATTAATTTTATAATTTTATAACCCTAAAAAAATATTATAATAATTATATATATTAATTTAACAATTTTAGACCCCTAAAAACTATAATAATTATATATATATATATAAATTAAATTAAATTTTAAAAATTGGTGACCATTGGATCGGCTTAAATATACATACCATTTAATTTTTCAAGTGTTATACGTACAAAATAAATAAATTCAAATCTACTTAATAAATATATATATATATATATATATATATATACACTATTGAACTTAATGGGATACGAATTCTACGAAACTAATTTCAATAATCCAACCGTCGAACTTGCTTGTATATGCTTCGAGATCGCATACGCCACAAATCGCAAAAAACAAACATTCAGAGATCAAGTAACGGGACAAAACTTTTCCACGGTTATAAACGAAAAATCACGATTTAACGGTTATTTTAACTCCGATGATTCTTTACAGCTACACTCCTTGACCCTATATGAATGTTACAGAAAACTTACATTTCATTTTGTCTGTAATATTCCTTGATTTTCTCTCTTGTTTCATCGTTAAGGAACTTGTACGCATTTGTTGTCACAGGGAAGTAACTGCCTTTATCAGTCTTTAAGCTCTTTGCATTTGTCTTCTTGTTTCTTTTGCAATCGGCTTTACTTTTACCACTTTTGGTTTCTCCTTTGTTTTGTCAACAATTGGCTTCACCTTTTCTTTTTCAAGAACTTTCTTATTCTTTTCAGTTTCAACCATTGGTTTCTTCTTTTGAGTTTCGACCACTGACTTCTTCTTTTCAGTTTCTTATTCTTCAAGTATCTGCTTCTCCTTCTCTCTTTCAATAATTGGTTCCAAATTCTGCTCCGACTATTATAACAATGGAAGGGCTTTCACTGTCACTAACAGCATATATGTACTTGGCCTTCTTTTTTGGGTTTTTCTAGACGGGGACATAGTCAAACTCCGAAAGAACGTTTGCTTTATGATCATCCCTAGTTCGAATATTTCTGACGAAAGTTCTTGTCCGCTTTTTTTCTTCGGCATTTTCTTCTTGTCCTTCTTTAGTATCCTTGCCTTCTAGAGTAGCCATGTTAGCAAAAGAATCCTCATTCATAGCTTCAACTTTGAAGGTATCTTCTCGGTTGGTAGCTTCAACATATCGACTGTCCATTTAAACATCAATTGGAACTTGATGTATCATTGTTGTGTCTCATCTTCCTATTGCTAGAACCATGCCTTCTCAGTCTTTTATTGTCTCAACAAGGTTTGTATTGAGACATATCTAATACTGCACAAATTAGGAAAGTGGGAATTGTTATTGTTTGAAATTCATAACAAAAAATTCATACTTTTAAAACTATAATTCTTATATTCTTACCAAAATAAGAACGGTGCAACCGCTGGTTGCTGATGCATCTCCTTCTTTCCTCTTCTTTGTTTGTGATTTATCTATCATCTTGAAGAGGTAGTCTCTTACACCCGTGGCCCAATTATATTTGTTGATTTCGTCCAACTTCCCACAAATTTGCAAGAAGCTCCTTGTGATGTATAAGCCAAAATTTGCAAACAATAGAAACTGGATGAAATGTGCACATATGATTGAAGTTGTATCTCTTGCACCTTCAGGAGTTCGGTCAACGAGTGATTTATGATATGATTGAAGAATGTGGTGTTTTTTCACTCGTTCAACATTCTGGAAGTACTTCTCGATGAATCTGTCCTCCTTCCCAGATTTGATAGATTTGTCGATGTTTGGCAGTTCCACTCCATCGTTGTTTAGTCCAAAGATTATGGCAACATCATCAAGTGTTATCCCTCTTGCATCGCGATCTCCAAATCTGAACTTTTGCTCTTTCGGGTCATAGTAGTTTATAACCTTAATTAAGTCCGTATCGGACTTCTTCTTCCTTTTGGTGACAACAAGAAAGTGATCCATATACAGTTTAATAAGACTCCAGAATGGTGTCTTTTCCAACTGTTCGCAAACATCTTTGTGTCTTTTCCAACAATGTTATATGACTAAAAGTTTGGCTCGTGAACAAAAGTTTATGACTAAACTTTGAGCCATTTTGGTTAAATAACATTTTGAGATGGTTTTTGGTTAAATATTTGTTGGTCCAAGCCCTTTTTCATTAAAGCTCCCTTTAAAAATTGGCATGTGAACCCTAGTACTTACACCTGACCTTATAATTTATTTTAAGAAATTAAAATTAAATTATATACTTGAAATAGAATCCCGGCGACCACCCTCCATCCCCGAAAAAATCCCTTCCACCTCAGCCTCCACGGCTCCAATCCCACTTGGTTGGTATTGTTTGCTATGGTTGTGTTGCCTGCTTGCCATGGTTTTCAGGGGATTTTAAAATCCCCCAAATCCCTCCCTCCAGGCGCCATGAGTTCTCTCTACAACTCCAAACTCCTCTGTCGGCAAGCAAGCAGCGCCAAACCCCATAAACCCAACCTGTTGTCACTATTCACACTCACCCCAAACCCAGCAAATATGGTAACATGAAATTATGGTTTTGTACACTGTCCCACGAAGAAATGGCCCGAAAAGACATCAGAAAGGTAGACCTATTGTTCTCTAAGCGCTTCCGCCCCTGCTTCAATATAATTTAATTTTAATTCCTTAAAATGAATTACAAGTCCAGGTGCGAGTAAAATGGTTCACATGTCAACGTTTAATACAAGTATCATGAATGACAAGGTAGTACACTACTACCTAATAATTTCTCCTCACCATCCCCACATCTCCACGCGGACTGAATTCTTCCTCTCTTTTCACCTCCTCTTCCTCCTTTTCCTGTCTCTAACTGCACCTAGCACTCATCCTTTGAAATCAAACTCTTCAACCTCAAATTCAACATCTCCTATTTTCTATTTTCTCGCAAGGCTGTGCAGACAATCGAATCTGCATAGAGACAATCCGAAGATGGTCTCGCTGGAGTTTTGCAGCAGAGGTGGAGGGATGAGCCCATGAACAAGACATTAAGCATAACCTCTTGGTGAATTACAAATAACCGCAATAACTTCAGCGGAGGGTGAAAAAACGAACACACTTCCTAGCACAAAGGATTATGGACTAATGGGATATTTCAGTCCTTATCAAACACTAACTGGGTTTTATCAAGTAGCCTCTCTCCACGCTTGTCACAATATCGCTTGTATAAAAAAATTAAAAAATTAAAAAAAAAAAACGCGACGTAGACAAAGTCCTGCAAGACTTCCAAGCCGTAGTAAAATGCAATAAGGCATGCCTTATTCTTCTCGTACATAAATTTCACTACCCTATTCTTTTCAAAACTTGACCCACAATCTAGTTAGAGGCTTACAAGTACTACTTTACCATGCAAAACAAAAGCAAGGTATCCAAACCCTTGTTCTTTTAACTGGGTTCTCAACTTCGGTTAAACCAACCATTGCCCGCATATTATACATGCTCATATGGCAGCATTGAAACTACAAGTCATTTAAACTCAAAAAATCTTATAGTACACAGAAAGAAAATTAATCAAGATTCGATCAAACTGTTTATATATGTCAGCTTCGGAATGAAAAGTAGCAAACCTACCAACACGTCACCTACGATAGCGGTGTCGTTTGAAGTTGAAGTATACGTGCAAAATTCCACGTTCAAATGTGCATTTGAACCCCTTTTTGTGGGAGTATTCCCATTCTTTGTTTACTATCCGGAACGCCTGCAATCCAATTAGAAAAGTGACTAAGTAATTTCATCCTGAACAGGATCATAACCAACAAGATTCAATTACCAAATCAAGAAAACTTACAATGTCCTCGTAGGGTGGCCCTGCATGGAACCTTATAATGCAGGTCTCACTGCTGTTGCCATCCTTCTCTATCGTATAATGTGGGGCCTTCGTCTTGTCAACAAGGTCCGGATAGAAGATGTTGAATTTGTATCCTTGCACAATCTTCGGAGGAGGGTTATCATGATCATAGTGAGTCTGATTGTACTTGTTCCACTCGTATCCAGTGTGAACACGGTTGAAATATTTCGGCTTTCTAGGTCGGTACTTGTCATGCCACCAGTATACCTACATCCACATTTATTTCATCAAATTCTGCATAAAATTCTGGGAGATGTGCCCCACTACAATTTCATTTTTCCTTGAGTACAACTGAGGGAAAAAAAATAAAGTGCATAAGAAGAGAATGGACAAGATGAAGTACCTGTGAGTCAAGGTTCACTTCAGAGCCCGTGCCAAGAACTGCATCTCCTTCAACCATTTCTCCCATGAATTTCATGGCCTTCATCTCAAAATTATCTTCTGGTGGAGCTGGCTTTGATGTCATAGCTTCTTGAATCCGCCTCTGTTGTTCTTCTAACACAGCTACACGCTTCCTTTCCTGTTAACATACCACAATACTCATGCGGTTACACCAATGCACTTGTGCAAAGAAATCTTACCAGTATTAGGACCTGAATATTACCAGTATAGCCCTGTCCTCTTCAGGGTCGATTACTTCCTCATTTTCATCTCCCTGCAACAGCTCTGGAGAAAATGACCCGGCCTCTTCCTCAGCCACATGAATCTCCTCCTCCATGGGTTCTGGAGAAAATGCTTGAGCATCTACATACAAAAATATATTAGCAACCCGTATTCGTAATAAAATCATAAACCCACAGGTCAAAAGTGTGCATACCTTTGACATCAGGCTCACTCTCCTCCTCTTCAGGTTGTGAATCATGAACCCTATCCAAGTTCTTTTCACCATCCTCCCGTTTCTGAAGCCGTTGCAAATGCTTGTGCAACATTTTAGCATGGATTTCTTTCAAACAAGCCTGTATTGTGCGGAATTAAATAATGAGTCCAAACACTATATCCAATATAAAATTCAAAGACATTAAAGAATGTAAGGATAAAGTACCTTGGCCTTGAATATATGGAGGCGTGTGAGAACAGCCTCCCAATACTCAACAACCTTGGCTGTTCCAGAACGCATTTCTGACTCAATTTTGGACTGCAATTCCCCTAATTCCCTGAAAGTCTTTCCTTCCAAGAGGTTCTTGACATCTGCTTCAACGCTAGTATGCAAGCCTCTTTGTTCCGCGAGCAACTCAGCAGGAGGTTCCTCTCCACGAACCTTAGCTCGATCTATTGCATCTTTTTTCCGACCTTCAGCTAGCTCCCAATCACAAACCACTAAAAGTGCCTGTCAAATTGTATATTAGGATACAGTCCCAAAACAAATTTAGCTTTTAATATATAACTATTTAGGCACTATCTACATTAAATTACTAAATGTTTAGGCAATTAAATGAAGTCCAAGTAATTATAACTATTGTTTGCAGCTGGCAAAGTTGCAACCTCGCATGCCTTTGATTCTCTGACTAGCTCGTTGGGTACAGCTAACTCTAGACAACCCAATGGACAAAAAAAAAATTGAATAAAAAGAAAAAGAACCAAATAAAGGAGCATCATCACTGCTATATTTGTTAAAGCCTCCAACCACATCAATAATACAAAATATTGAAGCAAGCAAACCATATCATAAAACAGGAGACACTAACCAATTAGCATAACTTGATTAATCTGAAGCACTCATATCTGGAGGTAAAGTATCCATGAGAAACATTGTAAGAGGTAGAAATGCACTAAAAGGAAAAGAAAGAAAATAATACCTCCCAGTACTTCACATGTGTTTCTGTTGCCCTGTCCAAATCAAGGTGCATTTTGATGTCATCTCGAAGCTCTTCCATTTCCTTTACAGTCAATCCCTGCATTGTGCATGTCAAATGCCAATGTGAATTATGATTCCTAATTGCTAAAACAGTTCAATCTATGTCCTTATTATGTTTATTAATGAACACAACACCAAATTACAACATTGAAACAGAAGACACTGGACATTAAATAGAGATAAACATTTGATTTGAAACGGAAAAGCTAATGCTTGTTTCATGTGTTCAACTTTATAACATCTGTCACGAGATGGAGAACTGAAAGAAAGTAATACTTTCCTAAATATTGAAAAAATAAATAAAAATTGATGATCCAGGCTACTATTGCAAGAATTAAGACTCTTGCTACTTGAGAGCTCTAATTAAGAACCTAGTCGATCAACAAGAACAGAAACCAAGCCCTTCCAGATAACCCACCCCCACCCACACAAGCGTACAGACACACACACACACATCTAAAAGCCATGGAAAGAAACATTCATTAACTTTCTTTCTATCTCCACTCATTGAACAGGACAGGTGCCTAATAATTTCCGTACAAAATAGAAATGAGAAGCAAATAAATTGCTGTGAAGATTACATAAATTTTTGTGAAAGTATGCACAAGTCTCTCAGGAATTTTTACCATGAAAACCATATACGGCTCATCTATCTCAATCTCAAAGTCATCTGAGCCATTGAGATGTTTAGACAGTACATCAATTGGCTTAATACGCCCTTCACGCAATCTGATCTCTGACCTGACTTTGCTTTGGTCGAAGTGGAACTGTACGTAGAACATGTTGATTATCAAATTGACAGGTAAAACAAAATATCAACACGTTCACGTAAGCTAGAGCATTGGAAAAGAAAAATGCAAGTTCAACGCAAAAATCAGCAAGAACAGGAATTATTGATTGAATTCAGCATCACACCTCTTCTTCTTTTTTCTCCCAGTCTTGGAACTCAGCCCGAGCACGTTCTCTAGCTAGCAGTGCCTGCAGAAAGAAATCAACTTTACTTAACCGAAAAGCAATGCTAGACTGATTAGGAAAAGGAGAAACTATAGAACTAAAAGTATCATTTCCAATGGGAAAATGCATTCAGATTTTACCCCAATGGGTGTGTTTGGAAGTGTTTTTAAAATGAATGAAAGGGCTTTTGATGAAAATGCCTTTGGAATACTTTTGGAACCAATCCTTATTAAAAATGCAAGTGAATCCTGGAAAAGCACTTTGGAGTGTTACCTGCAAGAAGCACACTGGTGCTTCTTCCAAAATGAACCTCAAGTGCTTTCGGAACCCAAAAACACTTTCACCAAAAGCACTTTACGTCATTTTAAAAGCACTTCCAAACATGCCCAAGATCTTCAATGAAAAAATATAAGTGATACCAGGCAATAAACTTACCATTTCTTCCTCATGTTGTGCTTTCTCAAGTGCCCTTTCTTCCCTTCTTTTCTTGACTTTTTCAATCTCTGCCTGAAGGATGAGTTTGTAATAAATATATTAAAATTCTAAAGATGCAAACTGAACAACTGTAAATTACTGAGGCCAAAAATCCCATGTTTTAATCATAGAACTCATTTATTTTGCAACCCCAGGGCCGCAAGATGGCATCTGAAGAGGAATGATCTTGTGATATATTAAATAGTTGTAACAAAGCCAAAGTGATATGTTTATTAATTATAGTAAAGTAAAAGTCTTTATTAAAATTATAAGCTATCCCGTTACTGTTTTATCTTGCTATAGCTAACTTAAATGGTTTCCTAAAGTCTTATTCTCTTGTCTCTGCAGTCAATAAAGTACAAATGTAGAGAATGAAACAGAACCGCCAACCCACCTAACTTTCGTCATGGCCAAGGCACAGGATTAATCTATTTGGAATACAATACATGGTACATGTGTGCAAAACACAGTTACCTAAGACAAAGAGTAACCTTGAGAAAAAGAAAAAGCCTTAGTCTCAGTGTAGGGCTTAGTTCCCTTTGTATTCCTAGTACTGTTCTAAAAATCCCCGCCTAGCGCTGTCTATGCCCCGCCTAGGCTCTAGGCGGCTAGCCACTGCCCGGATAGTCGCCAGGAGTTTAAAAATTAAGAAAGTGCGCCTAGACCCGCTTAGGCGTCCGCCTAGGCCGCCTAAACCTGCCTAGGCACCCACCTAGTCGCGACTTTCACTTAGACAAAAAATCGATCTCTTTTATTTTGCATTTAAATTTTTCAATAAAATGTAAGAGACCTGTTGAGTACTTGGATTAACGCTCATTATATGCTTGTTCTCCATGTTTTCAATATGTAATAATAATTTATAATTTATGTCATTTTATTTTGCAATTTATGTATCCAAAATAATTATATGTGTTATTTAGGTATAAACAAACACTTATTTATACAATATATAATAAATTTACTTAAATCCGCCTAGTCCGCAGGCCCCCGCCTAGACGCCTAGGCGCTAGGCCCCAGCCCACCGCCCGACTAGTGCCTAGCGTCTTTTAGAACCTTGATTCCTAGCAATTTCAAATGCCTCCCTTTCTATTAATCATCCTATGCACTAGTAAAGTCCTTTTCTATCTGCATCCAATCCTAAGTGAGGACTCAGGATTATGTTCCGTTCTAATATAACAGAAAGAACTGTCAATTTGTGAAACAATTTAGAAGTTTCCTTGGGAGGTATCGGGAAGGAATTGGAATGTAATAACAATGATCTACATAGATCCATTTATATGGATGCAGAAAAAGGCTCTCAGTCTCTATTAGTACAATGTCAACAAACTTCAGCAGCTAAGCTTGTTACTCCATGTAATCCATCTTATAGTAACAACCAATGCTGATTCCAGTAACTTATAAGATAAAATCGAATTTTTAGGTCATGAATTTCAATCGAATTCTCCAGGGATCTTCCAACAACAGAATAAAATTATTTCCACAAACTCGTGAACTTCTATACTGAGCATATTCTCTAACTTATGTATATGACATTTTAACTGATTGCAACTAAAAGTCCAATAATATATAAACCCCTGTTTAAGACTAATAATTCCACAACCACAAGGAATAGAACACAACAATTAGAAAAGTAATAAAAGAGAAGTAATTTTGGGCTAGAATTATGTACCATTCTTTCTCTCTGTCTTTTTCTCTCAGCCTTAACTGAAAACTCGTCAAGCGGAACACCATGTGACACATCACGCTCAATCTTCTTTCGCCATACAAACCTGAAAATGGCAGAGTGTAAAGTCACAAAAAAAAAAAAAAAAACTTACAATCCATAAGCATATCCTAACGAAACATATGTATTTGTCAGCCATCATATACCAGATAGATAGTTCAGCCAATGAGATATGCCAATAAGACTACGAAACTATAGCTGTACTAATAAAAACATTCAAATCTGAAATTTACTAAATACAACCAACTATAACGAGAATATTAAAAAAAAAAAAAAAAAGAGCAAATCACCCTGTAACATATGACTGGCCTATGCTTCTAGCAAAATGTAAACAGTTACATTTCAGCATAAACGCTCTTCCTCATCCTTTGAGGTTAACCATATTTAACACTCATAATTGACCATATTATAGATGAAAGCTTACCACGATTGGTAAGCATAAGCATTCAATAACCTATTGCTTCAAAAAGCCAACTAATTTCGCAATAGCATGTCCAAATGTGCTCTATAACCCAACATCGAATACCGAACCCAATGTAACCAACGAATAGAGTCTAAATCCCACAAAAATTAATAAAAACTTACATCTCATTGAGATTGGAATCGCCAAAGGGATTCGAATCATTCGAGTAACCCGAAACCGTCTTCGATTTTATCTTCTTGGCTACTCGAGCTGCCTACTCAATCAAAACCAAGAGCACCGTACAGTCAATATCATAAAATTCACAAAAAAATTCAAAACGAAACCCTAAGAGACCAAATCGCAAACCTTCTTCTGTGCCTTCTTAGCCAAGTACTCAGCGATTTGCTCATCCGTAACGTTCTTCGACGACCTCTTCGTCTTGCGGTCACGGTCCTCGCTCTCATCGCTGTCGTACGACTCGTCATCGGAGTCCTTCCGACGGCTGCTCTTTCTGCGACTGCTTCGTTCCTTGCGCTTCCTGGAGCTCCTCGCCGGGGAGGAGTCGCGGCTGTCGGAATCATCGGACTCGGTATACGACGCGGAATCGGAGTCGTCGGATCTTCTTCTGCGGCAACTCTTGGAGGAAGACGACGGCGCCTCCTTCTTACTTCTGCTGCTGCGTCCGTGACTGCCCATATTTCGCGGTAATAATTTTCCAGAGGAAAACGAATGGATATACAAATTAAAATGGGAGTTAAGTCGGTCATATTTCGGGGGCCCAAACCCGGCCCATCTTTATTATTATATGCCTTTAACCAAAAATGCGGGAAAGTTGGACACAGGGGAAGCGTGACAAGCCTTTTTTATTTCAAAGGTCTTGCCGCTACAATTTAGAACTTTTTTATACAATAAAAATTAGGATACCGTTAGTGATTAAAATTTAAAAAAACTAATAAAAATGGTTTGAAAACTCTGAGTTTTAACGATAAAGACAAAATAAAAGGTAAAGTGAATAGTACAAAGAGTTTTTCATTAAAGTTCCCTAAAATTTATTCGATATGATTTTGATACTTTCATAGAAATTTCTTAAAAATCAGAGAAAGATACATAAATGAGAGGTGAACTATTAAGTTTAGCCTAAAATAGACAGATATTTTTTATATTTTTGACACATTTGTTAAATATCAAAGAAACTCTTATATTTTTGTCAAATCAATGTTTGACAATCTCTAAAGTTCCATTTTAAATTTCCATCATTTCCATAAAAAATAAAAAAAAAACCGAGATTAATATCGATTCGGTATATCCGTCGATATTTCTACAAATTTGCACATCAATATTTCCGTCGACACCGATGTGGATGCAAATTTCCGCATTCTTCTTCTTGGATGAAAAGGCACCTGCAAAACAATTAACACCTTAGGTCAAGGCCAAGAGCCTCACGCGTCCACGATGAATGGAAGAGGGGCTTTGGTCGAAGAACCTCCGATGCCAAAGTTAGAATTTGAGGGAAAAGTGTTTAAAGAATTTTGGAGAATTTTGCAAGAGAGTTGGAATTAGGTTTTTGGGAGAAGTGAGAGCTATTTATAGGGGTGTGGCCGGCCCCTATTTGGAGAAAAGAGGTCCGGCCAATTATGGTGGTTTTTGGGTGTAATTGCAAGATATTATGTCAAAATAATATCTTGCAATCAATTAGGAAATTAATTAATTAATTAATTAGGAAATTAATCAATTAATTTAGGTAATTAATCATATTTTGAATGAATAATTGAAGGTTACCTTGTGGGGAGGATTTGATGAGGATGGATGAAATAGCTTTTGAATAAATACCTATTTTGATCACTTTTGACCTTGATTGAGTTGTGATTGTCCGCTGCTTAAGCATAGGAGTTCCGATGTGCCTCGAGCGTAATTTTATCTTTTTAACTCGAGAATCCATGTGTCTCCTTCATATTTTTCTCGATTATTTTTTTACTCCAAAATCGATATTTTAAACATTGGATGTCGCGCGGCATGGTTTGATTCAGTTTATATCTTTGAAATGCACACTAAATGTGACGACCTGTCCCTAATTTTCTATGTAATTTCTCCCCGAGTGTGTAAATTGACATTTATGCCCTTGTTGGTAAAGTGACGTGGACGTGATTATGCAGCTTTAAATTATTTTCTCGCTATCGTAATTAAATAGTACTCGTTGTTACGAACGCGTGAGCGTGAGTTAGGCTCGAATCGGACTTGTAACGAAAAAGTTGCGTTTCGTTAAAGTACGTAAACGATGGGTAGAATTGTAGACATGCGTGTTAATTTTTCAGTACTGGAAAACTACTGTTTTCGATAGAGTACGTTAGATTTCTTTGGATTTCAAAGTGTAGAAATCTTATCCTTTTTCCCTTTTAAAAATATGACCCGTGCCCTCAAATCCCTCACCACCAATTATTTTGCTTCCCACTTTCTTTCACCCAATCAGTCATCATCCCTCTCTCTGCTCAGCCAATCAGAAAATCCCATTCTCTCTCTCCCTACATCTGAGCCACCCTCTGCAACACATACACTCACCATCAAGCTCACATATCGAACAAGTGACCACCACCATCGTGCTCTACTCGACCCCACGATCACAACCGTACCAATTGATCACGAGTTGGTTGAGTTTTGAGTGGTCAACGCAGAGTAACCCGGAAGCTCCGACTCGGACGAGTTTGCACCGACGTGATCCCGGCTGAGTTTCAACATTTTGAAGGTTGTGGAAGCATCTAGCCAACTCCCTGGAGTCCCTAGATTAAGTTTGGAGTGAAGTTGACGCGAGAACACATGTTTTCGAGGAGTCGAGCTTAGGTCCGAAAGCTTTCAAGGTTTTTTCAGTTCTTTTCCGTCCACCTTTCAGAATTTTAAGAGGTACGATTTTGTTCTCCTTGTCACAAGCTTCAAATCCATATAAATTTCATGAAAAATGGTAAAGAATTGACAAAGTTATAAGGTTTTAAAAAAATTCCAGAAAACCGGCAATTTTTCTCCAGAATTTGACGAACCAGACGGCAAACGGCGAGGATCACCAAAGAAGACAAAGAATATTCTGTCAAAGTTGACGGAATATTCTAACGGCGTCAGGTAACGACATTACTATCTAACGGAATATTCCTAACGTTCGTTAGCGTTCTGTCAGTCTCTGCCAGGGTGTGCCTGCGCGTGGCCGTGCGTGTGGTCGTGGGTTGGGCGGCGCGTGAGGGCGCGTCCGGCCGACATATCAATGAGTGGGCATTTTATTTTCGTACATATATACACACACACACACACACACACTTTATAGTTCCACCAATGCTTTTAAATTGATTTATGCTTATATGCCATGATTTATTTACTTTTAAAAATGAGGCTTTGTGGTTGAGATTTATATATTGTCATGGCATATTCATATGCATTTTACCTGCTCATAAATGTTGCAATTTTGTGAAATGCTAAAATAATCCTACAGGATGCGCAGGTAAGTTCAGGTAAGTTTATTATGCTAATTGGAATCATTGAATCATTATGGCATGCATATATTCATGTAGTCCGCTCATCATTGCTGCACCCCGGTGTTAGTGCTCGCCCCGGGCCAGGGCCAGTCCTTCACGTGATGTTCACCTCCTGCACCACACGCTCGCCTTGGATCCAAGTAGGTGCCAGTCCTGTCGTACAAGTCGCATTAGGCGACTCTGACTCGTAGATGACCTCGATTATCGCCAGTCTTCACATGATAGTAGCACTAAAGCGTATATATTACACCCAATCTTGTCATACAGGTCACATTAGACGACTCCGATTCGTGTGCTATCATAGATTGATGAGCAAACTAGGTCAGTCATACAGGTCGCATTAGGCGACTCTGACCTGTTATGCTATCATACATTGTTAAGCATTTGATTTCACTTATGCTACTATTGTGATATCGTGATTTGGCATGCTTTTGGATTTAATACTGAGTTGCATTTGAAATCATACCTATACATAGTATGTTTTTTGGAAACTATATCTATTTTACAGCGAGGGGTTAGTATGTTTGGAAAATAACTGTGTTTTACAAACCTTTATTTTTGTGCCCACTCACCCTTCTGTTTCCCCCCCCCCCTCCAGGTCCTAGATAGCCGAACTACTCTGTGGCACATGAGGATCACCCGACGATTCTGACATATCACTATTTAATGTAGGAACTGTTTCTAGTTGTGTACTAAGTACTTTTCTAGTTTTGATTGCACTATTTGTCATCTATGCTCTGAACATTTGTAATCTGTGGGTTCTACCCACTACTGCGCACTCACTTTAGTAGTTTAAATAAGTTCAAGTTTCGGTTTAACCACACTTTTACATCATTCATACTTTGGTTACGTTACCTTCGGGTGATTGCCAGCATGTCTCGACTCCAGTCGGGATGTGTTACTAAACCAACATTATAGTTCGAATAAGATATGACCAGTCGAATCGAACCAAACCACATTGTGGTACCCCTAATTCCTATTTTATCAAAAGTTAAACGCTAAGGTTAGAGTTGATACACGATTAGGCGAGACTTTACGTTAAAGATCAATGAAATACGACCTAGGAGCTTGGTTACACAAAAGATCTTTTAAGATCTCTAACTTTTTATTTGTGCTTCTCTACTTACCTTCGATATCACCTCAATAGCTTTCGAGTTGCTCGTTTAATATGTAATTGACGGAAGAGGGTAACTAAAACATCATAACGTCAGGGTTTAAGTTGGTTTTCGTCAATTGATGAGATTATGCAATAGAAAATTCAAATGAAAACAGAGAATTATGTTTGCCAAAATAGTAAAAGAATTTGAATCCGAAACTCCAAAATATTAAAGTTCCGAAAATTCATCAGTTCTATCAGTATTACTACGATACCAGAGCAATGTATAACAAAGAAGAACTTAATGTTCTATAAAGTAAAGAAAAATACTCTGCTGTGAGAACAAAAAACTAGTAAAAGAAAACATTGTGATGGGCCAAAGACAGATGGTCATGAGCTGCGAAAAAGCGTCTAACCATCTCCGATTTTCAATTGACTACAACCTCGGCAGAAAGATAACTTGGATGAATGTTCTCTTTGTTAGGTACTTTCGTCTTGGAGATCTGGAGCACCTGAACTGCTTCTTCCACTTTCGCAGTCAAAGAGTCGGGTGACTCCAATAAATTCAGCAGCTCCGAGTTGTCCATTTCAAGTAGCATCCCAGTTATCTTTGAAGCTAGGTCGGGCTGCGCGTAAAAGTGGTGAGCAAATTTTAGTATCGGCCCTTAATAGCCTGTGTTTGGCTGATACCATAGTTGAAAGTTTTTAAAAATTTTAGTATCAAGAAAATTAGGGTATGCTGAGCATAGTATGCTCGTTAACATTTTGCAAATCAGAAAAATGCAAACGCTTTCTCAAATCAGAAAAATGCAAAATCCTATTTGTTGTTTTCGTTTTGCATAACAGTTTTACAAAATCATTACGAAAAGGGTTACCGAATGGGCCCTTTAGAAATTTTGATGGAGCATTAATACTGCTAGAGATGACAACTATAGAAACTTCTACACCGGTATGCTTAAAAAGAAATTAAACATCAATGTGGTGAAAGCGTCACCTTTTGTTTATGGACGAGTGGGTAGAGCTGTTCGCCAAGTATCTGTTTCTGCTGCTCAGGAGAAGCAGCAGCAAGCATGCTACTCAGCATCTCTGGTTGAACCCCAACTCCAACAGAATTGGAAGCAGCAGACGAGACTCCTCCTTTATTCATGTTGCGTTGACGCTCATTAGCAACATACTTAGCCTGCCCCATCCGCTGCAATGAATGTCATTCAGAGAATTAGAATTTCATGAGTAACGGACACATCAAGCATACTTAAAAGCCGGGGAAACAAACATTCATCTCAGTCCTAAAGAACTTGTTGGTTTTTTATTCCTTGTTAATTTTTTTAATGAAACCCAACAATGATCAATATCAGTACTCGCTTTATAGGTTCGTTAAGCACTGAAAGGTATAAGTTGTGCGGTTATATGCAAGGTCGTATATACACACTACGGTGACAAAGGCTTGTAAGTAAGAGAAAACAAACCTGCTGATTGTTTGAATCTTTTGCAGTGTGTCGCAACTGAGTGGGCTGTTGTAAATGTGGTATATATTCTCCTCCCTGTGGGATCATATGCCCGTTCATTCTGCCCCTGTTTTGCCTAAGTTGTCTTGGAGCATTCGGCATCTGCAGATGAAGATTTTTGAGTTAGCACAAGCACGATTGCTATATTAATTCTCTGCTTTTTTTAAAAAGTCCAATTATTCCACATGATTGCATAAAAAAAAGGCATAAAAATATGCATGCAGATGACTGCATGAGCTAAGATAATTAGGCACAGGAAGAATGGTACTCACTACGGGAACCTGTGGTGGTTGATAGGCTGGTCCGGACGTAGGTACAAAGCCATTGGGTATCCATCCTGGCCTCAAACCCAAAGGTTGATACATCAGTCCCGGTCGAGGAGGCACTTGTGGAACAACCCCAGAGCGTGCTTGGTAGTAGAAAGGAGGGTATCCACCAGGGATGACAGTTGTGGAAGGACCCACAAATCCTGCCATACGCTGTGCATACTGAAGCTGCAGCTGTGCGTGTCTTTCCTCTTTTAGTTGAGCAACAGCCACATACAATGGCTTCCGACGAAACATGTATCCTGTGAGATATCAGTGGCAACATGATTAGCAGCTCGAAGAAAACACGAGATACAAAGGCTAACACTTAGCTCAAAATTCTTACCGTGAAATAAAAACTATAAATTGAAACACATATAAAAATGTACACATAAAAATTATAGAGCAGCAGATATTATACGATTAAACAAGAGGAACATAGAATACGAGTGTGTTAGTTCCTTATAAATAATCATATAGAAAACCGTTAAATATCAAAACTGAGGGATATTACCATACGAAGATTTCTTAGCCTTAAAAGCAACAAATGCACGTAATCAACTTCTTACCATGAAAAGTATTCACAGCTTTATTGCCCTCCTCAGGGGTAGAAAAGCAAACAAACCCAAACCCCTTGCTTATTCCTTTGTCGTCTCGCATAATCTTTGCAGAAGTAATCGTTCCACACTGACTAAAGTGTTCTACCAGCTCTTCATCACTGACATCATCGTCAATGTTCTTCACATACACATTTGATCCCTGCATATAATACAAAGAAATAGAAAGATCAGATGCTACTATAATGCCCCGTTTGATTTGCGGAAATGCATTGGTGGGAAATCGATCCCCATGTCATTCCCGTGTTTGTGATGTTGAGAAAGTAAACCATGTTAGGTTTTGTGCAAGAGTTGGAAACAAATTTTGTTCAGCGTTTCAATTATATCCATAAATCGGTCTTTGTCAATGGATAGAATTACTAATATTAATTTTATTAAAGATGGCATATTGGGAAATCAAACTACCTTGAACTTCAACATTTGCTCCTTTCGTTTTTCCTCAAACTGCCGACGCAAAATATGCTCGCGCTCTGCCTTTTTCTGAGCCCTTGCAACATACAGAACCTTGGAGCCTACTCAAAATAAACCGCCGGACCAAATAGTAATGGTCTGCATATAGAAATCTATATTCCAAATAAAATTTTAATGACATAAAAAATGCGTAATTTACCAAGTTGTGATCCATTCATTCCTTCCATTGCTCGTCTAGCATCATCTGGGTTCTCGAAGTTTATGAAACCAAAACCTTTAGAGTTCCCATGGTCATCCTTTGCAATAGCGAAGCTAACAGTTTTCCCAAATTCAGAGAACTTCTCCTCCACAAGCTCTTCCTTGAGAGTTGGATCCAAATTCTTCACATACAAATTTGTATATTTAACATCAGGATTGGGCAAAGCCCGATCACTCTTTCTAACAAATTTCGCAACATACCTGTGACACGAGTTGTAATTATTGTATGATTAACGTCCAGAGACAAGAAGGAAAACGTAATTCCATCAAGAAAAATTCATGAGCAAAACATCTTTCAACAAAACAGCAAACAATAAAAATAAAAATAAAAATAAAAACCTGCACATACAGCTGCTTATTTCGGACAGTGGTGCCATTTAGCTTCTGAATAGCGGCAATCGCAGATTCCTCGGACTGAAACTGAACAAAGCCATAACCTTTACTCTTCCCATCTTCAAAGATGGCCAATTTGCAGGACAAAGTAGGTCCGAACTTGTTAAACATTTCTTCAAGCTCTACACTATTAATCGATTCGCTCAAGTTCTACAACAGAAAAGCAAAATAGTTTTACCATATCAGCATTTCTCCATGACTTAGGTTAAAAGCAACGAGACATACCTTGACAAACACATTCCCAATTCCACTTTTTCTTGCATCAGGATCACGATGTGACCACATGACCCTTATCACTCTTCCGTGCAGCATTGAATGGTTCATCACCTCCATAGCTCGAATTGCTATTTAAAGGAAAACCAAACGCAATTAGAATACGATTAAGACTACATACACAACAATTTAACATTTGTGTATGTTCCCGTGCGCATCACAAACCAGACAGATCAATCGAAAAATCGCACACAGGGGAACAATCATATAGATCAAAATTACAAAATCGTAATTCCTCCCTTTTCTATTTCACAATGTTTATGATTTCCAGACTCCAATAATAACAACACAAGAATTTCAATACAAAACATGTACTAAAAAAAATTAAATAAATGAAAAGTTACTAAAAACTCAACTCAATTTTTGATATAATTTACCGTATTTTTCCAGTCAGGATAAAAAATCAAATTACTCCAAACAGATTAATGATATTTTTATAATTCCATGACAATCCAAGTTAGTCGCATGCACTTTCTCAGTAACCAAACAGAACAAATAAACAAAATTCAATTACTTCACAAAAACCAATAATTAAATACATTAATTAATAAGAGGAAAAACGACCTTCTTCAGGTGTGGTGAAGTTAACGTAGCCATAGCCGAGAGAACGGTTGGTGGCGGTGGCGGTGTCCCTGCAGAGCCGTACGGACGTGACACCTTTGAAGCCTTTGAAAGCCTCCTCCAGCTGACCTTCGGTCATGTTTGGATGGAGGTCTCCGACGTAAAGCGACGCCGCCGGCACACCCCCCGCCGTCGCCCCACCCCCCACCACCGTCTGAGAATTGTTAACAGCCATGATCGCACACAGATATAATTCAAAAAACACAAACAAAAAAAATTAAATATACAAATGCCCGGCGTTTTTCTTCGGTTCTTTGAATCTACAGTAATTGCACCACCAACTCTTAGAGAGAGAGAGAGAGAGAGAGAGAGAGAGTGGTTCTGATGAGTGAGAAAGTAAGCTTTCCCTATTTTTGGGTTTTCTGGATTTTTATTGGAGAGTTTGGAGAGAAGTACTCACTCTGTGGAGATGAAAGGTGTTTTTATATATGTGTACATATACATATTTTATTTGCATGGAGGTTGTTGGGGTTTTTTTCACAAGGATTCGTTTTCATAAGGGAGTGTGGACGCGCGTATCGGCGCGTTTTAGTACGCGGCGTGAAAGAATGTGGTTTTTCCTGTGCGATTTGGTTTTTATACAAGTAGATGGACATATTTTTATACTAAAGGAACATTGAGTTCGGTTAAGTCACACAATAGTTAATCTAATTTAGTATTGAATTCGTCATTCATGAGATTCGAATACAAGATATCTTACTTCCAAATGAAAAAGTATACCATCAGATTGCACGCAGCAGTTCTAGTTATGCAACAAAAAATAAGTCCCCTGCGTGAATGTTTTTGGTAATAAGGGTTTTAAGGAATGTTATTGATTTTCCAAATAATCCGTCATTATTACTTTGCCTAAATTAAATTTATTGATGTTGGATAATGTATGAACAAGCAAGAGTTGTTGACGATTAATACGAGAGCTTGATAACACTAATGTAAGAACGCATGAATACTGTGATAAGTACTATATTTTCACACACTTATCAAAGTGTAAGAGTGGAGTGGGACTGTCGCTTCTCAAATTTAAGAAGATTTAAATGGTAATTTTTTGTTTCAACTCATCTAGTTAGATAAAATGCTTTATAGAGTTAAGATGTCATAAATTGTAAAGTGATTAACGATTTACTCTTACCGTAGTACTATCCATATATTTATTTTTATTTCTCACATATTCCTCTTAATTTTCAGCTATCGAATCAAATAAATTTAAAAAAATTAATGACAAAAATTTCATAAAAGTCCGTAAAAAGTAACAGGGTACAAAAATTAAAATTAAAAAAATAAAATGGGACCAGGACAAGAAGAAGCATGAAAAAAGGCCACACAAGTGGAATGAGAATGCCACGTGTAAAAGAGAGAGTGGGAAGTGGGGTAAGTAAGTGGGGCCCAAGAGAGTAAGACCACTTCAACTGTTCACACAACCGTTTCTTTCTTCACAGGGATTATCGGTATTTTTAGTAGGAAATGGTACAATTGCATTTAGGACACCGTTTGTATTTCTTGTTGTGTCTCTCTCTCCTAACGTAACTAACGTAACAAGTTCTAATATCCGATCATTCTCTCTCCCTGCCACATAGAGAGATGGGGAATGAGCTTCTTTTATGAAAGTTTCTTTTGACATTTACAAAGTATGGTACGAAAGATATAGGTGAGCCATGTGGTCAAGCATATACAGAAGTTGTCACGTCAACACGAGTGGTGTGGCTAATGCCGAATGCAGAGTGGTTTGTGGGAGCACCAATAATAGGAGATGCAAAATCATTTAAAATGTATATTTTACCTATTTTATTGGTGGGAAAATTGTAAAATATTCATCTTTACTAGAAAATGTAATTTACATCTATTAAGACCATCTCCAACATTTGGCCTAAAACCTAAAATTTTTAACCCATAAAATTTTGGTTTTAATCTAGAAACAACTTTTCTACTCCAACCTTATGTCCTAAATTTTTTAGCCCGATATTATTAAAGAATAAGTTTAGGCTAATTTTTTCTTTTAAGTAATCATAATTTAATTTTATGAACCTCTTAACCTTAAAATATTTAGATTCCGATAAATATTGAAAAATCACTAAATTTGGGTGAATTTTGAGTTAAATAATTTTTTTAATTATTTTGGCCGTTGGATTTAAATTTGGGCCGTTAGATCTTTTTTGTTACCGTTAGATTTAATTATATTCGATCTCAATCGTTGGATTCAATAAATCATGGGGGACATGCCCACGTAAGTGGGGTGGTGCCCACACCATTTTTTTGGGCTAAATCCTGGACTATTTCTGACTTTGTTTTAGGTTTTAGATTTTAGGTTCAATTTTAAACTTGGATTGGGTTGGATTTGGGGGGGGGGGGAGAGAGAGAGAGTGAATAAAAGGGGATAAATAGGTTATAGGCGGAGATGGTGGTGGATTTCACGACCCATTTTTACATTTTCCTCATTAGAGTAAAACTCACATTTACATTTAAAAAATATATAAAATGGGATGTAATCTATCAAAATTGTATCTTCCAATTGAAAAAGCTTTGAGAGCGAGAGCCTTATATGACACTGGTACATAGTCATTGTGGTGTCACGTACTATTGAAATAAAAGTATATAAGTTTTTGTTCACATATTCTTGTATCATTAACACATGATACAACATGATACTGTACACATTCTATATAAATTGTTCTCCCAAAACAAGGCCAAGAAAAGGCTAACAGCCAAACAAGTAACAAGTATCAAGCTATGAGACGACATAACAGAGAATCTCATTTTCCCATCAAATCCCAATTTCATCGAACCCTAGACCTGGCAGTTTCTGACACGACACGATGACACGACACGAAAACGATACGAAAATAACGGGTTTCGGGTCAACACGATAACTTATCGGGTCATTATCAGGTGACCCGTTAATAACGGGTTCTTAACAGGTATACACGTGGGTAACACGTGGGTGACCCGTTTCGACACGTTAAGAACAAAATTATTTTGATAATTTTAAAGTTTAATTACTAAAAAATTTATTATAAAATATTAATATATACAATATATTCTATATTAAATATATAGTTTTGTATTATTATTCTATATAAGTTAAAAAAAAAAAGTTTTAGTCATTATTTATTTTTATTATGAGAGTTCTTACTAAGATAATAAATTTTACTTAACATATTCTTGTCCAAAATTAAAATAAACTAATATAGTATTTGTATAGACAATAACTAATAAGACATACATTATACATACAAGTATGAAAAATGTGAAAGAATATATAAACACTTGTGATTCATCATTATTCATATAAACACTTGCAATTTTTGGCGTATGCGAATGCGATCTCAAAGCATATACAAATAAGTTTGACAGTTGGATCGTTGAAATTAGTTTCGTAGAATGCGTATCCCATCAAAACGATAGATTCACTAACACTTAGAGTTTATTTATACTTTTATTAAGTATAACATAAGATTTTGTGGTATCCACTAGTGTAAATATTTTAAATTGAAGATCGAATTCATTCATTGTATTCATATAGGGTCAAGGAGTGTAGATGTAAAAACTCATCAAAATCGGAGTTAAAATAACCGTTAAATCGTGATTTTTCGTTTATAACCGTCAAAAAGTTTTGTCCCATTACTTGATCTCTGAATGTTTGTTTTTTGCGATTTTTGGCGTATGCGATCTTGAAGCATATACAAACAAGTTTGATGGTTGGATCATTGAAATTAGTTTCGTAGAATGCGTATCCCATCAAAACAATAGATTCACTAACACTTAAAAGTTTATTCATCTTTTTATTAAGTATAACATAAGATTTTGTGATATCCACTAGTGTAAATATTTTAAATTGAAGATCGAATGCATTCTTTGTATTCATATAGGGTCAAGGAGTGTAGCTATAAAAAATCATCAAAATCGGAGTTAAAATAACCGTTAAATCGTGATTTTTCTTTTTATCACCGTCGAAAAGTTTTGTCCCATTACTTGATCTCTGAATGTTTGCTTTTTGCAATTTTTGGTGTATGCGATCTTGAAGCATATACAAACATGTTTGACGGTTGGATCGTTGAAACTAGTTTTGTAGAATGCGCGTATCTCATCAAAACAATAGATTAACTAACACTTAAGAGTTTATTCATACTTTCATTAAGTATAACATAAGATTTGTGGTATCCACTAGTGTAAATATTTTAAATTGAAGATCGAATTCAATCATTGTATTCATACAGGGTCAAGGAGTGTAGCTGTAAAAAATCATCAAAATCGGAGTTAAAATAACCGTTAAACCGTTAAACCGTGATTTTCTTTTTATAACCGTCGAAAAGTTTTGTCCCGTTACTTGATCTCTGAATGTTTGTTTTTTGCAATTTTTGGCGTATGCGATCTCGAAGTATATACAAACATGTTTGACGGTTGGATAATTGAAACTAGTTTCGTAGAATGCGTATCTCATCAAAACAATAGATTCACTAACACTTAAAAGTTTATTCATACTTTCATTAAGTATAACATAAGATTTTGAGGTATCCACTAGTGTAAATATTTTAAATTGAAGATCGAATTCATTCATTGTATTCATATAGGGTCAAGGAGTGTAGCTGTAAAAAATCATCAAAATCGGAGTTAAAATAACCGTTAAATCGTGATTTTTCGTTTATAACCGTCGAATGGTTTTGTCCCGTTACTTGATATCTGAATGTTTGTTTTTTGCAATTTTTGGCGTATGCGATCTCGAAGCATATACAAACAAGTTTGACGGTTGGATCGTTGAAATTAGTTTCGTATGATGCGTATCCCATCAAAACGGTAGATTCACTAACACTTAGAGTTTATTTATACTTTCATTAAGTATAACATAAGATTTTGTGGTATCCACTATTGTAAATATTTTAAATTGAAGATCGAATTCATTCATTGTATTCATATAGGATTAAGGAGTGTGGCTATAAAAAATAATCAAAATCGAAGTTAAAATAACCGTTAAATCGTGATTTTTTGTTTTATAACCATCGAAAAGTTTTGTTCGGTTACTTGATCTCTGAATGTTTGTTTTTTGCTGATACGATCTCGAAGCATATAAAAACAAGTTTGACGGTTGGATCGTTGAAATTAGTTTTGTATAATTCGTATCCCATCAAGTTATATATATATATATATATTTATTTATTTATTTATTAAGTAGATTTAAATCTATTTATTTTGTACGTGTAATTGACCGGTACACGGAGTAGTATATCACATTATCACATGTCATTATAAAAATAGTGGGATATGTGTGATAAAAAATTAATAACTTAAAAAAAATAAAATTTCTCACCACTTCTATTAATTTTCATTTTTCCCTCTCTTTCTTGTTTGCTTTTAAGCTTTTCTTATAATTTTCATTTTTCCCTCTCTTCTTTTTCTTCAAAGGGCGGCAGCCTACCCATCTTTCCCTCTCTTTTTTGTTTTCCTTTTCAGCTTTTCTTATAATTTTCATTTTCCCTCCCTTTTTCTTCAAAGGGCGCGGCAGGAATGGAATGGAATTATGGAATCAATAGATGCATATTAATTAATAATTATTATAGTTTTTATAAAATTTAATTTAAAATTTAATATATATATATATATAATTATTATAGTTAATATTTTGGGGGTATAATTATTAATTTATTATAGTATATATAATTATTATAGTTAATTTAATATATATATATTTATTATAGTTGTTAGGGGTATAAAATTGTTAAATTAATATATATATATATATATAATTATTACAGTATTTTTTTAGGGTTATAAAATTATAAAATTAATATTCTGCTTATCGTGTATCGTGTTACCCACGTGTATACCCGAATCAACCCGTTATCTTAACAGGTGCTTATCGGGTTACCCGATTCGTTATCGTGTCGACCCGAACACCTGTTAATTTCGTGTCGTGTCGGGTTATCGGGTCGTGTCAGGAATTGCCAGGCCTAGATGTGACAATATGATATGTATTCTCTCAAAAAAAGTATTATGTTTTTTATTTAATTATTTATTGGTTTAAAATATATTTTCCTTAACGGATAACGGGTCGGGTCAAATTACCCGTTAATATAATCGGGTCGATTTCGGGTCGGGTCATTTTACCCGTTTATTGTAACGGGTTTTACACGACACGACCTGTTAAGATATCGGGTATGACACGAAAACGACACGAACACGGGAAACACGACACGAATGCCAGGTCTATCGAACCCTAAGTCATCTCCAACTCATTCATAGTCAGCGGACGACAATCCCATGTTTTTGGTTTCTTCATTTTGTTTTAGCAATCCTCACATATGACTTTTTAAGGAAATGTAGAAAATTTATAAATTGACATATATCAATTTTCTTGTTTGAATTCATATACATAAAAATTTAAAATTTTTGCGTGAGAACAAAATTTGGAATTTGAGACTTGCAATTCTCAAGTTTAAATTCTATGTAAATAGATATATTTTCTGAATTTCTATGATTGAAAGTTTAAAAATAACAAATTCAGTTTCAAATTCTATTGTTCTTTTAGGTTAATTAAACAAGAAAATTCACAAATTCTAGAAAATAAAATTCCGTAATTTTAAAATTCTTTAGTAATATTAAATTTCATCCAATCAGAGTGTTAACGGAAATTTGAATTTGGACTGTGATTGCTAACATGGCTCACCACAGGTGTTTAATCAACTGACTTTTCACCACGAATGTCACTTTGAAAATGAAATGTCACCACTAGAACCACGAAACAAATTAATTTGGCCTGTATAAATAGAAGGGCCTTTCAGGCCATAGTACTTGTGCTTCATAAAAAACAAGTAGATATTAAATAAAAGTGGGGGCTTCATATGATTACAATAATAGTACCCCAAAAGTATAATTTCAACCAAATTAATTCGATTAGATATTTAATGAAATGGGTTTCAATTTTCAAACAGAATCATCAAAACTACAACACTTTTGAATTCTTTGCAACATTCCCACAGTACAACAATGGACTATTTTCTAAATTTCTTTCGAGGACGAAACACGTGTCAACGTCAAAAAACCGTTAGAAGTTTCGGTTATGTACAAGGCACGGAATCATCAAGTAAACAAGAATGACATCGACGAGGACTGCCGTACAGAATTTCTATATGCCTAAGCTAAATCAAGCAATAGCTACAATAAATTTGCTCTGCTTCCACTTGGATATTACCTTCATTAAACTTGTGGAAAGATAGATTACCATTCTGCAACGCTGAAGATGGAGAACGCTTTATGACGCCCCCACTCACACGAATCAGAAGTTGAGCAGAACAATGTACACAGGGAACCGGGTGCTTGGCAATACAAGAAACAACAGCAGAAGGCCCCACTGATCACTATAAATAAAAGATCAGCCAGCCCGAGACGCTTTCAACAGAGAATGGAACTTACATACAATCTGATGTTTATATTACAGCAAGGGAGCTCCACAGTATGTGCATTACGAAAACTAGAGTTCCTGTCGTTAGATGCTTGAAGAGCATGTCTCCCGATGAGCTGCTTTTACTCAGCTGTCCTGCATTAATATATTCGTCTTTGCTAGAAGTTACAGAGACGTTTACTGACATAGAGCCTGTAAAGGAGAAACTCAAAACATATGATATAGGTACTGGTAACTGGTCCAAAGTTGTAAAGGAAGTGAGAGTTTATGCGGACTCGTTATTCAACTTACAATCATAGTTAGCCCACCCAATCCGTTGGCGAGCCAAGTCATACACAAATATCTTGTCTTTTAGAACAAGATCTGCCATTGAAGAAACGAAAAGTCGTCAGATGGCACATTGATGATTTGCACACATGTTTAAGTATTGTTCTAAAAGAGCAAATTATGATAGTCAATATCTATCAGAAACTATAGAAAGAATAACAAAATAACAAAACGCTCCGTATGTTCTGCACATACAATATGACTTCAAACTTTTGGCCATAGAGTTAAATAACCAGCCTAAATTTGGGGCCTAACCTCCTAAAATAGTCACCCCTCCCTGAACCTTCTGAAAACCAATGCACCACAGAGCAGCACTTTCCTGTTACAATAGAAACGACGCATTACACTTACGCCATGTAATTTGCAGTCATGATGTCTAAAGAAACTACTTTAAATAAGAAAGTTTAAATGGAAGCCAGAGAATACTTACAATGAAACCTGTACGCATAAGGTACTCCTCTGGTTTCAACACCATCGATGCACCTCCGGCAAAGTTTAGACTAACCGAAGGAAATACATCAGCCAAACTGAAAAATAAAATAGATGTCATTCAGATTTATTTATTTTTTAAAAACAAAAAGAGAGAAACGAATATGCCACAATTATGCCCACCCTCCATGGTCCATTGCTGTTTTAAAGGGAAAACTTCAAAGATATTTAGACACAATACCAACCTGGTGGAAACAAGATAACACTGGTTTCCTTTTGAAATGGTGGGAGTTACAGTTCGTGAAGCAGCCGAAGTTATCTACAAAAACAATCATAAAATCAGTTTTTAGTACAGAGATGAAATCTTTTTGTTTCCATGCAACATATAAAAGAAGTCTGAAGTCAAATAGAAAGGAAGGAGCAGATATTGCACAACCACATCAAAGTCAAGTTGGCCCATTAGAAACTAAAACGAGAGATGAAATGAATCAAATGAGAAAAAAAAAATTACAATAGGAACTAAGCTTTGTGCCCTAATTAAAGTAGCTTCTGCCAATGAAATTACGTCATAGATCAAGCGATTCAGTTAAAGATGACTGAAACACTATCAACTTGACCAATTTTTTAAAAGTGAATCATCAAAAATATATGTAATACATATATATTCTTTTCCTCTAACAAAATGACCTTTTTCCGTCCCAATGCTAATGATGAAAATTGTTTAAGCAAATTAGCATATCAAATCAAGTGAACGAACTTACAGCATTAACGAAAGGATCATATGCTTCTTCCACAAGATATGACAATGTTGTACCCGAGTCAACAATAGTTCCTCGGCCATTTGATGTGGTGAAGGCCGCTGGATCGATTGGCAAGGTTTGCCCATTGACAATGATGCTCTGCAGATTTAAATTGTAATGCGGCCTGAAAATAGTAAATAAGGAATCAGTTACAATAACTGAAAACATAAAACAAAAAACAAAAGTCATGAAAATTTTCAATATAATAGTGAACACTGCATTACCAAAAAAGTACACATGAAAAGACAAAACCATAACTGTTATAAATTGTTACAATTAAAAGAACATTAAAGTAACAGAGAGAAAACTTCCAGACTTCCTCAGTGAAACAATAATCGTATTCTTAACATATAATGTTAAAAACAAAGCATTAGCATGACGGGGATGAATGATGCTGAACAGTATCCAACTTAGCAACAAACAATGAATAAACACATTATTTCTCATGTCATGACAGAAAAAAATGCAGCAGTTGATCCTTGTATTCTTTTTCTTCTGGGTAGAATGATAGTGATCCTCGTATTTCAACCATGCAGACCCAAATACAACTCTGTGCTAATATCAAAAAGCCAAGCACTAAAAGTTTTAAAGGCCAAAAGTGATATGACTCAATATTAAGTTGCGGTATCCAAGCCTTGGTGCATAAAACATATTCAGAATCAAGGTCCATTGCTGACCAAATAAGTCGTGCGTTTGAATGAAATAAGACAGATATAGAGGCACAAAAACAGAAACAATAATCTAAATCTGTAGTAGAAATTAAATTCCCCTTCATAGACTGGGTTATACTTATATCATAAAACTTTAAACCTAAATCAAACATCACAAGTTCACAACCATAAATAGATAAATTTCAACAGGGTATAGACATACTGTGACGGGACAAGGGGACTATATACAATGCTTGGCTCCAAAATCTCGCCAAGAACAAGTATACCCCCTCCGTTTCCATCTCCCTTCAAGCAATGGGAAAACACTCTGGGAGTCATCCCTCGAGATGACAATTGTGATATAACAGAGAGAGACCCTTGACCGAACCCAAATATCCCATCCACTGCTTTATCTGTCTTAGTCAAATCCCCAGACTGATACGTACTACACCTGCACCCATCCAAGGCAATACGCTTCAATAAAAAGAAACATGAAAAATGATGTAGGCGGAGAAAGAATGAAGAGAAATTACAAAGATATAAGATATTCCATTACTCTTGTTTTAGTCAGATATAGCAAGAATTGAACAGGTATTAAACTCCAACCCCCCTTCCACACCCCCACACTGACAAATCATAGAAATTCTACACAATCAATTACAGTTCTTCTGGCACACAACATGCTTATTGTTATTTACGACGAAGCACAGTCGCTATTACTGCTAAATGATGAGACTGTTCAGCCATGTCATTTTAAACTTTATCGTAAATAGTAAATACAGATAAACTATGTACCACCTGAAACAAAACATGAATTAATTATTGATAAAACCTGAGCAATCTTCATACAAAGTTAATTATTATATTTTGCCTCTATCATTTGTTCGTTAAGGTTTTCTTTCTATTCCACATTTGTTGTGCACACCATTTCAGTTGAAGTTGAAATGCTCACCCGAAAACAACAAATGCTGAAGAGTTAGCGATATAAGACTGTCCCAGAATCATGTCAAAGTATAGTGCATCTGATACATAATAACCAGTTGTCCCACTTCCATCACCATATTGGAAAGTATAACTGCACTGATTACTCTGCGGAGAACATTCAGTTGACGAAGTTTGAACTGAGGAAGTGCACATTGGGTCTGTACAGGGGATCAGCCCCGCAGTTGAAGAGCTCACAGAATCATAGAAATTGAGCTGAACCTGCAAATAAGGGGACAGAAATTTGCAAGTTTGTTACGCTTTAAATTACCTATTTACTCTACAAACTTCTTAATCGACAGCAAGCAAGAAAAGGGAACAGAAACATACACCAAGTCCGCTAGAATGGGGGCAATCACTGCAGGAATTGCAGGTAATCCACAAGATGTCACTTCCGGTATCAATCTGCACATTGAATTCTTTCGGCGGAGAGCCCAATTTCACTTTGGTAAAATAAAGCCTGGATAAACCGAAATGATGGAACAAAAAATCATAAATCTTAGTTGCATAATAAAAGAGAAGAAAACTGAATAGAATCAAGAAAAAAAAATCCATCGACCCAGAAACAAACAGCAAGAAGCCAACAGTCAAAGTTTTCAACAGAAACTATATAAAAATAGAAAGAAAAAAAAAAAGTTTTTTTTCCTTCAAATTTGCATATTCTAAAAACTCATGAATCGTCAAATTTGGTCGGTGAGAAAGCAATGAAGAACTCTTTTGCAGAGGAACTGAAAACAGAAAGACTCGAGCTTTTTGTAATTTTCTTTCACTTCACATTTTCTCAGCAACCAAACAGAACTAGAAATAGAAAATGCAACCCCCTCAGAGACAATAAATGCTTACCCTATTAAGAACCCACAAAAGATTAACAAACACCCAGAAAGAACACTAAACTCACCCAATAAAATCTACCAAAATCGGAGACAAACCCATTAATGCAAACATATTAGAAGCTTCATTCAAGAGAACCCAGATGATAAAATTACCCGACGAGGTAGGGATCGGAGATGCCTTCGACTGAGAAGTCGACAACGCCGCCCGCCACGTTCTGCAAGAGCCGGGCGTGCCTGACTCGGTCGCGGGCTAGGAGCTGGTCGAGTTCGACTCGGTGGCTCGGCGGAAAGGCACGTTCTAGAGAAAGAAAGGTGGCTGGGAAGCCGCAGTAGACAACGGAGAGAGAAAGCAGCGCGGCGAGGGAGGCCAAGATGGGAACTTTGGAGACCCGCATTTCGGCGAAGCGGTGCGGTTTTTGAGTTGGCTGAGAGAGAAATTCAGTGGCAAAGATGGAGGTGGTGGTTGTGCTTCTTGCTTCGTTTGCTGTTTTTGCTGCTTAAAACGGAAAGTTGAAAATTTTGGAACCAGTTTAGTTTTATGAGAAATGATTTGGGCACCCAACTCGAGGAGTTTAGTAGAGACCAGAAGGACGATTATACCCTTGAGTACTTTTTCTTTTTTTGACAAGATATTATTGTTGCCTTATTATGTGTTAGTAATAATATGATTCAAATTCGCCATTAACGATAATCGAACTTAAGATCTCTCACTCACAAGTGAAGAATAATACCACTAAACTGTACTACTAAGGAGTTATACCTTGAACTTGAATATTTGTTCCATTGCTACGAGTGTTTTTACAAACCCAAAACAAACTCATTTGGGCAAATCTGGTTTCAACTAAACCGTGCTATTGTCGAAAGGAACTCCAAAATTTAAAATTTAAATTATATATACCGCAATAATAACAATTCTCTAACCCATTTTCTTATTCAAGATATATTTGTCTACCAAAACAAAATTCTAATATAAAAATTCAATGCACCCTTTATGCTTCGGCACTATAAGAAGCAATTATTATGCACATACGCAATTTAGGAAGTATGGTTCCGAAAGTGACTTCGGTTTGCTAGTTCGGGCTCAACTCCTCGCTTTACATTAACACACAGTCTTTTATTATGATTCTACAAGCAAGAGGGTGATCTCGGGCATGTGGAAAGATTTTTTGTATTTTTAATAAGTTGAGAATTTGGATTACTCTTCAAATTTCTTCTAGTGATAACAATTCTAACCGTTAAATTCGACAACTGTGGATAACCGTCCGAACGGATTGGATTTGGGTATGAAAATTTGGGTATATTTTGGGTATGGAGAAAAACCGTGATTATTATTCGGTTGTGATTTTGGATATGATTGTAGGGGTTCCCAATCTGTATCCATCCCAAATCCGAACCGAATAATATATATTATATATAATATTAAAGTATTAATATGTATTATTCACCGAATCTATTACCTTGAGAATATAAAAATTGCATTGTATGAGTTGCATTTTGTGGAAAAGTTCACAAGTTTTAATATGAATCAAAATCTATGAGAATTCAATAGTACTTATGGCGGATATCAAAGATCAAACCAACATTATCAACGTTTTACTTTAATTTTTATGTTTCACAAGATTCATTCATTAAATCATTTTATACATAAAATATTTAATAACGAAATTAATATTTACTAAATTATCATATGTCAATTGAATGAATATATTTTTTTTATTGATGAAGATGGATATAACCACTAACCGATGGGGAATCCATTACCCGTGGGCATGGTTATGGATAATACTCAATGGTTAATTTGCGGTTATGGATATGAGGATGGATATAACATTTTCATCCCCAAACCAAACTGTTGCCATCTCTAATTTCTTCAAGTGGAGGAGTGAAAAAACAAAAAAAGTGGAAATAACAGAATTTGACGGTGGCAAAACGTGAGTTAGTTTCTCTACGTTCGACGCGCTGCGTGTACGACGCGCTTTATTTTAGTAGTGACAACTCGAGCGGTAGACATTTTGATTTGTAAGTAAGAGCTTTTAAATTCGATTTTCATCAAAAATAAAATTGATCTATATTATTACTAACTCATTATAAAATTTAGGAAGTTTTAACAAAACACTCCCGGTACTGTTCACTTTTAACGAAAAACCACATTTTTACCTTTACCTGATACTATTCACTATACCTTTAAAAATGACTTTTCGTTAAATTTTTTTTTTTTAAACTTTTCATTAGTCCTCCTTAAAATTTAATCAACTCTTTTACCGTCTTAATAGAAATAAAATCGTTCGTTAAAAAGAAAAACAACGAAATCAGCAACGAATTCGGCCACATTTGCCAACACTAGTCACTGTTTGGAGGCTGTGGACCACTCAATGGGGGATCTGAGCGTGATTGTTGATCAGAAAGGTAAAGTAAGGGTAGATCATGGTGAAAGGAAAATGTTAGCCGTACTTGCAGGGATGTCAGACGACAATCACAGGCACAGTCCCATTTATCCAATTTTACGAATTTATAAATCGTGTTCGTTCATTATACATTGTGGTTAATTTTTGTTAAGTACTATTTGTATTTAATTTTAAATAATTTCTGACCGTTCGATATACGAAGAAATGACAGAATTGATAGATGCCCCAAATCCTCACAAAGAGAATCAAGTTCTTATCCAATAAATAATACTACCAAATTGTTATTAAAATAACCGAATAATGGTAATTTTTAAAGAAATGTGTTATCTGCATATCATTTTTACTTTTCACACATTTTCTTTTATTTCCGATCGAAAATCAAATAAAATGAACAAAATTAATAAACAAAAATTAACAAAAATATGTGAAAAATAAAAATTGAATAAGACTACGATTTTTAAAAGAGGTACTAGCCCGATAATTCGCGACCACTTTTCAATCTAAACTTTAATTTTAAACTTTTAAAATTAGCCGATTTTCGTTTTTACCTCACACCTTCTCCTGCATCTCCACAAATCTCTGCAAGCACTCCACCAATCACGCAGTCGCCGAGCCACAACGGGGTCTCTCTCGAAGAATCCCAAATCGAGTCCGTACAAAGAGAGTTCATGATGATTTTCATCATCTTCTTCTTCTTCCTCTTCCAGTTGGACCTCGCAGGACCCGCACGGCTTGGAATGTCGGTGATCCTGGATTCACTTGCCTTACTCTCCCTGCGTTCTCACCGGAGTTCGAGAGGGGAAAGGGAAATGTTGTTTGCGGCGGAATGGGAGTTGGAGATAGTCTGGGGAGGTGAGTTGTTGAGAGTTGCAGAGGCTTGGAGAGATGATGAAGATGCGGAAGAAGACGGTAGGTTTTACTGAGGGCTAGAATTACAGTTCTACCCTTTTTTGTTGCTCATTTGGACAGCACGTGGCTAGATATTGGATGTTTGGTACAAGTTTAGGGAGTAAGTCGAATAATATCTTTTAAAAAATAATAATAATAATCTTTTACACACTACTAAACTTTCAAAAGTTTTAATCATCGCTTAACATAGTAAAATATGGCGTTTGTGAAGGTAAAAAAAAATTAACATATTCTGAACGTAACTCTTGTTTATTTTTATTCATCCTTACGACACATTTTTACTCTTTTATTACGTGATGAAAATGATGAAATGAACAAAAATTACAATTGTTACACGTAAGCTTTATTATTAAGGTAGATGGAGAGTAGCTTTTTGTATTGAATCTAGCCTTTTAGCTAGCCTCTTTGGTTTTTAATTTTTAGGAAAAGCCATAGTATTTAATTTGAAATTTTGAATTTTGAATTGTGCATGTTGTCATACCAACGTTTTTGTTTGATACAACCACGATTATGTTTACATTAAGGGGTAAGATAATAAGTCACATAATAAGTCATCTTTAATAAATTAGTATTGAACTGGACATCTATGAAAATCGAATTTAAAACCTCTTATTTATAAGTAAAGAGAAATATCACAACACTTAATAGTAATGTTATTACACGAATTATAATGTGAATTTAGAAGGGAAAAAATTTAATGTTTTTGCTACAAGCAAACCTCTTTCCTTGATGAGCAAAGCCCACGAAAATGTGATAAGATTGTATTTTTTGGAACAGGATCCTAGGGATCAATTCATCAGTCATCATGCGGTCAGAAGTCATTTGGATTTTTTTTAATTTAAAATTGAACACAAATAGTACTTAACGAAAATTGGTTGCACGATGTATGATAAACGGCTAAATATTTTATTTTCCTTTACATATTTGTGGGTGCAAATGTGGAAATTTAATCAGATGGAGGCAAAAGAAACAAGCCCTAGGCTACTGGTAGGCAGCTCAAATGCCACCTAAATAAACAAGTTGTACGTAGTAGCTTTAAATGGATGGAGTTGGATGAAAGGGAGAGGCAGTACGTCGACTTGTCAAGTCTTTTTCAAAAGCCAAATGCATCATTTGTGAAGTTGCATTTCCCACACACAAACCCCAATTATATGTTTGTATATAGACATGTGATGTCATTTAATTCATAATATGGTTAACTTCAAGTTGTCACTCAATGCAAACATCCTCCTTTCAATACTACACTTCCATGATCAATCCCTCACGTAATTCAATATCCTAGTTGTTGACGTTGGTGTATCAGTTCAAATTTAGTCATTATTAATATAGTTATCGTTGGAAAACAAGACAAGCAAAATGGCCATGCTCATCATTTATACATAGCACTAAACTTGGAGGAAAATATTATTAATACGCATGAACGACTGACCTTAACACAACTTAAACTATTGACTAAAACAAAACTCACAGTAGTTACTATTAGAGTGTTATACATTCAATGTAACATTCACAATTTATAGTGTTAGAATGTGGACGTGCCCAAAATATTTAAGCTCTTATATATGCAAGGTTTCCTTTCCTTAAGTGGGAAAGAAATCTTCTTAATTTTAATACCATTTGTTAATCTTAATTCAGATTTCTTCATCGTCATTACATTGCCTTTTTATTTATTTATTGGATAAACTATATTATCTACACTATGAGAGAGAATGTGAACTTAGCCTCACAACAATGGGCTAATAATAATTTGGTTCAAATTCGTCTTTGGCGATAACCGAACCTAAGATCTCTCACTTACAAGTGGAGGAGAATATCGTTAGACCGTAATACTAAGTAAAATTACATTGCGTACTTAAATTAAGCATATGTACTCGAGTCATTTTGCAAATTTCAGTAACCAAATTCTTTAATTAATAAATTTGAGGAAGAAACATGGAAATTCTAAGTAATAAAGTAGGATTTGCTTGTCTTTATTTTAAATTAAATAGTTGCAGAGTCGATTCCCTCCATGGACCAAAACCTATAATGTATGTGTAGCAATAATACAACATGAGTCGATGTGAAGGAAGGAAGCTTCCTACTCTTTTTCAAAGAAGACGAAGATATATACAAGGGACCCTGATTTCTAAAGAAAGAAAATTGTGGTTATTTATTGTTTGATCATAATCTAACGAAAGGTGATCATTTAAATTTTTTGTTGCACTTTTTTCTCCACTGTCGGATTAATTAAAATGAAATGGTACGTGACGATTTTCTTGAACTTTGGAATCTAAGAGAACAGAACTCAAGTTGGTAGGTGACTTTGGTGATGATGACAGTCACATCCTTCCACGTTAAACTCAAATCATGCATGACTAAAAGTATTTTAATTAATTTTATATGTAAAACTTCCTTAGGTTGTAGATTAATGCTTGATCTGTGCTTTATGGCTAATTAAGTAAGTTAATTACCAACTTTTGGCTTAAAAAAAAAAAAGCTTTACCAATAAGATGATTTTTGTTCTTTGACTAAACTCTTGCTATTCCACTACTGCATATAGGTTCCACGACAAGAAAGTACCAAAAGATTGTACAACTCTTTGTTGAATGCTTTTGGGCCATTATTTTTCTTATGCATGGTTTCATACAGCTACGAATAGGATGACTTTTCAGACACCATTCTTCATTTTTTATTTTTAACTCGAATAAATAGGAAAATAATTAACGATAATAACGAAGTCTTAGCTTATTAAGTGGGGTTGATTATATGAATCTTAAAACACTACTACTCTTGATTGTGTTTCATGTCTTCCATTAAATCTAAGTATTACAAGTCTTGTCTTAGAGTCTCTTTCCAAATCTTCATAGATTTCCTCTACCGCTTTGGCCCTGAGCCTCTTCCTCAGTCTAAAAAAATAATCAAGTAATTAAAATTAAAAGGAATGTGCAGACGATAAAAAATATATGTCAAAATTATTTATGTAAAACACTTGTCACTCTTCTAAGTATTCTTTTAACTTTCGTCTCATTTATGTAAAACACATGTCACAAGGTTTTGACAAAAAGGTAATTGGACAACGACGCCCCTCAAACAAAAAAAAAAGAAAATCTCGAGAATACATTTTCATCTTCTCCATTAAAAAGAAATAGCAAAGCATGATATTCATTCATGTACATACTGGGTCAGAAATTCATTTTATTGAAATTTTAATTTTCATGCTCCTGTTGTAATGTAATATGTGGATGGCCCACATTAATAGTTTGTTACTACTCATCCGAAGAAAATTCAGATGAATTATTATCCATTTGAAGAAAGTTTGTAAAGTGAATAGTGTTGCTACAATAATCTTTTGCCTATAAAATGAGAGCATACAGAGGAAGGAAGAAGAAAGAAATAAGAAGAAAGTGATGAGAGAAAAACATACGGAGGAAAGGAAAGAAAAGAGGAAAGGAAGAGAGAAAAGAAAGAAGAGGTATAAAGGAAAAAAATACCAATGAGCCATGCTAGAGAGGAGAGAAAATAATGCGAGTTATTTTGTATTCCTATTTTTTCAGATAATGAAAGAAAGTACTACTGCTGCCCCCCGAGGACGTAAGCACACTTGTCGAACCTCGTAAATATTGTGTCTCATTTACTTTATATTTCACTGCACACCTACAATCGATTTTATAACACATTATCAGCATGAAAAGCTCTCGTGTCGGTGGAAAACACAACGCCATAAATCCGGTGAAGCATTACCTACCTCTCACCTCCGTCGACTAAAAATCTCACAGATAAGAAAATCTTTTCATTTCATCTTCATATCTCCGTATGACTAATTTTCTTAAAGTAAATATACATTTGGCTATATAACTATTATCATTATTATTGGCAGAAAATCTGACAGCTAAGTAAACAGCCTATGAACTCCAACTTGCTGACCTCGGATTGAGATACTTCCTTCTTGAAAGTTGTTTGTCTGCCCAGTATCTATAACATATCAACATTTCAAAAAATTCCAAAGGTGCGATGGTCGCAGATGTCTGAAACACCAACCCAGTTTTAAATTCCCCTGAAAACTGGAGAGCCATCTTATGAGTATCAAAACTCCATTTTCAGAAGCAAACTTTTTCTTCACGAAAGTTGTTCAGTATCCTCTTATTCATATCATACTAAAATTTGAGTTAGATTTAACGGTTTGATCTTCTCATAAATTTCAGATACTACTCTTGACTACAAAACTTATAGGAATAGTTTCGACTCTTTCGAAAGTCACCGGAGGAGGAACACCAATAGAGACTTATTGTTACTATTACTTCCTGGGAAACTAAAGGACTTGGAACTGTGAAATGAAAATAAAATAAAAAGGATGAAACTAAAGATAGTGGCAGACAAAGAAAAAGAAAAAACAAAAGATGGAGACTTAATCATTGCCTTATCTGTTTTGACATATTTATGTGAATGATGCTGGTTTAAAGCCCTATCACAAGTTCTATTTATTTAAAGTAATTTATTTACAGTGGGTGGAATTATTACTCATTGCTTTAGCTTTGATATTTATGTGAATGGAGTTGAATCAAGGCCCCTGTCATAAGTTTTATTTACTTAAAAAAGCAAGTTATTTACCATGGCTGGAATTACCGCATATTGCTTTAATTTATTTAGTGTACTACATTTTGTTATGATGAGTATAACAAGGACTCGAAGTTCCATGATCAGATTAGAACCTGAACTTTCTTGATCCTCATCATATAAAAAGATCGAACCTGAAGTTCCTTGATCAAAATCAAAACCTGAAGTTTTGAATTAACTGAGAGAGAGCAGTAGTTCCTCAACTAAATTAAAGTGACGCCCATAAGCGCCTTAGTCCACAAACTATTAAATGAGGGCCATAAGTTCTTTGATTCACGTAAATGAGGACCATAAGTTCCCTAATCTATGTACAGATTACGTATGGGCATAAATAAGGATGAAGATGTCACATCATAACTAGAGTTGGTTATTAGTTTGTTATAAGTTTGTTACACATGTAATTAGTTTGTTGGATAGTTAAATGTGAATAGCCAAAAGGCTATATATATGCAATTGTATTATTCTATTCATGAATGAGAAATCACAGTTTTCTTAATCTCTAAGAAATCCTCTCTTTCTTTCTCTATCTTAAGAACTCTGGTATTCTATATGGTATCAATCGCCGTTTGCCGCATGGTCGATTCGATCCTCATCGTCTTCGCTTCGTATCTCTGATTTTGTGCTTGTTATTCATGAATTTCATCTCCGCTGTCATGGCTTCTCTTTCTGATTCATCATCTCAACATGAATCGCTGCAAATTCTAGTACTTAATTCCTCTTCTCAAAACCCTAATTTCTCAAATTCGTCGAGTTCGTATACCTCTCTGACGATTTAGAACATTGGAAGCACGGTTCCTATCAAGCTAAAATGATCAAACTATCTTCTATGGCGTGCACTGTTTGCACCGATTTTGCGTCGTTACAAGCTCTTGGAATTGCTGATGGCACCGAGTTGTGTCCATCGCCTTTTTCCCTGGATCGATCTGTCAATCCTACTTTTGAGATCTGGTATGAGAAAGATCAGAATCTTCTGCTCTGGTTGAATTCAACATTATCTGAAAATGTAATTCCCTTTACAGTCGGTGTATCTTCTCGAGATCTCGGGATCAAGCTTGAGCAATGTTTTGGTGGTGTTTCTGATGCTCACATTCACCAACTCTGATCTTGTCTCTAAGCTATACAGAACGGCTATCAATCTATGTCAGATTATCTACAACAGGCGAAAGAAATCTCTGATTCTCTCTCTGCTGCTGGCGCACCGATCTCTGATCGTCATCTCATGGCGGCCACACTGGCTAGTCTTCCAGACGAGTTTGAATCGTTCATTGATTCACTCATGCTTTGCCTTTTTTCCACCTTTTTGGATGGACTACATAGACTTCTTCTTACCAAAGAACTTTACATGTCTCGTTGCAAGAAGCTCTTTTCCAATACTGCACCGTTGCAAGCGTTCTCGGTGCAGTCTTAAGCACCTCTATTTCCCACTCCACTGCCTCATGCATTTGCTACTCAAAATCAATAGTCACAGCCAAATTCCTCTCGATTATACTCAAATCGTGGATATCAATTTAACAACAACAATCGCTTCCATCACAATCGTGGTTCTTAGGGCAATTTTCGTGGAAACCCTTCATATCGAGGTCAACATCAAGGGTCTCGTAGTTCTTCTTTCTCTAGCCATTCTATTCTTTATCAAATTTGTGGCTCCACAAGTCATGAAGCTCTTGATTGCTTCAATTGCATGAATCCTGAGATTTTTGGCAAAATTTCCCCTGTAAAACTTGCGGCAATGTGTGCTCATTACAGCTTCAAACCATCTCTATCTTGGCTTATTGATTCTGGCGCCACTTCTATTATCATAAATGACATTGCCAACATCAACTCACCCACACCATACAATGGAGAGGACAAAGTATATGTTAGTGATGGTAAAGGTTTGTCCATTCACCATACTGGTTCTTCTTCCTTGCATACTTCACATGCTAATTTTAAATTGCGTAATGTTCTTCATGTTCCCACCATGAAGCATAATCTGTTGTCTGCTTATCAGTTTGTTAAGGATAATCATTGTGCATTGACTCTTGATTCTGTTGGGTCTATGGTAAATGATCGTTTCACGGGGAAGATGCTTTTGCAAGGTCCAGTTAAGGATGGATTCTACTCTTTGCAAAGCTCTTCTTCCAATGGTTTATCATCTTCCAGCTTCTCTCATGCACTTGTAAGTGTCTAAGCTCCTTTTCGGCTCTGGCATAGTAGATTTAGCCATCCCTCTTCTTCTATATTTTGCATATTAGTAACTACAAATAAACTTGCTATCAAATGATCATCAACTGTGGATTTCTTTTGCTCTGAATGTGCCATAGAAAAGAATCACAAGTTACCTTTTGTTTCTTCCATTTCATCAACTACTCATAGCTTAGAATTGTTACATTATGATTTGTGGGGGCCTGCTCCTGTAACTTCCGTGAGTGGATTTAAGTACTATCTACTCATAGTTGATGATTTTAGTAAGTACAATTGGCTTTTTCCTTTGAAAGTCAAATCTCAAGTGTATTATACCTTTGTAATCTTCAAAAACTATGTAGAAAACACTACTGGCAATAAAATCAAAACTGTCCGTTCTGATTCAGGGTGTGAGTTTGTCAGATCTTCTTTTAAATCATATCTTCATACTCATGGCATTCTTCATCAATTAAGTTGTCCACACACACCATAACAGAATGGTTGTGTTGAACGCAAACATCGTCATCTAGTTGAGACAACTAGAACTCTTCTAGTGCAATCTCATGTCCCTCATCAATACTGGGTTGAAGCTTTCACTACTGCTTTGTATCTTATCAACAGATTACCCATTTCTAAGCTTACCAAATCACCTTGGGAGTTATTATTCCATACTGTTCCAGATTACTCCACTCAAGGTTTTTGGTGCTTATGCTTTCCTTGGTTAAAGCCTTATGTGTCATCGAAACTTGATGGCAAAAGTACAAACTGTGTTTTCTTGGGATATAATCTCCAGCACAAGGGATATCGGTGTTTGGATCCAAAAACACAAAGGGTTTACATTTCTAGACATGTAATCTTTCATGAGACTACATTTCCCTTTCATGATTGTTCTCACCCTGTGATCTCAGATTCTTACCCTTCATCTCAGAATTTTGATTTGGTATTTTCTCAATCCTTACCTACTACAACTTGCCATTCCCCCACTACTTCAATTTGTCCTGCATCTTCCTCATTTGTTTCAATCTCACCAAATACCACCACAGCCTCCACTCCTCTCTCTGAACATCAACCATCCAACCTACAGCAGGTTACCAATGTCAATCCCATGATCACAAGGTCAAAAAAATGGTATCTCTAAACCAAAGGCATTCAGTGCAACTAAACACCTTTTTCCTTCTTCCGTTGAAGTGATTCCTACTATATATTTGCAAGCTTCCAAATCTGCCAATTGGAGACTGGCAATGCAAAATGAGTTTAATGCACTTTAGTCCACATGTACTTGGGTTCTTGTTCCTCCTACATCTTCTCAGAATGTTGTTGGTTGTAAATGGGTATTTCGTCTTAAAAATAACCCTGATGGCTCTATTGAAAGGTACAAAGCCATGCTTGTTACCAAAGGTTTTCACCAATATGAAGGTTTAGATTATCAAGAAACCTTAAGTCCTATAGCTAAACCTGTTACCATCAAAATTTTATTGACATTTGTTGTTCAATTCCCACTGGTTTCTTCATCAGTTGGATATTAGCAATGCTTTTCTTCCTGGGGATTTGAAAGAAGAAGTGTTCATGGTACAACCTCCATGGTTTCAAGATTCATCTTTTCCCAATCATGTTTGTAAGCTAAAGAAATCTTTATATAGGCTCAAGCAAGCACCTAGGGCTTAGTTCGATAAGTTGTTTCAGGCTCTTAAATCTCTTGGCTTTAGTTAATCATCTTCAGATGCCTCTATGTTTGTTCTTCAAGTTCCAACCTTAGTCATTGTGTTGGTTTATGTTGATGATATACTCATCAGTGGTCCTAATGCTTCTCTCTGCAAACACTTTATTCAACAGTTAAGTACACTGTTTTCAGTCAAAGACTTAGGACCCTTGCACTATTTTTTGGGTTTGGAAGTGCACAGAACTAACAACAGTCTCTTTTTGCATCAAGGTAAGTACTTACTTGATCTATTGCACAAAACCAATATGGATGGAGCTAAACCCTATTCTACACCTCTTAGTTGATCAAAATTAGATCACACTGGTGCCTTGTTACCTAATCCCACTGAATATTGATCTATAGTGGGTGCTTTACAATATCTAACCTAGACCAGACCTAATAGTTCATTTGTTGTCAATCAGGTGTGTCAGTTCATTCATGCTTCCACAGTTACTCATATGCAGGCAGCAAAGAGAATTTTTCGATTTCTCAAAGGTATTGTATCTCAGGGCCTTCTGTTTAAACAGAGTCTTTTACATCTTTCTGCCTACTCGGATGTAGATTTGGCAGGCTACACATTTGATCGAAGATCCATTAGTGGTTTCTGTCTATTTTTGGGTTCTAACTTGATTAGCTGGTGTGCCAAGAAACAAACCACAGTAGCTCGTTCATCTTTTGAGGCAGAATATAGGTCTTTGGCTCAAACAGCAGCATAAATTACTTAGATATACAAAGTATTGAAAGATTTTGGTTTTCCCTTGTCTGCAAAACCCACTATCTGGTGTGATAATATTTCTGCCATCTCTCTTGCCTCTAATCCTATCTTTCATGCTCGAACTAAGCATGTGTAGATTGATTACCATTATGTCCGCGAATTGGTTCTTGCCAATTTAATCAAAGTGCAGTATGTGTGTAGCCAAGACCAGATTGTAGACATTCATACAAAGTCATTGTCTAAATCCAGATTTCAGTTTCTACAGTCCAAGCTCTCATTTGGAACTCTCTCTAATTCCAAGTTTGGCTTGAGGGGGTGTAAAGATGAAGATGTCACACCATAACTAGAGTTGGTTATTAGTTTGTTATAAGTTTGTTACACATGTAATTAGTTTGTTAGATAGTTAAATGTAAATAGCCAAAAGGCTATATATATGCAATTGTATTATTCTATTCATTTAATGAGAAATCATAGTTTTCTTAATCTCTAAGAAATCCTCTCTCTCTCAAGAACTCTGGTATTCTATACTGAATTCCAAAAATATGAACCTAAAGGTTCTAATGATGTCGATATTGAGAATCAATTTCAAGTACATATGAATAATGTTTTGACCTGAAGTTCAAAATATGAAGAGTGTTAAGAACTTAAAAGTTCTAACATTTTGTGTAGACCTGTGTTATATGTGGTATGAGTTAATTATCACAATTTTCGTCATACCCGAATTTCTTACTTTTGGGAATAAGAAAATGGTGAAAAATCTGATTTTGTGACCATCGACATCTTACACAAGAAATACTTTCATGAATTCATAATGCCCGAAAATTCATGTGGAAGCATATGATATTTGAAAACATCTATACTTAAAGGCTCATTGAATCATATTCATGGAACCAGAAGGTTCCATCGTCTCTTCATTAATTCATTAATTATGGAACCAGAAGTTTTCATGAGTTCCCATATATAACAAGCTAAAGTAGAAGCTTTCAGACATATATAAAATCAAATAGGAGAAATTGTTTATACATACACGTGCATACACATGAGTTACAACTACAAAAACAAACAAATAGGGGGGGCCTTCACAAAGGTTGCTCATGTGAAGCCTCTGTACTTGGTAGTACCCCAAAAAGGGAAGCACTGGAGATTGATCATGTGACACCCCAATACTTGGCAAAACACCAGAAGGCAAAGACACCAGTTGCCTTTGGAATCTAACCACGAATCTCTGGTGATCACTTTGAATTCGACTTTCAAATTCCTGCAGATGGTCAAGCTTTCTTTTCATGCTCGTCGAGCAAATATTTGCAAGTTTGTGCAACTCTTTATTCTCGTGCTTGAGCTCTCTAATCTCTTGTCTAAGACATGCCACCTCAGTCATTAATGTTTCGATTTGGCGAGTTCGAGCAAGTAGACTTTGGTCATTGTTGGATACAGAACCCGCACACTAAACACTGAAAGCCAAAGAGTCTTGAACAACCAATTCATCAGACCTCTTTGAAAGTATTATTTTATCTCTAGGAGTGAGAATGTTCCTAGCTACTACTATAGTCGTTATATCATCCATCATCACAGAGGCTCCAATCATCCCAAGACAAGCAAGCCAAAAATGCACTATTTGCGGGTATGATATACCAACTGATGCAACAGTCTTCATCAATGCTTGGGGAATTGGGAGAGACTCCAAGTATTGAGAGGATCTTGATTGTTTTCTGCCGGAGAGATTCCAAGGCTTTTCCGTTGATTTTCAAAGGACCAATTTTGAATTGCTTCCATTTGGGGACGGCATGAAAATCTGTCCAGGTATATCAATGTAACCGTAGGAATTGAACTTGCGCTTTCTCATCTGCTCTACCATTTTAACTGGAAACTTCCCAATGCAAATGGAAGTGGCAATGAGACAAGGTTATTAGAAGAGCTTGACATGACTGAATGTAACAGATTGAGTATTAGGAAGAAGAATAACTTGTATCTCATCGCCATTCCTTTCATTTCGTCATCGAAAATGAATTGAAATGCATGCGTTGTTGGAACTAGCAAACACAGACCATAACTAAGTCTTAACAAGTGTTTGCGTTTTCATGTCATGTTATGTTGTCCAGAAGAACAGTTATGGAAATTGGCATAAATGATCATGTTACAAATCGATGAAGTTCTCAAAATTAAATATCAATGATGTATTGATTATATATTGAAAAACATGTCGATCAAATATCCACCACGCAAGGAGGATTCTTTAGGATCGTTGGTGGTGGGCAAGGTGGCAGAGGGTGGGTGATAGGAATTGTCAACGAATTTCCAAAGGTTATGGCCTTGGAGGAATGGCTTGGTTTGATGAAGCCCCCAGAAGATAGTTTGATTCAGAAAGCTTGATGAAGGGAGCTGTATCTTGAAATATTAATGTTAAAGTTGTTGTATTAATATTGATCCATACACAAAAAGTAAATTTTCTTTCTTTTTGTTTTTAAAATTGAAGGAGAGAGAGGAAGAGAGTGATTTTAAAATTAGAGATGTTATTTTTTTTATTTTTAATATTTTTTTAACATTAGAGATGTTATAATCACCTATAGGTGAGGTATAAATAAAAAACAGCAAAATTTTAATTTATGAAATTATGTTATTACCCTTAGACCATCTCCAATGGTGGGCTAAAAGCCAAATTACCCCCTAAAATTTCCCTCCAAACTCAATTCAACCCAAGGGGAAAATTTGGGCTAAATGCTAAATGCTAAACAAGGGCCAGATTCTAGACCCGGCAGTTTCTGACATGACACGAAAACGACACAAAAATAACGGATTTCGGGTCAACACGATAACTTATCGGGTCATTATTGGGTGACCCGTTAAGAAACGGATTCTTAACAGGTATACACGTGGGTAACACGTGGGTGACCCGTTAAGAAAAAAATTATTTTGATAATTTTAAAGTTTAATTACTAAAAAAATTATTATAAAATACAATAGCCATATTAATATATACAATATATTCTATATTAAATATATAGTTTTGTATTATTATTCTATATAAGTTAAAAAAAAAAATTAGTCATTATTTATTTTTATTGTGAGAGTTCTTTATTATCATTACGAGGATAATAAATTTTACTTAACATGTTCTTGTCCAAAATTAAAATAAACTAGTATAGTATTTGTATAGGCAAGAACTAAGAAGACATACATACAAGTATGAAAAATGTGAAAGAATATATAAACACTTGTGATTCATCATTATTCCTCTACAAGTAGATAATAATTACACTTACATTATTGTTTAGATTTTTAAAATCCTACAAACCCTCATAAATAATGTTTTTTATTTGAGGGCAAAATTAATAAAATTAATAATAATTATTATGGAAGTGTACAAAATGTAAAAAAAATATCCAATCACTCATAATGACAAGCTTTACAACTTTCATGAAGGGGTCAGCTTCGAAATCAAACACTATAATCCATAAACCTTAAATTTATATTTAACCGTCGATTGTCATTTACGCTTTATTCTTGTTACTGAATTTCATTTTTTAAATTTTCATTTTGGAAAACTTGATCATTTGGCGGATGTAAGAAGAGGAACGGTTCAGATCTTTGATATCACGTTTCGATATTTACGGTTAACTGAAATATGTGTCGATGTCATATAGTTTGTAGAAACTTTATAAACATCAAGCAATATTTTCACTAATCGTAAAACTCTGAACATAATATCAACGATCCAAACCGTTCATCTTCTTGCATCCTCTAATAGATCATGTTTTCAAAAAAGAAAATCTGAAAAAACAAAATTTGATGAGAAAAATGAAGCGTAAATGTAAACAATAATCAACGGTTAAATTTTGATATATGATTTATATGATTATAGTGACGAATTTCGAAGTTAAGCTCTTCACGAAAGATGTTCTAATGTTCCAATGTCCTTAATTTTGCAAATCTTTTGAACATTTGATATTTTGTAATGTTCTAATATTTTTTTATTATGCTCTTATTTTGGATATGTAAATATACACTTAAAAGAAAAATGCGTTTTTATATTTTGGATGTGACAATACTTAAAAGAAAAATGCGTTTTCACTCAAAAAAAGTATTATGTTTTTTTATTTAATTATTTATTGGTTTAAAATATATTTTCCTTAATGGGTAACGGGTCGGGTCATATTACCCGTTAATATTATTGGGTCGATTTCGGGTCGGGTCATTTTACCTGTTTATTTTAACGGGTGTTACACGACACGACCCGTTAAAATATCGGGTATGACACGAAAACGACACGAACACGAAAAACACGACACGAATGCCAGGTCTACCAGATTCCCCCCAGAATTTAGCCCAGAAATCGGTGTGGGCTCCACCAAACCGAGTGAAAATATTTATCGGAATTTAAATTTTTTTAGATTAAAATGTTCATAAAATTAATTTACGATAGTCTACATATTTATTTTTTTTTTAAAATTTAATTTAAGAAAAAAAATAGCCTAAGTTTATTCTTTAATAATCCCGGGCTAAAATTTTAGGCTAGAATGGTTGGAGCAGAAAAACTGTTTATGGGCTAAAAGATAAATTTTCCGAGCTAAAATGTTTGGCTTTTAGTGTGACAGATCGTCCCAAATTCGTACATATTTGTTATCTTCGAAAATGTGAATGTACATTTTTACCCTTGAACGTTGGGTTACGTTATGATTTTGGGCTTAAGTAAAGGCCCAAATTCTTGGAATTGGACCAATCCCCTCATTTCCTAAGTTTTGGGAACCCTAATTGTGTAAGTTGAGAAGATTAGGGTTTAATTGGTTAGGTGGTTAGTTTTGGACCAATTGGAAACTAAAGTTGGACTCTAGTGTGTTGTGTTTGGTGTTGAGGACCACACACACACCCTTGGATCACACTCCCTCTTTCGTTGACTCTCCCTCTCTCCTACACTCTCGGATTCACTCTCTCTCTCTCTTCTCTCTTGTACGGCAAGGACCCAAAACCCAGTGAAACATCGCATATCAAGGGTGTGAAGCACACCATTGTATTCCTAAGGACCATACGAGTCGATTGGTACGATTTTCAGGGAATTTCAAGCTTATAAGAAGCTTGGTGAGGTCCTTACGAAGCTCGGAGTGCTTCGTTTGAAAGATTTGGACGTCGGGATCGCGAGAATGGGAAGTTTCTATTTTGCCTGGAATTATCGAGGCTTTTTCCGGCGAATCCCCGGCGAGTTAGGGGTCGAGATAGGCAAGACTTAACTGGAGGACGAGCGTAGCCAGGCTAGGCGCGGGGGCTACGATCCTTATACTTATCAGTGAGTGGGCTTTTGTTTTCCGTATATACCTATATACTACGTGTTTTTCCCAGAAAGTGCATTTTAAATGCTTTTATAAATGAAATGCCATGCCAATACCTATATACGTCAGGTTATGCATAAAGAAATGGTTATGCATCATGAAATGGTTATGCATAAAGAAATGGTTATGCATCAAGAAATGTTTATGCATCATGAAATGGTTGTGCATCATGAAATGGTTATGCATAAAGAAATGGTTATGCATCATGAAATGATTATGCATCATGAAATTGTATGCGTATGATTGTTGGTGCTGTGGACGCTCAGGTAAGTATCAGGTAAGATTATGTGTGGTTAAATACAAGTTGAGTTATGAAGAGTATGATGAGATGCATTGAGAGCTCATTAACCTGCACCCCGATGTTAGTGCTCCCGCCCAGAGTTAGGGGCTAATCTTTCACGTGATGTTCATCTCCCGCACCATACGCTCATCTTGGATCCAAGTTAGGTGCACAGTCCTGTCGTATAGACCACTTTCAGTGGGTTCGACTCGTAGGTGACCCGCGATCATTCGCACATTCTTCACGTGATTGTAGCACTAGAGCGTATTATTATACACCCAGTCCTGTCGTATAGACAACTATAAGTGGGTTCGACTCGTGTGCAGGCATGATCGAAGAGCTAGAGACCAGTTGACGAGCTGTGTAGTGATTATTGCATATGATTCACTTACCTGATGATTTGATATACATGGCATGGCATATTCATGTTTTGATTACGTACTTTGATGATGATGTTTTCAGTTGAGATATAGTATACGTATATACTATTTTCTGGGAGAGTATACAGGTTTTACGGCAAGGGGATATAAATGTCGTTTTGAAATGATTTTCGAAAGACTTTGTTTTTGCCCACTCACGCTTTTGTTTTACGCCCCTCCAGGTTCTAGGTAGCGCTGTTGGTGGTATCCGAGGCAGCAGCCGTGATTCTGACAGACCTTCACCCATGCAGGACCCATGAGATGTTTTTATTTAAGTACTCCTTATGTTCGACTACACCTAGACAATTATGCTCTGATTGTGTATTAACACTTTTTGTTTTCAGTTTTTATTTACTCGTATTTCTTCTTATATTAATGCTTTCGCACTGTGCACATGGCTACGTCACCCCTCACGTGACGGCCAGCACGCCTCGATCTCGGTCGGGGTGTGTCAGTTTGGTATCAGAGCCTAGGTTTGCAGTCCTGCATATCTTGTGAATTTCCTAGTGTCTTCTGTCAGAATTATGCCGCCTCGTAGAGAGCCACGTCATTCAGATGAGCCTAGTTTCCCTGATATAGCTCAGTTAGGGGAAGCTATTGCTAATATGATTCAGTTTGTTATCCGTTCTCCCCAAATGACTTCTCTTGAGATTGTTTATAAGTTGAAGCTGAATCATTTTATGGGAAATGATGGACCTGAGGGAGCAGAGCGATGGCTTAATCATGTTGAAAAGTCCTTTTGTCGGATGCAAAGTCAAGGGAATCTTCTTCTGGAAAGGTGGGTCGAGACGACTACCTGGTTTATGGGTACTGAATCTACATCCTAGTAGAGACACGAGTCTTATACGAGGACACCGGAGAAAAATAGTTGATTGGGAGTTGTTTAAGAAAAGGCTTATCCCTCCGGCATATATTGATGGTAATAAGCAAGAGTTTACAAATTTGAGACAAGGAAAGATGACGGCGATTGAGTACTACAGAAAGTTTATGGACTTGTCTCGTTATCATCCAGATGTTGCTGCTAATCCGGTTGTGATGTTACGTCGTTTTAAGTTGGGTACTAAGAAGAAGTGACGTTCTATGGCGACCACTACCCATTGTGCTTCTTACCAGGAGTTTTACGAGATTTTGTTTAGGATTGAAGACCCTAAGAAAATGTCTAGCGATAGTGATGAAGAAGAGGAAAAGAATGTGAATCAGTGGAAAGATGACAAAGGTAACTCAGAGCTTCAAAAGAAGCAAAGCTAGTTCCAGTTCTTCTAGTGGAGGCTTTAGTGCCACTGGCCAGAGGCGAGGTGGTAGATTTAGTGGTGGTCCCAGATTCCAGAGGCAAGGAGATGCTGGTAGAGGAAATGTACCTTTGTGCCGTAGGTGCAATAACAGACAATTTGGAGAGGGTAGGCGAGGAAGCAGTGGATGCTTTACATGTGAGCAGATGGGACATAGAGCTGCAAATTGTTCCCAGAATCAACAAAGGCCTAGCAGTCTTATTTGCCACCACCAGCGCCGATCCAGCAGGTTCCTGGATCTAGTAGTTATGGTCAAATGGGCCGTGGTGTGCAGGGGCGAAGTAATCAAGTTAATGGAGGTCGTGGGGGACGACAACAAGCCCAAGGACGTGTTAACAACATCACATTGCAGGATGCTCAGAGCAATCCAGATTTGATCATGGGTACGTTAAACATTCTTGGTCACTTTGCTAGAGTTCTAATTGGTTCGGGTGCTACCAAGTGTGTAAGTTCTCATTCATTTGCTCAAGTGACGCAACCTCATCCTACGCCTCTAGGGTTTGAGTTAGAGTTTGCTATGCCCAGAGAAGAGAAATGTTATGTGGATTATGTTTATCCAGGGTGTCCAGTGATGGTGGAAGATGTAGTTATGCCAGCTAATCTTATCCTGTTAGATATTGTGGATTTTAAGGTGATTTTGGGCACAGATTGGTTGCATTATAATCGTGCCAAGATAGATTGCTACGGGAAATCAGTTACTTTCCATCGTCCTGGATTACCAGAAGTTACTTTTGTGGGTGAGCAAAGTGGAGTGAGATATGCCGTTATTGCTGCTGTGAGAGCAAAGAGGTTGTTATCAAAAGGCTGCCAAGAATACTTAGCTTATGTGGTGCTAAATGATATTGCTCCGAGTAGTGTGGAAGATGTAGAGGTGGTTAGACATCTTTCTGACGTTTTCCCTTAGGATTTACCTGGATTGCCACCAAACAAAAAGGTGGAGTTCACCATTGATTTGCTTCCAGGTACGGATCTTATATCTTTGACTCCTTATAGAATGGCTCTTGCTGAGTTGAGGGAATTGAAAATTCAGTTGCAAGAATTGGTTGATAAGGGTTTTATTCAACCTAGTACGTCGCCTTGGGGAAGCTCCAGTGTTGGTTGTGAGATAGACAGACGGGACTTTAAAGTTATGCATTGATTAGGCAATTGAATCGAGTAACGATTAAAAAACCGTTATCCATTGCCGCGTATTGATGATTTGTGTAATCAGCTTAGAGGTGCCTGTGTGTTTTCCAAGTTTGACTTGAGGTTGGGTCATTACCAATTGAAGATTTGAAGTGAGGATGTCCCTAAGATTATTTTCAGGACTTGTTATGGTCATTATGAGTTCTTGGTGATGTCATTCGGGTTAACGAATGCGCCTGCTGCTTTATGGATTTGATGAATCAAGTATTCCAGCAATATCTAGACAGGTTTGTTATTGTTTTCATTGATGATATTCTGGTATACTCTAAGACTAGAGCAGAGCATGCTAGACATCTTAAATTGGTGTTACGAAGTTTGAAGGAGCATCGGTTGTATGCTAAGTTTAGCAAATGCCAATTTTGGTTGAGTCAAATAGCATTTCTAGGACATGTTATATCTGCACAAGGTATTCAAGTAGATCCTCAAAAAGTTGCAGCTATGGAGAATTGGGAACAACCGCGAACCGTCACTGAGGTACGGAGTTTTCTTGGCCTAGCAGGCTACTATAGACGGTTTGTAAAGGATTTTTCAGTCATTGATTTGCCATTGACGGGATTGACTAGAAAAGAGGTTAGGTTGGAGTGGGATGAAAATTATGAGCAAAGTTTTCTGCAACTGAAGTATTATCTCACTAATACACCTGTTTTAGCATTCCCAGATGATAGCGGTAATTATGAGGTCTATATGATGCTTCTTTGAATGGTCTTGGATGCGTACTGATGCAACATGGTAGGGTGATTGCTTACGCTTCACGGCAATTGAAATCTCATGAGATGAATTACCCTACTCATGATTTGGAATTAGTGGCTATCATCTTTACCTTGAAGATTTGGAGACATTACCTTTATGGAGAAAAATGTAAGATTTTTACGGATGATAAGAGTCTCCAGTATCTATTTACTTAGAGGGATCTTAATCTTCGTCAACGAAGGTGGATTGAGTTGCTAAGAGATTATGATCGCACGATTGAGTATCATCCTGATCGTGCAAATGTGGTAGCTGATGCACTTAGTAGGAAGACTTCAGCTAGGCTTCATGCCAGTTATGATTTTCATGTTCTTCTTCTTAATGATTTACGGTTCATTGGAGTGAAGTTAAGAGTGGAAGATAAAGAAGAAGCCTTACTTGTTAATTTTCAAGTTAGGCCAACTTTTAGTGGATCATGTACTTGAAACTCAGATGGATGATGAAAAGACTCAAGAATTAATTGAGGCAATGAACGACGTGAAAGAGAAAGACCTCAAAGTTAAAGAATCAGATGGCATGCTTATGCAAGCGAACATGATATATGTGCTTAATGATATGGAATTAAAGAAAGTAATTTTGGACGAAGCACACTGTTCAGCTTATGCAATGCATCCTAGAGGTACTAAAATGTATCATACCATTCGACCATTTTATTATTGGCCAAGTATGAAAAGGGAAATTGTTGAATATGTGAGTAGGTGTATCAGTCGTCAACAAGTCAGAAAGAAAGAAGCCTTTTGGATTGATGCAACCACTTTCCATTCCATAGTGGAAATGGGAAAATATCACTATAGATTTTGTGTACAAGCTTCCTCATACACGAAATGGTTATAATGGCATTTGGGTGATAGTTGATCGGCTTACTAAGTCTGCATATTTTTCCAGTGAGGGAGAAGTATTATTTAAGTCGATTAGCTAGATTGTTTATCTCAAAGATTGTGAAGTACCATGGAGTTCTAGTGAGTATTGTTTCGGATCGTGATCCCAGGTTTATTTCTAAGTTTTGGGTAGCGTTTCAGGAAGCTTTGGATACAAAGTTACTTTATAGTACGGCTTATCAGCCTCAAACAGATGGGCAATCTAAGAGGACGATTAAGACGTTGGAGGATATGCTTAGATCATCAGTTTTGCAGTTTGGTGATAATTGGAATACACGTTTGGATTTGATGGAAATTTTTTCCTACAACAACAACTTTCATTCAAGCATTGGTATGGCACCATTTGAGGCACTTTATGGGAAAGCTTGTCGTACACCGTTGTGTTAGTCTGAAGTTGGTGAAAGACCATTAGTGGGCCCTGAGATAATAGAGGAAACTACTCAGAATTTCAAGTGATTAAAGCTAATATGAAAACGGCCCAGGATCGATAGAAGAGCTTGGCGGATCGGCATGCCACTGGCAGAGTGTATGACGTTGGTGATTGGGTATTCTTAAAGTTATCGCCTTGGAAATGTGTTGTAAGATTCGGGAAGAAGGGTAAGTTAAGCCGTAGGTACATCGGACCTTACCAGGTTATCGAGCGAGTTGGTGAGGTTGCTTATAGGCTTGAGTTGCCTTCAGAGTTGGCCAGAGTGCATAATGTGTTTCATGTCTCTGTGCTTCGACATTATGTTTAAGACCCTTCATATGTGATACTTCCTCAACAGCTTGAGATTAGTCTGGACTTGACCTACGAGGAAGAACCAGTGACGATTCTAGATTGGAAGAACAAAGAGTTGAGAATCAAGACAATTCAGATGGTAAAAGTCTTGTGGAGAAACCATGCAGTGGAAGAAGCAACGTGGGAGACTGAGGATCAGATGAGAGATTTGTACCCACACTTGTTTTATGGTTATTAGTACTTGTTTGGTGGTTATTTGAAATTTCGAGGACGAAATTCTATAAGGGGGAAGATTGTGACAGCCCGTCCCAAATTCGTACATATTTGTTATCTTTGAAAATGTGAATGTACGTTTTTACCCTTGAACGTTGGGTTACGTTATGATTTTGGGCTTAAGTAAAGGCCCAAATTCTTGGAATTGGACCAATCCCCTCATTTCCTAAGTTTTGGGAACCCTAATTGTGTAAGTTGAGAAGATTAGGGTTTAATTGGTTAGGTGGTTAGTTTTGGACCAATTGGAAACTAAAGTTGGATTCTAGTGTGTTGTGTTTGGTGTTAAGAACCACACACACACCCTTGGATCACACCCTCTCTTCCGTTGACTCTCCCTTTCTCCTACACTCTCGGATTCACTCTCTCACTATCTCTCTCTCTTCTCTCTTGTAAGGCAAGGACCCAAAACACAGTGAAACATCACAGATCAAGGGTGTGAAGCACACCATTGTATTCCTAAGGACCATACGAGTCGATTGGTACCATTTTCAGGGAATTTCAAGCTTATAAGAAGCTTGGTGAGGTCCTTACGAAGCTCGGAGTGCTTCGTTTGAAAGATTTGGACGTCGGGATCGCGAGAACGGGAAGTTTCTATTTTGGCAGGAATTATCGAGGCTTTTTTCCGGCGAATCCCCGACGAGTTGGGGGTTGAGACAGGCGAAACCTATCCGGAGGACGAGCGTAGCCAGGCTAGGCAAGGGGGGGGAAGGCTACGATCCTTCTACTTATCAGTGAATGGGCTTTTGTTTTCCGTATATACCTATATACTATGTGTTTTTCCCAGACAGTGCATTTTAAATGCTTTTATAAATGAAATGCCATGCCAATACCTATATACGTCAGGTTACGCATAATGAAATGGTTATGCATCATGATATGGTTATGCATAAAGAAATGCTTATGCATCAAGAAATGTTTATGCATCATGAAATGGTTATGCATCATGAAATGGTTATGCATAAAGAAATGGTTATGCATCATGAAATTGTATGCGCATGATTGTTGGTGCTGTGGACGCTCAGGTAAGTATCAGGTAAGATTATGTGTGGTTAAATACAAATTGAGTTATGAAGAGTATGATGAGATGCATTGAGAGCTCATTAACCTGCACCCCGGTGTTAGTGCTCCCGCCCAGAGTTAGGGGCTAATCTTTCACGTGATGTTCACCTCCCGCACCATACGCTCATCTTGGATCCAAGTTAGGTGCACAGTCCTGTCGTATAGACCACTTTCAGTGGGTTCGACTCGTAGGTGACCCGCGATCATTCGCACAGTCTTCACGTGATTGTAGCACTAAAGCATATTATTATACACCAGTCCTGTCGTATAGACCACTATAAGTGGGTTCGCCTCGTGTGCAGGCATGATTGATGAGCTAGAGACCAGCTGACGAGCTGTGTAGTGATTATTGCATATGATTCACTTACCTGATGATTTGATATACATGGCATGGCATATTCATGTTTTGATTACGTACTTTGATGATGATGTTTTCTGTTGAGATATAGTATACGTATATACTATTTTCTGGGAAAGTATACAGGTTTTACGGCGAGGGAATATAAATGTCGTTTTGAAATGATTCTCGAAAGACGTTGTTTTTGCTCACTCACGCTTTTGTTATACGCCCCTCCAGGTTCTAGGTAGCGTTATTGGTGGTATCCGAGGCAGCAGCCGTGATTCTGACAGACCTTCACCCATGTAGGACCCATGAGATGTTTTTATTTAAGTACTCGACTACACCTAGACAATTATGCTCTGATTGTGTATTTACACTTTTTGTTTTCAGTTTTTATTTACTCGTATTTCTTCTTATATTAATGCTTCCGCACTGTGCACATGGCTACGTCACCCTCACGTGACGGCCAACACTCCTCGATCTCAGTCGGGGTGTGTCATTTAGCCCAATCATTGGAGATGGTCTTAACATTTTTGTTGTGATAGAAAACTAAATAGTCTTTTGACCCTCTTTTATTTACAAAGAGGGTTATATTAATATGTACTTTAGATAAGGGCCAGCTTTGCTTTATTTTATTTTAGGGTTGATCTCAGTTTACTATCCTAAAGTTTTGTGGTTTTCAACATTTGGTACTTGAAGTTTTTTTCATCCTTGAGTCATACCTCAAGTGTTAATTTTGGGACAGTCTCATATATCTGTTAAGCTGGCTGTTAAGTTAGTCGTTAACTGGTGACGTGATGCCCACGTGGACAATGATTGAGCGCCACGTGTCAATATGGGTCCATGTGGATATTAATAAAATTAAAAAAAAATGGACATAGGGATGCAGGTTTTTCCTTGGGTTTTTACAGAGAACCTTTATTTCTTCCTCCTCTCTGGCATTCACTATGGCGATTCCGATGACGGAGAGGTGTAGCAACTGGGTTGAGTTGAGAATAGAAAAGGAGTAGCAACTGGCTGAGTTGAGAACGGGATAGGCGGAGCCGCGATGACGATTCGTCGGAGCTCGAGTGGAAGTGAGTCGACAAATTTGAGAGCAAGGTTGGAGACTACGAAGGAGAATCGGGCGGCTATCAATAATTAGACTCAGGTTTGAGAGATGTCGAGGCTTCGGTTCCCGTGAATTACAAGAATGTCAAACTGGGCGGAGGTGGGAACAGGTAAGACGTTGTCACCGCCACCTATCATAGCCCCAGATTCCTTCAACGACGTACCCTGTGGATCAACCCTAATGGGCTGCCCACTCTTCTCCTAAATCGTCCTAACCCACCCCATCGACGTCCCTCTATATCCACAAGCTCGACCTCTTTATGGCTACTGAGTCATCCCTCTCCTCCACCCTCTTCACCTCTCTTCCTTTCCTGTCCTTCACCTTATTCATCCTTAAAGTCTCTCACATGCCTTTTGTTGAAAACCTTCAGTTCAACAATCGGCCTACCCACCCACCATCAAAACCCTCAATCTGGACCTTCCGATCGACGACCCAGAATCTGTTCATATCTAATTACGGGGACGCCGTCGTTGCTGGTTTTGTGCTGTACGAGGAACAAATGAGAGGTGAAAATGGAGTGTAATAGGAGGAATGTGTTGGGAAGATGCTGCAATCATGGTAGATTTCTTTTTCAACTTTTTAGTTTTTTAATTTTTAATTTTTTAATATCCAAGTGGGCCCATATTGACACGTGGCACCTAGTCATTATCCACATGGCATGCCACATCATCAGTTAACGACTGACTTAACAGCTAGCTTAACAGATGTATTAGACTGTCCCAAAATTAAGACTTGAGGTGTGAAATCCCGTCCCCTGATTTCATTGTTTAAAATTAAGTATAAAGTTCTCATATGTTGCTACGACGCATTTTTTTTTACGGCATATAATTTTTTCGATAAGCAAAAAAACAAAAATGCCCTTAATGGACTAAACGGGATTCTACGAGGCCGTATTTGATCTTTTCATATTTTTCCACGTGTCTTGCATATTTGGATAGTGCTCGTTGATACAAATGCGCAGGCGCAAACGTAATGTAATTTGGAGTTATCACGAAGATTCTATAAACCTTTGAACATTGAGGGTATTTTGATAATTTGACATTTGCAACACATGTTACTTTTCTGGCCAATGGGAGTGTGCCATGTGAGACCCAGGGAGGAGTCCCCAATCTTTTAGAACTATGTCTATCTTATTTTCTCTCCCGGGACTCTTCTCTCCCACCTCACATCGAGCTCTCTCTTCGGCCCGTGAACACCACACCACCTCCACCTCCCATGTTTGTGTCAATTTGGTCAACCAAACCGCTACCCACATTTCTCTATCGTCCTTACGAACCTAATTATGACATTTATTCCTTGAAAATCCGTGCATAAACACAATTCCCAGAACACATTGTGGAGCCATGACTTTCCTATCAATTTCAGGACATCTCTGGTCATATTTGTCACTCCAAATAAGTAGGAATGTATTTTCCTCCTTCCTAGCTTCATTTCTATATAAAGATCATTAGATTCGGTTAAGAAATGACAAAATTATGGACGTTTAGAGGTTTTCTAGTTTTCCGTTGAACTTCCCCAGTTTCCAACGGACCAGTCACCTTTCAGGCCATTTTTTAGCCACCTCTGGTCGCCATTTGGCTTCCAAAGAACTCTTATCTAGCTTCATTTTGGTATATTATGGGTTGAATTTTGTTAAGAATCGAAGAAGATATGAGCATTTGAAAATGCCCAATTTCCGGCCAACTCTGCTAATCTGGGTCGACCGACCTGTGACCATATTCAACCCGACCCGCGACCCATCCAACCCGACCCAGTTGCATAGCCCATATTGGAATATTCCTTGGAATACTCTGTGGAATATTCTATTAGCCTTAGGGGAATATTCCGTCAAGTTGATCGTTAACTTTTTTTTCAGGTTTCGGCCCGAGACCTCTCTGAAAGTTTTTTGATGTCCCGAATCTATATTTGACATTCGTTTAGTGAAATTAAAAAATTTTAACGTTTCGTAGTTGACCTACTTGTTGAGCGCCACTTGAAATTGTCATTGGTGAAGATCTGACTGTTGGATTGTGACCAAATTTTAATATGTTGTTCTAGAAGCATAATGAGGACCTTTGGAAATGACGGATCGAAAATTCGATATACGGATCTTCTGAATCAAGTTACATAGGGTTATGGACCCCACCGTTAACAGTTGACCTATGGTTGACTTTTTTTCAATGCGTTCTGAATCCTTCTAAATTGTCCTAGAGGATGTGTGCAACGTGAATTATGTGTTTTATCCATGGAATCCTGAAACAAGACTTGTGATTTGTTCTAGGTGATGAATATTTAGCATCGATCTATTTTTATTAAATGTGATTTGACTTGTGTATTGAAAATAATTGTGAAATGTGATTTGAAGTGCTTGTTGAATTATTGTGCAATGTGAAGTGGACCGTTAACCCATTGTCAAAGGAATTTGTTGTTTCTATATTGTTTCATTTCTCACTTCATTGATTCGTTCTAAATTTAGTACTTGTGCTTTGTTTCATTTCGTTAAACCTTTGTAAATTGAGTAACTTGTGCTTTATTTGGTTTCTTTGAGCACTTGTCAGCTATGTTTCTTGGACTTCAGCTCGGCTCCGTTAAGTGGTCTAGAGCTGGGTTCCGTTGAGTGGTCCAGTTCCCTGCTTTGTCTGGATTTGGTTGAGTGGTCCGGAATCGTTTCCTGTTTTGGATTTTGTTGAGTTGTCCGAAATCCCTTGTACTTCCACGATTCCGTTGAGTGGTCCGGAACCGTATCCACTCAGATTCCGTTGAGTGGTCTGGAATCCCTTCTACTCCACGATTTCGATGAGTGGCTGGAAATCTCGCTTGTATTTTGGTTCCGTTGAGTGATTCGGCACTTGATGTTATTGGATTTCGTTAGGTGGTTCAAAATCCCATTCGTTGATTCGTTGATACTTGAAATTGTAGGCACGATGTATTGTATGAGTTATAGGTTGGGAACATTTGTGGTTTGTTTAAAAAAAGGTGGATGTCTGTGTGACTCCTTTGGGATATACAATGATTTGTGTTTATAAACTATGATCGATGGATTGTTCTTAATATTATTAGATACGTCGAATTATTGTTACTCACATGAGCTTTGCAACTTATCTGGATGTTGTTTGCCCGGTGCACCATTCCCACGAGGAAGGGGCGATTGTGTAGGTTTTACTTGATATGAGGAGTTTTGGGGTAGCATTCAGAGTTCAGAGAGCTTGGAGTGTTAGGTTATCCCTATACTTTTCCTTGTACAAATGTTGTGAATATTGTTAATTTTAGTTCTACTTCTTGGTTGTAGGGGTGGGCACTTAGAACCGAAAACCGAAACCGAAACACGAACCAAATCGAACAGCACCAAACGGTTTAGTTTTGCGGTTTTGAAACGGTTTCGGTTTTGAAACTGAACCGCAACATAGAAAACGGTTTGGTTTCGGTTTTGGCTTTATGAAAACCGCACCGAAACTGAACCGCACCGTAAATATTAATAAACATTTAATTAAATGTCCATATTAGATTTCATGTTTCAATTGGTTGTTTGTTAGAATCTATACACTTAGTATGGACTCAACTACACTAGAATATCATCATTCATCACTTTCTTTCGTTCATTAACTTGAAGGACCATTGTTATTTTATACCATCACACACACACACATATATGTGCAAGGGTGGACTAATCTTGTTATCAAGAGTCGAACAATGATCTAATGAAGTCCACTCATTTGAAGCATGATATCACATATTCTAGTATGAAAGTTTCGCTCACATTTAATGAATTCAAAGTTATTGAACTTGTTTTATGTTATGCCTTGTACGAGACACCCTTTTGTTGCACAAACATATTTTAACATCACGACTACATGCAACATGCTAATTGTTTACATAACAAATGTCTTTTTCCTATTGTTACTGGGAAATGCTTATTAATATGTTAAATTGTAAACCGTACATTTTTCTTAAAAACCAAACCGAAATCGTTTGAAACCACACCGAACCGAACTGCAAAAAATTTTGGTTTCGGTTTCGGTTTCACTCAAAACTGCACCAAACCAAACCGTGCCCACCCCTACTTGGTTGTATTTCTGGGCATCCCCCTAGAGTTTACCATCGTACGTCGATTTTGGACGTATGTCAGGAGCATGACATGAGGTATGACTCTAGGATGAAAAAAAACTTAATGTACCAAATATTGAAAATCACAAAACTTCATGATAATAAATTTAAATTAACTCTTTATTTTAGTTACCAAATTTACTATAAGAAATTAATTTTGTAGAAATTATACCGCGTTACTATTAAGCTAGTCCACTCAGTGCGTCACTATTAAGCTTAAGCTAAGTTCGTCCACCGTTTAAACCCAACTCCTGTATAAACCTCGCGGAGTGGAATACAAGCCTTCAACTTTCTCTCTCTCTCTCTCTCTCTCTCTCAACTCGACCGATCCTTAAGATCTCTCTTTAATCTCACGAAATGGCTGAGACCGCCGCCCCCGCCGCTGTCACATCAACCATAGAACCCGCTGCGCCATCAGAAAACAAGTCCTCTCCCGAGGCTTCTACCACCGCTCCTCCGCCTGCGGAGAAGCCTGAGAAGCCGGAGAAGAAACGATGGGCCGACGAAGAGGACGACCCTCCGGAGGAGCCCGAGAAGAAAGACGACGCTCCGGCGCCGTCTACTTCGGAACCGGAGGTCAACCTTGCCGAATTGAAGATTACCGAGAACAAGTTCCTCGACGACCCCGAAGACTCTAATATCAATGCCGTACGATCTCCCTTTCTCTCTCTGTATATATATATATATATTTGAAATCGTCAATTCTTAGTGTCAATTAGGGTTTTTGACGCAAATTTAGTAGGGCTAAGATTATTTGTTGATTTTATTCATAAATTTGGGGATTGAATTTGACTTAGGTTACGGCCGGTGACACGCCGTACACGTCGGCGAGTAGTTTCGAGGATCTGAATCTTTCGCCGGATGTACTGAAGGGCTTGTATGTCGAGATGCAATTCAAAAAGCCGAGCAAAATCCAGGCAATCACTTTGCCAATGATTTTGACCCCACCGTACAAAGATCTTATTGCTCAGGCGCATAATGGTTCGGGCAAAACCACTTGTTTCGTGCTTGGGATGCTCAGCCGTGTCGATCCCAATATCAAAGCTCCTCAGGCGCTCTGCATTTGCCCCACCAGAGAGTTGGCCATTCAGGTCAAGTTTCGTTCTTTGCTTTGATTCTTGCTCCATTTTGTTTGTTTTTTTTTTTTTTTTTTTTATTAATTTGAATGCAAAATATTGGGTAAATAATATGAAAGTTTACTTTGAAGATGTCGTTTTTTGTGTGCGTCCGTGTCCGTTTGTGTGGAAATTTAATAAAACTAAGCTTTTGAGAGCATGAGATTTGATGTTGTTAATTGAATGCGGCAGAATCTCGAGGTTCTTCAGAAGATGGGGAAGTATACAGGGATAACTGCAGAGTGTGCTATCCCGACGGATAGGACAAGTTCTACCTCGGCGCAATCCAGGCCACCAGTATCGGCACAAATTGTGATTGGAACTCCTGGTACGATTAAGAGATTAATGTCGACGAAAAAAATCGGTGTGAGCCATGTCAAGATTCTTGTTTTTGACGAGGCTGATCACATGCTTGCTGAGGTAATTGTGTGCTTGCATATATGAGGAATTTTAAAAGTTCTCACCTTGGATTCTTTGCTGTTGTTGTTGTTCATTGTATGGGATTAAATGTTGAAAGAGTGTCAACATAATTATTTGATAAGAAACAAAATGAGCCTCAGGGACGATATAGACCAAAGGTTGTTTTTTGATTGGCTGATGTGATATGAATAGAGTGGGATTTTAAGGGTCTAAATTGGTTGAGCATGAGTCCTCTGAGCATCCCTCACTGTGTGTATTAAGTGCTGTTGTACAATCTAGGGCATTATGTTGTCTTGGGATATGCAAAGATTTATTCTTTTTTAGCATGCATTGTTGTTGATCTTGTGTGCAAAATGTTTTTCTGCAGGATGGCTTTAAGGATGATTCTTTGAGGATAATGAATGACATAAAGAGATATAGCTCTCACTGCCAGGTACGTTGAATTATGTTTAAAATTTTTATTTGCACCAAGATTTAACGTATGTTATGTCATTGTTTCTGCATGTTTCCTTCCATGATTTCGTCCAGTAATGTATTAATGTATTAATGATTTTTTTTATTTTTTATTTTTGTTGAGGTTATGAAACAAGTTTTGGAACTAATTCTCTTTTTATTCAACTACCAGCTGTGGGGGTTGACCATAAAAAATGTGAGCGCACATGATAATTTCTTAAACATATCCCATATACTATTTGTTTCAGTAGACTCAGTACCGTTTTCTCAAAGACTGTCTAGGACTTCAGGACTGTTAATGTTGTGGTTGGATCTCTTTAGTATTGATGATAAACGTTATTGGTATTAGAAGCAAAAGAATGGTTGTAGCGGCTGAATTTACCACAGTTTGAATGTTTGGGTGATTAAATTATTGGTTTATGTCTGTACTTTGTAGAATATTACCTTAAATTATTGGTTTATGGCTTCTTATGTAACATTTGCTTCAGGTGCTTTTGTTTTCTGCTACATTTAATGAAAAAGTCACGAACTTTGTTTCAAAAGTGATCAAAGGTGGTGGTAACCAACTCTTTGTAAAGAAAGAAGAGTTATCATTGGAGGCTGTAAAGCAGTACAAGGTGTACTGTCCTGATGAATTGGCAAAGATGGACGTCATCAAAAGTAAAATATTTGAACTGGGAGAGAAATTGGGGCAGAGAATTATATTTGTACGGACAAAAAATAGCGCAAGAATGTTACATCAGCAACTTGTACAAGATGGTTATGCAGTTACTACTATTCAAGGTGCCCTCAATGCTGAAGATAGAGACAAAATAGTCAAAGAGTTCAAAGATGGTTTAACCCAAGTTCTTATATCAACTGACCTACTCGCTCGAGGATTTGATCAACAGCAGGTGCCCTCACTTCCCCTCTATTCTGTCCCCCCCTATACATGCCTTACAAGGGTTACATGCTGACTTGATACCTTTTTTGTAGATTAATTGTGTTGTCAATTATGACCTTCCAATCAAATATAGAGACGGCCCCAGGACACGTGATCCTCCCGAACCTGATTACGAGGTGTACTTGCATAGAATTGGAAGGGCAGGACGTTTTGGTCGCAAGGGTAAGTTCTCGTTCTGAAATCTTTCTTTTGGTGTGATTTTTCCCCATATATATTTTGGCTCTTTCCATGTACTAATATAGTTGTCAGTTTTTAAACCTGTTGCTTTATTAACAAAACGTGTACCTTTTAGTTGTGACTGAGAGAACAGTCGTGTAGGGTTTAACTAGCAAACACTTTTTTTCAAGTACATTTTCCCTTGAAATGTGCTGGGATCATGTATGCTGTACATCCTCACATATAAGCAGATTCATAATAGCTATTTTATGGATCGGTTTGGTTTATGTGCTACTTGACTTGGGCCAGATTTGGCTGTGTAGAGTTACAATACCGGTACAGGTCATGTTCTGAAGCATTAGTTTCAATCCTATGCTTTACATTACTTTACTATATTGGCTTTAGAAGGCTTTATGCAACACTTCTACAAAACACTGTAGTGGTCTCCAGAATTTCTTTAGAAGAGCTACCCCTATCCGGTCCATCCTGTTCCCTTCATCATGCTTCATTGAAAAGAAGGAAAAACGCATAGCTATTAGGTGTTCCCCATAGTATTGATCTCCATATATTAATTGAGCTAGCATACAGATATTACAGTGCTATGTGGATTTGGAGCTAAAATGAAAACGTTGTCTGAGGGTGTGCATATGTTATTTTGCAGGGGCTGTGTTTAACTTGATTTGCGGTGATTGGGACGAATCGACCATGTCAAAGATTGAGCAGTATTTTAACTCTCCAGTAACAGAGGTAACAATCTTGCGCCTCATCCTACTTTAACATTGAAAAGCTCATGGAAAACCGAGTCCTGGCTCTCGATATTTTTGGACAAAAAAGTTCAAACCTTTCTAGTCTGTTCTTTCTGTACAGAACTTTGACGTCGTGGTCTCAATACATTATTGGAGATAAACCATAAACTATATCAATGTGATAATTTTAGAATTATCTTATTGATTTTCTTGCCCCTTCATTTACAGGTTGAAAACACCGAAGAAGCTTTCGAAGGCGCTCTGAAAGCAGCTGGCTTACTGTAATGTAATGGGCCTACGCAGGAATTAGAACCACCAGTTTTGGGAAAAGGAAAGAGGCGAAAGCGTTGTAGCGGAGAGCATATCTTACGAAGAGTTTCGTTATTTATTTGATTTTCTTTCTGGACCTCCGTAGATGCTTGATGGGTTCGTTTTATTCTTGATAGTTTGTGCCATGTTTGTATGAAGTGATTGTGATAAATCATTTAGTGAGTTTGGTGTTTGACCCAATTTGTTTGTTACATTTCTAGTGGAGTTTCGTCGTCAATAAAACGGTGAAATTTTCGATTGATCTCTACATATCAAAATGAAGAAAGAAAGAAACTCGATATCAATGAAAGGTCGTATGTTACAAAACCTTGTTGTCCAGGTTTGGCATTGGAAACCGTAATATTGCCGCAATGCCAATCTCAGCCAGCACCATGCTGGACACATGCTTTGCAAAAAACATGATTGCCTACCCTCCCGCCTCATTCACTGACTTACACCAGCCCTACATACTTATGCCTTGTCGCAACCTCCTCGCTCTCAAACGGCTCATCTGTGATCAACAGTGTCTCAATGGCCATCAACTCGTGCACGATTCCACGTTCTTGGCACCGTAACACACTCTATCCAAGTTACTCGATACCATGTCCGAAAAATCCTTACAAGCGCTGATCTCCATCACTGTCTTGGTGTCCCGGATCAAGTTCATCACCACATTGTCATGCAAAACCTCACAGAAGTGTTGCCATTGCCGGTGTTAACAACGACGATCCTCGATTTGTTGTTCTCAATTCCCTTCAACTTCAACCTCTGCGCTTCCCAGATCAAAAAAGACGAAACTTGTCCTTCGCATTCCCCGGACTCCCAATTATGACATACTGTACAACCCCCATATCAACATTCTTCACAAAAGCGCAAAAACCGTCTTCAAGAAACGTTTTCTTCGAAACGGCTGCAATTTTCGCGCACATTGTTTGGATGTTGGGTCCCCACCCCTTGCGGTTGCAGCAGCATAATCGCCAGATTAGCGCCGGAAAGCCATCCCGCAACTCTCGCTCAGCCGCTCCACCGCCCCCAGGTCCCACACCACCTTCGAAATTTCTGTTAGTGTATTTGAGTCTGTATATTTCAAATTTGAGTAGTTTGTAGCTACTGGAAATCAAAGAGAATTTGATCTCCAAGTAGCAAAGAGTAGGTTGGAGAAGAAAGGAGAAAACAAAATAGAAAACGTTTCTCTGAATCTTCGTTGGATTCCATTGCATTCAGTCACAACATCACACAAAGAGTGTGAGAAAATATAGTCGTTGCTAGCTCACGTCTCAGCTAAGGGTTGGCACATGGACAACTTAAACACATCATTTGCTATGAATGCTATCGTACATCCATCGGTTACAAACATTTTAATCCTAGCCGTCTATTACAACTAAGAACAATCACAAAGTATGAACAACTTGAACTAAGAAATCTAGAAAACCAAAGTTCTTCAGCCTTCGATTCTACAACAAACTTACACTTTAACACTCCCTTCTAAGGTTATTGCAGATTTAACTCCTTGCATACTTCTGAGCATATAAAATCCATCCTTTGGCAAAGTTTTGGTGAGTATATCTACTCATTGGTCATCGGATTTGCAGAAAACAATGTTGATGATGTTATTCTACAATGCATCCCTTTTGTAGAGATACCTTCTATGGGTGCGTTTTGATCTCTGATGGAAGACTGGATTCCTTGTCATTGCAATTGCTGATGTATTATCACAATATAGAGGGGTAGTTTTTGTTTGTTCCTTTCCAAAATCCTCCAAAACAAATATGAGTCACATTGCATGAGTCGTTGCTCCAGAAGCATTTACATACTCCGCTTCAACAATGACAATGCCACACTTTGTTGTTTCACAGAGGTCCAAGAGAAAAGTCCACTCCCAAAGGAAAATGCATAGCTTGAAGTGCTCTTCATGCCAAATTCATCATCATTCCAGTCACTATCACAATACCCAATTAACAATGCAACTTTACCCTTTTTATACTCAATCCTATAGACTGGAGTGCCTTGGATGTACCTCAGTACCTGTTTTGCTATTCCAAGGTGCTTCTTGGTTGGATTATGTATATATCTTGCCGAAAAACTTGCAACCAACATAATATCAGGCCTAGTTGCAGTGAGATATAGCAATCTGCCAATTGATTGCCTATACAAACTTCATCAATAGAATCACTTCCATCATTGCTCTTCAATTTGTCATTCTTTACCAAAGGGATATTCATTGGCTTGCAATCCTTCAATCCAAAATTTTCAAGCAAAGCCAATGCACACTTCTCTTGGTTTATAAAAACGCCATGTTCAGATTGCACATCTATCATTCCAAGAAATGATCAAATAATCTCAAATCAATCATTTCATATCTCTTCATCATGTCTGCCTTGAACTCATTCATCAATTCAGAGCCACTTCTAGTATATACTATACCATCCACATATATTGAAACAATGATAGATTCAAATTCATCTCTAGTCTTGATGTAGAGAGTAGCCTCGTACTCCTTGTGAAGCCACACTTGTGCAGATGAGTGTCAATCTCTTCATACCAGGCTCTTGGAGCTTGTTTAAACTCATATAAAACATTCTTAAGACAATAAATCTTGTCTTCATCTCATGCTATTACAAAACTCTTTGGTTTCAACGTAAATCTCTTCTTGTAGAACTGCATTAAGAAATGTAGACTTGACATCAAGCCGAAATAATTTCCAACTACTCTGTACAGTTAGAGCAATCAAGGTCCTTATAGTATCTAACCTTGCTACTGGTGCAAAGGTCTTATTAAAATCAATACCAGGCTTTTGAGAATAGCCTTTGGCTACAAGCCTTGCCTTGTGCTTCTATATTGTCCCATTAAGGTTCAACTTGGTCTTGAAAACCCACTTGACACCAATAATGGGCTTGTCTGATGGTCTGTCAACCAAATCCCAAGTTTTGTTCTTCTCAATCATTTCAATTTCTACCTCCATTGCTTTCTTCCAAGCACTGTTAGTTTCAACTTCTTCATAATTCTCAGGTTCAAACAACTGACATTGCATCTTGCATAGATATCACCGAGTACTCTCAATCTCACATGAGTATCACACGGGTTGCTTGTTTCTCTAAACTCAGTTTGTGAATCCACAAGTTCCAGTGACTGACTATTACTCCTTTCTAACTAAAAATCTTCCTTAGTAGTCACTTGAGCTATTTTTGACTCGGGCACTTTGTACTTCACATTCAAACTTAAATTCACATGAAATGACAATTGGACATTTTCTTCATTTCTCCATTGCTATGTTCCATTTTCATCAAATACCACACTTCTTGACAAGAAAATCTTCTTCGTAGTTAAATTGTAGATCATGTAGCCCTTCTCTGTTTTCCCATACGCCAACAAAGATCCTTTTGATTGAAAGCTTGATCTAACTTCTGCCTCAATAGTCCTAGACAATAGCAAATGCATCCAAACACCTTGAGATGCTTGATTCCTAGATTTCTGCCACTGAATGCTTTAAATGGTGTTTTATTTTCTAATGCTTTTTTTGGACAATTATTGAGAATGTATATTGTAGTGTTAACTACTTCTTTGCAGAAAAAACAAGGCAATATTTTGTCATGTCACATATTCTTAGCCCTTTTCAACTATGGTCTTATTCTTCCCCTCTGCATCACCATTTTGTTGAGGAGAAAAAGCCACAGTGTTGTCTTTCAAGTCCCAAATCCTCACAAAAGTTTTGAAACTCCAATAAAGTGTACTCTTCACCTCTGTCACTTCTCTACTAAATGCCTCTTTTGTGTTGCTTTCCAGCTACACATCCTTCACAAGCTACATTTGATTTTTTTAGCTTAGTTAAGCTATGCACCATTTCCTCATCTGCTAGCATCTGCAAACTTTGGAAATTCAAATGATCAAACATCTTGTGCCATTCCTAAACATCTTTTTCAATTGTAACCTTCAGTGTTGTTGAACTCATAACCTTTATAATGAGAGGAAAACATCTATTTCCAGTCATTTTCACAGTAGTCACATGATACTCAAGTTCTATGTATTCATATATTGCAACCCTGTCATCTCCAAAAAGCAGAAAATAACCATGTTGAATCATTTGTCAACACTCAACAAGTTCTCATCTAATTTTGGAACTAGCTTCACTTCTTTGATGTGCCTAGTACCATTCTTAGTCTCAATTACCAATGTTCCTTTCGCAATAGCTTGCACAATTTGTCCATTTGTCCATTTTCCATTTTAATCCTTGTAGTCACATTTTTGTCCACATTTATTATCAATGATTCATGTGAGGTCATATGGTTACTGCAACCACTATCAATGAACCAAACATGTTCAATCTTAACAATTGATGCAAAATTGCAAGAAAAAAAAATATAGTAGTTTGTCTTCCAACTTCCTTGGCATAGGGTAATTGTTACACTGCTTTGCTTTTGCAGTCCTTAGCATTATGACCAAATTTGTCACATCTATGACATTTTGTCTTTCCTTTGAACCAATATTTACCAAAATGCAAGTTGCCAAAAGTCCTACAACTCTCCTTAAAGCCATTAACTTTCACAACTGCATTAGTCTTCTCATTTGGTCTACATATGCCTTTTTCTCCTTATTCTTCCAAGGTTTCTTTCATTTATGTAAACACGAAAATTCTGTATCGAATGAAACGAGAACACGTGTACAAAGTAGATTTGTATTGATTTGAATTTGTAGGTTACAATCTCTGTTTACAACTTTTACTCTGATTTAGTCTTCAAATTTGATGTAGATGGTTGACTATCAATCCAAGGGTCGCGATGACTTGATCTCGGACGAACACTTGAACGATTGCTTCAAGTTTCAAGCTTGAAACAACGCTTGGATGGTCTTCACCTCAAAGTTGTGGCAAAGGTAGAGTTGATGTAGGACTTCGTTGATTCAAGGGTCTTGAAGACTTGATCTTGAATCGAACGTCGTTACAAGTTTTGAGCTTGCAACAAAGTCTTGAAAGAATTGGCACAAGTGCTTGTTGATTCTTCAAGGAAATGCTTCGGCTTTGGTCAAAAGAAAGCTTCGACTTTGGTTGTGCGTTCTTTGAAGAGAGCTTTGGCAGTGTATTAGTTTTCAAAGATTTGGTGTAGGGGTTCATCTGGATGTAGAATTGCCGACCCCTTTGTGTGTAGAAATTGTCGACCTTATGCTTGTCTTAGGACCTTGTATTTATAGACTTCTTAAAGCTTGCCTTTGGATGAATTTGGCTTTGATTTGTGTCTTCATTCGTCCATGAGAGAATTTAGGCATGTTTTGTGTCTTAATTTTAGCCACCTTCCTCATATTGGCCGAAATTTATAGGCCTTGTTGTCTATTTGTGAGCAATCTTCAATTCTTGCTCGTTTTGTGAAGATGCTTTGGCTTTCTTTCCAGTTTTGAGAGATTTTGGGCCCCTTGCCGATTTCAAGGGGGATTTTCTCCCTTTTGCCGAATTTTGGGAGTGTTTTACATTTCATTTGCTTAATTTGTGCCACATGTCATTGATGACTTGTCCATTTGTGATGAGTCATATGCCACGTGGAGCCTTGTGATGCATCATTTGTATGCAACGAAATTTACATGTCTACAAATGCCCCCACTTCAAGGCACCTTGTCGGCATGTGCTTGTCACATGTAGGAAACGTGTTTTGAAGTCCTGCAATGTGAATGTTCTAACTCAAGGATCGTTCAGACTTGATCTTGAATTAGTATGCTTCTTCAATGGTTGTAGAGGCGTATTTTTTGAATTGAAATGATGAATTTCGTCAAGGGCCATTAAGACGTATTTCTTGAACCAAACATTTCTTCCAGGGCCATAGAGGCTTGATCTTGAAAGAAATGAAACTTTGCTTCAAGGGCCGTAGAGGCTTGATCTTGAAAGAAATTTTGAAAATGGATAAATCGGCACATACTTATTGTGCGTATTGATTTTCCGTAATTTTAACAAAATACATTTGGTGTATTTTGAATTTTATTTTTTTTATTTTTTTTGTGGTTGTAGGAGAAAATGTGTTTTCTTCCTTAGGTAGGAATCTCCTTCAATTTCCTTCAAAATGTTGGAAATCTTTGGTGATTTCCTTCAAGGTTTTGGAAAGCCTTGATGATTTGATGATTTCCTTCAAGATTTTGGAAATCTCCTTCAATTTCCTTCAAAATGTTGGAAAGCTTTGGTGATTTCCTTCAAGGTTTTGGAAAGCCTTGATGATTTCCTTCAAGATTTTGGAAAGCTTTGATGATTTCCTTCAAGGTTTTGGAAAGCTTTAATGCTTGTCGTTGGGTAAGTAGGATGTGCATTTTTTCTTTCCCTTTCTTTTTCCCACGGCAAGGAGGATGTTTTTCCTTTCCCTTTTTGATTTCCATGGCAAGGAAGGATTCTTTCCTTTCCCCTTTTGTTTTCCACGGCAAGGAGGGGTTCTTTCTTTTGTTGTTTTGGAAATTTTGAAGCCCTTCCCTTATTTTATTTTATTTTTTTGTTTACTTTTCTCTTCCTTGCTGATTTTGTTGCAAAAACAGCATGTATTTCCCTTGTTGGTTTGGGAAACACGCCATCTGACTTGCATGCCAAGTTTGAGGTTGATTTCTCTTTTTGAAAATTCTGTAAAAATATGAAAAATGTAGCTTTATCTCTGATCTTTTCAGGCATATATTGCACATCACTAGGAAAAATAGGAAAAGCCTTCAACTCGTCATTTACCCACAGCTGCACAGTCCTGATGGGAAAACAACTTATGCGAGATTAACTTTGAAAATTGGAACGTTTGGCTTTAGGGAAAATTATGAAATTTGGATAAAACAGCCTCTTAGCTTCCTTCTCCAATTGTCCTTACATCAAAATTCTTATGGAAAGTCGAATTATCACAAAAAACGTCCTGCTTGCGCAGATTGGCTGAAACTTGCCATTTTTTGCTTGGAATTTGCTTCCTTTTTTTTGTTGGAATGTGCTTCCTTGTTTTGATTTTCCTTTTGCTATTTGGGTATGTATTTCCCTCATAGCATTAGGAAGCAATTGACCCCTATTTATAGGACAATTGGGTGTGTGTGTTTTTCACAATTCACATCCTTGCCGTGTGTTTGCTGTTGTGCTTTGCCGTGGGTTTTTTGTTGCTGTGCTTGCCGTGGGCTGCTTGCTTGGAGCTTGTTGATGTGCGTCACTTTTTATCGTGTGGTGTTGTACAAAAGACTGCATCGGTTTGCGCTGTGTAGTGCCTTTTGGTCATAATTTTTCCTTGGTGGTGACGTTGCCATGCAGTGCAAGAAACTGCTTGTGTAATCGCTGCGGGTTTGCGTAGTGCGATTGCGTAGCATTTTGGTTTTCTTTGCTACTGTAGTGTGCGTTGAAGGACCGTCTTGTCGCTGCCCTCTTTGCAGTGTAGTGCAAGAAACAGCTTACGTAATCGCTGCGGGTTTGCGTAGCATTTTGGTTTTCTTTGCTACTGTAGCATGCGTTGAAGAACTGTCTTGTAGCTGCCCTCTTTGCCATGCTCTTCAAGCTTTTGTGGCTGATTTCTTTTCGTCGTGGTGACTTTGTCATCGTCATCCTTCAACGCTTACGAGGTTTGTATTTTGCTTTAGTGAAGCAATATTTTTTTCTTGCCGTCCCATCTTGTGCTTATGTTGTTTATTTTTTTTCGTTGCAACCATGGTATTTTTCAAGTGCTTTAAGAGCAATACCATCACCATTCTTGCGAAGGAAGGCGATTCGCAAGATAGGGGAACGATGTTGAAGCTTTGTGAGCCGTTGACTGGCCCTAAGGTGCTTGTTCTTCTTGCGAAAGATAACTCGATGAATATCAAGTCATGGTCTTCTGCAATATCTTTGGAGGTGATAGATTTTGGTCCACCCAATACGAAGAAGAAGGCATGTACGTCGAAGATTCTTATCTTGAATCCTTCGCACCATGTTCATGACAATCCACCGGCTTCGTTTGAGCTTCTTGGCGATTGCATCCGTGACGGAGCTATGACTTGGAATAACACCTTTTCGACTATTAGAGAAGCCGTCTTTGCTTTTTGCTCATTTTGTAATACATCTTTGTAGTCGAATTCTTCCTTTAAAGAAATAAATTATTCACATTCTTGAATTTGCTCTTTATTCTTCAAAGTGTTTGTGTTTTTGCTGATGATGTGACTGTACTTGAAGTTTTGAAGTTTCAAGTTGCATATGTACCCTCGGTTAAGGAGGGATCAAGTCATGACATAGTTCAAAGGAATGATGGATTGCTTTTGATGGTTTTGGTGGTGATTTTGATGATGATTTTGATTTTGTTTGGCCGTACACAGTTTATGCTTTTGCGGGCCAGGAGTGTTGGGTATCGCCTTTTAAGCTCGCAAACAAAGGAGCATTGTTGCTGTGTGCAGTTTAGGGTCATGCAGGCGAGGAACATTGGGTGTCGCCTTTTAAGCTCGTGCGAACAAGGAGCATTGTTGCCATGTGCAGTTTAGGCTTGTGCACGCGATGAGCTTTGTGCAGTGTGCAATTTAGGCTCATGCAGGCGAGGAGCCTTATGCCATATGCAGTTTAGGCTCGTGCATGCGAGGAGCATTGTGCCGTGTGCAGTTTAAGCTCGTGCAGGCGAGGAGCATTGTGCCGTGTGCAGTTTAGGCTCGTGCAGGTGATGAGCATTGCTTGTTTGGTTTAGGGGTAGTATCACTTTAAGAATTTGTCATTGATGGGGTTGATCTTTAAGCCATCTTCCGCCATGATTAAGTAGGTTCCGTTGGTGTAGACCTCTTGTATTACATAAGGTTCATCCTACTTTGATGTGAACTTGCTTTTTGTTTTGTAAGTTATGATGATGAGCCTTCGTAATGCCAAGACAAGATCTCCAGTTTGGAAAGACCTTGGGCGGACCTTCATGTTGAATGCCTTGGATAACCGTGCTTGGTAGCATTCCAAGTGTTGTTGAGCTTCAAGCCTTCTTTCGTCGAGTGCTTCCAACTCTTGAAATCGTAACTTTGCATTTTCCTCTTCAGTCAAACCTTCTTGTATAGCCATCCTTAGTAAGGGGATTTGACTTTCGAGTGATAGAATAACTTCCACGCCATATACGAGAGAATAAGGCGTAGCTTGGGTAGGAGTTCTACGTGTCGTCCTATATGCCCAAAGTGTTTCGCTTATTCTTTCGTGCTAGTCACTCTTTGTTCGGCTGATCACCTTCTTTAGGAGGTTGCACAACGTTTTGTTGAATGCTTCCGCAAGACCGTTGGCCGGAGCATGATACATGGAAGACTTGTGCTACTTGAACTTGTATTTCTCGCGTAGCTCGTCCATGAGTCGGTTGGAGAACTGTTTTATGTTGTCAGTGATGATGTAGCGAGGCACACCATATCGGTGGATGATATGCTCCTTGATGAAACAAACGACAGTTTCCTTATTGACTTCCCTTAGTGGTACGACTTCAGCCCACTTAAAGAAGTAATTCGTTGCAGCTAGGATGTAAGCTTCTCATGCAGATGACTTTGGTGTGATTGGTCTTACGACGTCCAATCCCCATGCATCAAACGACCATGAAGCAATTATAGGGTGTAATGGCTCAGGCGGTTGATGTATGAAGTTGGCGTGGAATTGGCAGGCTTGGCACCTTTTGGCGTACTCCAGGCAATCCTTTACCATGCTTGGCCAGTAGTAGCCCATTCTTTTGAGCTGGAAGTGTAGCTTTGGTCCAGACTGATGCGCTTCGCATATGCCTGAGTGTGTTTCGTCCATGGCTTGATTTACTTCTTTGTAGTAGAGGAAGCGAGGTGCTCGTTGACGTATTTCAGAACGGTGTCTAGGATCGTCTGGAAGCTTTCCATGCTCCAAGTAGTTGATCAGCGGCTGTCTCCACTCTTCAATGTCGACTGGAAGTACTGAGATGACGTTTGTATCATCTAGTAGTATTCCAGTAACAAGTGGGATCACCCATCTCTGGAAAACTTGCACGTTCGCAGCTTTATCATTTCCTAACGCCATACTTGAGGCTATGTTAGCGAGAGCGTCCACCATTTGATTTTCTTTTCTTGGCACATGTTCTAGCGTCATGGCCTCGAACTTTTGTAGCAGTTGAGTTGATAGCCGAAAGTATTAGATGAGATCATCTTTCCTCACTTCATATTCAGTCAAGAGTTGATTGATTATAAGCTTGGAGTCACCATATACTTCTAGGGTTGTGATTTCCATGTTGATCGCCATTTGGAGTCCAATGATCATTGCTTGGTATTCAGCGACGTTGTTAGAGCATAACTCGCTTAGTCGGAAGGAATAGGATAGTACTTGTCTTTGTGGTGACATGAACACTATTCTTGCCCCCGCTCTGTCTGTTCATGCGAAACCATCGGAGAACATTATCCATGTTGGGAAGATGTCGATGTAGAACATCTTATTGTCAGGCAAGTCGTTTGAGATTTTCCAATCAGCTGGGATTGGATGATCGGCAAGGAAGTCTGCTAGCGCTTGTCCCTTAACGACTTTAGCTGAGACGTAGATGATCTCATATTGATTGAGAAGCAATGCCCATTTAGCTAGTCGCCTTGTCAGAATGGGTTTTGACATAACATACTTGACTGGGTCGGCTTTAGCAACCAAATGGATGGTGTAAGCATGCACGTAGTGTCTTAGCTTTTGGACGACGAAGACTAGGGCAATGCATATATTCTAGATTGGTGAGTAGTTAAGCTTGGCACCAGTGAAAGTTCTACTTAGGTAGTAGAGTGATATTTCCTTTTGGTCATCATTTTCTTGTGCCAAGAGTGCTCAAATGGAACCCTCTTATGTGGCAATGTATAGGATGAGCTGCTTTCCAGGCACGGGTGCTATTAAGACAAGTGGGCTTCCCAGGTACCGTTTTATGCTCTCGAAGGCATTGCGGCAGGCGTCATCCCATAAGAATGGAGCGTCATTCTTCATAAGTCGACTGAAGGGTTGACAGCGTCCAGCGGTTGGAGATGAAGCGTCTGATGAAGGCAAGTCGCCATTGTCGACTTTTCAGCTCGTGTAAATTTCTTGGCTCGGGCATGCTTTAAATGGCCTTGATCTTTGATTGGTCTACTTTAATGCCATGGTGCTTGACAATGAAGCCAATGAACTTCCCGGAGGTGACACCAAATGCACACTTCAACGGGTTCATCTTGAGGTTGTAGTGTCGTAGTTTTTCGAACATCATTGGTAAATCCTTCAAGTGATTAGATCTCTTTTTGGTCTTGACAACTACATATTCTACGTAACATTCTACATTTTTGTGTCGCATGTCATTGAAGATTTTCTGCATTGCGCGTTGATATGTAACCCTAGCGTTCTTTAAGCCAAAGGGCATTACCTTATAGCAGTAGATACATTTTAGAGTACGGAAGGCTGTTAGTTCCTCGTCTTCGGGAGCCATGCGGATTTGATTGTATCCAGATGAGCCATCCATGAATGACAGTGCCTCGTGGCCAGTGGTTACGTCCAGCATGATTTCAATGATTGGTAAGGGAAAGTCATATTTCGGGCAAGCATCGTTGAGATCGATGAAATCTACGCAAACACGTAATTCTCCAGATTTCTTAAGGACAATGATGATGTTGGAGATCCATTTAGGGTATTGCACATCTCGAATGAAGCCTGCTTCGATTAGCTTGTCAATCGTATTTAAGTTTGCTTTATCGGTCGCATTCCAGGCTTGACTGCAAGATGATGCATGGCGATGGTAGGGTCAAGGTCAGGCATTTCTTTGTAGGTCTAAGCAAAGTCGTCTTTGTACTCCAAGAGCAGTTGGTAATACTCCTCGACCTCGTCCGCACATAGTAGTGCACTTACGAAGATAGGCTTCGGTTCCTCACTTGTGCCTAAGTTGAGCTCATTGAGATTATCAATTATGGCTTGCCCCCTATCCTCGAGCTGTGGTGGCGCAACGGTGACGTCCTCCTCGGGGATTTCGTCTTCTTTGTCTTCTTAGATCGTGATGTGGAAGACGTCTTGGACCTTCTCTTTAGTGCTGTCCCCTTAGGCTTGTTGGCATGAAGACTGGCTTATGTAAATGATGGTGCGTTTCTTTACCTTCAGTTGTCTTTTTGTGTTGACTTTCAAAGTGGCTTAGCACTTCATCTTTGAAGGAATCGAGCTTCGAACCGTCGAGCTTTTCTTCATTGGGCATCATCTTTCTTTTTCTAGAAGGCTTCTTGGTTTCTTCAAGTATTTCCAAGGCTGATCGTTGCGGAGGAGAGCTAGCCGTGTTGCTTTGTTTCTTGGGTTTTGACAACCTTTCAAAAATAGAGCCTTGGGATGTTGGCATGTTAAGCCTTTTGAAGATAGAGGTTCGGTCTTGACCACCAATGCGATCAAGTGATGAAATTCTGGGTTTTGAACGATTCCATCTATCGAAGACTAATGTTCAAGGGGCGGGTTTAGGCTCATCTTGATCTTGTTTAATGCTTACGCTGATGTGTTGAGCGCTAGCATTTTTCGCTTTTCTTGAAATCTTCACGGGTGTATTTGCTGTGAAGCCAAGTCCAACTTTGTTGTTGTCAACTCCATAACCATGCTCCCTTCAACTTCTTTTCAGTCTCAGTGAAGTCACGTTCTTTGTCGTTAATGGTGTTTGCATTCTTCTTTCCAAGATTTGAAGAGGAGGCGAAATCGTATTCAGCCTTTGACATGAGTTTGTAGGTGTTTAGGTTGAAACCTTCTTCGGTCATCTTGGTTGGAAGATAGCTTGCTTCTACCTCTTTTGCCAGGGGTTTCGCCAAGCCTTGCGGTGGTTTTGAAACCTTAGCGTCGCCTAGTTGTGTCAGAGGTAGAACTACATTTGTCTTGAGCAGCTTTACATCATCCCTGCGCAGCTGTGTGTTGGCTTTGTTTGTTCCTGTTTCGAACGGGGATTGCCCATTCTTTCTTCTTACTATTGGGATGTATCGGAAGACGGGTGTGTTTGATCCTTTTGAGGGTGTCACATTCCCTTTGGTTGTTGTGGGTTTGGCAGGCTCATCATCGTCTTTGTTTGAAGATGGCACGACTTCCCCTTCTTGTTTCTTGGGCACGGCTTGCCACTCTTTATTTTTTGGTGCAGCTTTGCCATTGGATTTGATCTCATTTGGAAGAGCTTCGGGTACCATGTCTTCATCCATGTAGAACTTGGCATCGGCGAAGTGTGATTAAGCTTCAGTGAATGGCTTGGTGTCGTCTTGTATCATTTTTACCCCTGCTTGGTAGAACTTTAGGCATTGGTGGAGGGTGGACGACACCACTCCATTCTCGTGGATCCAAGGCCTTCCTAAGAGCAAGCTCTAGGAAGTTCTTAGATCAATCACATGGAATAACATGCTTGATTTGAGTTCGCCAATGGTCATTTCCACTCGGATCATGCCCATCCCTCTTTGTCCTCCATGGTTAAAACCTTGGATTATGAGGCATCTTCGGGATAGTTCATCCACCTTGATGCCGATTATGGTCATTGTTGACTTTGGCATGATGTTTATGGCCGATCCACCATCCATAAGCATGCGGATGATTTTGTTCTCTCTCACGTACCTAGAGACGAAGAGAGGACGGTTGTGAGGCTTTGACCCTTGCAGCAAGTCTTTGTCAGTGAAGTTGATTTGATCATGGGCGGCACATCATATGGCATATTCATGTGGTCGAAGCTTCAAGCCTTCACCTTTGCTTTCTTGCACCTCGTGGTCGTCGGGACTTGCCAAGACTATTACTAGTACTCTTCGCATCTTCATGGGCAATCGCAGCGCCTCCTTGATGCTAAAGTGTGTCGACAGGCTTTCTTCGAGTGTAAGGATCTTTTCTTCCTCGACGGTGATAGCTTTGCCTTTTGAGGGCTCTTCTATCTTTATTTCAACCATGTGACAAGCAACGATAGTGCACTGTTGGAAGAAATCTTTCAGGAAATACTCGTACAAGGAGACGGGAATGCTTGGTCTTTGCTCCACAAGTTCCCCAGTGTACGTTAGCTTAACAACTCTTACGTCTCTTTTGGGCTTCCTATTATTACGACGGCAGTGCTTTCCCCCTTGTTCCAATTTTGGCCGTATGGCTTGTGGTCTTGGCTTCCTGGCCTTTTTGTAGGTCACCAAGGTTTATCCTTCTTCATCATCGGTAGGTGCATCTTAGTTGTTTGTCCCTAGCAATGGTTGTGTAGAAGGTGCCGTGCAGCTTGACCATGGGCGGGAGTAAGCATGCGTCACTTGGAGAGGCACAAGATTGAAGGATCCAAACACAATCATAGTAGTGTGAGTTGCGGCCGTGTCTTCAAGGTCAAGCTCAATTTACCCTTGTTGTGCCAGCTTCATGATGAGCTCCTTGAGGACGAAACACTTGTCAGCCGGATGACTCATGATACGATGGTATTTGCAGTACCTAGGATCGTTAACGTCATTCATCTCTTCAGGACGTTTGCATTCAGGCAGCTCGATTACTTTCTTCTCCAACAAGTCGTCTAGCATTGCGGCCACGTCAGAGTCAAGAAAAGGGTATGTCTTCTGCTCCAGTTCCCTCAAGGTGTTTTTGTACATGTCTTGGGTGCGAGAAGGCTCACCTCTCTTCATCTTTTTTGTTTTGTTCTTGGAGGAGATCTTGACAGGTGCATATGAAGTCTTAGTGGGACTAGTGTTGATGGTAAAAGCTTCATTGGCAGGCTTCTTCCCAGTCTTGTCTACCTTTGGAGTATATACCTTATCCTTCTTGAAGTCGGTGATTGGCTCCTTTTTCCCATGATTAGCAATACTCAGCTCCATGTCATGGGACCGAGTTGCCAACTCTTCAAATGTTCTCAGCTTTAGAGGATGTAATGTAACCCCTAGTGCATGCCTTGAACGCACATCTTAATGGCAGAGGTTTCAGAAAGCCGATCTTTGCAATCTAGACAAACGCCATATATTGATGTAGTCGACGACAGGTTCATCCTTCCACTGCTTTGTACTCGTCAGCTCTAACATGCTTACTGTGCGGCGAGTGCTGTACAAGCGGTTGAGAAATTTCCTTTCATGCTAGTCCTAGCTGTTGATAGACTTGGGCTCGAGGTTAGTGTACTAGTCAAAAGCATTACCTTTTAGCGAGCGCATGAATTGCTTGACGAGGTAGTCTCCATTCGTCCCAGCATTGTTACAGGTTTCAATGAAATGGGCAATATGTTGTTTAGGATTGCCTTTTCCATCGAATTGCATGAATTTGGGTGGCTGATAACCCATTGGCATCCTCAAGGCGTCAATCGTCTTAGAGTATGGCTTTGAGTACAGCACGGAGTCATGTGAGTTTCCTTCGTACTGTGCCTTGATGATGTTTCTGATCATCTCTTGCAGCTGTTGGATAGAGAGAAATCCCATGAGCGACACAGCTCGGTCCACCTCCAACTTCTCTTCAGCTTTCTCCACCATAGACTCATATTTCTCGTCGGTTTTCTCTTTTGGTGGATCAACCTTTGGGTTAGCATTGTTGTCATGCTGCGCCTCTAGACGATTGACAAGTGTAGCAATCTACAAGTCATTTTCCTCCACGGTCCTTGTTAGCCTTGCGATTGCTTCGCTCATTTGTGCCAACTGCTATTCGATTGAAGTCACATCAGTAATCACGACTTGCATGGCTACGGGATACGAGCTATTACTTGAGTCGGTTTCGGAAATCAACGACCTGGAGTACCTCATCGGGCTTTCTTCCCTTGGTGCCTTTAGCGAGGCCAGGGTAATCACAGGCTCGTGCCTCGGATGCTTTTGCTCCTTCGGCAGAGTTGATGTAGGGGTGGAAGGCATGGTAGAGAGAGCTCTTGCCTTGCTTCGGGTTGTGACGCCCAAAGTGCCACCACTTACAGCAAGGATGTTCTTGTTCTTCGCGTTGATTGCGGGAATAGCTTGATTCTTTCTTGATGCCATTTGTGCTTCTGGTGGACTTTGAAGACAAAGATGAGAGGCAGAAATGTCCCATTGGGCGTGCCAAATTTGTAACACACGAAAATTCTGTATCGAATGAAACGAGAACACGTGTACAAAGTAGATTTGTATTAATTTGAATTTGTAGGTTACAATCTCTGTTTACAACTATTCCTCTTATTCAATCTTCAAATTTGATGTAGATGGTTGACCGTCAATCCAAGGGTCGCGATGACTTGATCTCGGATGAACGATTGAACGATTGAACGATTGCTTCAAGTTTCAAGCTTGAAACAACGCTTGGATAGTCTTCACCTCAAAGCTGTGGCAAAGGTAGAGTTGATGTAGGACTTCGTTGATTCAAGGGTCTTTGACAACTTGATCTTGAATCGAACGTCGTTACAAGTTTTGAGCTTGCAACAAAGTCTTGAAAGAATCGGTACAAGTGCTTGTTGATTCTTCAAGGAAATGCTTCGGCTTTGGTTGAAAGAAAGCTTCGACTTTGGTTGTGCGTTCTTTGAAGAGAGCTTTGACAGCGTATTAGTCTTCAAAGATTTGGTGCAGAGGTTCCTTTGGATGTAGAATTGCCGACCCCTTTGTGTGTAGAAATTGTTGACCTTATACTTGTCTTGGGACCTTGTATTTATAGACTTCTCAAAGCTTGCTTTTGGATGGATTTGACTTTGATTTGTGTCTTTATTCATCCATGGGAGAATTTAGGCACGTTTTGTGTCTTAATTTCAGCCACCTACCTCATATTGGCCGAAATTTATAGGCCTTGTTGCCTATTTGTGAGCAATCTTCAATTCTTGCTTGTTTTGTGAAGATGTTTTGGCTTTCTTTCGGGTTTTGAGAGATTTTGGGCCCTTTGCCGATTTCAAGGGGGATTTTCTCCCTTTTGCCGAATTTTGGGAATGTTTTACATTTTCTTTGCTTGATTTGTACCATATGCCATTGATGACTTGTCCATTTGTGATGAGTAATATGCCACGTGGAGCTTTGTGATGCATTATTTATATGCAACGAAATTTACATGTCTACAATTTATGACCACTAGCCTGTGATCTATTCTTCCCTTGCAGAACGAGACTACTAAAAGCTCTCTCAGTCACCTCACTATCTTCAGAGTGCCTAATTAATCTAAGCTCAGATCCCTTCCGTGTGGCTACAACCTCAATGGGATTAATTCCACTAACCTTGTTAGTCCCTTTTAGCACAGACACATTGTTATCATATTGTGGAGTAAGACTAATCAGTAGCTTATCTACAATTCTCTTGTTAGACAGATCTTCACCATACATTTTCATTTAATTAATCAGTCCAAACAACCTAGTTACATAATCAGACAATGCTTCACCATTTCTCATTCTAGCATATTCAAAATCAAGACGGATATCTTGAAGTTTCAGAGTCATGACCTGTGGGTCACCCTTGTACTCCTGCTTCAAGACATCCTATGCTTCCTTTGCTGTCTCTTGATTGGCGATCCTAGAAAAAACATCATCGAACACATCACCTTGAATCAATCCCAGTGCCTTTGCATCTCTTGCAATGAGATCATGGATTACGTTTTGCTTGTTCTCTGAGGCTTCTTTATCAATATTCTCTGGAAGCTTGACTACTTGTACCAATTTTCACAAATTGTGGGATTTGAAAATTGTCTTCATCCTAATGCATCAGAAGTCATAGTTGACTTTAGTGAAGATCAGAGCTTGAAGCTCAGCTCCAGATCTAGCCATCTCTTATTTTGATTCAACTGAGTTCTTCGTTGAAGACCCAAAAACCAAAATCCTAGATCCAACTGAGCTTTAAGGCCATGTTAGTGGATTTGAGTCTGTATATTTCAAATTTGAGTGGTTGTTTGCTACTAGAAATCAAAGAGAATTTGATCTGCAAGTTGCAGAGTGTAGGTTGGAGATGAAAGGAAAAACACAAAATAAAAAATGTTTATCTGAATATGAGTTGAATTCTTTTGCATTCAGTTACAACATCAACCGAAGAGTGTGTGAGAAAATATAGCCGTTGCTCGATTACAAACGTTTTAGTCCTAGTCATCTATTACAACTAAGAACAATTACAAAGCATGGACAACATGAACTAAGAAATCCAGAGCACCAAAGTTCTTCAGCCTTCGATTTTTCATTCCATCTGCAACAATGCTTACACTTCAACAATTTCCAGCTCCTTATTCCGCTCGATCTACAGGTATGAAACAACCCCGCCTGGACGTACTAGTTGACGGTGGCGTTTGCCCTGGACCCGCACCATAGAGGAGTCTTTCTGGTAATCGATGGCGATGATCGAGATTCTAGGGGTTAACCGGAAGCTCTTGTTCTTGGGCGACCCGTGGTTATTTTTTCGGGTCGTGGTTGTGGTGATGACGTTGTCGGGGGCGATGAGTAGGGATGGGCAATGGTTATGGCGGGCGGGTAACCGCGGTTATTTATCCATAACCGTTTATTCTTATACCCGCATAACCGTTTACCCGTTGGGTAATTGCCTAAACGGTTATACCCATACCCATAACCGTTTATAAACGGTTAACCATACCCATAACCGCGTACCCATTTAACCGTAACCGTTTAATACCCGTTTACTCATTTATCCTTTTTTAACCCGTTTATCCTTTCTTTTTTTACCATTTACTCATTTTTCACCCGTCTAAGTGTTTTTTAACAACTTGAAAATTAAAAAAGAAAAATTTGTCATAATTTTCTTTTTCTAACAATTAAACACCGTTATAGGTACATTCATCATACATTTTCGCATTTTAATTTTTTAAGTCCTTGTATCATTCCAATAATTGAAATAATAGTTTATGGACGATATTTTTAACTGTTAACAATGAAGGTAATATAAAATTGGCTAAGTATTTTTGGGCTACGAAAATTATTAAAAGACAGTATTCTTTGGTTATTTAACTCGGAATGTAAAGTATTAACATAATATATATATATATATATATATATATATATATATATATATATATATATATATATATATATATATATAATGGACCATGAAATCATGCACTATAGTCAATAGCATTGATCTAAGTTTTGTCCGATAAGGAATATAGTTTGTGTTAATTTTACATATATAAAATAAATGGGTAAACGGTTACCCGTTTATAACTGCGGTTAATACCCATAACCGCCCATTTAAATTTCGCGGGTAAACGGTTATACCCATAACCGTTTATTTATCTAAACGGTTACCCATAACCGTAACCGTTTAATTTAAACAGGCGGGTAACCGCGGTTACCCATAACCAATGGGTATTTGCCCATCCCTAGCGATGAGGTCGTAGACGACCGAGATGTTGTCAGGGTCTTCTGGGACGATCTTGACCGTTCTGCGACGACGTTGTTATTGTTCAAAAGCTTCATGATTGATAAATCATTAACTAACAACTAATTAACTAAAGGATTCTTTAGAAATAAGCCCTTGAAACTCCTATTTTCAAACAAAAACCGACCCATTTTAAACATTCAAATAAATCACAAATTAGTGGAGATTAATCTTGGAGCTTCATCTTCTAAATTCATGATTTGTTACCACTCAGGTGGTTTTTCAATTTTCTTAGAGCTTAATCTTCTAAAATTAATGGAGATTCGGGTCGGGGTCTGAATTTGATTAGGATTTTACCATAATTAACTTACGAATTTATTAGGATTAGGTTACGTTAGTTACTTGCGATTTAAGTAACTTTCAATTGCTAAGTTCCATTTTATGTTCGAATTTTTTTCCTATTGCTATTTGGATTCAGTGGCCCTATATGTTTGATCCCTTTCTTTTCAAAACTTAGACGAACAACTTTGTAACTTACAAATGTTACACTTTTGATATTTTCGTCTGTAAACTATCAAGTTAACTACTATTTTTGTACCATGTATTTGTTGTACCTATATCTTTATCTTTCAAGCACGTACATGTTTATGTAATGTGGGCTAGTTTTTCTTACTACATCTGTTAATCTATTTACTATTGATTTCACCCACTAAGTGCTATGTCAAAAAAACGAAAGTTAACTTAACGGTTAGAATAATAAATAAACCAATAGCATAAGGATTTGTAAATTTAAACTTTATGTTTGACAATTATATAACTAGGGCAGTGCAAAGTGTGATTGGAGGGAAAAAATTGCAAAAATGCTACCATTATTCAACCAATTGTGTTGAAGAAAATGTATGAATAAAAAAACCGTATGTAAATTATTCACAAATCATATTCAGATTATTTATCAATTTATTTTATAATTAAGCAGGTTTGTCTTGAATAATTATAAAGATAGTTTAAAATGTTGGTGCTGACCTTGATTAATTAATAATTCATTTATACATTGAAAAACTAGAACATAGGGCATAATTTGACATTCTACATTTCCAAATGGAATGCACGTCTAAAGTAGTGCTCTTCCACCCTAGCCAGCTACTTTCCAAACAAAAGACCCATTTGTTGTCCTATATATATACATTTGCTTCCTCCTTAATCTAGAGAGAGAGAGAGAGAGAGAGAGAGAGAGAGAGAGCAGAAAGATGAGAGCCATGGTGGTGCTGTTATTTGCAGTGGTATTGATTGCCAAGGGTTGCAGCAGCAGCCACACAGTCGAAGCTTTCAATTATGAAGAACCCAAAACCAAAACCATACATGTAGGTGGGAAAGTACTATGCCAAGATTGCACCCAAGGTTGGAACGAATGGGTTCACGGCGCCAGGCCCATCAAAGGTATATATTTCTTTGAATAATCCTTCGCTCCTTTTAAGGACAAAAGTCTTCGTTTCCTCGTAACGTGCCATTATTTCACTGTACAAATATCACATTTGAAACATTTCTTTTTGTCATTATCATGTAGAAATGTTATCTTTAAAAAACTTCATTCGATCTGGAAACCATTTAGTTATACATTTGAAAAAAGAAATGGATGTTTCATCACTTGTCACCACGATCGTCATTTTGTTCAACACACACACACATATATATTTCTGTATAGCTAAATGGTCTCCAAATTAGATGACTCTTCTAAAGAGAATGAACCTAGGGCCGTCTAGAGAATGAACAGTTCCGATTATGAACACTTTGGATGGTTAAATGATCTCACGTTAGTAGGAAGGAAGAACTCCGTCCTATGCCATTTTTACAAGCCTATTATTTGTATTGTGAAATCTATAAGTAATAACCGCCAGGATAACAACCATTCATGGGGATGGATAATGAAGATTACGAATTTAAGTAATAGTATTGTTGCAGGTGGGAAGGTGTCTGTGACATGCATGGATGAGAGAAGCAGGGTTGTATTCTATGCAAGCGATATGACGGACGAAAAGGGCCAATTCGACCTGATCATGAACAAGTACACGACCAACGGCAAAGAAGTGAAAGCTAATCGATGCTCAGTGAGGCTGGTGTCTTGCCCAGATGCCACGTGTAACGTTCCAACTAATTTCGGCGGAGGCCGGTCAGGGGTCAAGCTGAACCGGCCGAGTTTGGTGTACAGAGATTTGATGAAGTACACTCTCGGTCCATTCTATTACACCAGTCCTATGTGCGAGAAACCTGACACTACTCGTTATGATGATCGTGGCAATGGACGTAACATCTAATTATTATAACAAATACGTTTCTTTAGTACTTTTGTTTTGTTTTTTATGTAACTTTTCCCTTAAATTTGTTTCGACAATTGCAATTGGATGAAATCAAATGTTTCTTGAGTGGGAAATGATTTTCGCACATTAGTTTTACTTTCTTCTTCTTCTTGTTTTTGTTGGGTGCTGTGAAGGCTTTGGGGCTTGGTTTTCTGGAAACAGCACGAAACTTTGATCGTTTGGCTATTTAGGGAAGATGGAAATATGGTGTTTTGGTTTTCCCAAATGAAAAGTTTCGGTTTTTATGAAGGTGGAGGTGTTTTCGGAGTATACATGGGTATTTTGGGTACAAAATTTTGATTGTTGATAGAGTGTTCTACCCGGAACTCAAATACTACCTCTATAGAGGCAATCCAATTCCGGGCTATTCTAGAATTGAATTCCTAATATTGGGTGGTCCCCACAGAAATTATGATTCCCTAATTGCGAGTAAAGGTCAGAATGGATTGAGAAATGTACAATTCCGTTTCTCTCAATTCCAATCCCGATTGGTAAACACGCCCTGAGACTATAGACTTCCCGCCAAAACTATTTTTAAATTCATATTTCCATTTCAAGATCACTCCCTAAACAACCGATTAAGTTGATGACCGTGTTTATACCAAAACCTCACGCAACATCAAACTACTGCAAACTACTCGATCATCCCTCTAAAAAAATGGCTGCAAACTAATGTGGTAGAAACTTATAAAACTGAAAACTAAGTTAAACTAACAACAAAATAATGACTGGGGGGATTTTGAACGAATTTAACTAAAACAAAATTAAATGGCAGCAAATAAATTAAGTTGTGAATGAAATATGGATGAAAGGACAGCTAAAGGATTCTTCTCCACACATGAATCATATGCATACAAATCGATTTCTAGTTATTCTTCCTATAAACCATGAATGACAATGCTCCAATTTAATTGTGAACAACACTAATTAACTCTCAGATTTTCCTAAGTTCATTGAATTGGACTCAGCGACGCAACCAAATTATTTTTCTCAAGTTCCCTAACTATGAAAAGCATGATAGAGATACATCTCAAAGATCATTAAGTTCTGTGAAAATCATAAGCATTGACAAAGCATTCGTAACTATGAAAAACATGATACTCCTACCAACATTTTACTTAACTTAATCATGACTAGTGACATTTACTACTTGCAAATATAAGTTCATAACGATTAGGTGAAATTCCCTTATATTCTAGCATCAAATCCCTGCATGCAAACTAAGTATGCATCCTTAATAAACATACAAGAATAAGTTCTCTATAAAGCAGATAAGTAAATCGCATTCATGTTTTATGAAACAATAACCTGATGTAATCAATTTATATAAAACATATGATCATCGCTTCGAATTCTCCTCTAGCTAAAAAGAAACTTAGCTACACATGTTCGTCATAACTAAAAAGCAATCTAAAATAAACATTGAAACTTAAAAACAAAGATAGAAAGAACTCTGAAAACTCCAGCGACTGCAATGGATGATTGCAGGTTGCGGCACTCTCCTTTTTTTTTATTTGCGGCAATAATGTGTATATATAGGGTAAATGCACAGCTGAATCCCAGGAGAAAAATGATTAGGTTATTTGAATTATTTTAGGACTCCTAGAATCAGATAGAAAGTGTTGTAATGTGATAAGGATTCCTCCTTGCAGCTGGAGATATGATAAGATAAGATAAGATAAGGTTGGATAAGATAACATTCCCCTCCAACTAGGATTCCTTTTTCTTGTGTAATTCCTTGTCTTCCAAGCCTCAACTTTAATTTCTCCAAATTTTAGCACATATCTAACACCCTTTAAACACCAAAAAAACGTCCAGCCCATATGCTTTCCACACATGCTATCCAATCCAAGTCCAAAACTGCTCCAAATTGCTCTATTTTACTATTTATTGTCATCTTTACCAACTAGACCTACAATAATATGAAAGTAGCTTAAATTACTACAATAAATAGAAATTAACTAAGTAAATGCAAAGAAATAAGGTAACAAAGTCGCATAAATATGCTCCTATCAAATTCCCTTACACTTAGCTTTTGCTAGTCCCCGAGCAAAACAAAGAAAACGTAACAAGACCTAATCCTTCCAACAATTGCCTTAGGAATTTCCAATGAAACATGACATGTTAAAAATCACTACTCACATAGACTTTAGTCATCCTTACTCTTGAGCTTATACTTAACCACAGTAACCACTCACTAGCTCGCATTTAATCAATTAAAACAACATTTGAAAGTAGTAACATGCCTTAGAGAATTCACTCAATTCCTCACCGGATATACTCTCTATTTTCACACAGATTTTCTGACTACACTCCCTATACTAAGTATATGTGAGAAGATTGATGTAAACATGTAGACTAGCACTCACATATGTTATAACAAAGAAGACACTTTCTAGACCTATTAATACAAGCATGTATATGATCTCATGAACGGAATGCCACTACTTAGAAGCGAGAACCAGGGATTCCATATGCTCATACCAATTCCAAACTCCACATATTGAATCACATAACAATCACGATAAAAGTCTAGGGGTTGTAATGGGGCTAAGGTATTGGCTAACAAAGAAAGGTTAAGGATAAATAAAGGTTCTTAAAGTGATAGTAAGCAAAGTAATGAAATCAACACTTAGAATTCAACTTTTGATTGCAATACCCAACTATAAACACAAAGGGGAGATTCGTACAACTTTAGGGTCAGATTCATATTTTTGGACCCTTCTTCAACAACCAACACTTATGAACTCATTCTCACTTCTTTTCAACCTCTTTTTTGTCTTTTTTTTCTTTTCTTAACTTTTTTTTTCTTCTTCCTTTATTTCTTTTTCTTTTTCCTTTCTTTGGAACATACGCGCTACTTCATTGGAATCAAAAGAACAAATTGTTCCCCTACACTTGTTTTTCTGCAAATCGTAAATCAAAAGGAATTCCCAATAAGTCATGCTTCACTATTCTTTAAGAACAAGGGTATGGATATTCTTATACTAGGCTAGGTAGGGATAGTGCAAGCTAACAAAGAAAATAGGCTAAATAAGGCTCAAATGGGTTAAACCTACAATACATATGCAAGGGATAAGGCTTTTTGGTTCTAGTGGTAACTAAACAACTTCATCTTGTTATTTGTTATGCAATCAATTTTATGCTTTGAATGTAACATGCATAAGTTCTAGTATTTGGAACTAAAATGATGAAAAAGCATTCTAAGTTGCAACCAAATAAAGAAATAATGAGATCATGCAACGACTTTAGAAAACAAGAATATCACAGATTAATAACTCTCCAAACAAATAATAGGCTCAAGCCTCACAGGGTTGTAGCGTTAGTTTGAGTTTCTTCCTTCAAGCATGTTACAAAAACTGATTTTTTTTCTCTTTGTGATTACATGTGAATTCATAAATGACAACTACAACTAAGTATTAACCAAGGAGCATATCAAACTTCCACCCATGTTTGTAACTTTCTTTAACAGTCATGCAATTAAAAACCAAATCTTCAACATTGTGTTGGAAGGTACCCTAAGACACAAACAAGCAACAAAAACAACTCTTTTTTGGTATTTTCTCAAACTTTTTTTATTTTTTTTCAAAATTTTGTTTGTATGACACACAATAAAACACTTTAAAACAGTAAATAACAACATTAGTAGTGATAAGTGGTGATATTCGAAGATAATCATGAAAAGCAATCTGTTTACCCCCCCCCCCCCCCCCCCCCACTTAAACCAAACATTGTCCTCAATGTTGCAAAAATAAACTTAAACAAGATCGCAATAAAAGACAACTGGCTAAGAAAATTATCATGGCAAAGTAAAAACAATAAAGAGAAGGGTAAAAGAGAGCAGATCTAGTTGCACGAGCTGGAAATTCCAATGTCTCTTATTTGAACACATGGGTTGCCTCCCAAGAAGCGCTTGCTTTAACGTCTTCCAGCCGGACGATCCCTCCATTTAAGCTTTACTATAACCAACAGCATGGAAGAGTACATCCTCCACGACATGCTCCTCAAAACACTCATAGTAAGGCTTCAAACGGTGTCCATTCACTTTGAATTCGTGTCATGTCTTTAAACTTTGAATTTGGACTGCACCATAGGGAAAGACATTAGTAACAACAAAAGGACCAATCCATTTAGAACGCAACTTACCTGGAAATAATTGAAGGACCTTAAATTTTTGAGTTATGACCTTAAATTTTTGTTCAAATCTTTCTTTTTATTAAAGCTCGTAAATAAGTTTTGTTATGATATAATTATTTCAATACTAAATTTTCCATAAATTTTTTATTGCCTTATTACTCTTGTTTGCTAAATTTTCCGTGCCAATAAAAAAATTGAACTATTATTAGCACTCCAAAAATCTCATTTGCACTCATAAGTGTATTTTTCTTTCTAAATATAAAAAGTTTGGAGTGTCAATGAGAATTTTGGAGTGCCAATAACAATTCTCTAAAAAAAACTTTAAATTTTCTCCAATTAATTATATTGCTATATTTTATCTTATTTCTTTTATATGTCTTCAAGGGCCCTCCTAAGCTAGGTTTCTGGCTCAGCCACTGAATCCAGGCATGGTGAAATATGAGTCTATTTGATCATACCAAGCTTTAGGGGCTTGCTTTAGGCCTTAGAAAGCCTTGTTGAGCTTGTACACTTTGTCTTCTTCCTTCTGAACTACAAACCCTTGAGGTTGATCTACATAGACTTCCTCTTTGGGTACTCCATTTATAAAAGAAGATTTCTTATCCATTTGATATAGGCTCCAACTCTTCTAAACTAACAAAGTTATCAATGTTCTTATTGTGTCAAGCCTTGCAACTGGGGCAAATGTTTCATTGAAGTCAACTCCAGGTTTTTGAAAATAGCCATTTGCCACCAATCTAGATTTATTCTTTGCATTGTGCCATCTACGTTCAATTTCGTTTTGTAGATTCATTTTACACCAATGACAGGTTTGCTAGATGGTCTCTTTACTACCTCCCAAGTGTGATTCTTTTCAATCATGTCGATTTCAGTGGGCATAGCTTTTTTCCATGAGTCATATTGATCAGCTTCTTCAGAGTTGCCAGGCTTCTGAATGCGCACATTGCTTTAAGCCAGTACATCATTCAAACTTTTTCATTTCAGTGGTGTAAAGTCTTTAACTTTGTGATAATTCCAATTCTCCTTGTGAGATAGAATCACCAACATATTGAGTCATTTCACCCTAGAGTTGAGTGGGGTTGTGACAAGATTGTCTATCACCTCATGTTCTTCTTTGTATTCTTCCACTTTCGTCATTCTCAGTAGAAAATGGCACACTGATACCTCTCAGTGTTAGCTTTCCAATCACAGCTGTCATTCTCATCAAATACTAAATTTCTAGGTAATACAATCTTTTTAGTAACAAGATTGAATAGCACGTACCATTTCTCACTTGTGCCATATCCTACAAATATGCACTTGTAGATGTTACTTTTCAGCTTGTTTGATGGAATGTGTATATAGCACATAGAACCAAAGACTTTAAGTTGAGCTATCCATGGTTTTCTGCCACTGTAAGCCTCAAATGGAGTCATTTTATCCAATGCTTTAGTGGGACTTCTATTTAGTAGGTAGACTGCTGTTTTCACAACTTTTGCCCAAAACTGATATAGCATGCCTTCTTTAGGCAAAATTGTCTTTGCCATTTCCACAACAGTCTTGTTCTTTATCTCAACAACTCAATTTTTCTTAGGAGTGTATGTTGGAAAACATGCCCTAAAGAAAATCATAACAAGATACTTTACGAACATTTCACATATTAAACTAATATAGTTTAATGTAAGGGCAAAGATATTGCATCATGGCATCCTCAAAGGGCGTATGAACTTCCTTGTAGTCTGCTGGGGCAATTGCGGGGCCAAGTAAAGCTCAGGCAAATTCACATTTTTAAGTCCACTAGCATCCGCTGGAAACGCAACATGATCTATTGAACGCCTAATCACAAGCGAAGGCTGCATTCCTCTTGCAATTCTAATTGAAGTTGTCAGTAAAAGGGTGTTAGCTCAGAAATGTGCCTCAACAGGTTCAGATAGGCTTCTTGTTATCAAAGGTATCAGAACTGGGATAAAATGAGATTCAGGGACTTGATCTTCATTTTGGCGTAGCGGCGAAGCTACCTCTTGTTGCAAAAATAGAGATTCGAGCTTGAATTCATGTTGTTGTTGCTGCATCAATTCTTGAGATAGAAATAAAGGAGGTTGAGACTCTCTTATGAGAGGTTATTATGTAGGTGTTTTATGGGTTTGTGTTTGTCAGAGCGTCATAACGTCTCTTTCTTCTCGATAGTGAAATTATTCATCCTCTTTAAGATTCTTAGATACCATTTCTATTATCGATAGTCGTGTCCAGGAAGGTATAGATAATGACATTGAAGAAGTGTTGTCGGACTGCTTTCGTTTCTTCTTTGCTGATGTTGGGGAGATTTGGGGTTTGAGAAAATGAACCCCCTTATCAACCTATTTCGCTTCGATCATTTCTAGATCTGGAATGGGAAACTTATAGCAACAATTAATGACTGCACTCATCCTGCGATCTGAGAATTAAACTGAAGAAGTCAACCAGTTCCAACTACGACTCTAGGTAGGAATTTGCAGTGCCTGGTTTATCAACTTCGATCGACACACTCGAATATTCTTAGTTCATTGTTGAAACAATGGTTGGGAGAAGGAATGTTTCTTACTCTAACCCTTGAGATATCACCCTCCCAATCGCCATCGACTACCAAGATATCCTTGAACCAATCATTATCCTGCCAAGGAATATCCAAGATATATGGCGCTCGTATAAAGCTGGGTCTTGGCATGACATAGTAATGGCCATCGAAGCTTTTTTGCACATTATACAGCATCATGAATACTTGAAGTCCAATATCAGCCCCGTATAAATGATTGAGTAGTTCAAAACATGTAACGAGCCTGAAGGCTGTTAGGGCCAAGTCATAGATGGCCATGTCGTAGCTTACCCGAATACCTTTTAGAATACCGGATAGAGGGAATCTCAGGCCTAATCCAAGTACCATGGATGGATTTTAGTTCAGGGACGTCAAAGATCAGACGAAGTAGGAAGATTAGCTTGTACATTGTGCCCAAGTTCCCACCAAACCCTAAGGGTGTGTTTGTTTGGCATCACTAGCCTTCACTAGGCTGGACTGGACTATTTAGCAGTGCAGTCCCGTGTTTGTTGCAGTCCGAGATTATGTTTAATGAGCTTAGAGGGGACTCGTGGGGACTAACACCTTCGCTAAATGCTCTTAGCGAGGCCTCTCGTATATGGGCGGATTGCTAAGACAATCTTAGACAAAGAGTTGCTCGCGTCCTGACGACCTCGTCGATTGGTGCGCCCTCGTCCTTTTCCTCGTCTGGGGTTCGGTCGCTGAGACCTGAATTTAGAGCATAAGGGGTTACGATTTGGTCCGATTGGGACTTAGGGTTTATCTTGATTGGAATTGAATTGGGGGAATTCGTCCGTTTCCAAAAGAAAAATCCAGACTTTGCATTGTGATTGGCTTCGAGCGATGAGTTCTCACATGCGTTCGAATGTGATGAAAAGAGGCAAAGCTCCTCTGCCTTCAATCGGAATCAGAGCGCCACCGTCGCGAATACAGAAGACTCAGGTGCGATTTTGATTTTGATTTCAATTGAATTTCGTGATTGTGTTGCGTTTTTGTGATTTGGAAGCTTTATTGATTGAAATGGAGGGAGAAAGTTGTGGAATTTGGACGAAAAAAGGGAGAAGGAAGAGAGATTCTTAGTCCAGAGTTGTGTGATTTAGACGGAAAAAAGGCTGAGGGAAGAGAGAGGTTTCTTAGTCCAGAGAGAGTGTTCTAGAACAAGAAAAAGAAAAAGAAAAATAGAATTAATTATTATTATTTTTATTATCCTACTTTTTAGTTCGACATTGCATCAAACGCTTCACAAAGATAGTCCAGCTTAGTCTAGTCTAAGCCAGTCCAGCTAAGTCCTTGAAGTTAGTCCAGTCCGAGATAGTCCGATGCAACAAACGCACCCTAAATTTGTTTAAAAAGTCCTGATGACTCTGAACAAAGGTATGGCATTTTTCTTGGCAACATACCCTTATTAATAGGAGGTTATATGAAGAATTCTTGGATGATTTTGAATTTCTGCTTGAAGACTCGGCCATGAGAGAAGATGATTGGAAAGTTTTTAAAATGTACGAGTGAAAAGGTTAAAGCCTTTTTTCTTTGAGCGATTTGGGGACATTTTTAGAAGATGAAGGGAAAAGTTTAGGGTTATGTAGGTGATATGTCATAGAGTCATCCATCTATTAAATGCAGATCGACCTCTCTAGTGATTAGCAAATCCGACAATTAAAATCAGTTGATAATATTGGCAGAAGTTTCTTGTTTTATGTGCACAAGCAAGAAGGGTAAACTTCATCATTATGACTTTTATGGCACGATACTCAAGACAACATGCCTACATCAGCAACATCTCGTCTACCCTATAGAACTGGATTGTCATATGGATATAGAAGAATAAATGATATGTATTCTAAACTTACTACGAAAGGCATGGTCTTTGGATAACTATCCATCCTCAAAAGGAACAAGCTCATTTCAAATACATAGTTAGGAGAAATTGTGGGACCATGGTTTTCTAGGGCTGGAGTAAAGCAGATCGGAGTATAGTTACCTCAAAAGTTTGATTATGGATTCAACAGCTCTAAGCAGAGCTGGATTAACAGAGTAGTGATGTCGCCATCATCCCGTGGAGCAGTGGGCGAAGTCCAAGCGACTTTGCTAAGATTGACCATGCTTGTTCCACAAGATATAGGAACCTGATCCAACACAGAATTAGCCAGTTTCCTTATATATCTTGGAGTTCCTACAATCTAGGAATTGGCGTGCGCCATACGTAATCACACTCCCAAGAGGATGCAATATTTACTCCTAAATATCCTCTAGGGTTCTATCCTAAAAAGGTCTTTCTCCCGACTAGTATAAATACATCTTTCTAGGGTTCATCTCTAGTAAAGCAATCATCATACTCTAATCCTCTTACCCACTGCATAAATCTTATATGGACTAATGATGATTTTGAATGATTAAGTGTTGAAGTGTTAAACCATTTCACTAGATGGAAACTAAGCAATAACTTCACCTTTGTGTCGTTATTTAATTGGACTCATCGGCTTTGAGCAAAGTTGGATCAAACGGAGTAGCAGTGCCACCATCACTTTGTTCTAAAGTAACGGGCGAAGTCCGAGAGACTTCACTAGAATAACCATGGTTGTCCCGCAAGACACATGATTTAATCCGGTATGGAATCAGCCAGATCATGATAAGTCATGGAGTTCCTACAATCTAGGAATTAGTGTGTGCCGCAAGTAAACATAACCCCTAAGAGAGTGCCATATCTACTTTGTGGGACAATAATTTTCTAGGCCAATGACACATGAAGAATGATCGGAATGCCTAAAGCCAATAAAACGTAGTCCGGTAAGATAGGCTTAAGCCTATTAAATGTATTACTTGTCTCCCAAGTAAAGGAAACCCTAGTTAAAGTCAAATTAGGAAATCTTAGGGATTAGGCAATATAATCATGATTCTAGGAAGATTGGGTATCTTATCCTAGATTTCCACCTAGATAGTCCCCTAAATCGATGAATATTACTTTCCCTACAAGAACTATCAAGATCACTATAAATATACTAGCTTGGAAATTTATCAGCGGACTTCGACCACTTTTTTCCATATCTACCTCTCTCTAAGACAACCACTTTATTCTCTACAAGACTACCATAGATATCCACCTACATTCACATATCTCTCTCTCTTTCTCAGACCTATAGACATCACATCTTTCTCTCTCTAAGACTTATATTCTCTAATACACACATACTCTCATGATGCCTAATAGAAACCCTTACACTGCCGTCTACGTGTAGACATGTCCATGAAAAACTTATCTCTCAACGCCCCACCATAGGTTATTCTTCAAGGATCACACCATTCTTTCCTAAAACTACACTCGTGGTTTGATTCTCCTTCCCAGAGATATGTAGGCAGTCCTTTCCGAATTTAACCTCACCCTCCAATCAAACCCATTATCCCCTCATTGTCGATCATGGACTAGTCCAACTAAATTTTGCCTCCGTCTAGGGATGTGCGCCAATTTGGTTCCAACTAATGGTGCTTTCATTGAGAGTAAACTCATATTTCCCTGTCCACTCTATCGACACGCGAATCTACTTTGGGCAAAATGTGATCAAACAAAGGAATTTTGGAGTAATTTAAATTTGAGTGGATTTGTGAGTCTTTCAAGATAATTGTACCAAAATTCCATAATTTAATTCCAAGCCATTTGACCATGAAGAAGAAAAGAAGGCACAAAGCGCAGCTTTTCTAGATTGACGTTTTTGGGCGTTTTGGGTATTTTGAAAGTCAAGATGACATATTTCAAGGAAGGTTCCTTCTGAGGATTTGTTGAGGACGTCTTAAGCTTTATAAATAAATCTTCTTGGGCCAAATCGCGGTTGATTTGATGGTAAAAATTCTATCCATGAGCGACAATAAAAACAATGACGATAGTCATAATCACTTCATGATGGATTGAAGATCACAAACCCCAACTCCATATGATGTGAAGAAGAATTTTATCGCAAGGCCCGAATTTTCCCAAATGAGCACAAAAAGAGAGGGTTTTTCTAATACATTAATTTATTTTGTTCTAATATCTTATTAATTCAAAAAGTTTAAATCACTTTACCATGAAACAAAGAGCTCAACCTAACTATTTGTTATCATTTTTTTGAAGGGGATATGTGATGATTCCACATCCCTTCTCCCTTTCAGATCCTGTGGTGTAGGACTAACTCAATCTAACACTATTTTGGTGGAGCCAGTAACTTCAACAACGACACAACCTCTTTGACGAGCATGACAAAGTCTCAAGACGAGGAGAAGTACATTAGGGCAAGTCACCCCTAGAAAATCATAAAAGTTCAACTCTGGAACTAAGTCTTGCGTTTCGAACTCAAATATGAATCATGACGGTTTTACAATGCAGCATAATGATTATGCTACAACACAAAGAACTACAAAAAGCACTTAGAGAGAAGAGCTTCCAAGCTAGGAAGCGAAGGCAGATTTTGCTCTGTGTGGACCAACACCTTATTGCAGGTTCGACTCGTAGGCTTCTCAGCTGAAGTCTACATGCAAATCAATTCGAGTCCACCAATACTTTGACAGGGGGAAGTGTTTGCGCAAAGCTATGGGAGAAATGTAATTGTACCTAAAACCCATTATGCACACTCGAATGATTTTCAATGAAAAGTCGACTTCTGGGATGAATTTTGACACAAGGTCAGTTAGAGACAAAAGCAAAGACACCCAATACCATTGTTTCAAAATTTTAGAATTTTCTACATAGCCAGTATTTCAAGTTTTATGTACGAAGTCATTCGAAGCTACATTCCTGTCAGAGCTCCACAGCTATGAGAGAACAAAGATATCAAGGCTTTCCCGATTTTTTCTGCACAACATCCACAAATGCCTGGAAAGATAAAAAATCAAGCTCCAGTATTCTTATTTTTCTAGAATTTTCCAGAAGAAAAAATGGTCTCAAATCTGGCACGTAAAGCATCTAAACAGTAAACTAACTCAAGCAGCATGGTGCAGCAGCACTACTAACTTCTTAGATTAACCTGTACCTACTCGGAGAAAAATGGGTCTTGTACCATATATCATCGCAAAGACATGGAAGTTAGCTTTCTGTAAAATTTTGAGGAACACAATTCTGAGTTACATGGAAGACGTTATTGCCATTTTACTACTCATAGTGTAGGCTGGAATTTTCTGCGGGATTCCTCAAGTTCTTCCTTCGAATTCCTATCAAACGACGTTCAACGTGTCGTAACAACCTACAAGTTCAGGATGCACATAGTCATAATTAAGTCAACGATTAAACTAAGGGTTCCAACCAATTCAAGTCACTCCAATGAGCTAAAATCGAAGGTCACCTGCAAGACACACGATTTGATCTGGATATGGACTCAATCAGATCCTATAAGTGTTGGAGTTCCTACAATCTAGGAATTGGCATGTGCCGCAAATAATCACACTTCTAAAAGGACACAATATATATTCCTAGATATCCTCTGGAATTCTTAAAGGCATCATCAAAGACAAACGAGAAAAACAACTTGAAGGCTCATCTGGCGAGTGAACAACCTTGATCCAAACCATGGTATCGCTACAGGAGATAAGTAATTTGTTTGATTATATACATGATTAAATTAATATCCAGGATAGAAGACCCAAAGTTGGGGATGATCTTTTCAGATCTTCGCACGCCATTACTTGTTATTTATTCCACCATCCATTGTGGTACATGGAATACCTAAATTCCATAATTATGAAGAACTTTTAAACTTCGCATAAATGCAAGTCTAAAAATTCAAAGTGGTCAGAGGAATCTCTGTTAAGCCCATCTCGCATAGCAGCTTGAGAGGCTCGAACCGTAACAAGCGCGGTTTCAATTAGTAGACTATAAGCGCGGGCACATGGGCCTTGACTCTGAGGTCCATTACATCATCTAGCATCTGGAAAGAATATACAACCAAAAAGGTTGTCGGTTATAACATTCAAACCTAGTTCTACGCCATTGGAAGGAATAGTCGAAAGGCAATCTAGAAATCATCTAAGGGTGGCTTTGAACTCTGACTATTTCTATCCCAGACCAGCGTACTAAGCCAAGTACATTCTGTAACACCATGTGGGACCATGATTTTCTAGGGCCCATGAAACATAGACTGATAGGATAGGCTTATGCCTATTAAAGATATTGCTTGTCTCCCAAGTAAAGGAAACCCTAGTTAAAGTCAAATTATGATATTTTAGGGATTAGGCAATATAATCATGATTCCAGAAAGATTGGATACCTTATACTAGATTTCCTCCTAGATAGTCTCCCGAATTGATGAAATTACTTTCCCTACAAGAACTCTCAAGATCCCTATAAATACAGTAGTCTACCTATAAACATCACATCCTTCTCTCTCTAAGTCTTATATTCTTTACTACACAACACTCTCATGACAGCTAATAGAGGCCCTTATGCCGTCATCTACACGTAGACACGTCCATGAAGAATTCATCTCCCAACGCCCGCCATAGGCTATTCGTCAAGGATGGTTCACGCCATTCTTTCATAGGACTACCCATGGTTTGATTCTCCTTCCCAAAGATATGTAGACAGCCATTTCCAGATTCAACCACACCCTCCCTCTAAATCAAACTCATTCTCTCCTCATCGAAGATCATGGGCTAGTCCGACTGGATTTCGCCTCCGTCTGCAGATGTACATGAGTTTGGTTACAACATACTTCTAGATATCCTCTAAGATTTTCCCGGCTTAGAACGTACATCTATCTAGGATTTGTCTCGGGTAACGCAATCTCTCCACTCTAATTCACTTTCAGTTTCCTATGAGGTTTTAACCACCTTTTAATTCAAAATGAGTAATTAAATATATAAAGTCTAATACTAATTTATGTCCAATTACTTGCATATCAAAACACATATACACTGAATACAGTTTGGTCTCACTCACATTAAATAGGAGTAAAACTTTTACATTATTGTCTATCTTTAAGACTTGGGCTAAGTTTTATTTATGCTCCCTCTACTGTACACCAAGTTGCATGATTAACATTCAATTTTCAATTGCTGAAATGACCCCGTTTTCAATATATAATTGATATTTGGGCTATATCGTAAATTTTTCCTTGTTATGTCGTCTTACTTTTAATCCCTTCAACAATTAAGAATTGATTTATGAATATTTTAGCCAATTTCTCTTGGGGCGTTTTGATATAGGCGCCTCGTTTTTTAATTTTTAAGACTAAACATACACTCCTTTTAAAAATTTGATCAAACATTTTCCTAAAATTTTGCTTACTAATTTCAGTTTTTCACATAAGTTCAATTGTGTTTAGAATTTTAGTCTTTCACAACTTCTCCTGGGCATTTCATTTTCTTTTCCTATTATCCCTATATTTATGCATTTATTATCCATCTCTATGCATTTTTTTTATTGTTTGTTATAATTTTTATTTTATTTTTTGTGAATATAGTAGAATATTTATAAAAAAAATTTGTCAGATTTGATTATTTAGAAGACCCAGCACATAATAAAGATTTGTTTGATTATATAGCTACGTCTAGTTACCTATAATATGGACACATTTAGTTTTATAGTGGATTTGATTTATCGTATTTCTCGGTACATTTGGAATGTAAATGTACTAAAAGGGTTATCTAATAGAGACATTTGGTTTTGTAATACATTTGGGATTTTTTTTGTTCATTTGGTCTTTTGGTACATTTGGAATCTAAACGTACCAAAAGGGTTACTTGACAATGGGCACATTTGGTTTTATGGTACATTTGAAATTTTGGTACATTTGGTTTCTCGGTACATTTGAAATCTAAACGTACTAAAAGGGTTACATAACAATGGGTACATTTGGTTTTATGGTACATTTGAATTTTTGGTACATTTGGTTTCTCGGTACATTTGAAATATAAACGTAGCAAAAGTCGATACTTTTGTTCTCAAATGTACCATAAGTTTTACGTACGGGTGGGTTCAAAAAATCGAAAACCGAAAAAAAACCGAAAACCAAACCGAACCGAAATAAAAAAAACCGAACCGAACGAAAAAATTGAACCGAATTGAAAAAACCGAACCAAACCGAATTCTTTTGGTTCGGTTTGGTTTTAGTGGTCTATAAACCGAACCGAACCGAATTAATTAAATTAATATTTTTTAATTTTATTTATTTAATTATTTGTTTTGGGTATTATTTTTTAAACCCAATTTGTAAGCCTAATGTGTTGCCAAAATCAAAAATGTACCAAATGCATCTGCTATTTTTCCTATAACTACAAGGAAGAAGTCATATAAAAAAGCAGGACCTAAAATAATGATACCAAAATGGTGCTAACTCCTGACATGGTACTGTTAGTTCCTTATTCTTGTTTAATTTGGCTTCTTGCTTCAAGTATTTGTATGCTTATTCAATACTTCATTGCTTATTGTTATATGCAATGATCATGTATTGGTTTTGATCAAGTGTTTTCCCTTTTGATATTACTTCTGCCGACTAAATAGTAAATTACATTACTAAATGATCGATAATACATACAAAGAGAGCATAATCGATAAATGACCCTCGTTGGTTCAAAGTGGGTTATAGTATGATAATGCTCTCATTGTACGTACTATCATGATAAAATAATTCACCTAACGTCCACCAATCTATACTAGCTTTTTATATTATTCATAGTTAAGAGTTGAGGTGTGAAGAAAATGGTAGAAAATTTTACTTTTCTAAAAAAAAATCTATTTACAGTTAAACTTTAAACCCAAAATATTATAAAAAAAAAACCTTTATGTTATAATTCTAGTTGAACTTTAAATGTTTACTTTCATTGTCTTTGATTCTCGTTGGAATATTTATGTTATGATTGGGTTGGAGATGTCAAAATTTAAGATTTCAATTTTTTTCATTTTTTGAAAAAAAAAAAAACCGACACCGAACCGAAAAAAAAATGAACCGAACTGAAATTTTGGTTCAGTTTCGATTTTGGCAAAAAACCGAACCGATTTGAACCAAACCCACCCCTAGTTTTAAGTATATTTTTTATATATCTATACGTGAAAAAAATATGTATTGAAGACTTTTTATTGAGACACTTTTAGTAGGAAGAGAACTTTTTTTTTTTAAAATACTGATAATAAGGAAATGAGGAATTAGTTAATTAATGTGGAGCCAAAAATAATCACAAGGCGACACGTGGATTTTTGGGTAAAAGAGGACAAAAATGCCCTTGAGGCATACTGGGATTCCTACACGCGAGCAGCGGACAATCATTTCAACAAAGTCAAAAATGCTCTAAAAGAGGTAAACAATTCAAAGTCCATCTAATCAAATTCCCTTTTGCAAAGTAAACTCCAAATTATTAATTACCCAATTAATCCATTAAATATCAATTAAATCATCCAATTAACCACAAAATATATTCCATTCAATCCTAAAACTTGTCAATGGCCGGCCACCATCCTTTCTCCTTACCTTTTTCCATTTTTCCCTCTTTATTACCCCATGTTGCCAATTAATCAATTTTGTAACCACAAATTTATTCCTTTAGGTTTAATTAGCCAATAAATTGGCTAATTATTGGCTAATTAAACCAAAAATTCAAGGGAAAAATAACATTATGGCCAGCCACTCCCTCACCAAAGTGGACCGGCCTAGCCCTATAAATAGGCACCCATTTTCACCAAACACTCATTCCAATTCTCTTGCAAAAAATCCCAAATTCTCTAAACACTTTCTCTCTAAAATTCTAACTTTGGCATCGGAGGTTCTTCGGCCAAAGCCCCCCCATTCATCGTGGGCGTGTGAGGCTCTTGGCCTTGACCTAAGGTGTTAGTTGTTTTGTAGGTGCAAAATTGTCCAAGATCGAGGAGGAGAAAATTTGCATCCACAAATTGGTGCTTTCATTGAGAGAAAGAAATCCACACTCGTAGAAGACTCTCGCATAAAAAGGTTTTTTCTCTATTTTCTAGTCCACTTGTATTTTTTCTTACGTTCTTATTATTAGAATTTTTTATTTTGCAAAGATTCTTTGATAAAACGTACAAAACAAAAAAAAAAGAAAAAAATACAATGGCTAGAAATTTAGAAAACTCCACGAGTGAAAATTCCAATATTCAAGAAATGGGACCGCGGCGATCCACGATGTTGAATGTGATAATAAGTGGAGCGGCACCACCACCACCAGTAGCCACCCACGGCGAGGTCCATGACGTCATCACCACGGCCCGAGCCATGCCATCCAAGGCTAAGGCCCAAGCCATGTTACTCTAAGCCCAACGCGAGCCCAATGCATTGTCAAGCCGAGCCCAAGCCTCGCACCCACGTGTGCCACACGCCAAGCAGCCCACTCCCGTGGCCCAGCCTGCTTCCGCCGAGCAACCCACTATATTGGTCCAGCCTACTCCCACCGAGCAGCCAACTCCCGTGGCCCAACCTGCTCCCGCCGAGCAGCTTACTATCGTGGTCCAGCCTGCTCCCACCGAGCAGCCCACTATCGTTGTCCAGCCTGTTCCCACCGAACAGCCCATGGCCCAGCTTGTTCCCACCGAACAGCCCATTCTCGTGACCCAACCTGCTCCCGCCGGGCAGCCCACCCTCGTGGCCCAGCCTGCTCCCGCCGAACACCCACTCCCGTGGCCCAGCCTGCTCCCGTCGAGTAGTCCACCCTCGTGGTCCAGCTTGCTCTCGCCGAGCAGCTCACTCTTGTGGCCCATCCTACCCTCGTGGCCTTTCAAGCAGCCCAAGTCGGCCTAAGATTATCTCAACCATCCGGACCTACCACCGAGCCGGGGGCATTCTCACCATATTTCTCCGCGGATTTGGCATTTTCCAGCTCAAATCTTGCGCCCGGAGTCTACCACCATTCCACTGCTCAATGAGGCACATTCTTTCCAATCTCTTCCAATCCAAATGGCGAACAACACTTGTCTCGACAAGTCATAGAGTTGACGAGCGCCTTAGCACAATAGACGACCTTGGTAAACCTTCTCTTGCAGTGCACCAAGATACAACGTGTCCCAAATGAGGTGTCCCGAAGAAGGACAAGGACAGACGAAGAACCTCTCCAGCAGCGTCCCGGCAAGCAGCCACTCGACCAGCCCTGAACCGAGTGTTTGGGCTGAGCACACTCCCAATTAGGCCCCCGAGATAGCGTATACTCCCGTCTTAGCGCGCGGAGGAGCGTGCACTCTCGACTAGGCCCACGAACGAGCATACACTCACGGTTGGGGCCACACTCCGATAATCAACATGAGCAGTCTTTCAAGCGAAGTGCTCATTCGCGGCTATGTCCACATAGAGCATCCTCCACATCACATCGAACAGCCCATTCTCGTGACCCAACCTGCTCCCGCCGGGCAGCCCACTTCCGTTGCCCAGCCTGTTCCCGCCGAGCAGCCCACCCTCGTGGCCCAGCCTGCTCCCGTCGAGCAGCCCACCCTCGTGGTCCAGCCTGCTCCCGCCTAGCAGCTCACTTTTGTGGCCCATCCTACCCTCGTGGCCTTTCAAGCAGCCCAAGTCGGCCTAAGATTATCTCAACCATCCGGACCTACCACCGAGCCGGGGGCATTCTCACCATATTTCTCCGCGGATTTGGCATTTTCCAGCTCAAATCTTGCGCCCGGAGTCTACCACCATTCCACTGCTCAAGGAGGCACATTCTTTCCAATCTCTTCCAATCCAAATGGTGAACAACACTTGTCTCGACAAGTCATAGAGTTGACGAGCGCCTTAGCACAATAGACGACCTTGGTAAACCTTCTCTTGCAGTGCACCAAGATACAACGTGTCCCAAACGAGGTGTCCCGAAGAAGGACAAGGACAGACGAAGAACCTCTCCAGCAGCGTCCCGGCAAGCAGCCACCCGACCAGCCCTGAACCCAGTGTTTGGGCTGAGCACACTCCCAATTGGGCCCCCGAGATAGCGTATACTCCCGTCTTAGCGCGCGGAGGAGCGTGCACTCTCGACTAGGCCCACAAACGAGCATACACTCACAGTTGGGGCCACACTCCGATAATCAACATGAGCAGTCTTCCAAGCGAAGTGCTCATTCGCGGCTATGTCAGCATGGAGCATCCTCCACATCACATCGGAGTAGGCAGCACGACGGGCAGAGAGAAGCAGTCACTCAATCCGTCTCAAGTTCAACCAGCAGCCTACGAAATCCCTCGCCTGCTAGGAATCCACCACATGCACCGCTACCGCGGCATAGACAAGCCTAGGACGTAGAAGAGCAGCCTAGACCAGCAGGTCAAAACTGGGGGCAGCCAAGAGCTCCACTACCCCAACAAAGGCAAATTCAAGAAGAAGTAGAGAGAATCTTGACCAAGCGATTGTGCGATTTCCAACGCAACGAGGTCACCGACGAGGCACTACGACGGGATATGACTAACATAAGCAGGTCACCATTCACGGACGAGATCGAGTAGGCAGAGCCTCCACACGAGTTTAGCATGCCACATTTCACATCTTTCAAATGAGATGGAGACCCGGAGAGACACTTAAAGCACTACTGAAGCACAATGATCCTCTATCGAAACAATGACGATCTCATGGGCAAGATATTTGCCACTACTCTACAAGGCGAGGTGCAAGATTGGTTCTACACCCTGCCGCCACAATCTATCCGGAGTTTCGACGAACTTTCTTTGGTTTTCACCAAATAATATTCATCCTACCGCTTGATCAAGAAGAAGCCCGACCACTTGTTCAACGTCAAGAAGAACCCAAAGGAGTCGCTTCGCGACTATGTGAAGAGGTTCAAAGTAGAGAAGGCAAAGATAGTCAGATGCAACGACTCGATAGCTAGAGCAGCCTTCCAAAAATGACTTCTAGCAGACCACCCGCTGTTCGGAAAATTGATCATGAAAGAAGATCTGACTCTGGCAGACTCTTTCGCTCTAGCAGAAAAGCACGCACTTTGAGACGAGGCTTGCTGATCCAGATTCAAGGACCGGAAGGAATACCTGACATCACCTCCCAATTATCCAAACCGGAAGCAACGGAGGACCTATTCGCATGTTTGACGGTATCTGAAGCAGTAATAAGCTCTACCATCATACGAGAATAGCTGGGGGGCCGACTACCTGTATTCCACAATTCAAAAGCTCTCCTCGATGCTACCAGAAATTCTCTGTATGCCAAAATTAAAAAAATGTCATTTAGTGTGTTGAAGGGGATTGACAAAATTAAATTCCTATATTATAGGCAATTAGTTGCTAAGCTACCTTATGCCTCTATATAAATGCATTTAAATTAATGACATGGAAATTAAATAAATAGAAAGTTATTGAGGTGGCAATTGATCTAAGCACCTTAATCAAATCTTTAAAAGGGATGAATGTTTAATCTAACGACTATAGAAAAGATGTAGGGCATTCTAATTTTCCCATTTCGCTTTTCATGTTGACCCCGAGTGCTAGTTTTTACTTATTAATAAGCCTTCGTATTATTGGGTCAACTTTTCCTCATGGCCATGTAATGAATTGGACCTTGAATGCATCAACACTTCGTAATTGTTTTCTCCTTTTCAAGTTTTCATCAGTCAGAAAAAAGAGAAATGTAAACGAACCTAATAACTTGAAGTCCTTTTTTTTCTTTACAACGATGCATCCTTGAAGTTTCTTCGTATGTACTTTGATCATGCTAAATACACAGTGGAGAAAAGGAGATTCTCATTTTGGTTGTAAAGAACCAATAATGCAATATGGTTCAAGTTATTAATGAGATTTGAAAGGTAAACTCCATTATTATACCGGAAATGCTTGGCTGGTTAACGACATGGAGAATTTGGTTGGCTAATCTTGTTGGTGGTTAAAATTTAAAGACAATATTTTAGATAAAAGCCATATAAATCTCGGTTGAATGGATTGAGCGGTTGGATACATGAAACAGTCCTTGTGAGTGTGAAACATATGTGAACAGAGAGTATTATAATCCAATATTTTAGACAATATCGTTGTGTTGATACATTCAGATGGAGAATGAGGATTCCTAAATATGGCTAGCTACTTGAAATTAATCATTTGAAAACATTTTATTTATTTGTTTTGTAATGCTCATGCAGTTCATTTTTAATACCTCTCTATCTATCTATCTATCTATTATATTTTCATAGTGCATTTGTCACTAATTTATTCTAAATCTTAAGGCTTAAATGCCAAAATGGTCCTTGTATTTTACATTATCGACCAATTTAGTCCCTGTGTTTTCAATTTGGCCAAATTAGTTCCTGTGTTTATATCTGTTAGCCAATTTAAGACTCCCTTAAAAAATTGTCAATATTGACATGTGTCAGGTACATGAGAGGACAAAAACATTATTTTATGTACACCCACTAAACAGATACAATGCCTATCTTTAGAAATTGACGTTTTGTTCAATTTTTATTGTCTTTTAATTGATTATCTTGAATTGGCTAACAGATGTAAACACAGGGACCAACTTGACCAAATTAAAAACACATACTAAATTGACCAATTGAGTAGCACATGAGAACCATTTTTACATTTAAGCCAAATCTTAATACTTGAAAAGCCATCATTCAAGTACATAATAAAATTCGGACACCGATGCTAAAAGAAAGACTCGGACTATAAATTGCACTGTACGTGATTGCTTAGCTTTTGTTTCTCTTTCCAAGTAAGAGTACAGGCCATTCTCTTTTTCCCGTTTTAAAAGGATATATATATATGAACATGCACTATCCCCATAATAGTAGGACAATGATCCAAGAATATTTAGGGCTGGAAAAGTTGCACAATATGAACCAAGTTTTCTAATGCAAGTGTATATCAATGCAAATAAATCAAAGACGACCACATATACTGATCAGTATATATCTCTTTCAGATTAAAGAAAACAGTTAAGCTCAACTAACAACTAATAAAAGAAGAAAACAAAGAAAAGCTAGGACCACTTTATTATGTTGCTACTGTATATCATTCATCACATTATCTTACTAAACGCTAGCTACAAGCCTACAAGTACAATATTCTTAGGAAATACCTTAAGCTAGCCGCAGTTAAATAGACCATAATGCTACTTTAAACCCTTGTCAAATTGGACAAAACATCCAGGCATGTAGTCACACGGATTGCCTCAAGATGGATTTGGATTCTCTCTTGAGCACAAGGAGAGGATCCTCCTGACCAAAGAGTGTGGGCCTTTGGATTAACCTTAAAGGGACTCCACTGTTATTATATCAGTTGGATTTTCATCCAACGGCCCACACTCCTTGGTAAGGAGGATATGACCAAAAAGGTGGTCTCAAGATGACCTATGCAATGAAAGCAGCAGTGTTAATCAATAATACTCATTTAGTCTAAATTGCAATTTTTGTTCCAACTTTCATCAAAAGTTGCTTGTGAGGCTCACACTTATAGGATTAAAATGTGCATGAAACTACTTTTTTGGATTAAGAAACGACGTTTAAATTTGCCCATGCATGTAAGAATCAATTTTTGGAAGGAAAGCAATAAAATTAGATTGAAACTTTATATCTATTAGTATTTTAAGGAAAATGTTAGGGAGATTATGTTTTTGTACTACATTAATTTACAATGGGATATCACAGGTGTTGTGCCACGTCAATTAATTATTTATCTCATAAAATGTTGGTTGTATGGAATGAGGATCCTCTTCGGATTCTCTTTGTGAGGATTCCGGGGATCCTTTAATCGTGTTCATTCATCGTACATCATGCGGTCAAAAATCATTTTAATTTTTTTTATTTAAAATTAAACACAAACAGTACTTGACGAAAACTAACTGCACAATGTATGATAAACGGACACTATTAAAGGATCCTTGGGATCCTCTTTGAAGAGGATCCTCATTCAGTTGAGAAATTTTTCGGAGTTCCCGGAACTCCAACTCACTTATACCAGCTAGTGTTCCCCACCAATGCCAATTAGACAACTGGATATTATATTCTTTATGTTTTAATTAAAATTAATTTTTAGACAACAGTATCACCGGCGGTGGAAGTATAACTTTATTAAATTGTTTTTTTATTTTCCGTCGATTCAACATCTCAGCTTAAAAAATTTAAAAAATAAAAATAAAAATAAAGTCCAGGTGTCTAATTCGCATTGGTGGGGAACACCAGCTAGTATAAGTGAGTTGGAGTTCCGAGAACTCCGAAAAAAATTCTCCATTCAGTTGTATGAATCATTTGCAACATGTGATGGTACATCAATATGGTATAAATGTGTGGTCTCCCTAGCATTAATTGTACTTTAAATATCATTTTGGAATTTCTTATCACTTCGTTCAATGTGTTAATTTTTAATGGCACGTTTACTCACTTGATATGAAGATGAGACGGAAAGAAGATGAGAAATTCCCTAACAGAGTGAGTAAATTTGCTTATAATCACAACTACATTTAACACCTTTTGCGATGAACAAACCTACGTCGTGCAAAGAAATAATTTGTTGCATAACAAATTGGGGACAAAGCCTACACTCGTCCCGTAAAGCTCGTGAATATAGGTTTAGAGCGACAGAGAAATATAAGTTCATCGTGCAAGAGACTTAGATGGCCGGTTTTTCGAAACGGACGACAATGTCTTCGATATATTTCATCTATGTTTTGAGTCTGGAGAGTCTCGCCCATCTTTAGCTCGCAAACTTTTCCGAAGGTCTTTCACTGACATGCATATCTTCAGCACACCATCCCAGACCCGATTGAAGTAGGCATCTTCATCAGAAGGGCTGATGGCACGACTGCTGGGTGATCGTCTGGGAAAGGTTTCCATGTGGGTATACTGATCTGGTCAAAAGGAATATGAGTTCTCTCTCAATTGAAAGCACCAATTGTTATAACCAAATAGCGCACCACCACGGATGGTGGAGGCACAAATTTGAGCAACTTGCAAATAGAAAATAATTGTGAGCAAGCCTAAGATCGGCTGGAAGGGGGGAAGATATCGGCCAAAGACTCTGACGGTCAAGTTAGCAAGCAGCTTTAGACTCAAGCAATAGACAAGAGAATTAGAGTATTGAGATTGCGTTAGCAGAGACGAACCCTAGATGCATGTATTTATACCATGGGGAGAGTTTTAGGATATAATCCTCGTTCTAAGCCGGGAGAATGTTAGAGGATATCTACAAGTAGATATTGCATCCTCTTAGAAGTTGTGATTACTTGCGGCGCACGCCAATCCCTAGATTGTAGGAACTCCATGACTTATGACAAATCTGATTGTGTCCATAACCTGATCAGATCTCGTATCTTGTGGAACAAGTATGGTTATCCAACAAAGTCACTCGAACTTCACCCTATTGCTCCAGAACATGATAATGGTGGCACCGTTGTCCCATCTAATCCATCTCTGCTTGAAGTTGGTGAGTCCATTATCGGACTTTTGAAGTATCGATATTCAGATTAACCTTACTCCGACCCTAAAAAACCATGGTCCCACAAAATTGGTCAGGTGAGCAGGATTCTTTTTCAAAATAGCCATATCCGCCGACTCGTTAAAACTTCTTTACTAACAACATAACAAGATGGGAAAGAAATCTCGTGTTATATACACTATGTAATTGGGCACATGATTTCGAACGAGTTGTTAGAATTTCATGTGATGCTATTTTTACGAACAAATTTCACGTGAAATTTAGATTCTGTTAAAGTGACGCATGCCTTTTTCGTTCCATAAAGAGAGGGCCAAACTGTCACAAAGGACTGATACAAAGGAACCATATATACTACATATTGTATAATTGTATTGTTATGAAATAAAGATTACAAAGGTTATATAGAAGCGATTTATTCATCCTCCTATGAGGCTTTTTATTTTATTTTTTGTAAGGACGAGTGGAGGATGATTTTTTTTTTTTTTTAAGTTGAGCATCTATAAAAGATGATGGCAACTTATATGTCACAGGTTTACCGCTTGAAACATTTCAATTCAATGATACATTGCTAAATCAAGAAAAAAACTTGCACATGATAATACATTATTAAACAAGACACGCCACGTGACTATAAATTCATTTCATGTAAGTCTTTCTCCTAAAAGATAGGCAAGTCTTGTTATACCATGCATTCGAAGCCCCTTACAAGGTACATTGGCAAATGCCTAGAAATAATTAAAAAAAAAAAAGTGAAGTTTGACGAGGCTTTTTTGTCCAGTTGAAATGGACAATGCTAGGGAGATCAAATTTTTAAACCAAATTGGCAAATAAAGTGATGTGTCACCAATAGGAAATAAGCACATTAATCAACACTTAAGTAATAATCCAATCATCAACATCCACATCATTTGGTTCACAAAATTTGATTTAGAAATTGATCTTAAACAAGTTTTTTTTTTTTGTCAAAGGTAGAAATGATCTTAAACAAGTTGAGCTCCACCAATATTTTAATGAAAAAAGTGTTGCATACTTCCTCCCTATACCTTAAACTTTATAACTATAAAAATGAACAAAGTATAATTAAGGTGTTGTAGGCATAATTTATTGAGCAATTATGGAGGCCATAGAGAGAGAAAGGTGCGGCAATAGTAGAGAGGAGAGATATGTGTAATTGTGGGTGTGTTCTATTTCACCCCATTGTTCCTTTGGTAGGGTGTGTTAATTCCTTACCCTTTTAGGATTACAACTCTTAATAGGTAATCAACTCCTAATAGGAATATAAGAGATATTCCTATATATACTAGGATTTACACAATCACATTCCTAATCTAATAGGACTACAATACTCCCCCTTGAGTGTGTAAATACTCAAGTAAATGGCGCATCAGGTCTTCAGTGATAAAGCAAGTACAGTTGATGAAGTCGTCGGCACAATGAACGAATGCAAGTCTTAAATCAACGGAAGAATGCATAAAAAAGTAAAACTCACAAAACCTCGCTATGGTAAAACCCAAGGTGTGAGAAAAACCCATAGACTAAGGAGAAAAGTGAGAAGTTGGATTAAGTCAAAACTATACGTCTTTTGGACGCAAGTAGAAGAACTCACAAGGGTATGATCAGCCTATGATGGGTGCCTCATTAAAACCTAGTTAGGTAGCAAAAACCCAGTGGGAAAAATGCTCCTAATCATAGGGAAAAAAGTACATTAAGATCAAGTGAGTATCCTTCTGGATACTCCCCCTCAGTTTGACATAACTTCCAAATGAGAACTACAAGCATTGCATATGAATAGTTAGGCATACCAATTCCTCGGACAAGCTTCTAGAAGGTTGACTTCGACAGTGACGTCGTGTAGAGGTCGACAAGGTTGTTTGGGATCGGCATGCATGACTTCAATCTCTTGATGCTTTGCTAATGTGATGTAGACATAATATGTCTTGGCGTTGACTTCGTTGATGTATCATGTCTTGGTCGGGTGGATACATGCGGCATAATCTTCATGGATCGTTGTTGGGACTCAACAATGGATGAAAAACAACAAGTACTTTGAATATGCTCAACAAGAACTCATAACCATGTCTCACTTGTGGCGTAGTGAAGTGAGGTGAGTCTTGGAACAATTCGAAGATTTCACAAGTAAGGTCATATCGTGGACCTCCAAGATATGGCGATATCCCTAACGGTAAAGACATAACCATTTGGGGATTTTGCCTTGTGCAGGTTTGATAAGTAACCTACATCAGTATAACAAACAAGGCAAGCATCATTCCGAGGATCAGGGGGTTGGATCCGCTTGAGATGCGATGGGATTTGCCCTCTTAGTACCTTCAGGTTACGTTTTTAATACCAATTCAGTGGTTGTATGTAGGCGCGGTGCTATATCTTTACCAAGATCAACAACGAAGGAGATGTCCTGTCTAAATACGATGAGCTAAGTACAAGGAAGCGAAGTTGAACTTTAGATATGGAATTTCGGATTCCATAATCTTTTCAAGGGTCATTCGGAGTGTAGTTCAACTGGTAGACTAAGATACCGTTAGAACAATGCTTGAATTTCATGTCAAGGCATAAACGAGTTTTCTTAAGATCTTTCATCTCAAATTCCATCTTCAGGTGCGAGGCAGTTTTCTCAAGCTCTTTCGGAGTCTTAGTGAGATTTGTGTTAACGACATAAATGTAACTCTAGCAATTCGGAATAAGACTTCATAATTTAACATGCAAGGGCATAATTCATATCCCTAACTGATCAAATAATCACTTAGACGGGTATACCACATCCGTCAAATTGTAAGTGAACGCCTCAAACAAGTTAAGAGGGTGTTCCGTGGTTTTGGAACTATTTGAACCAGTCCATGTAATTCTTTGGGAACTTATATGTAAATCTCCTATCTATATCCCCATGGAGAAACACTAACCACATTTTATAATGCTGCTATCAATTGCATGACGTTTGAGGAAACCTTGCACCGTAAGGCATGCATCATATCTCACTATTTCATTCATCTCATAACACTTTCTTTCCCACTTGTAACATAACAGGGTTACCTTGGGCAGTGTAGGAACGATAGGTCCAATACACACTTTGGTAAGGAATTTGACCTGGATTGTAATTTCGGTTGTCCAATCAATTCTACGTTATCACTTAATCAACGAAACATGGTTCGGTATCATCGCTTTTCATTTATGTCGGTAACTACCATATAAGTGAAAACATAATCGATGGTAATCTCATTTCAATTCCATTTTCTCATCCAAACTAGTATACTAGACCAAGAACTTCATCTCTCGGGAGTCATCCGGATTAATCTCATGAGATGGAAATGATTTGAGACAATGATTAAGTATGGATTCATTGTTGTGTCGTGTTTTCCTCTTCTAGGGAAGCGAATCATATGAATCCAGTGATCTGTCATGCTCCAAGCTAAGACAGAATGATTGGCTATCCTCTGGTGTACCAGACCGTTCAACAGGGGCGTCCAAACTGTCCAACAAGGTACGTTTATCCTTGCAGGCATGTTTGCAGTTGGTATATGATCTCATCACTTTATCTAGATCAGAGGAATGCGTCTAGAGCAACATTCTGAAAGCTAGAATTCATCGCACTTGCTTATCACATTTGTGCGGTACAGGGGTCGAGATGAAACATAGTAGGTAACGTCCACGCAAATTCGCGTCGTTCTCCAGGAACGTTGATGTTCTTATCTTCCCCTAACGGAGGGAAGACTGTCTCATTAAAGTGACAATCCGTAAATGAGCGGTAAAGAGATCGCATGCAAGGGCTCAAAGAGAGCTAATGTGAAGGAGAATCATGATCGATAAAAGATACACATCTTTCTTTGAGAACCCATATTGGTACATTGCGGCGACGCAACTTGGCACATGAAATGCACACCCAAATACGTAAATACGAAAAACGTCAGGTTCGTACCCAGTAACCAACTGTAACATCATATAGGTTGGGTGGCAATGGGCCTCAACTCGGACCAACATAACTGTGTACAGGATTGCATAGCCCTCGGCAGAAACCAAAAATTTGGTACGTTTACCAAAATCTGGGCGATCATTTAAATTTGCGCTTTATCATTACTACGTGAGGCTATTTGGGGTGAACATGGAAATTTGATGTTCAATTATAAACCCAAAATACATGCAATACTTTATCAAAAACCGTCGATATAAACTCTCTGACATTATCCAGTCTCTCGGACCTTAAGGGATAAGTAGGGTGGTGAGCCCTTAATAGGCCATGAGGTTTAGCAGCAATGTGAGTGGACAAACATGTGACCAGTTTGTCGATTCATCAACCAAAACCATAAGTATTTATATGGTCCGCATTTTGGTTGGATTAGTCCACATATATTCCCTTATCCATTGTGAAAAGAGAGTCGTTTCGTATTTTTGCTAGGGATGATTTAGAAATCAAATTTCCCAAAATGAGCAGATTTTGGCAAAGTGTGCTTGTAGGCACAAGATCCTTACTTCGGGTAAGGAGATGCGTTGTAGCATCATTGTTCGACCTAAGTGTCCCAAATGGTCGTGCCAAAACAAGTAAATTGTTCAATCACCCAGCTCCAAGCCGGCCACATGTGGCCTGTGCCCCAGTTAGAAGACAGCCTATTGGCCCCAAAGCAAAGCTTCAGGTTCATTTTTGGAGGTGGTCGAAGATATTTCACTCTATTTTCTTCAGTGGTTTCATTTATGATCATTGTTCTCTCGAATATCCTTAAAAATTCAATGACAGGGAGAATTTAAGGTCCTTTAAAGGGTGATGTTGTACCATTCATACAATGAGGAGTGTGCCAATGCTCTTAATCAGGTTGGATAAACCTTAAGTCGTTGTTAGAGATGTGGTTTAGGTGTAAAGTTAGTGTGCGTAGTATCACATTCATCCAGACAACTAACTTTTCCACATTTCTACTTAATCATGTGTTTATTGGAATCGGTTACATGTATTACGAAACATGATTTAATTAACTCATATTTGAAGACAATATCGATACGATTATCCATAAGTAAAACATACACCAAACTTGAATCCAAGAACATGGGAAAATGTTCACAAAGTAAATGATTTACTAAGGGGATTCGGCCAATAAGGCCATTCATGTCAAAATTCTGCTCTTCCAACGGTGTTCGGTGGAGCAAAATTAGTCTCACATATTGACTACTAGAATGGTACTCCTAACAACATTGGTAGGGGCACGAACAGGTGCATAACCAATGATCTATTCAATCAAGACGGAAGTAGATTATGCAGGGTTAAGGTTTGGGAATACTATCCCTTATTCTTGAAGTTTTAGGTCTTAGGTGCCAAGGATCACGCTTCGAGCATGATGCCACACCTTGGCAAGCTCTGATTTTACCATATTTTTGTGGTAGTAATCAGATTCGAGAATTTGGTAAACTTCCGCTATCTACACTGCTGCTTCAGGGGCGAGTTAGAAACATGGAAGGACGAGAAAAGTATTCTCTAGTCAAAATTTGATCAAATTTATAAACTTCAGGATCGTACTTATTCATGGACATAATCATGGTGTGCTAGGCAATGTCTTTCATGATTAGACAGTTCATATGAGCGAGCCAAAAAGCCATGAAATCCTAATTCGCGAGGTATTTCTGTTTGTAATGCTTTAGGCATAAGTCTTCGAATGAAGATCATGGCGGATGCTTATTCAACTCTTCCTTGCCATTGTTGGCTTCAATGGTTTCTCAGCATCTTAATAGTCAAGTGGAGATTCTCGTCTTGTACCCCACATAAAGTGGCTTCTATTAGAAACGTCCAAATAAGGAAAATCGAACTTGTTACGGTACAACAATCCAATGAATAGAGGGAACAAGATTGTGATTGGTGCTATGAGATGAATCATCCATAAGCATCAAAGTTAGAACATTCGAGCTCTAAGACATGGTTTTCGTGAAAAACGTCGGGTTTTCATGGGTGTATTGTTTTATGAAAACTTCGGGTTTCAAAGGCACTAAATTTGAAACTACAGGTTCAATTTAGTTTATGAACGTTTAGTTCATAAAAGAGAGGTTCCTAAGAACACAGAATGCAATATGTTGATTTAAGTGTAATGGATTTGATTTTCTTCGGGAACTCAAGTGTGAGAGCTTTGTTACTACGAAAGTATTTCAACGGTTCAAAGTATAAAAATAAATTATTAAATCATTAATGTCCAAAAGTGATCTTCAAGTCAATAATTTTGGATTCATTATCAGATTAATGGATTGCAGGTCACTTTTAATTAATTCAATAAATCGGGTCATACGGGGTCGATTGTAGAAGCAAAAATAATATTAACATACGGGTTAAAATGATTTAGAATGCTAAAATAATAGCATGTGGGTCGAAAATATTGCCCCAAAAATAATTGGGCTTAGGTTGGGTGCCTTGAGTAAAAGGCACGGCCCAAAAAGGGTCTCGGGAGTGGACTGCAGGCCACAGGGGTGTGGGAGAAAACCCCAGTCGCAGCTGGGTTTAAATTTTGGCCGAAAGAGGGGACGGTAGCAGGCTTCAAACCCAGCAAATTTGGGCTGCGGGAAGCGGGCCGCGGGTGCGCGCACGAAGCCCAATTTAAAGGCTGGCTTCAGTTTGGGTTCGGGAAAAGCCTAGCCGCTTGGGCTGGCGTGGGGGACACAGGCCTGGACACAGGAGCCCAGCAAGCAAGGCTTGCTGGCTGTGCTTTTGGACCTAGGGCTTTTGGCCTATGCAAGTTTCAACCCAGGTCGAGGCCTGGTTATGGTACGGTGTGAAGCAGCATGCCCAAAAAAAAGGTTGCGCAGGTGGTCCAAAGGCATCAAGATGATGCCATCCCACAGTAGTGTTGAAAAATATACCCAATTTTTTCGAAGCTAGGGTTTAGAAAATCCTAAATATGCTTCTAATTTATTTTGTATACATGGACTCACATATTCCATATAACAATTTAATTGTGCGATGCATGAAACAAATATATATATATATATATATTGACAAATATATGTTTATTGACAAATATATGAACATATACAATATATATATATATATCAGAATGAAAATATAAACATAGGGGGTTCATGCATCATGAAGAATGTTTTCATGCTTCAAGGTTGATTCAAATATCTTACTTTATTTTAAGCGTACCTAATTGGCAGAAAACAACAAAAGCCTTTGAATTTGTAGAAGATCCTTCTCGGAAAGCCGGAATTACATCTCCAATGCGTTGTAACACGTTCAACACAGAAAAATTAAATTGAATCAATAACATGTAGATCAATTCAATAAAATAATAAATTAATCATAAAAAGAATGATTAAAACGTAATACTCCCCTGATTGAAGATCAAACTCTCTTTAGCGTAGCGTCAAGAGCGTGCTGATAACGTGTTGTAGGCATAATTTACTGAACAATTATGGAGGCCATAGAGAGAGAAAGGTGCGGCAATAGTAGAGAGAAGAGAGAGATGTGTAATTGTGGCTGCGTTCTATTTCACCTCATTGTGCCTTTGGTAGGGAAGGTTAATTTCTTACCCTTTTAGGATTACAACTCTTAATAGGTAATCAACTCCTAATAGGAATATAAGAGATATTCCTAGATATACTAGGATTTACACAATCACATTCCTAATCTAATAGGACTGCAACATAAGGATGTTTTTATTGGCATTCTGGAAAGAAAATAGAGTTAGAAAGAGTCTCCAATAAAATTTTTGAAGTATCAATAAGAGCACCTCTACACAAATACTACAATAATTAAAGTCATTTGCCTTATCTTTTAAAGAGATAATAAGTATTTAGAACAATACAGAGAGATTGTCACATCAGCCATCAAAGTACAAATTTTCCTTTAGAAGCTAGCAGCCTCCTTAAACTAATCCGATCCCTAGCTTTTGTATATAATTTTAAATTTGATCCATCAATCATGAAGTTATAAAGTTTTTTTTTTGAAGTTTTGAACCCAAGTGGTGCGGCCTAAGCAATACAAATGAAAGCAACTTACAGATGGAGAAAGAAAAAAAGAATCTAAGATATATATTATTACTAATACAGATGACGAACTTTGAAAATGAGTCTTTGGAGAGATATTTCAGTATGTTTGGAACACGAGGTAGTACACTACATATCACTATACAAGTAGTGAGATACTTATGTTAAAAAATTAACAAAAACTTAAATAATAAACCTAGCTTCTCTCTACTTATAATATCACATGATGTACCACTCGTATTCACGACACAATGAATGATTTCTCCTCTTTACTATTCTTTCGGTTGGGCATCTAGTGAGCTTTTGAGTCTCATCTCTCCGCAGAATATGCATCGGTTTCACATCATTTTCCATGCCTTGCTAGCTTCCTTTTTCCTGTCGCCTTTCTTCTTTCACGGGCAAAAATAAATGCTTTTTCATGAAGGTTAAAAGGCTTTGTCTATCTTTCACAGAAGTTTCATATTGTTTCACATGAAAGAGTACATTTCTTAAGAGCTAAGAAGTTAATAAAAAGACAAAAGGATGTTATCTAATAGATGATCATATATTCATGATATTCTGGTACTCACTCGTGTAATTCTCACAAGAGGGAACTCAAAAATTGACGAGATTTATATCTCGTGTCTTTCTCAAATTATACTCGTGTAGAGATGATTATTTCTACCATACAACAATATATACACATTACACTACACATTTAACTGTGATTTATCATTTTTATGGTTCATACAGAACAACACACTATTAATGATGCAGTGCATTAAATTGTAAACAAAAAAAAAGTTACAATATAAGTAGATTTGTAGAAAGTTGTACAAAAAATTATTAATTCTATGTCACGAGAGATAATAAGCAATTGATTTCCATATTGTAAGGGCTTCATCTAAGGTGATCAATTTCAAAATCATGAAAGTGGTATTAAGTTATTGATAATTTGACTTGAATTAATAGTTTTTATAAATCTTAGGACCAAATGAGTGGCTTACCTACTCAAGTCTTAAGTACCACAATGTTATTTTTAGTCGCATAATTATTTCCCAACACTTTTCAATAAAGGTTTAAATATTACGTTCGGTAGCTAATTATATTGGATATCACAGAGAATTTGTCAAAGGAAATGATAAGATGAAGTTTAATATATGATCAAAATTCTTCTGTTTTCTATTGGACTATTTCATGAATATAAAATACATTTAATCATAAATGTCTGCTCCGATAACCTTAAAAGCTAATGAAGAATTGCAAATCATCTATACTTCTCTCATCGTGAAAGGCTAATGACATTTCCAGCATCAAACCTAGTGAGAAAGTTAACCAAGTAGAGCCATCGATATATTGTCGAAATAAACTGCCGTGCTTATTTAACTAAACAAAATCAAACTTCAACAGACTCGTAGTTTAAGTGTTGTCTTATTTGCACATAGGGTCATATGATTCTCTCTTATCTTTGATCTCCCTTCTTTTAGCATCGTTGTAAGTTGTATTACAAAACTACAATAATAGAGCACTTTAACAAGATAGATGTAGATATATATATATATATATATATATATATATATATATATATATATATATATATATGTATATATGTATGTATGTATGTATGTACAAGTATAGCAGGCCCTTTATCCAAAGGGATTTCATTTTTGGATAAAAATGGAGACTAGTTGTAGACTTGTAGGGCCCACTTCACGTCGAATTCAAACGATTCGAACCGTCTGCTTTGCAAGTCTCGATTCATTGATCATTGCAAAAATTTAATTTAATCCGAAACCATTTGCCTATTTAATTATCACGTTGAAATTTTATTGTTTCTTAGAGAACAAAATGTTCGTTAATTTCTTTGAACTCAATTAGATGCATCAAATATTTCCGATTTGGCTAATATTTTGTAAGAATGGTCTATGAAGTGAAACTTAAAAAATAAACAGTTCGGATCGTTAAAGTTCGATGTGATGTGAGTCCAACAACTAATCCTTATTTTAATTAAAAAAAATAAGCATCCCTTCCTTAAAGGCTTCCTCTCTCTCTCTCTCTACATATATATAGATATAGATATATATGTATATGTATATATGTATGTAAGTTAGTTGTTCAGCGCCTAACACTTAGGAAATTAAATATGTAGGACGTACTACATGTAGTTGTGTCTGGCATTGATATATCAATAAACACCTGGTGATGCAAGTACTAATCAAGACGTTACATCTTAACAATCTAATAATGTGTTTGATCACTAGCTAGGATAGAAATTCAAAAAGGATGTCTTTATTGGCAACCAATTTTAAGTTAAGTTCACTCATATTTTAATTAAATTCAAAAAGGATGTCTTTATTGGCAACCAATTTTAAGTTAAGTTCACTTCACTCATATTTTAATTAAACTTAAATTTTTCATTTTAGCCTTAAACAAAGGACCCCAAAAATAGCATTAATAGAAAGCTATATGTTGGATTAATCACATTCGCACACCACCGTGAGTGGCAAAGATGCTCAAATTCATTAACTTATAAAAGAACACACAACCGTGAGTAAGCCTAAGATCAGAAGGGGGGAGGTGTGCTGCTCAAAGGCTCTTCGATGGTCAAGTTAGTAAGAAATATTAAGATTCAAGCAGTAGGCAAGAGAATAAGTGGGCAAAGATTTCTTTACCAGAGATGAACCATAGAATGACTTATTTATACCAATCGAGGAGATGACCTTTAAGATAGTAGAATCCGTATTAAACCGGGAGAATCCATGAGGATATTTAGGAAGTAGATATTGCATCCTGTTTTGAAGGTAATTATTTGTGGCGTACACCAATCCTTAGAATGTAAGGACCCCAAGACTAGGAAACCTGCTGATTCATTGCTGGATTAGTTTCCCAAATCTTGTGAAACAAGAATGGTCTATCTCAGCAAAGTCGACGAACTTCGCCCACTTATTATGGAACAAGATGATGGTGGCATCACTGATCCGTTTAGTCAACTCTACAAAGGAGGCTGTTGAGTCCATGACCGAACTTCTGAGGTAGGTCTACTCCGATTCGTCTTACTCCGGCACTGGAACACCATGGTCCCACAATTGCTCCTAATTACGTATCGGAAATGACTTGTTCCCATTGATGATGGGTAGTTACCCAAAGACCATGCATTTCAGAGTAAGTCAGAATACGTACAGTTTTCTTCCTTTCAAATGTGTGGCATCTTAACTTTTTCAATAGGCTGGATACTCAAAAGAATATTTAAAAAAGTTGAGACCAATTTAAAATGATACTAAAAGATTGGAGGATTTAGTTACTTAATCTTTGAAATCAAGTATTATGTTACTCTTGGGAAAAATAAGAAAAACACAAGCAAATAGTCCCCCCCCCCCCCCCCAAAACACTATTCAAGTGGTCACTTTTTGTGGAATTTTTCAAGTCGACGGGCCGAGGGCCCACTCCAACAATACCGATATTATCTCCACTTAATCACCTGCACAATCCTCATGTGTGGGATTTTATCACAAAAGGCCTCGGTGTTAGTTAGAGTGGGGTAATTCTATATAAACTGCTCTTTCTTCTTCCCTCTGTCCGATGTGGGACAAACTGGGGTTCCAACACTTTTCTCATTTTTTATGATCTTCTCAAGATGGGTGGAAAGAAACCCATGCAATTGGTATTGTACTAATTGGTGTTGTCCCTGATGAGCTTGATAAGTTTAACTTGCTATTACAATTAATTCAAACGTTTGGTGCTCATCCACTGAACGAATACAGAAATATTCATGGATGAATGCGAGTGAATGAATTGGGTTAACTCATAGCATTTTAAAAGTTTTTAATAGACAATTACTAATGTTTTCAATAATTGTGTATTTGTGGGCTGAATTGGGTTAACTTGTACAATTTTACAAGTTTCTAAACTTGATTAGGTGAACTTGTTACCACCGATAAGTGGTCCTCTACCACAGTAGTAGAGAGGAGTATTGTCCTTGCACCATGGCGTGAGTTTGAACCTCGTCGGCTCTCTACTCCTTGCACCATGGCTTGAGTTTGAACCTCGTCGGCTCTCTTTAACAAATCTATCGTTTAACAAAAAAAAAAAAAACAAACTTATTACCATCGTGAATTTAACTTAGTAAAGCCACCCATTCAAAAATCTTTTATTTGCCACTTAGTACTACAGTCTAGTAGTATTTCTCTTCACCTGTAAGTGAGAGATCTTAGGTTTGATTCTTGCGAAACGCAAATTTGAACTATAGTATTGCTGGCTCATTGTAAGACTTAGCACACTTCACACTTTAGTGTAGATAATATTGTTGGTTTAAAATTTTAAAAAAAAAATCCTCTCTTATATTAAAAACAAAAAAAGGGAATTAGAAATCCTTCCTGCCGACAATCTTATTATCTTTTCAAGTGCCGGAATCCATACGAATAATGCCGGCTTTATAATTGTACATATTTTTTAATTCAGTTTATATTTTGAAAAATAAATATATAAACAAGGTTTGAAATAACTCATTCTTGGTGTAATCAACGTATTATAAAAAATCCCTTTCGACATGACATGTTGCCTAAAAGGAAAATGATAAGAATTATTTTTTTAGATCATATTTGAAAATTACATATAATTTAGCGGTTGATGGTCTAAAAAATTCTCTCTCTAGTGTCATTCTGCCTAAAATTATGCATTTAAAGAGCCTTACGTGACCAACCAAAACGTAAGCATTGTGATCTTGTTTATTGTATAGTCAACAAGCCATGGCTATATTTACTTGGTAATGCCAGTGACTGTCAAGAAAGCATTCTCGTTGTGCTCCTTTATATGGCTTTGTTTATCTTAAGACGATAGTCTAGTTCCACCCATGCATTTTCCATCTAAGATAAATCAACATAACATGTTCCAAAATATCATATATTTTTGGAGAGTTGTGTTCTTTAAGAACCTGGACGACACGAGAAAGTAAACCCAGGACCTTCCATTTTTTTTATCTAAGGAGCTGCTATTTGCATTTTTTTTATTAGGTCACTTGTCATGGTTATCAAAACCATATTTGGAAAGCATAAACTTAATCACATCCATTGCATCCTACTTAAATATTGCCTGAAGAAATTGATAACTGAACAACATAACATGTTCGACTATCTTTTGAAGTACAATAAGGGATGGGGAGTCGTTAAGCCTCATAATGGGCTAACCATAATAATTTGGTTTAATTTTGATTTTGGTAAGAATCAAAACTAAGATCTCTCACTAACAAATGAAAGAGAAATATTATAAGACCATAATATTTAGTTTCAAATACAAATGTTTTAGAAGTGAGAAATTTATGTTGCACTATCTTGAAAACAAATTCATAATGTTATAAAACCATCATTTTCTTCGCTATTTACCCTCTTAAGCTTCATTAATTAATTGATGATTCCTATAATTATTGGACCGACCATGTTGAGCCACGTGTAAAATATGCCACGTGGAGTGAAATAAGGGCCAGATCACATTTGATGAACAACTAATTCGCTTATGCGTAGCCAAGTGGGCAACCTAGAGCCTACGTAGAGACGCAAAGAAGATCCAAAGTAGCGTAAGCGCCAAACCTACCCATCTCTCTCAAATCCATCCGACGGCTGCCCCTCTGCTTCAGCCACCACGCCCAATCCTCAGCCGTCCAATCATTAAGTCTGGGCGTTGTTTTGTTGTTGAAGTCTAAGTTGCAGGTCGTTTAGGCTTTTCTTCTCTCTCTCTCTTTCTCTCTCTCTCTGCAGTTTCCTCTGCAAGTACTCTGAGCCTGCAAATTTCTCCGTTTCGGCCATTGAGTTCACAAAAAATTCCTATCCAAGCAAAATCATCACATTTTTCCAGATACCGATTTGCTCGCAATGGTAAAGTTCTTGTCTTTCTTTCTGAAAAAGGCACCCCATTTGGTCCCTTTTTCTAATTTCCCCCATTTCAATCCGCATTTTGACTTTTTGGGTTTCATAAATCTTACAGGACAGGACAATGCTGGTGCCGCCATGGCTGGAGCAGTTGCTCACCACATCTTTCTTCACAGTCTGCCGTACACATGGAGACGCCGCCAGAAGTGAGTGCAACATGTTCTGCTTAGATTGCAGTGGAGACGCTTTTTGCTTTTATTGCAGGTCCTCCAGACACAAAGATCACCAAGTCATTCAGGTAAAATCCCAATTAATTTTTCCACCAACCCTCATCCTCTATCTCAGCAATTTATTTATTTATTTTTTTTTTTAGAAAGCGGGTTAGGCCAGTTTGTCAGGGCAATGTCTCTGCCGCCTTCCACCAAGTTCAAATCCCCGTTTTCGATTAAAGTAGTTTAGGGTTTCATATTGTTCAAAACAAAAAACCAAAATTTCCCCATATTTTTGTTGGCATTGTGATATTCAAATTTCATAATTTTTTTGGTGCGTTTTTTGCAGATAAGGAGATCTTCATACCATGATGTGGTGAGGGTTTCAGAAGTGCAGAAGGTAATAGACATAAGCGGAGTTCAGACATACGTCATAAACAGCGCCAGAGTTATGTTTCTGAATGAGAGGCCTCAGCCGAAGGCTGGGAGTAAGGGATCTCCCCACATTTGTGAAATCTGTGGCAGAAGCCTCTTGGATCCTGTTCGTTTCTGCTCACTCGGCTGTAAGGTTAGCATTTGACTAATTTTATTTTATTTATTTTTCCAAAAATCAAATTCAAAAAACAACCCTCTTTTTCTTGCTTGCTTTGCTTCACATTGTGCTCATAAATTTATTCCCACATTTATCTAATTTCCATCACTATCATCATCGTTTACCCACCACTGACAATGATCATTCTCATGAGCCACCACATTTTATCACATTCATTAAATTGGAATTTTTTTACTTGAAGTGATTTTTGCACTATTTTCTCTCTCGTTCTCCTTTTTTCTAGCCATTAGATTGAATAAATTCGAGAAAAAAGCAAGGGACAGAAACAAAAAACAGAAATGTGAAAATCACGACCCTTTTAGATTGGTAGATGGGGTGTAATTTTGTAAGTAAAAGTTACCATCTTTCTTAAATTTTTGTTATTTTTGTTGGCAATGGTGAAGCTTGCGGGAATAAATAGAAATGGGGATGCAAACTTTACCTTAGAGGCAAAGGATGAGGAGGCAATGGGGAGGAGAGAAGAGTTGCGTGAAGGCTCACAACAAGACATATGCCCGCCCACGCCGCCTCCACCTCCTTCCACAGCAAGAAGAAGAAAAGGCATTCCTCAAAGAGCACCCTTTGGCTCCTAATTTGCTCAAATGCCCTCCAACTTACAACAAATTATTTTCCACCCCAGCATTGCGGTCTTTTTGTCAACAAAGTGAAGGGTGCAAACTACAAAGCCTTTGGAATTTGGAGGAGGTGGAGGTGGAAGTGGGTATCAAAAGAAAAGAAATGGGGGTATATTGGTATTGGGGTACGGAATACGATCTTATCTAGATCTTTTTTTGTGAGGATCTTAGGGATGAGTTCATCTTATTCGTTCATCAATTATCTTGCGGTCATAAATTATTTTAAATTTTTTATTTAAAATAGAACACAAATAGTATCTAACGAAAGCTGATCACACGATGTATAATTAATAGATAAGATGAATTTATTTTTAGGATACTTACAAAGAGGATCCAAATAGAATCCTCATCCAACAGTATTGGGGTATAGGAAGAAGATAAAAAGATCATCCTTTTGCATTTTGGGTGGCAAAAAATAAAAACTTGGAAATTATCTCAATTGTGATGAAAGATGCAATAATGCATAATAATCGTTATTGATAGTTGCAAGGTGTACATGTCAATTAAGAAATTAAAAGCAAGTCTTTGTGGAATCCGATTTTAGTTTTCGTGGGCCTACCCACCACATGGGCGCCGATTACATAAAGAAACATCATCTTTTTGTTGTTTAATTCAACTTTATATGATCTTTTGCCAAGTTTGGGGTATATCCACATTGTATTTGTGTTTCTATCCATTTCTGCCGATGTGACCAAAGAACCTGCAAAAACCATGGCTTATTAGTAAGGCTATTGAGTATGTAACGAGCTGTGAACTTGATAGTTAATTGATAACTAGCATAATTTCTTTTCAGTTTAGCGTAAACAGAGTTAGAGTTCATTTTCGATCAACTTGTCAAAACCACTGTTCTAAAGGGGATCCTAGGCACTGAGCGGTGAAGCCCCGCCCCGATTTTGGGCAAGACGTTTGAAAAAATCGGCTGGAAGCTAGGCGGCCCTAAGAGGCACCTAGGCGGTTTTATATATTTTTTTATTAATTGTGTGCTTTTTTTTTTTTGGTTTCATGGTGGTATACTTATGGAAATTGTGTACCTAATTTGCAAATGAAGGATTTACTACAAGTTCATCCAATATTGAAAGGAATTGGAGCACTTTTGAGGGGATACATACAATGAAAAGAAATAAACTAGATACAACAAGGTTAAATAATTTAGTCTATGTCTAATCCAATAGAAGGATCATAATTCATGAACAAGAAGAATTTAGTCTATCATCCAAATCCTCCTCATTATGATTATATGCTTACTGTTTTTTAAATATTGAACTTTTTGGATGTATATAATTTGTGTATTCTTCTACTTCTATTTTTGCATTTTATCATTCTTTTATTATCCATACAAGTATAGTTATTTTTTTAGGTGTAAATAGGCACTTATTTACAAGATATATAATAAATTTACATAAATCCGCCTAGGCGCCTGGGCACTAGGCCCTTACCCGCCGCCCGACTAGCGCCTAGCAATTTTTTAGAACCTTGGTCAAAACATGATTTAAAATGTGAATGTACATGAGTCAACCTACCGACTAATGACTGAACCACGGTGACATAGTAACTTGGCATAGAAACTTGAGTCAGGCTGTTGGGATGACAGTTTAGTCTAATTTGAGGCTAAAGTAGGTAAATTCAAGTAGAAGTTGTGCCTATAGAGTGCAATTTTTGCTCACCACCATCAAGTCGTGGTAATGCTCACCAATCTATTTATCATCGTTAGATGAGTTTGAATTTTGAGATTTGTGCCTATCCACTACACGAATCTCAAACTTCAAAGTGCTTGTTTGGATGTGCTTTTAAAATGAATAAAAGCGCTTTTGATGAAAATATTTTTGGAACCAATCCTTAGTAAAACTGCAAGTAAATTCTGGAAAAGCACTTAAAGTGTTTCTAGGAAGAAGCACATAACTGGTGCTTCTTGCAAAAAGCACTTTAAGTGCTTTTGGAACCAAAAAATATTTTTCTCTAAAAGTGCTTTTAGCCATTTTAAAAGTACATCCAAACGAGCTCAAACTCATCTAACTGTGATAAATAAGGTGGTGAGCATACACCATAGTTTATGGTGGTGAGCAAAAATGCTCCCGATACCTATATATCTAACCTTCCACGTTTTTTCAAAATAACAAGCTCAACTCTTAGGCTTGGCATTTGTGTTGTGTTTCTGGTGTGCGTATCGTTTTCGTGTCGTACGCGATATCTTAACGGATCGTGTCGTGTAACACCGTCAAAATCAACGAGTAATATGACATGACCCGAACTTGGCACGTTAATGTTTATGGATAATATGGTATAAAAATACCACATCGTCACTTACATATCCCAAAATATGAGCCTAATGGAAAAGCCTTAGTATTCGCACTTATAAATTAGTTGTTATAATTTTTTTAATGTGTTTGGTATTTTTAAATTACTTTGATATTTTTATTTTTTAATGTTTTTATAATGCTTTAATCTCACTTTTAAGAGGGTATAATATTTATGAGTATGATTGTATGAGAGAGTAAAAAACTTTGTTAGGTCGTTGACTCCAAAATTGAAATTATTTTATTTTTACCTATACTAATAAAATACTAGTTTTGACAAAAAAAACAAATATACAATACTAGTTGATTTGAATTTTGGACAACAAGTCAAGTAAAATTTATCTCAGTAATGACTCTTATGATTTAAATAAATAAAACTTAATTTTTTTAAAAACTTATATAGAATAATAATAATACAATAATACATATTTAATATGCAATATATACACTATGACTATATGACTATAGTATTTATAATAAGTTTTTTTAGTAGTTTAACTTTAAAATCATCAAAATAATTTTTTTTTCTTAACGGGTTACTTATGTGTAAACCCGTTAAGGACTTGTTATTAACAGGTTCTTAACGGGTGACCAGATAACGACCTGATTAGTTATTGTGTTTACTCGAAACTCGTTATTTTATGTCATTTTCGTGTCGTGTTAACGGGTTGTATAAGAAATTGTCAAGTCTATTAGCTCTCATAATAAAGGATCATGTAAATCCTTTTACAGGTGTCAAAGAACTTAAAGTATTGTACCAAAGTGACAAGAGAACTTTTTGCAAGGGCAAAGAGAGTGACCAGTGTTGGTTTTGTGGTGCCGTTTAAATTTTGTAAAGAAGGGGAGTGCAACATGTAGGTGGGGTGGATGGGGATTGATAGTTACTAAGGGATCACATGGTGTCTCTTCAACTATTTAACTAAGAAGTTAGGTGTGGTATTAGCATTTATGATATAATTAGTGTGATCATTGACCATTTTCTATACATCTTGATTGAAGTTGGATCAACCCTCCAATGTTTTTTCTATTTTGTTAGCAAATTACAATGTACAATATATAGTCATTTGGGTTAAGACCAAAAACATTTTATACACTGAGCTTTTCTTTCTTTCTCTTTCAAAAGAGGATCAATTGATGGCTTTGATACGGCAGTCCACTCTTTTGAGGGCTGAGAAGACTCACAGAGGCAATTTAGTCTGCCCTTGGCTACCATCGTGCACTTCACTAACACCAGAAATCGAACTTAGAACATACTGTGTAGAATATGAGCTTGAAATTCATCATCAGTTGACTGAACTATCCCGTGGTTGTTTTTTTAGTACACTGAGCTGGATTGTTATAAAATCCATCACATGCCACATGAATTTTCATAACCAGAAGTAGCAGAAGAATTAATTTATCCCGAAACAAAGATCCTCGCCGAATTCTTTTCCTAGGGATCCGGGGGATCCCGTGATCGTGTCCGTTCATCGTACATCGTGCGGTCGGAAATTATTTGAAATTTAAAATTAAATATCAATGGTACCTAACGAAAACAAATTGCACGATATACGAAAAATGATCTGGCAAAAATCCTTTTCCAAAAATGTCTACGCAGAATGTCAGAGTCTGGCAATGTAGTACAACTACTGATTGATTCAGACAGTCAATCTGTTCAGTGAATCTTGCTAATAACTACTTTCTCTCTTTTTGCCTCCCTTCTTCTCTTGCAGACGTCAACTGCACCTCTTTCATATTGAAGTAAGGAACTTGTGCCAACGCTGCCAAAATATTAAAATGTTACGTTCATTCAACTTACTCACAAAAAGAACGGTCTTGTTGCTTTATTGATTAAGAGTGTGCTTTCTTGAACTCAAGTTTAATTCTTCCTCTTCTCATATAATTTGTATAAAATTAAAAAATTACGTTGACAGAAAAATTGTCCATTAAATTGGAAGCCAAATCAGATAAATGCTTCCCATAGTCATAAGTTATTCAGAAGATAAATCCTTGTGGTAATAAAATTTAGAATTAAACCTTCGTGGTGAAGTCATGTGTAGGGTATTAACAGAGGAAAAATGACTGTTTCAACTCTCGGCATGAATCCTAACAGACTTCACCACAAATGTTTAATTTCGAATTTTTCGTACTACATCGACTGTCTTCTGAAAACCTTATGACCACGAGAACCATTTATTAGTTTTGGCTTCAATTGAGAGGTCCACAATAAACAGAGATGCAAGCAAGCAAGGCTTGGGCCATATATCACATTTTTCTTTGTTATCTACGGTACACGTTTTCTAAGGTGCAGACCGCACTTTGGGGACCTTAGGTGCCGACCAAATGTGATCTGTTAGATCAAACCTGAGCAACTAAAAACCAATCCATCAAAATGAGCTTACGGTGAAACCGGGTCATAAATGACCCGTCACTAAATGAAAAGTTGAAAACAGTACCTGACAACAATTTAATTTTTTTTGGATCTAGACTCTTTCCCTCCTCGACAACAATAGTAACCTTCTTAAATTTGTGCTTTCCTCCCAAACTCTTCATCTCCTGCGACCACTCGAACTTCCTTCCAGTTCAAAAACTTGCTTCATGTTCCAAACCTAGAGGTAGTTGTGTTGTAGTTGTCTTCTCCGACATCACTGCAATTCCAGACAACAGTTCAGTAAATCAAGGGAGTTTGGTTCAAAGGTGTCCATTTGGTTCCACTTATTTTCGCTTCATTCGAGTTGGGTTCAGAGTTCTTGCATGATAGCCGAAGTCATATTTGATTCCCCACTGTCAATTTCAAATTTGATGAGTTTTGAAAATGGAACCCTAGAATTTATTTTTGTTATTTATGATTAATTAAGTTAATTTTAAGGTTAATTATGCATGTTCGTTGATGTAATTAGTTGAAGTTGGTGAATATATGTGAAATTTTTAGGAATTTTGGGTGCGTTGTGAAGTTATGCAGCGTTGTTAACAGGTTGTGTAGAGGCTAGGCCGTTAATTGTTGTTTTGGTAAAGTTGTAGCTTTTGGTTGGAATTGATTTTTGTTGATGAAATATTGTTAATCTTATGATTTGTGTTGATATTGCTTAAGTAGTGTTGGTTTGTTCACAGTAGATATGAAACTTTGTTAACAGGTTGTTGGAAGGGTATATATTGTTGAATTTATTTGTGTTAACGGTATATCTTGGTGAATGTTTGTATTGTTATGCATACAAGATGGCAACCGACGATATTTAACTAACAACCAAAGAGGAAGATTCATATAGGGGAAACGTTAACAATCTATCCCAAGCCCCCTATGTGCTAGGATTGATAAGGGGAGAAGTTTAATGAGGCATAACTTGGTGCCTTTAAGGCATCCTACTTTAGCCACATTGAGCATGTGGATGAATTGGCCTTCAATGGCCAATTGGACCATGAATTATCGCTCTGTAGAGTGGCAAATCAAGGGGTTAAAGACGTAGAGGACTGACTTATTTCATAGGTTGTGAGTTGGCCTAATTCACAAAGTAAGACTTCTACCTCATTACTGGGCTACGATAACAAACCCCATGACGTAGAGGTTGAGCCATAAAGGATTAGGTTGTTGAGGGAGTATTTTCCCGAAAAATTAAGGTTGATAGGTGAAAGTAGCAAGGGGAGGAAAGAAAATGGCAGAGGTAAAGCCAAGGCCACCCCTAAGAAAGTCACCAAAAAAATATCTGTGACTTGCAGGGAGCTTGAAAGGGCCTTTAAGGAGTGCAAGAACGAGGAGGATACCTTCAAGCTAAGTCCAGTAAACTTTGTCGAGGCTATGTTGGTTGGGGAAAAGACCAATGTCACTGTAAATCTAGACTACTTCCACCTCGTGGAAGATATGAATAGGTTCAACGGTTTTTCATGGGGTTCCATCTGCTTTGAACAACTTCAAGTCAGTCTCTCTTTCGCTACTTTTAGGAGAGGTAGAGATAGATATGAGGGTGATGGTAAGGGAGATGAGGAGGAAGAAGAAGAAAAAGTTCGAGGAACCAAGAAAGTGCAGCGGTCCGGATGAAGCTGCAAAGAATTTCTGTACACTATTCATATATTATGTGTTGCTTTCATTGGTAATATTGACTTTATTACTATCATTGAGTAACAATTAATTGAGCAATACGTGAAGGTGTGGACATACGAAAAATTCCCCAACTTGAGAAGTCCTTAAGTTACTATAAGATGATGGATCTGACAATTGCATCGAGAATTCTATGGTGGAAGACAACAAAGAAGCAGCTGATCCACGAACAGCTAACGTTGTATATAACCAAGAGTCGAGAGGTACCACTATATTTCAAAACTTTTGAAATCTATGAATGAAAGTGAAGGGGAATGTAAGTGAAGGGGAACAAATTTGAGAGATTGTCCCGACTGAAGTAAAGAGAAACCAAGCGTAATGGACGTGGGCCGATGATGCTGATATTGTGATACCTGAAAACCTCAACCCAACACCAATGATGTTGGTGAGTTGAAACTACAAGTCAAGGAGTTGAAAATATGGGTGATGAAATAAATGGTTTGGAAGAAGGGGAGGAAAAACCAGCGGGTGAGGATGAGAATCAGAATGAAGAATTAAGGGATGAAGACAAAAGGGGGGAGGACGAGGGATCGAGATGGAATGAGATTATGAGAGCTATGGAGGAAGAGGGTTTGAATAAGGTACTAGGGACTGTTGATTAGGGCAGTCCCTTAGATGTATGTAAGAAGATGGTTGGCTTGCTTGAATAACGTGTTTTAGACCAATATGAAGTAATCAAAAGTTATGATGATTATGATGAGGTGGTTATATACACACTGAGGGCAAGCATGTGGGAACCAAGATAAAAGTTTGGTCCACTGGGGCGACGTCAAAGTCTGTGGAAACCAAAAGGGGGCAAAAGAAGAAGATGAAAGTTGTTTTCCATACGACATTGATCTTTGATGTCACAAAGTGCCAAAAACTCCATGCTAGTGAGCCCAAGGAGGATGTCGTGCAAACATAAACGGTGATTAAGGGACTGAAATTGTATGGTTGAGGTGATAGAATATTTCTATCACTTCAATAAGCTGAAGGAGAAAGAAAAGAAGTACTCATTAACGTTTGGATTTTATGTATGCAGTAAAATATTGATTAAATAAATACAATGATGAGCCTTACTATTTTTTTGTTACACTGTTAATCTGGTTGCCAAGTTGGAGATTATGACTATTGGAAACACCAATTTCTAGAGGTAGCTTCTTGACCAGGAATGGTGGTTGTTAACTGTTGTAAGTGACTAACCCAATTTATTATAGAGTAATATATATATATATATATATATATGTATTAGGAATGCGTTGATGTGAATGTTTAATTAAAATTTTTATCAAGCTGAAGAGACAACTGTATGAGAAGAGTGCGAAGCTGAAGAGGTTTTTCGCCAAAGAGCGAGAGACGTAGCACTTCTGGGACATTGAGTGGAACATTTTGGTCGAGCAACTGCGCCATGTGGAGAAAAAGGCAGCCATAAAGATGACTAAACTTAAGGCATAAACTATGACGGCACTAAAGGCTAAAGACCATACAAGGCAGATGCTGGTGACAAAACAGAGCACATAAGATGCTGATTGAGCTATTCTTTAACCAGAACTGGATATAGTCCAGCAAGAAGCAGACTCAAGGAGAGATCTCATATTGAAGCTCTTCAACAAGCTATAGATGACAACGAAGAGGAGTTGGCCGAGAACCGCACAATGTTTGAGGCTGCATCGACACTAAAGTATTTTGAAGGCTATGATTAGGGCTACATCGTGGGCTATGCCGGGCAAGATCATATAGACAGATGGGATGCGCGTCGCAAATTTGGCAGAAATACAGAAGGAAAATTTTGCCCATCCCTTCTTAATTGGCAGATGAGGCTGCGAAGCTGGAGACATCTGGGGAAGCTGAGTCCGGTTCTGACTTTAAAGAGATACTGGAAGAGACAGCTTCTATCAATTATGGAGCTCCTCGTTATGTCTGTTATAGATGAAGGTAAGGTTATTAATTTCGTAACTGCTTCTGAGATATAATCGTAGGTTTTTATTCTGAGATGATCTATTTAGCCATAAATGTGGCTTGTCCCTCCCATAATTCGAACAATTTGCCCCAGTCGTGGGACTCGGGTTCTTGCACTTTTTCCTTTGAATGAATTAATCTTTTTGCATGTTGATTGTGTTTTCAATGCATTCATCGAACTAAGAATGAGAAATTGTCAAATCATACCTGGAATATTCTCCAGATTTCCTAAGTCCTCTGTCAGATTTATTTGATCATGACCTTATGTCCGTTTATTCATTCACCTCGCTTCATTCCGGTTCTCAAGATTTTAGAGATTTCAACGTGCTACCGAGAAGGGGCGGCTTCCTTCCCAATTCAAATTGCATGTCCATCCCTAGTGAATGTTAGACGAAAATTCGTTAGGGACTTGGTCGCTCCCATATGGGTCAGAAACACTTTTCGAATCTTTTTGTCATACCTTTTGCGTTGGACCTTGCATTTCTTATTGGACTACACTTAGCTGATTTAACTAAGGCATTTCAATGTATTGGAGCTCCTTTGGAATAAAATTCCTCTTGAGGATTTCTTAGTCTAAATGCCTCATTTGGACCTGCTTAGATAGATGGTGTTGTAAAACATACTTGACTTAGTATACTGGTCCAAGATGGAAGTAATCGTACTCAAGGTCGAAGTTAAGAACCACCCCTTGAATGATTTTCGGATCGCACTATTAACTATTCCCTCGAATGGCGTTGAGCCTAGGTTTGAATGTTATAACCCACAACATTTAGGTTGCATAAATTTTTCGGAGGCCGGATGGCGCATACCCATAGCTCACCTATTGTAACTGCACTTTATACATCTCAAGCCTCCCAAGCTAGTAATGAATACTAATGATAGGCTAAGGAGTTTTATACTTGCAATTATGTGAATTTTCAAAGCTGTGTGTTATTTGGGATTTTAGGGCATCCCCAATATCACTAAAAGAAAAGAATGAACAAGCAAGGCGAAAGTTGTGACATAATCGAATGTTAAAATTCTTATTCATAGGAGAATGGTGAATTGATAAAGAAGCGTGATTGAATCTAGATAAAATTGCCTACACATCTATGGGAAGGAGAATCAAATCTCTGGTGTAGTTTTAGAATCAAATCATTATTGTTGTATAACACCATGACATTCTGGTAATGCATAATGTGATGGTCTGGGTCAGAGTCTCCACGAAAGTATTTTAACCTGAGTTGAGAGAATTTCTCAAGCAAAAGTGCCGACTCGATTGTCGATGAAAACGGGCTTTTGGTTTTTCCGTAAATTGCTAGAGATACGAGGCTGAATTTCCCTCGGGGCACCCTTAGCTCTGTCATGGTTCAAGGGTTGGCACTGCTTCTACTCCTCCGAGGATTATTGGTCATTCAAGTTCAAATGACGAGGTTACATTTGAGACACTCGTGAAGTGTCTAAGGGACGAACATCATTTTGGATATATATCCTTCCTCCAAAGGAGTTGTTCACAACCTGTCTATTATGTGCGACACTTGTGCCTAGATCAACAATTTCCGTTAAGGTCGGGGTAGAAGTCGGCACGATGGGCTACTTTCTAAATTTATGGTATTTATGTTTTCATAGTTGAAGACATGAATCTGGGTCTATGGAGTGGTCCCACTAGGTTTCTAGAGCTTTCATCCATTTTTCAATGTCCACGAAATTTGTATGATTCTCAGCACGATAAGCTATGTAGGCTTTCTACAATTTTTTAGTAGAGGTGTTAATCTTCAGCAAAGTCACCCATATTTGTCCATAGTGGGGTAAGATCCAACGATTGGACCCTCATTGTTCCCTCAGATGGTTGGAGCATCAGAGGTTTGGCTGCTCTCCCTGGAGTGGTGAAAAAGTTAGGTAGAGTAATTTGGTAGTGCAGAAGATGAGTTCACTCCCAATGATAGTACCAATTATTGGACTCAAATTCGCACACCACTGTGATGGATGGAGATGCACAAATCAATTTACATACAAAATAGTAAACAATCGTAAGTAGCTAAGTACCAGGGGGTGTATCGGTCAAAAGCTCTCTGACAATCAATTTAGTAAGTCATGTTATGAGATTAAAGTAGTAGGTAAAATAATAAGTGTGTGATAATTGCGTTACCAGATATGAACCCTAGAATTGTGTATTTATACCAGTCGAGGTAGAGACCTTTTAGGATAGAGAATTCGTATTAAACCGGGAGAATCCTGAAGGATATCTAGGAAGTACATATTGCATCATCCTAGGAGTGTGATTACTTATAGTGCACACCAATCCTTAGATTCTAAGAACTCTAAGATTATAGGAAACCTGTTGATTCCTTGTTGGGTTAGGTTTCCGTATCTTAGGCAACAAGCATGATCAATCTCAGCTAAGTCTTCGAACTTTGCCCATTGCTTCAGAACAGGATGATGGTTGATGTGTTATAAATTAAGCACACAAATTAAACCCTCTTTTGAACAATTGTTGTATGGATAAGATAAGATAAGGTTTTGGATAATGTTTGGGATAATGTTCCATGTTTCTTGCTCTTTCCTTATCTTCTTTGTCTTGAACTTGTTTCTCCAAATTTGTAGCATGATCCTAGCCTCTTTTGAACTCCAAATTCGTCCATCCACCTTGCTCCATAAGTAAGTTATCCATTCCAAGCCCAAAATTGCTCTAAAATGCTCCAAATTGCCTCTTTTTGCCATCTTTGCCATTTAAACCTGAAAACACACGAAAATGACTTAAAACACTATAATAACTATAAACTAACTAACTAAATGCAAGAAAACAAGCTAACTAAGTCGCATAAATATGCTCCTATCAATGGTGCCATCACTGCTCCATTTATTCAACTTCGCTGGGAAGGTGTTGAGTCCATGACTGGACTTTTACAATATTTGTATTTTGATCCGCCGTGTTTCGACCATGGAAAATCATGGTCCCGCAAAACAGAAACCAAAATTGACAAGATACAAAAGAACAAATCCCTCCCCCACACTTGTTTTTCTATAAACTGTACATGAAAAGGAATTCTCAATAAGTAATGCTCGCACTATGCTTTAAGAAAAGGGTATGGATATTCTTATACTAGGTTCACTGTTCTAAAAATCCCCGCCTAGCTCCGCCAAGGCACTAGGCGGTTGGCCACCGCCTCGATTAGTCCCTAGGTATTTGAAAATTAAGAAAGTACGCCTAGACCTGCTTAGGTGCCCGCCTCGCCCGCGTAGCCCACCTAAACCCGCCTAGGCACCTGCCTAGATCTCAACTCTCACTTAGACAAAAAATCAATAACTTTTATTTTACATTTTATTTTTTTAAATAAAATGTAAGAGACTTATTGAATATATGGGTGAACACTCATTATATACTTGTTCTCCATTTTTTTAATATGTTCCAATATTTTATAACCTATATGTTATTTTATTTTGCAATTTGTGAATACAATTATGTGTTTTTATTTAAGTATAAGTAGGCACTTATTTATACAAATATATAATAAATTTACTTAAATCAGCCTAGGCCCAATTTAGCTGCCTAAGCGCTAGGCCCCAACCCACCGCCCAACTTGCGCCTAACGTCTTTTAGAACCTTGACTAGGCTAGGTTGGGATTATACGGGTTAACAAAGAAAAATAAGATTAATAAGGATCAAAGGGTTAATCCTACAATACATGTGCAAGGGATAAGCCTATTTAGTTCTGGTGGTAACTAAAAACCTTCATCTTGTTATGTTTGCTATGTAATCAATTCAATACTTTGAACGAAATGTGCATGAGTTCTAGTATTTGGAACTAAAAGATGAATATGCATTCTAAGTATCAACCAAAAAAAGAAGTAATGAGGTCATGCAACGACTTTAGAAAACAAGAATATTCACATATTAAAAACTCTACAAGAAAAGCATATACTCAAGCCTTATAGGGTTGTAATGTTACTTTGAGTGTCTTCCTTCAAGCATGTTATGAAAACTGATTATTTTCTTTGTAATTACATGTGAATTCGCAAATGACAACTACAACTAAGTATGAACCAAAGAGCATATCAAACTTTCATCCATACTTGTAATTTTCTTTAACAATCATGCAATTAAAAATCAAATCCTCATCATTGTGTTGGAAGGTACCCTAAGACACAAACAAACAAACAAAAACTAACCAACTGACAATTGGGTTTTTCAAATTTTTTTTCCAATTTTTTTTAGCAGACACAAATTAAAACAGTGAAAAACAGTGATATAGTGAAATTGAAGAAAAATCATGCAAAACAATATGTTTACCCCTCCCCCCCAACCAACTGCTACTCCACACTTAAACCAAACATTGTCCTTAATGTATCAAAAATAAAACTCAAACAAGAAAGCAATAAAAGACATACGCAAACAAGACTTACAAAACAAAACAATCATGGTCAAGTAAAAATAATAAAGAGAACAGTAAACGAAAGCAAATTTGGGTGTAGAAGCTAGAAATTCTGTTGTTTCCTACTTTGAACACATAGGTTCTCTCCTAAGAAGCGCTTACTTTAATGTCTTCCAAGTAGACAATACCTTCATTTAATCCTCACTAGGAGTTGCAGCATGGTGGGGCATGTCTTTCACAAAATGCTCCTCATTACATTTACGCATTGGATCTTTGAACGGAAGCTGATACTTTAAAATCCAATAACGGTTTAAGCTCAAGCGTGGCTGCCTGAATTACAGAAGCTAACAACTTATTAGTAGAAAAGGGAATTGAAATTGAGGGATGTGCGTACTTTTGTGTTGTGGCAAGAACTCATGAGCAGCCAAGATTTCGAAACTTGTAGAGTTGTTCTTCTTGGCTAGACTTGGTTTGAAGTCAATGGCTTGTCCCATGTGACCAAATCCAATTCCTTTGGCGGTGGCTGTCTCATATATACCTTATTGATGAACTGTAAATATTCCCTTACTACATTTTCTGGAATCCTTCTTCTTATTGTACAAAGCTCTTTCAAAAATTTAGCATATTTTGAAACTTGCATATGGCATCAAGAAGCGGAATGTTAACTTGAACCTTTCGGAAATTTTCCAAGATGTCTTTCTTATCCTCTTCATTCTTAGACTAAGTATATTTGCAAGGGAAAGTACATTTGGATTAATAGGGCTACAAAGAATTGAATTTGGAACAACTTCAATGGAATTGAGTGGCAAAAAAGCTTTAGGGGTTGTACCACTAGGCTTCGAGATGGTCGTGGATTGCGGCAAGGATTGTTCCTTCCTTGCCATGGTTAGATCATTCATATCCTCTTTAAACAGAAGTTGGTTGCCCATTGTTTGGCTATGTTTAGATGTCTTTGGTTTAGTCAAACCTCCGTACCACTTTTCAAAGTGATAGCGTTGGTGGTTTCACAACCTCCAATCGGATTAACAACAGTTGAATTAAGGAGTTTGCCTTGTTCTCGATTTTGTCTTAAGAATTTTGCTATTTGCTTCATTTGATTCTTCAAATATACCAATTCCTTAGCTTGATTTTGATGTCCCTAAATCACAGAAGCATGAAAAGCAATAAGTGTTTGAAGAATTTTAATATGCTTCACGGATATACTGAATTTGGTTGGAGTTGTTATGGGGGACTTTGTGATGGCACCGTATATCTTGGATAGAACCTTGAGGTGGCTGCCTATACCCTCCTTGCTGTTGAAGTTGTTAAGGACCCTTCCACATAAAATTTGAATGGTCTCTCCATACCAAATTGTAAGTGTTGAAGGACGAGTCGTTCCTTGGTTGATTGTGGCCTTGATAACCCACGACAGTGACACTTTCTCAAACTCCATTCTCAATTAATTGACGACTAAATATCCTTGCATAGAGAACACACCAAATGCATGTGTTCACACTTTGCATCTTAGACTGTTCAAGAATCTGCGACATAAAAGAAGTAATTAAGATTAGCCATTTGAGCTTCAAGTTTTAATAGATTGGCAATTGTCATGTCTTGCTTCTCTAGTACCTAGAATCAAAGAAATTAAAATGAAATTAAAGAACAAAAGAAAAACACAAAATGATTAGCAATTTTACTCATCCCTAGCAACGCTGCCAAAATTTGATGCGGTAGAAACTTACACTCAAATTAAAACCCTGCAAACAATGTGATCGTAGTACAAGTAAAGCCCGACAAACACTCAAATGAAAGGCTAGCTAAATGATATTTCTCCATACATAAAACATATGCACATAATTCGATTTATAGTTATTCTTCTTATAAACCGTACAGTGCTCCAAGTTAACAGTGGCACACTCATTTCCCTCAGATTTTCCTAAGTTATTGAAAAGGAAGACACTTCGCTCCTCAAATTATTCTTATCAAGACATCTAACTACGACTCATGATAGAAATTCACATCAAAGATGATTTTCTGCAAAAATCAAAAGTCTTGACAAAACGTTTCTTACTACGACACATGATACTCTTGCAAAGGATTTAACTTATCTTAATCAACACTCCTAATGTAATTTGGATTACACAATAACAATATTGTCACTAAAAAAATCCCAAGATGAAACCCTTGCTCCCACAGAGGGAGTTTATACCGCTACCAGTTGGACCCTCGCCTTAAATGAAAAAAAATAAAACAAATAGAAATAATTCTACGAATGAAGATTTCCATGGCCGTTGTCCGTGCTGAAACTCTGGCTCATCCGCAGTTGAGAAATAGATTTTACTAAAAGTGAAGACATTCGATCAAGCTGCCTCATCGACCGCACCTTCAACGATCCACAATTAGTAAGAACCAGCTTCGAAGAAGCACAATCAGAAGAAGAAGAAGATGATGATGATGATGAAGATGGCTTGTCATCACTCTCTGTGTATATATTGATAAGAACGTGGGAATGATCCAAAGACAAAGACCTCTCCAACCCCTTTAACAAAATCGGTTGCTTACTACTAGCCTCCATAGGCAATACCACCGGTGACACGCAATGCCTAAGCAAACCATTTGGTTTTGATAATTGAGTTGTAGTAGTAGTGGTAGCAGTGCTAATTGGTAAACCCTCCTCTGGATCGTGAGGGTGCGATGAGCAACTAACCGGGCCTGCTTCTTCGAGTTCTCGGTCTCTAACTTGATCATCATGATCATGATCATATTCCACAGCCAACGTTGATGAAACAGGCGCAATAGGCACATCTATAGCTGACCTACAAACCGGACAATTAGAATGCCCCATAAACCACGTCTCTATGCATGGATTGTGAAACACATGCTTGCAACTCGGCAACAAACGCACCAAATCCCCGTCTTCTAGGTCTCCCAAGCAAATCACACACTCGCTCTTATCCATGCGAAAAATTTCACCATCTTTCGTTGAATACGTGAGAACCGGAATCGTATTCAAGACTTTTTCATCAACCCCAATGGATTGGCTGGTGGCTGGTTGTTGCGCGAGGCTGGCTTGGAATTGCAGTTGCATCTGCCGTTGCCTCCTCCGCAGGCAATACTTAACGACAAGGAAATGGTACGCAACTATTGCCAGGGTTGTGAAGACAATGCCTGCCATGGAAATCAAAAGGGGTGTGAAGAAAGAACCCGAACCTGAAGCTCCTACCACTTGAGTCCCAACATTCTCCATCTCTCAATTCAATCTGATTTTTGGGCTTTTTGGTGGGTTTTTGGTGTTTTAGGGAAAAAGAGTGAGAGAGAAAGGTTTACAAGTAAAGAAAGTGTAGGAATGTAACACTTGGTTGTGCGTGAATATATAGAAGGCCAAATAGTGTAGAGAGAGCACTCCTTGGGTATCGAATTTGTTTGCAATAAATTTGGGGTATGATCATTTGATCGTTGAGTGTTTCAACTTTCAAGTGGTTTACACGTATATCCGTTTTGGTGTGGACACTGTGCAGGAAACGGTTTTGTGGTATGGCTTTTGCCAAGTGTAAGAATTTGATAGGGAATTTTATGTATTTTAATGTTTTGAGTATTTTATTTTTTAATATTGTGTAGACACTAAATATTGGTTTTAATACCTTTTGTATCCCTTAGTTTGGATTTATATCTGGTTTTGTGTTGTAGGTTGGTTACAGTGCTTACATTTCATTCAGGTGTACGAGTTTTATGTAAGATATAACTATTACTAAAATTATAAGATTCTTATATGCAAGATTCAAATTGTTGATTTATGGATTACTCAGTGATCTGTACCATAAAAAAATTGTTGTTTGGGATCAGAAAACCTTGTGTAGAGACACTTAGGCCTCATTTAGCAGCTCGGACTGTATTAACTATTTCAATCAGATAGGATAAATAGTCATCGGATAGTACTCACTAAATTAATCGGACGTTTGGTGTAATATCGGTCTAATAACAATATTATTTATACTATACCAAATATGAATTCAAAGTAATTATCTAAAAACCCAAATACTTTTCAAATCCTAATCTTCAAAATAAAAAGCAAATTAAAAAGCCTCAAATTGAAGCAAAATATAATTTCAAAAAAATAAATAAATAAATTGCATAGATGAAATTTTTCCTAATTTCCAAGTTCTATCATCATTCTTAGCCAAGATTCCAAAATAAACCCATATCAGATAAGAAAGAGCAGCAAAAATTATCCAATTTGAATTCGATGGGGAGAACCCAATTCGAATTCTCAACTAAGATTCCAAAATAAACCTAGACCATATCAGAAAAACCCAATTCAAATTAGACTGTTGTGAATGAGAATGAAACTCTATTTGTATGGTGCTTGGCGCGACGAGGAGAGAGCGACGACGAGAGAAGGCGACGAGGAGAATGTCGACGGCGAGAGAAGGTGACGGGGAGATCGACAACGGCAAGAGAAGGTGACGGGGAGATCGACGTCGGCGAGAGGAGGCGACTGAGAGAACGACGACGGCTATAGGAGACGATGAGGAGAACGACGACGACGACGAGAGGGATGATGGCAAGAACGACGACGGCGAGAGGAGGTGTCGTGGAGAACGAAGAGAGAGAAGAAAAAGAACCGAACTAATAATCCACTCATTTTGGAAATTTTATTAAGAAGGTGTATACCCTACTAAATAAGCAGACTGATTAAATTAATCCGACAACTATTTAAACGAGAGGACACCAAACGATCGGGTCCGTATTATTAGTCATGTCCGATCTCTTATACGACCTGCCAAACAAGGCCTTAAGGATTTTAGATTTTATTTATATGTTACATAATAAATTTAGTTAAAATTACAAAAAAAAAAACGCCTAGAAACTTAGGCGCTAGACTCATGTCCACCACTCGATTAGCGTCCAGCATTTTTTAGAACCTTGAATGGAACTAAAACAAAAATTTGAGCGAAATGCAGGGACTAGGATCATATTTAAGCTAGTAATAATTAATATATGATACTACCTATTTAGTAGTATTAATCTTTACTTATAAATTAGAGATTTTAGATTCTAATCTTGTAGATGACGAATTTGATACTAAACTAATTTTCTACTCTTTAGTATAAATATATCATTGTATCAAAGAAAAAGTATCATATATATATATATATATATATATATATATATATATATATCAGGCCCTTTAAGGGAAGGGATCCCCATTTTTCAAAAAAAATGAGGATACATTCTTGACCGTTAGATTTGGTTTTAATGAAATTCTATGGTTGAGATTAAATCACATGCTACAGAATTTCAACTACAGAATTTTATTAAAGCCAAATCTAACGATCAAGAGGATGTTCCTATTTTTTTTTGAAAAATGGAAATCCCTTCTTTCAAAAGCTTCCTCTCTATATATATATATATCTCTCATAATGATGGGGACAAAGAAAGATTTGATCATTTGGAGAAGGCTCAGCAGGCACCAACAGAAATTTAATTTTGTAATGTGACATTGAATAGGACAGTTGGATTGTTTAAGGGTATGACAGATGCAGCTTTGTAGTTGTAGATGATAATTAGTAGGTACGATATAGAAATTTTCAAAAGAAGCAATAATAAGTTGGAAAAGGAGTTCCTTTTTCTGGGGATCCGAGAGATTTCGTGATCGTATCCGTTCATCATACATTGTACGGTCAAAATTATTTGAAATTTAAAATTTAAAATTAAATATAAATAGTATATAACGAAAACTAACTGCATGATATATAATGAATAATTACGATCATAGAATCCTTCAGATCACAAAAAAAAGAATTTTCCTAATAAGTTAACAATAACAATAATTTGACTTGGTGCCAGGGAGCCTCCGTCATCCGCGGCTTTTTGTGGAAGCCGTGTATTGGATTATGGTGTATGCTGACCACTAGGACCACATCGAGGGAAATGAATAATTTTCGGATCTCTTTCACTAAATTCTATCAATAAATAAATCCGGACATTTGGAATTTAATCCAACAGTTAAAATTCTTAAAATTTTTAAAGAGACTTCATGTTTTTAGCCGTTTAATTAAATTTTAAGGGTCCAAATTTGTTGATTGGTAGATTTTGGTGGAAGGGATCCGGAAATGATCCATTTTCCACATTGAGAATGCTTTTGTTGTGTTGTGTTTACACTTTTGTCTCTGTCGCATTTCAGAATATTGGTTTTGTTGTAGCTGTCTCATGTTGTTTTTTTTTTTTTTTTTTTTTTTTTTGTCAAACGATAGATTTATTAGATTAGGTATTAGACTAGGAAGTCAACGTGATTCAAACCTGCACCGTAGTGTAAGAGCAACACTCTTATTCACCACTGTGATAGAAAGGCACTTGCGTAGTTGTTCCATGTTTACTCACACTAGAATATGTTTTGGCTCTGGTACTAGTGTATTCATACACTTGAATTATTTATCAAGGACCTTTGTCCAAATTTCAAGTATCATCTCCTGATGCAAAATTGTCGTACGAATTTCTAATGTCATATCAACTGTAGGTCTGGTTGCAAATTGTCGTCCGATTATAAATTGAAGCAATGTGTTACCTTAAACTTATAACATGTTACAGTGTGAAACCTACTACAAAGTCCGTTGAAAATTATGTTAAAAATAAAGGAAAATTGATGAAAATGGTTTTAAAACTTTGAGTTTTAACCAAAAACCATCTAATAACTTTATTTAATGGTTACGACAAAACCCAGTATCAAACCAACCCAACAAAATTAGCCCAAAAAATGTAATTTATCGAACTTCCGATTTTGCCCTAACGTCATGGCTTTCCCGTTTATTTGGTCTGTTTCGCGAGAGAGGAAAGGTGTATAGATCTCAAATTTATCTCTCTGTGATGTCTGTAATTTTCTCTGTGATGTCTATAGATCTTCTGCTCCGTCAAATCAACACGTTCCCATTTTACCTGATTCTTTGGTTCTCCAACTGACCAGCTAATTTTCTCTTCCAGCTAAATTAAGATTCAACGCCTCTCTGTCTTCCCTCTCCAATTCCAACACATGCATCAACAACCACCTACTCTGAAAAAATAGCAATGGAAACCTGATGCATGTGATGAACAGATGCATATCGCGCTTCGGAAAGAAGCGGAGATGTCGTTGTACGACCTAGATGACACGCCCTTACAGAATCTACCTTCGGCCGAAGAAACCTAGCGGAGTTGGATCATGGCCGCCGTTCCTAAGGTGCCAAAATTGCAAAGGTCGGCTTCTGGGCGTTCAGATGCTTACCTGCTTCTGACTACAAGGACATCCCTCCCGACCCCATCAATTTCCAAGATACTTTTGGGTAGATAGATATGCGACTTGATTTTCTATCTTTTGTTTGAGATTTTCTATCTTTTGTTTGATTGATGAGAAAATTGAGATTAATTAAGATGGTAAATAAAAGCTTTCTCTGTGTAGCATTCTTCAACTCCCAAGCCTTTTGACACTGCCTTTCACAAACCTTTTAAAATACCTCGCAACCATTTGAACTTATCTTCCAAAGCGTCATTGTTGAAATAAAAACCACAAATTAATGCAAAAAAAAAAAAAAATTCGTTGTTCTTTTGTTAGATGAGAGTAGGGGTGGGCAAACGGGTCCTGGACCCGCGGGTCGGGGCGGGTCCTCACGGTTCGGGACAGGTTCGGGGCGGGTCTAAATATTTTGAAAGAAGAAACGGGGCGGGACGGGGCGGGGCGGGGCGGATGAATTGATGGGGCGGGGCGGTTCCAAATATTAAGAGAAACGGGCCCTCGGCCCGAACCGTTTCTTGTGTGTAATATTAAATGAATTCACAGTTTCACAAGCACCTCCACTCTTCTCCATCATTCGGTTGGATTTTTCCCTCACCCAGTCTCATCTCAGATGGAAGACTTGGTCTTCCTCTCCTCCTCGACAGCAGCCATAGCCAATTTTCCGTCTATGTCTCTCTCTCTGGCGACTTGCAAGGTACGACTACCATCACCAACCACATCACCACCTTCCCCTCCCAATTGCGACTACCCCATCATCGCCATCTGGAACACCACCATCATCCTGCAAATCGAAATCGACCACCTTCATCTCATGTCCTCCAAAATTAAGGTAGTATAATTTCTTAAATCTTAACTCTCTGGAGTCTCTGCATTCTGCAATTTCTGATTCTCTCTGATTAATTTTTTAGATTTAGGGATTTAGGGTTTTCTAGGTATATGCCCTTTCTGACTCTCCAATCTCCGAGTCTCTGCATTCGGTAATCATATGGGATTTCAAGAAAACCCCAAACCCAATCTATAAATTTTCCCTATATGAATTGGAAGGTTTATAAATCTGCCTTCATAGGTTCAATCTCCCCCTCTTCTCTCTCTAGTTCTGTTATTTTTTTCATGGTTACTTATGCTAGAAGTGGTAAACACATGATGGCTAAAACTTATGCGGTAGTCGTATGGCTTACGTGCTGTTTATCGTTACCATTAGGTTCCCAATTTTTTTCCCACTAAGGATACCAATTACGCTTAGTCCTGGCGCTTCTCTTGAAGTAAATTTTTGGCGGTGTTGTCGGTCTACCAAGGTAATATTCTTTCTTGTTTACAAGGAATTGAGGCCTTTATCCAAAGGCATAATAATATTTGAGCACAAGAATAGTGTGCTTTTGCATCTCTTTTATGTGTTTACGGTTTCTGATGAAAAATAAACCTATGAATGAGTTCCTATTGGATAGTGATGGTGATGCAGGTTTGGTACGAATGGTGATGGTGTTGAAAAATAAACCTATGACGTTTGCAGTCTGTAACTATGACCATTTCATGCAAATTGGATTTGAATGTAAACTCATCTTTATAAGCTTTTATTTGTAACATTGGCAGGGAAAGATGTATTCACCCCTCTGAGAACTGGGAGAAGGCTGTGAAAGCCTTGTAAGTTGTACTGACAGCAGAGCCTTTCTCATTGTTTTCTAATGAGCTATTCTATAAGTTCAAATGATTTATGTAGCCGCTAAGTTAGCCTTAATGTAATTTCTCTTTTAATGCAATAGTCTGTACTCGGCAAATATTTTCAAAGTAGATGATACCACTTTTTTTATACACAATCCAAATAACCTGTTCTTAAAAATTAAAAATTAAAAAAAAAAAAAAAGTAATTTGGACCCGTGGACCCGGCCCGAATCGGCCCTTTTAAAACGGGCCGGGTTATGTCCGGTTCCAAATCTCAATATTCATATACCGGCCCGGCCCGGCCCGTTGCATTTTAAAACGGGTCAAGTCCGGTTCCTACAATTTTGGGCCCGGCCCGGCCCGTGCCCACCCCTAGATGAGAGAGGGAGTGAGAGACAGTGGCAAGGTGCCAAATCCTATTTTCATGAAGTGCTATCTAGTTTTCTATGCATGTATAAATTTGTGTTTTGTTTTCTTAATTTTAATTTAGAACAGAGGATCGGATCTAACATGTGATGTATAGTACTATTATTTTATAGCTCTACAGTTTACTAACAAGTTTATTTTTTCTTTCTTTCTTTTAGTTGAATTAAATATTACGTAATGGATTGATCTTGCCCGCTTGGTAATTACAAATTTTAACTGTTCATGTAGGTACTACTTGTGCTACAATCTTGACCAAGGCTATTTATACCAATTGTCTTATTTTTTTTTTCACCTATATTTTAATTTTATTCACCATAAAAAGTTAAAAAATTGAAATGTTATTTCTCCACTCACTATTTTTTTTTTTTTAAATGGCTATGTTTGAAACTGGACACGGGTACTATTTCTGAAGCTAAACATGGATACCACACTATTTCTTAAACGGATTATTTCTGAAATTGAACACAGATACTACATTATTTCTTAAACTGAATACAAACTATTTTTGAAAACTAAACACAGGTACTATCACTATTTGTTAAACTGAACACTGACTATTTCTTAAACTGATTATTTATGAAACTAACACGGGTACTACACTATTTATTAAACTCACTATTTATGAAACTGACACGGGTACTACACTATTTATTAAACTGACTGACGATTTATGAAACTGTATTTATTAAACTCACTATTTATGAAACTAATACGGGTACTACACTATTTATTAAACTGACTGACCATTTATGAAACTGACACATGTACTACACTATTTATTAAACTCACTATTTATGAAATTGACGCGGGTACTACATTATTTATGAAATTGACACGGGTACTACACTATTTATTAAACTGAATAACTATTTATGAAACTAACATAGGTACTACACTATTATTAAATTGACTAACTATTTATGAAATTGAATACTGCTTATTTTTATAAATTGGAGTTCATGCATGCATGCGTGCCCTTCTAATTAATAGAGGATAATGCTAAAGGAAACCAAATTTTAAACCAAATTTGCAAACCAAATGATAAGCATATTAATTAATGCTAAAGTAATAATTCAATCATCAACATCCACATCATTTGATTTACAAAATTTGATAAAAAAAAATTGGTCTCGATAGTATTAACAAATAGAGAGCGAGTGTGTGTTAATAATTGATTGGCACATATATAATTACGCATGCATGGTAAGGAAGGAAGAAGATCGACTCGGGGCTCGGAGTACCAATTAGTGACAACCAACAGTACTTAAATCAAAGATAAATATTAGTTGTTGCTTCCACATTCAACTTCAACTTCAAATTCAAGAAGTACATCTAAAGAAGCTTAGTTAAAAGAATTTAACTTTTTTTTTTTTTCTTATTTTGTTTATATCTTCTATATATAAAGCCAATGGAAAAGTGAATAGTGATTTTGGTGTCACCAAGCTTCAACAAAATATTTGGACAAAAATACCCCCAAGACAAAAAAACTTCAAAGGCATCCCAAAATAATACATCAAATAAGGCAGGGGCATTTTCATCATTTTAACAGTATTTTTTTAATAATTAAATTTTTTGTGCTATTTATTTATTTTTATTTTTTTAATTAGTGCCTCACAATAGGCTAGTAATAATGTGATTCAATTTCTCTATTTTTAAACACGTTCAAAACATCTTAAGAGGCGTGTAATACCGGTTATAAAAAAGGTCTTTCGCAGATAATAATGTGATTAAATTAGTTGTCAAATGATTTTTTTTTAACAAACGATATTATCTACACTAAGGGGGAGGGAAGTGAGCTTAGCCTCAGAATGAGCTAGCAATAATGTGATTCAATCAGTTGTTCATTCAATATTATTTTCTCTATTTTTAAACACGTTCAAAACATCTTAAGAGGCATGTAATGCCGGTTATAAAAAAATGTCTTTCGCACGCGCATAATAATGTGATTAAATTAGTTGTCAAATGATTTTTTTTTTTTTGAAACAAGAAAAATATATTAAAGAGAAAACCCTCGAGTACAACCGTTCTCTACAGAATCAAACTGAAAAGCATGAAGAGCAAATGAAGGAATACAATGGTCTCAAATATGATAATTAGTAATAAGAAGACCATGGCGAGCGAAGGCATCCGCCACAAAGTTAGCCTCTCTATAAATATGTTTCCAGTCAATGCAATCAAAACTGATCGTCGTCCACTTGATATCATCAATAATAGAAACCAGATTCCATGCCATTGCACCCCGGTCCAACACTGACTGAATGACCAACTTAGAGTCACCTTCAACCATAATCTCAGTATAGCCCTTCCTCTGAGCAAAAAGAAGGCCCTCTCTGAGAGCCCTAGCCTCCACTTCAGAAATAGTAGCACCATCCAAATTTAAGGCTCCACCTCCAATAAACTGCCCATTATGATTCCTTAAGACAAATCCCGCAGCCGTCCCCAGCCATCGAACCGTCAAAATTTAATTTAACAAAACTCTTATTCAACGGATGCCATTTAACAATTGTGGAAATGTCATCAGTATTTCTTCTCAAACTTTTACCATTGGCTTTAAGATATCGCTCACCCATAGATATAGCCAATAACTTAGATCTTACAAGGATGGGCAAAACATTTCTCAACACCATATTATTACGGTCATTCCAAATTTGCCAACAAAGAAGCAAACACAAGCTCAAATCACTAGAAAATTCCTTATCAACATACTTTAAAGAATTTAGCCAATCTACTACCGAGTTGAAATTAGCATTAGTGAAATTGCCCGGCTTAATTGAATAAAGGTCCAAAATCAATTTAGTGACACCACAATTAAAAAATAAATGCATTTGGTCCTCATCTACGGAATAACAAAAAGGACACATCTTATCATATTAATTACAATATGACTTAATCTTTTTCTAGTTTGAAGTCTGTTACGAATGAACAACCATGCAAACATCTTAACTTTAGGAGGAATATTAAGTTTCCACATCTTATTAATTAACTTATGCTTTGTAGATTTAGTCAACTTCCCTTTTTGGATCCAAGTAGCTGATTTAATAGAGAACTTACCATTTGTATTTGGACCCCAAACAAGCATATCTTTGGAATCCTGCAAGGGAATTGTAATATTACAAATTTTCCTCACAATTTCATTGCTAACCACTTGCGAAATCTTTCTCCTATCCCAACAATAGTTATCAATAAATTCACTAACTTTCAAGTCCCAATTAATGTTTTGGTTGTCAATATTGGGTAAAAGATGGAACAACGGGTAAGGAATAACCCAATTATGGGACCAGAATAAAATGTCCTTACCATTACCCACTCTCCATCTCATACCCTTAAGAATAACATCCCTACTTTTCAAGATACCTTTCCAAGTGAAAGAATGATTTTGTCTAATTTTATTATCCAGAAAATTTCCTTTTCTAAGATACTTACTCTTTACTAACTTAACCCACTAGTTATCCTTCTTGGTCATTACCTTCCAGCCCAATTTAGCGAGACAAGCATTATTGAAATGATCTAATCTTCTAATTCCCAAACCTCCCATTTTCTTAGGAGCACAAATCGAATCCCAAGCCACTGGAAAGATTTTCTTGTCCCTACCCCAAAAAAAATCCCTACACTCTTTATTAAGCTTATTGACAATCTTGTCAGGACACTTAAAGCAAGACATAACATGATTAGTCATACCTGTTAGATTAGAGTTAATTAAAGTAAGCCTCCCCGCTCTTGAAAGAGTGTTTGCTTTCCAATCGGCTAATTTTTGCTTAACGCTCTTAAGTAACTCATTACCATTAACTTGGTCTTTCCAGAAAACAATATAATGAATTCCTAGATACTTACCAATAGTAGATTTGTGTTGAATATGTAAAATATTAACAATATCAATTCTAGTTGGAGAAGTTGTATTCTTGGAAAAATACAAGGACAACTTATGAAAATTTATTTGTTGGCCCGCCGCTTTAGAAAACATATTAAGGATTTGAAGAATATTCCTCGCACCCCTCGTTGTGGCCTTAGCAAACAGGAGACAGTCATCAGCAATCACTAGATTTGAGATTTTAAATCCTCTAGGTGAGGACAAAATACCAATATGAGACTTCGGATTATTTGTTAGGGTATTGAGGTGTCTAATTAATAGTTTCATACAAATGATGAAAATATAAGGGGATAATGGGTCCCCTTGTTAATTCCCCGCTTCGGATAAAAATAACCATGAGGTCGCCCATTTATAAGCACAGAGAATGAAGGAGAAGTAATACATTCCATAATTAAATCAACCTAACGATTATCAAAACCAAATCTAAGCAGAACATACCGAATGTAATCCCAGTTTAAGTAATCATAAGCCTTTTCCAGATCTAGCTTGACACCCATAACTCCAGTTTTTCCTTTCATTCCATTGAAACCAGCAAACATTTCATGAGCAATAAGAATATTATCTTGAAGGGCTCTACCTGGAGCAAAAACACCTTGATTTTGAGAGATGCAAAGATCTAACAGAGGTTTTAGTCTCTTAATGATGATATTTGTGATAATTTTATAACTAACATTACACAAACTAATAGGTCTATAGTTATTAACTGTTTCCGAATTATCTATTTTAGGAACTAATGCAATGTTCGTATGATTAATGAGTCTTAAGCTAGAACCATTTAGGAAAAAATCTTTGACCAAGCAGGAAACATAGTCCCTAATTTGGTCCCAACAACCATGAAAAAAGGCCGCACTCAAACCATCAGAACATGGAGCTTTAAGAGCTCCAATACTACTCACCACATCCCAAATTTCCTCATCTGTAACAAGAGACAACAAACTTTCATTATGATGATTAGAAATACAAGGTTGAATGATATCTGCAAAATTACTTAGGTCAGCACTTGAGGGAAGACTGTCACAGGAAAAACCCTTTTTAAAATCATGCACAAAAACCTATTCTAGGCCCTAACCTACATACCACCAAAAACCATTCTCATCTTTGACTTTTGTAATTTCATTCCTTTTCTTACGAATAGTAGCCACAGTTTGAAAGAATTTTGTATTCTTATCCCTAAGTTGCAGCCAATTAGTTTTAGCTCTCTGAGCCCACATGATTTCTTCACAAAGTAACACATGATGCAATTCATCTCGAAGAGATTTTTCCATCATCAAATCAACAGAGCTGTTACTCATAATTTGCTTTTGAAGCTCATAAATTTCATTTAACAATTCTTTCTTTTTCTCCTTTAAATTGCCAAAAGTGTTCTTGTTCCATTTACAAACTAGAAATTTAAACTTACCAGCACACACTCTGAATTTATCTTTAGGATTAATAATAGGGTCACAATGCCAAGAATTTTGCACAAACGTTTTAAACTGAGGATGATTAAGTCACATAGCCTCAAATTTAAACACGAAGTAGTTATTTGTCTCCTCATTAGAACTTAGAGATAATAAGATAGGACTATGATCAGAACCAAAAATAGGATAGTTATGCAAATGATAATTAGGGAATATATTAAACCATAATGGGTTGGCCACCACCCTATCCAATCTCTCGAAAACAACCGTATGATCTGTATGACAATTAGTCCAAGTAAAAGGAACTCCAGATGCATTTAAAGACAAAAGATTGCCACGATTAAGAAAATTGATAAAATTGTTCATGTCCGTGGTATTGGTTTGATTACCTCCAACCTTCTCTGAAAGATCAATAATATTGTTAAAATCTCAAACTAAGCACCAAGGACTTGGATCTAACTTGAGGACTTCCTCCCACAGGTCACACTGCATATTTTTTTGTGGAAAGGCATAAATGAAAGTAACTAACTGCTCTAAATTAGTAACTAAGTCCTTCACAGAACAATGGATATATCTCGGAGAGGAAGAAATTATACTAACAAAACCCTTAGTGTTATTCCAACATAAGCAGAGGCCCCCAGATCGGCCAATTGGATCACAGCAAAAAAATTGTCAAAATACTTGGAATAGAAGTTCCTAGGGACCTTATGAACAACCACCTTAATCTCCATCAAGCAAACTACAAATAAAATTAAAATTACTTGGAAATTCCTTTCTTCTAATACCCCTACAATTCCACGCAAGCCACTTCATCAATCTAATTCTTCAATATAACTAAACTCTTCCATAATTGCAATTTCCTCACGGATTCTCTTTCTCGGACTCAGCATCCTAACAGTGGCACGAGGGGCACCACCACTAGGCCTAGGTTTAACAACATCCTCCTCCCAGACTATTTTCTTTGGACTCATGATTCCTATTTCGGGTTTCGCACTCACAGAGCCAACCTCTGCATTAAGAAAAGAAAAAACCATATTTCTAGTGTTCTCCCTAGTTTCAGCCTCCTCGCTTTTCATATTTGACATATCAAATCATTCATAACATCAAAGAAATCAAAATTCACACTTTTATAATCACAAACAAGATTATTCTCACATGGCAAGATCAAGAACTCATCATCATAAAACATAGAGTTAATAAAATTAATACTAGAAATAACTATCCATCTATCCTCATTTTGTCTAAAGATAAAAAGATTAGAGATGGAGTTTATGAACCCAAAGTAGCTACAATTCACAGAGTTTACCCTAAGTTCAGTTCATATACCAGATTCCCCACCATTACCTTAAGCATCCCATGAAAATTGAATCTTACTTTCGCAATGTTGGGTTCTTGCATCAAACCTTCAAGGCTGCAAACATCTACGTTGCAATCTTGGTCATCTATCTCACCACAGCAACTCAGATTAAAATCTTTCAGGAACTCGTCCCATCTACAGGTAAAGACTTTGCGACAAAAGTCGCCACAATAGAATGAGACACTGGTTCTGAAGCCACCACTCCCAAAAATCACAAGAAGACTTCGAAGAACAATTAGCTTCTTTTCATCTTGCCAACATATAATTACGAAACACCAATTCTTTGAGCAAAATTCAGATTGGTTCTTAAGCCACCACTCCCTGATTGCACAACTTTTTACCCTACAAAAATTAGCTTTTCCCAAATTACCTTCTACCACATACTCTCCACATCTAATTAACATCAAACCAAGTAATAATCCCAGAAATTTGCAAGAGATTGAGCAACTAAGCTCAAGAAACTCGATTAAGAGCGAAAATAAACCTATAAAATTAACAAACCAGAACTTACCCATCCCATCAATTTTCTTCTGAACATTATCATTCACTCCCTGACCAGAAGCAAGAACAAGAAATCTGGTCAGACCATAAAAAAATGGCCTCAATTTTGTGCCGACGGCGCCTCTATCCCCAGAGAGAAAACCCTTAGCATTTTTTAAAGTGTTGAAAAAAATATAATAATAATAATAATAATATTATTATTATTATTATTATTATTATTTTAACAAAGGGATGGGATGGGCTTAGTCTCACAATGGGCTAACAATAATGTGATTCAATCAATTGTTCATTAAATATTATTTTCTCTATTCTTATTGTAAATTCTATAGAGACCGATTTTATTATGTGAATTCAACTGCTTTAATTGATTTATGAGGGGTTTCTTCTAGCATGATATAAGATTATTCATTTACTTCAAATATTTGACTTTCTTTTTATCAATTTACGCATATAAATACATTTAAAATGTGTAAGTGCATGTAGCACACCGTGATTCAAATAATGTGATTTATTAAATATTATTTTCTCTATTTTTAAACATGTTCAAAACATCTTAAGAGGCGTGTAATGCCGGTTATAAAAAAATGTAATTCGCACATGGATAATAATGTGATTAAATTAATTGTAAAAGATGGTTTTTTTTTTTAAATAAACGATGTTATCTACACTAAGGGGGAAGAAGATGGGCTTAGTCTCACACTAAGTTAGCAATAATATGATTCAATCAATTGTTTATTAAATATTATTTTCTTTATTCTTAATGTAAATTCTATAGAGACCGATTTTATTATGTGAATTCAGTTGCTTTAATTGTTTTATGAGTCTAGCATGATCTAAAATTATTCATTTACTTCAAATATTTGACTTTCCTTTTGTCAATTTACGCATATCAATACATTTAAAATGTGTAAATCGCACGTAGTACTTCATGATTCAAAAAATGTCTTATGTATGCGCGTGGGCGCGTGCATGAAGACTAGTTATATTGTTATTCAAAAGAAGATTGAGGGAGAGGGATGTGGCACAAAGGGATAGGATTCTCTCTCCTACTCTTTCCATCCACTCCTCTCACATTCTATTATTTTGTCTTTCTCTTGCTATAAATATTAATATAAGATGTTGACGTGGCTTAACCATAACCGTTTAAATAGAAGAAGAGGGAAAGGGAGGGAAAAAAAGAGGGGAGAAACAAAGAGATGGTGTCAGTCTCACAGACACGTATCAGCCATGCATGGCACATGCTAGTGCAGAGTTTAATAATTTATTAAACTTTTCGATGAACAAATGAAAAGCCCAAAACCCATCACTCATTGCTGTACTTAATTGACTTTTAATTGATTGGGTTCTTGTTACTTGCATATTTTTTATATTTTTTGAAGTGACAAATAGAGGAACTATCATTGGTTGGAAGAAAGCCAATACCACAGTATCAATGCCTGGACCTTTCAACTCACAGCGCGACAGACAATCACATTTTAAGAATAACATTGACAAGGTTAATAATCCTCTTCTTTAGGGAAGGAAGTCTACGAGGATCACATAAAGCTTGGGGAGACAGGACCCTTTTGAACTTCCGTTACACGATGTGTCCACAGGCCGGAAGGTTTCAGATTCCCGGGTGGTCATTTAGGTTATCCTCAGAGCCAAAATCATCCAATCTTCCAGTCATAGCTTCCAAACCCAGCAGGAATTGGTCCGGCAGGCCTCTAAAATCGAGAAGGGAATCCATCTTCTGCGGAAACGCACTTCCATAAGTGTACCCCAAGATTTTCCTATTTGTCTGCTCCTGAGTTAACTTTGCCAATTCCAAAGCATATTCGAGAGGGTGAGCGCCGACGAAGTCACTCTTGATGCCGTGAAGTCCAAACCGAAGGGCATCGGTTTGGATTCCTCCGATTTGGTGCTCCATCTTCTTCGGTGCCTCCATTTTGCTTTCTCTGTTTCTTTCTTTCCTCCTTCTTCCAGTGCCTTTCATCTCGAAATTTGAATAACGAACACATTAATTTTTGTCTAGTGGATTAATGAGGTAGTGGCATACTTGTAAATAAAATGAAGTTTATTTGTAACAGAATTAGATGACAGAATGTGTTCCGTTAGGGGTAAGGCCTGGAAAAAAAATTTATTTCGTTTTGGGCTTTTGATTCACTCATGTGTGTTCAATATTTGTGAGGCCTGATATAGATTAGTTAGATCCGGCAGTTTCTGACACGACACGAAAATAACGGGTTTCGGGTCAACACGATAACTTATCGGGTCATTATCGGGTGACCCGTTAAGAACCCGTTAGGTATACACGTGGGTAACACCTGGGTGACCCGTTTCGACCCGTTAAGAAAAAAATTATTTTGATAATTTTAAAGTTTAATTACTAAAAAATATTATAAAATACAATAGCCATATTAATATATACAATATATTCTATATTAAATATATAGTTTTGTATTATTATTCTATATAAGTTAAAAAAAATAAAAATTTAGTCATTATTTATTTTTATTGTGAGAGTTCTTTATTATCATTACTAGGATAATAAGTTTTACTTAACATGTTCTTGTCCAAAATTAAAATAAACTAGTATAGTATTTGTATAGATAAGAACTAAGAAGACATACATACAAGTATGAAAAATGTGAAAGAATATATAAACACTTGTGATTCATCATTATTCCTCTATTAGTAGATAATGGTTACACTTACATTATTGTTTAGATTTTTAAAATCCTCCAAACCCTCATAAATAATGTTTTTTATTTGAGGGAAAAATTAATAAAATTAATAATAATTATTATGGAAGTGTAAAAAATGTAAAAAGAATATCCAATCACTCATAATGACAAGGTTTACAACTTTTATAAAGGGGTCAGCTTCGAAATCCAACACTATAATCCATATACCTTAAATTTATATTTAACCGTCGATTGTTATTTACGCTTTATTCTTGTTACTGAATTTCATTTTTTAAATTTTCTTTTTTGAAAACATGATCATCTGGCGAATGTAAGAAGCTGAACGGTTCAGATCTTTGATATCACGTTTCGATATTTACGGTTAACTGAAATATGAGTCGATGTCATATAGTTTGTAGAAACTTTATAAACATCAAGCAATATTTTCACTAATCGTAAAATTCTGAACATAATATCAACGATCCAAACCGTTCATCTTCTTGCATCCTCTAATAGATCATGTTTTCAAAAAAGAAAATCTGAAAAAACAAAATTTGATGAGAAAAATGAAGCGTAAATGTAAACAATAATCAACGGTTAAATTTTGATCTATGATTTATATGATTATAGTGACGAATTTCGAAGTAAAGCTCTTCACGAAAGTTGTAAAGCTTGTTATTACGAGCGTTTATATATTTTTTCTATATTTTGTATACTTCTACATTGAAGGGTTTGATTGGAAGAAAATGTGCAAGATGTTCTAATGTTCCAATGTCCTTAATTTTACAAATCTTTTGAACATTTGATATTTTGTAATGTTCTAATGTTTTTTCTATTATGCTCTTATTTTGGATATGTAAATATACACTTAAAAGAAAAATCCGTTTTTATGTTTTGGATGTGACAATATTTAAAAAGAAAAATGCGTTTTCACTCAAAAAAAGTATTATGTTTTTTATTTAATTATTTATTGATTTAAAATATATTTTCCTTAACGGGTAACGGGTCGGGTCATATTACCTGTTAATATTATCGGGTAGATTTCGGGTCGGGTCATTTTACCCGTTTATTTTAACGGGTGTTACACGACACGACCTGTTAAGACATCGGGTATGACACGAACACTGAAAACACGACACGAATGCTAGGTCTAAGATTAGTCTTGTCCTTATGATTAAATATGAAGTCTTTTTGGTTAAAGAAAAGTGTATGGTGGTTTTTGGTTAAATTAAACTTAGTCTAAACCCTTTTCATTAAAGCTCCCAAAAAATAATCATGATCATAGGTGTTTCAGTCATTCACCAATGCAAAAGCATTCCACCAAAAATGGACTCAATTGGTAAACCTTTTCCATTAGCACCAGTGACGGTATCAGAAGAAGAGTAGGGAGCAGGCAGTTGAATGTTAGACAATTCAGAAGTCATATGATGCGTGGCGCCAGAGTCAAGTAACCAGTACTCTTGCTGTGGTGCAGAGAAAGCAGGAGTAGACTGTGCAGTCATAGCAACCGGAGAATGAGTCTGAGGTTTCATCATGGCAGGATGAAACTGAGGGGAAGGCATTACAGGAGCAGGAGAAAATGGAGCAGAAGAAGCAGTCTGTTGAGCAGGAGAGTTGGAATAATAGTGAGATCCATAAGGTTGAGAAATGCAGTATTACCTGTGGATACTCCTGATCCAGTTGTTTCTGAGCTGCATCCTGATACACACCGGTCACAAGTTTCTGAGTTGCAACCGGTTTCTGTTGCTACGATTAATACACATTCTATGCAGACTCGTTCCAAGTCAGGCATAGTTAAGCCAAAGAAGGCTTTTCCTGCTGCAGTTCATCTTGGAAGTCAAGAACCTAAGTCTTACTCTGCTGCATCTAAAATATCACAGTGGCGTGATGCAATGCAAGAAGAAATGGATGCGCTTATTCAACAGAAGACTTGGACCTTGGTTTCTCTTCCTCCAGATAAGAACCTGGTTGGCTGCAAGTGGATTTATAAGATCAAAACACACCCTGATGGCACTGTTGCTTGCTACAAAGCTCGGTTAGTTGCCAAAGGGTTTTCTCAAGAAGCCGGACTGGATTATTACGAGACGTTTAGTCCTGTAGTCAAACCAACCACTGTGCGACTTCTTCTTTCCTTAGCTGCTACTAATGGCTGGAAACTAAACCAATTAGATGTCAAAAATGCCTTTTTACATGGTTTTCTTGATGAGGAGGTATATATGGCTCAACCTCAGGGGTTTGTTGATCCCATTCATCCCACACATGTGTGTAAACTACAGCGGTCTTTATATGGGTTAAAGCAGGCTCCACGTGCCTGGAATGAGCGTTTTACAAAATTCCTTCGCACTTTGGGTTTCAAGTCTTCCTACGCTGACCCGTCCCTCTTTGTTCAGTATGAACCTCAGTCTATGGTTGTTCTTCTCTTATATGTCGATGACATTATTCTCACAGGCAATAGTGTTGCTGCTGTTCAACGTGTGATTAATCAACTGACTACCGAGTTTGACATGAAGGATCTTGGCCTTCTGCATTATTTTCTTGGCTTACAGATTGAGTATCAGCACAGTGGTATTTTCATTCATCAGTCTAAGTATGTCACGGATTTGTTACACAAGACTGATATGTTCCACTGCAAACCGTGTATTACTCCATGCCATCCTAATCATAAGTTGCTGACTCATGGCAGCCCATCTTTTTCAGATCCTTTCAAATATCGAAGTATCGTTGGGGCACTTCAATATCTGACATTTACTTGTCCTGACATCGCTTATTCCGTGAACCAAGTCTGTCAGTTTATGCAGGCTCCTCTTGAAGATCACTTCACTGCTGTTAAACGGATTTTGCGTTATCTTCGAGGGACTCTGCACCTTGGTCTCAAGTTTACCCGTGGTTCTCTTGATCTCAAAGCCTATACGGATGCTGATTGGGCTGGCGATCCCAATGATCGGAGATCCACCACTGGATTTGTGGTGTTTTTGGGACATAATCCTGTGTCTTGGAGTTCCAAAAAGCAACATACTGTCAGTCGATCGTCTACTGAAGCCGAGTATCGTGCTATGGCGGCTACTACTGCTGAACTTGTCTGGATTCAACAGTTGTTAGTCGACCTGCATCTCAAAAGTCCATCTGTTCCACTACTTCATTGCGATAACCTTTCTGCCATGGCATTAGCTACTAACCCGATTCTTCATTCCAAAGCCAAACATATCGAGATAGATTGCCATTTTGTCCGAGAGAGAGTTCAACAAGGGTCAATCATGCTCCAATTTGTCTCCACCACTGAACAGTGTGCTGATGTACTCACCAAAGGCTTGTGTTCTTCTCAGTTTCAGTTTCACTGTTCCAATCTTATGTTGGGTTCCTCCCACAATAAGATTGAGGGGGAATGTTAGAATATAAGGAAGGGTTAGGATAGTGCCAGGTGTCATTAGTAGAATAGAGAAGATTGAGTTAGTTATAAGGAAGTTGTATTTATATATAAGTGGAGAATGTAATCAAAGAGTTTAATGAAAATATACATAACATTCTTTTACTCTCTCTCTCTACTTTCTTACTCTACATTTTCTCTCTGCATTTCTTTCCATTACTGTTAGCATTTTATGCCACCAGATTTTCACGACAAAAGGGCCTCATAAGGTGCATAAGTTTCCCTACAAAATCACTTGGCCAAATATCATGCCAACCATGGGCTCATTCCATACAAGCATTTCTTTGGTCAATATACATTTCAATCTTCACCAAATCAAGGTATAAGAATATTGATTTTCGCATTCATATTTTCTCTCTGTGCACTTCCCTTATTTTCCTAAGGCGTTTCTAAGGTGCGCACTTTGCGCCTGGACCATGCGTGTGGATCGGAATTCCATGGTTGCGATTTGCTGAGCTCACGACAAACCGAGTTGTTGTGACCGGTGTAATTCAAACTTTTAATTATTTTTATTCACTGGGTATGTTTTTGTCGAAGATAAAATGGGAGTTGAGGGTTTATTCGTGTGTTGAAGAGTGAGGCAGAGAGAGAGCTGGGGTGAGGAATCAATTTCAGGTTGATTAAAGCTCTGTTTCGCTTGTGACCCGGTGATCTTATACCTTTATATTTTTTTTTGGCTCACTGGGTGTGTTTTTGTCGACGAGAGGGAGAGATTAGGGTTGTCTTCGCGAGTAAAGAGAGGCAGAGAGAGGGAGATGGTGAAGCGTGGGAGTGTTTGATTTCAGGTGAATTGAAGCTCTTGTTGGATTGGAGTCCATAAGGGTGGTTCATCCAGAACCTTTGAAGAACCCAGAATGTGAAAGTCAGTTTTGAGCCATTAGTTAATCCATTTCTGTTTGATTTTGGTTCTGAAAACCACCATCGGGTACGTGTGTACGATACTTATAATTCTGGGATTTGAATCCATAATGTTGGGTGGTTACTACTGGACTCGGTTGAAATTGTGAATTTGAATTCTAGATATATAGGTGCAAAACTTGTGATGGGTTGTGAAAAGTTTAGTTTTAATTGAGTAGATTTGTAGTAGGTGAATTGAAGTATAATTCGATGGAGATGAGATATTAATAGAAGAAATAATGGAGGAAAGAGAGGATGTAGATGTTGGAGATCAATTTGGTGCATGAAGGGTTGAATTTGTGGTACCAACGGTAAAAGATGAGTTAAAACGAAACTGAAAATGGAATCACGACGTGGTTATGCCTGTTTTGGTGATGTGATTGTGTTTGACACCACGTTTAACACCAATGTATACAGGATGTTACCTAAGAACACACAGAGGCCACCCGAGCGCCGATGCTGGTGATGTTACCGAGGCAAATGAAAATGTTGACATTGTGCCTAATTCGCAACCAACCCAAAATAGTAACACTCATGTGACCGTTGAAAATTCGGGACTACTAGACGCTTTTTACGAATATATGCTTAATGACCCATTAAACACGATTTGAAAAGTAATTTGTGACATATCCTTTTTTTATACAAGATGTGTTAAGTTTGCAGGGGGATGAACTATTCTTTTGTTGTGGCCATGGTTGGTTGTTTTAGAATGTATATATCATATATGTGTCACAATACTGATGGAAATTGTGATACACCAACTATGACTTGTGATTGAATATATATGCAAATTTGTGGCACCTTATGAACATTTACAAAAATAATTCTTCAATCATTAAATAAAGCTTGAAATTATGATATACTTAAAACATTGCGCAACATGTACAAAATAACGAGTCGTAAATATCTAAGAAGGTAAATTTCACTCTAAGGATCATAGGTGCCCTGTAAGCCGCCTTTACATACTCGTGCTTCTTATAGTTACCACCATCTCTGACGATGTCATCCACGTGTGAGGGCAATATGCATTCCCAATCATATCCCTTATGGTTACCATAGAGATACGAACAAAATTTCTCAAACCCATCATAGAAAGTGGAGTCACACTCTTGTTAGAGCTGCTTCGTCGCCCATAATTTGATTGACCTACGACATACAACTTCCTCCTATTTTAGAACCAGCTCATCATACTTACACTTTCGGCTATGTATTTGCTGTTTGTACTTGGCCTATTTTTACAACGCCTTGTTCAACTTTTGTTGTAACGCAACCAATATGGACTTTTGTTCAACACACTTTTGATGCCACACAATTACAACACGTGAGTTGGCACAAAATTTGAGCTTCACTTCAGCACTTTGACTGTCAGATCATCGGAATCAGCATCACTCCCCTATATGATTCTTCCTCTTTTGTTGCTAGTTGAACTATCTTGTACACATAACAATACAAGCATTCAACACAACCAAATTCAATAATATATACCCTGAACACAACCAAATTCAACAATGTATACCCTTAACACAACCTGTCAACAAATTTTCACAACAATACATCTACCGTGAATAAAGCTTCATGACTTAAAGCAATATCAAGTTAATTCATAAAATTAACAAAGATTTCATCAACACAAATCATTGAAGAAAGCAGGGAGAGAAGATTGCTCGTTGAGATCAAGATGAGTGGCGGTGGACTGAAAAGAGCAGGAAGAAGACAACTCGGTGAAATTAATGGGTTTAGACTTTTAATGGTAGAAAGACTTTATGAAATTAATATTCTTTTTTATTTTTAATTATACTTTCATATAGTATTTAACGGTGTGAATGCTCTGGTAGGTGTAAAGACACATGTAGTAATATTAGCAACGAGACATGAAAAGAGGCACCCACTTCGGAACAGCAGATCATTGGCCAAATTTTTGAGATAGCTCGAAAAGGGAGAGTTTAAATCCCAAAATTTTAAAATAGTAGCGGTTACCCTTTTTTTATTAATGACGGATCATTTAGAACCCGATTTCACTCTATGCTCCTTTAGATAGATTTGTTTTAGTCATTCAAATTTAATTCAACGACCTAATCCAAAGTTCATATTTTTGGGCTCCAAATAGGCCCAATGTCGGCAGAGTTGAAGAAGAAGTCGGTATCGAATCCAACAATCCATCCCCGACTCCAAGTTGTTTTGCTCTGCATCTTCTGCGATCTTTCCCATCTTCTCACACGTCTTCGACCACTTGCACAAAGCCACGCGCGCATTACAATCTCGTCGGAGGCGTAGACCTTTGAAATTTCTCTCCTTCTCTCCATCGTAACCGGATAGTTTAAGCTTCCAAATTACTCCTCCTCCTCCTCCTGCTCCTCGTCCATCCCGTTCAATCTTTTCATCGATTGGATTCGATTCCGTACCCAGCTTGATTGATCGGAAGGTCCTCAAGCTCTCCCAAAGCCATGTCCATGTTCAAATTCTGGTAATTCTTCTCTTCTCGGTGTAATTTAGGGTTTTAAATTTGAACCGTAGCTCCGTTAATCCTAGGGTTAACTTCTGATTCCGGTGATTGATTTTACGGCGTTTTCGTTAATGGGTCGGTGTCAAAATCCCCAATTTGTTCTGCGAATTGATGGGTTTTGTAACTGGAATCGGTTTGTAAAATCATTTGCGGAAATTGGAGCTTTCCGTTGGAGCTTTCGTGAATCCAGTAATTTGATTGGTGATGTGTGTTGGAGAGGCTGAAGGTCTAAGTTTCTAACCGTGTTTACGTCCACAGGGGATCTCAGGAGGAACCTACTCAGCCGCGTCCGGAGGTTGTTACTCCTTCACAGTCATGGTACCCTCCATCTGTAGTTAGTTCTCCGACTTCTTCTCGCCCTGGGACGCCAAGTAGCACCTCGTCTAGCAGCATGAGTTACCAAAGGCCAACAGAAAGGGCACAGTCTGCGTTACATGTTTCTCCCGCCGAAGCTGCCGGTGTTATTTCCGTTCTGAAGGACAAGAGGTAAGGATCATGGTGCTGTCGGAATCTCATGATTACATAGTAATGATGATTTTTCTGTTTCGGAGCTGATCAACAATGTTCTTAGCTATAGCACACCTCATTCATGGGTTGTTACATATCAACTTGTCACTTCTTTTGTTTCAGATGGTACATTCAAATTTGGAGATGATTGTGGAGTGAATTTTAAGTGTACTTGGTGTTTGTCTAGGGTAATCGGTAGTTTTGTTTGAACTCGTTCATTTAAAAACAAAGCTCAGAACTGTTAGATATACTGAAGAATGTTGAAAAGAGGTTGGTGACTGAATACGAGAAAAAAGAATTTTGTATTTACTTTAGGTGTAAGCCCAAGCTTAGAGACTACAGTTTACCTATCAAGATAGGATCTGTTTACTCAGTCATTGTTTCAATCAACCTTTGAAAGAGCATATTTGTCAAATGAAATGTTGTTTAGTAAGTGAATTTGTTATTTCTTAATGTATATGATTGAGAGATTCATGTTCTCAAAAACATTTATAATGCTCTGTAACTTTTAGTTTTTTGGTGTACGTCTCAGTATCTCGAGTACGGCAGATATAACTCTCTCGGATCATATGTAATTCTTATCTAATTTTTGTCAAGTAACTAGTAACTAATCAATATGTTTTCTCTATTAATGTGACCAGTGTTGAGGACCTACGGAAGCTTTTGTCTGACAAGAATGCATACCAGCAATTTTTTCTTTCTCTCGATCAGGTCAAAATTCAAAATAATGTAAGTTTGAACTTCACTTTTTCTGTCGTACCCTTTCTGTTTTAGGTTCAACTGCTGATGCACACACGCACATTGATCTTAGTAGATTCAACACTTACCTTTTAATTTAGCAAGCTCTTAATGAACTGTAATTGCTGTCTTGCTTTTGGGGCTACACCATATTTATACTTGCATTGGAAGTTGGTCTCCTAACAAGCTATTAACATGATGATGAGTTTCTTTGTTCGAATACTTTGAGTTTCCGGACATGTCTTTATTCTGTTCTTTCTTTTTGTTTCTTCTACTGACCACATCAGCTAAGAGAAGAGCTACGGAGGGAAACTCTGCAGTTATCCAGTGAGTTCTCTGTTTCAGTATCTGGCCTATTTTAATTATATTTGTCTCCTGCTATTGGATTATACATGGGAAAACAAATTATAATTTTATTTTATAAAACAGGGGAAAACTTGGAAAAAGAACCGCAGATGGTGGAACTTAGAAACCAGGTAAGCTTTTGCCATTGTCTTGCTTCTCACACTAGCTGCAAAATCGTTGTTTTTGATCTTGTATCTTTTTCTCCTTTATCTTTTGTGGTCACAGTGCAGAATAATTAGAACAACAGAGTTGGCTGCTGCTCAGGAGAGGCTAAATGAGCTCGAGAGAAAGAAAGAAGAAACGTTGAAGCTATGTTCCCCGTCTTCTCTTCTTCAAAGGCTTCAAGGTATGTAGTAATGATAATATGAAACTGTACAGCAATTCAGTATTCTCGTGTGCCTTATTAGTCATCAATATCATGCATGCATGAATCACAATCAAATTTGTTGGTAGATGAAATTTTTTTTTTCTGTGAGTGCAGAATCGATGAATACGACAGAGGAGGAATCTGAAGCTCTGCACCAGCAGCTCCTCGACAAGGAGGTTGATCTCGGGGCTTTTGTGGAAAAGTACAAGAAGCTTCGTACCACTTACCACAAGCGAGCGCTTGTTCATCTTGCCGCAAAAACATCTTCAATAGGGTGAACATATTACCTTAGTAACTTGTATACATTTTAGTGGATACTTTATTGAAAAGGTCGATAAAAAGTACTATGGTGATCGTTGCTTATTCGTGTATAATTTGAGCATCTATTTGTCCAATCATATTAATATTCATTTTTTTTATGGTAATTCTGTGTATAAACGTTGTTGTTTTCTCATTTGGACATCCAAGGCTTATAAACTTTGTTCGAAATAGCGTGAACAGTAAACTCAATTTAAGCTTCCTAATTTAAGAGTCTGTTTTTGGTACGATGTTTACTTACCTAGAATGAGTTTTTATCCGGAATTAGATTCCACATTCGAATCAAAAGAAGTATGCTGTCTCGAACCAAAATCCGGAGTTAAATATTTTTATTTTCCTTTCAAACTAAGGCTGCTGAAAGCCCTTTCAGTCACTTCATTATCCTCAGAATGCCTAATCAACCTTTGTTCAAATTCCTTGAGTGTAGCACTACCTCATTGGGATCTATTTCAGTGATTTTCTTTGTTCATCATAGATAAACTAATTAACAACTTCTCTACAATCCTCTTATTTGATAGTTCTTCATCATACATCTTCATTTGATTTACTAAAGCAAACAATCTAGCCAAGTAATCATACAGAGATTCATTATTCCTCATTCTAGCATACTCAAAATCACGATGTATACCTTATAATTTCACTGCCATGACTTGAGAATCACCTTTTGTAAAGTCTAGACTTAGTTGTTTTGGCTTTCCTTGTCAATCTTGTAATTATGTACCACACATGCTCTTTAGATCGTCCTTATATTAGACTTTAGGATACTTGGTTCTAAAGTCTGGGTTATGGAAAATCAAAGTGCAAATAATGTTGCCTCAACTCAAGTAAGGTCTGTACATGCATATACATTTCATGAATTCTTATGCATTTTGACTAGTGAAGTTGTCCCGTTGAATTGCTCATTGTTTTCATGCGAACTGGGCATGCAATTTAAGGCAGCCCACATGGGCTGACTGACACCTTTTATACGGGTTGAGCTTTTCACCATTGATTTGCTTATATTTGACAAACGTCTTTTTGTACTCTTGTCTGCAACAATCAAAAGTTTTTGTTTAATAGGGTTGGAGGATTTCATTTCCTCCTTGGTGAGAGAGATTTTTATTTTTTTATTTTTTTTATTTTTAGAGAGAGTCTTTATTTTTTTTCTCTCCAACTCAAATCTCCTAGGAGCATCAAGCATTTTCTAGGCAAAGTTCTTCATTGAATATTTATAAAACTATCCAAAATCCTTGCTTAAATCTTCTTAGAAGCTCATTTGTTTTGGTTTAGATAAATTGCATTTTCAAGGTTTCAAAAAAAAAAAAAAATTGCATTTTCAATATAGAGTGGTGTAAGCTCTTCGAGCCTCCGATTTTTGTTTCTGTGAAACCCTAGCTGCATACACTTTTTGATGTCTTAAATCTTGTGCTAACTCACCCACATCATCTCTAAAAAAGGATTGCATTGTCCATGATCTAGATCTTAGTTTCAAATCTTCATAAAGACCTTTGTTTGGATTCTAAGTTAGTTTCTTCCTTCAATTGTTAAACTAGAGAAACCGACTTGTGATCATTTGAATCCACATATCATATCATTCTACATAGATTGTGTTGGTCTCAGTGCCACAAGGAAATGAGCTCAAGGGATGGAGATGCTCTCTTGTGAAGACTGAAGACTTCTCCAGCTCACGCAAAGTAAGGTTGCACATAGGTATAAAGTTGTTCCTTATAATAGATCTAGGAATTGAGCTTGTTGTGGTACTTTGTATGAACCTTATTTGCACTAGTGGATTGGACTATGTGGAGTCCCCGATTTTTTAACTCAGTAAGGGGTTTTTCCGGTCAAAACCTGTTATGTTTACTTCTTCATAACTTGCCTGCATATCTAGTAAATTAGTAGTGAATATCACAAGCTATAATTGTTGTTTGATAATTGAACTAATTTGTGAATATGTTCTTGCTTGTGATTTGCTCGTAAGAGATATCTGGGTAGATATTGACCAGTCGGACGTACTAGTCTATTAAGTTTAATTCTTAGAATTGTGTTTCTCGTAACTAAGAAATTCATATATAGCTGACTAGTTTTCTGAAAGTCAAGCTTTCAGAATTTAACTTCTTTGCATTCTTCTTAGTTTGAACTTGCCCACATATATAGTTTATTATCATATGTTTCACGCATTATATAATCCATTATTTGATGTGGGTTTGTGCTCAAGTTTGTACAACATTATTATGAAATAAGAAATTGTTGACTAGGTTAACTTGTAGCAAACTAAGTTTATTCGTTGGATTTGTATGTGTTTAATTAACGAACTAAAGTGTGTTGGATTGACTAGCCAAACCAACTAATCAACTAAGAAATTGACTAGTTGGTTTGGCTAGTCAATCCAACACACTTTAGTTTATAATTGCAGGATATTTTGCTTGGTACCAATTTCACCTTTGAACTCCTACTTTAGTACATCCCAAGCATCCTTAGCTCTCTCCTCATTTGCAATTCTGGGGGAAATTTCATCACTCACTGTACTTTGAATCAACCCCAGAGCTTTTGCATCTCTGTAAATAAGATCCTATGGAACAATTAGCTGCTTCTCATCCATTTGCTTCTCATCTGAGGGAAGGTCATACCCATTTTCAACAAAACCCCACAGATTGTGGGATTTAAAGATAGTCTTCATTCTAATGCACCAAATTTCAAGCTGACACCAGTGAAGATTGGAGCTCGAAGATCAGCTCTAGATCCAGACATTTTGTTCTTCAATGTACCTGAGTCCTTCGTTGAAAGCTCAAAGAACACTTCACAGATCACGCCCCTTGATTCAATTTGAACCAAGCTCTGAGGCCATGTTAGTGTTTTAAAGGTTGATTTACTGTAATTCTAGTTGGTTTCGTACTCTGGAAATCCCTGAGAATGTGATTAACACATTTCAAAGAGCAAAGTTAAAGAAGGAAGAAGAAACTAAGCGTGAAACGTCAAGGAGAAAATCTACGTTGGATTCCTTGATTAGGTTGTGCCAAACATGCTAGTGTTGTGAGCAAATATAGCTGTTGTTAGCTCACACCTCAGCTAATATAGGTAATGTGAGTTGCATGTGAGCAACTTAAACACTTACATCAAATTGGACAGGTGACACATTATACACCCTCTAGATATAATCGTGACCATCCATTACAATTCATTACAAATTCAAAACTTATAAAACTATTGCATCAGCTATGATCTTCAAGCTTCCATCCTTCAATTCCAACAGCAGTAATGCTTATGCTTCAACAGGTGGTGTTGCTGCTGCAGTTTTTGATAGGAGCATATTTATGCGACTTTGTAGTAATTTAATCTATTTTCGTATTATTGTAGGTCCAGTTGGTAAAGATGATAATAAATAGCAAAATTGAGCAATTTAGAGTAGTTTTGGACTTGGATTGGATAGCACGTGTGGAGAGCATATGGGTTGCACGTTTTTTGGTGTTTAAAGGGTGTTAGACATGTGCTAAAATCTGGAGAAATTAAAGTTGAGGCTTGGAAGACAAGGAATTATACAAGAAAAAGGAATCCTAGTTGGAGGGGAATGTTATCTTATTTTATCTTATCCTATCTTATCTTATCTTATATCCAGCTGCAAGGAGGAATCCTGATCACATTCCAACACTTTCTATCTGATTCTAGGAGTCCTAAAATAATTCAAATAACATAATCATTTTCCTCCTGGGATTCAGCTGTGCCTTTACCCTACATATACACATTATTGCCACAAATAAGAGAGATGAGAGTGCCGCAACCTGCAATCATCCATTGAAGTTGTTGGAGTTTTCATAGTTCTTTCTATCTTTGTTTTTAAGGGTTAATGTTTATTTTAGATTGCTTTTTAGTTATGATAAACATGTGTAGCTAAGTTTCTTTTTAGCTAGAGGAGAATTTGAAGCCATGATCATATGTTTTATATAAATTGATTACATCCAGTTATTGTTTCATAAAACATGAATGCAATTTACTTATCAGCTTTATAGAGAACTTATTCTTGTATGTTTATTAAGGATGCATACTTAGTTTGCATGCAGGGATTTGATGCTAGAATATAAGGGAATTTCACCTAATCGTTATGAACTTATATTTGCAAGTAGTAAAAGTCACTAGTCATGATTGAGTTAAGTAAATTCTTGGTAGGAGTATCATACTTTTCATAGTTACGAATGCTTGTCAATGCTTATGATTTTCACAGAACTTAATGATCTTTGAGATGTATCTCTATCATGCTTTTCATAGTTAGGGAACTTGAGAAGAATAATTTGGTTGCGTCTCTGAGTCCAATTCAATTAACTTAGGAAAATCTCAGAGTTAATTAGTGTTGTTCACAATTAATTTGGAGCATCAATCCACCTAGTTCTAGTTCCGAATCCGAATTTGAAGCTCAAATTGAAACGGAATTGGACGAGGAACAAGACATGGTTGTTGATAATAGAGCAATCAAGGAACTTTTAGCCTCATGATTGGACAATGTTGTTCCCCTTTGCATCCAATACCCTAGGGCAGTTCAAGGCAAAACCATTGTCCTAAAAATCCCCGCCTAGGGCCGCCTAGGAGCTAGGCGGTTGGCCACTGCCCCGATTAATGCCTAGGCATTTGAAAATTAAAAAAAGGGCGCCTAGATCTGCTGAGGTGCCTGCCTAGAACGCCTAGGCACCCGCCCAGACCTGCCTTGGCACCCGCCTAAGTTGCGACTCACTTAGACAGAAAATAGATAACTTTCATTTTGCATTTTATTTTTTCCAATAAATTGTAAGAGACTTGTTGAATACTTAAATGAATACACATTATATGCATGTTCCCCATGTTTTCATTACGTTCCAATACCTCCTAATATATATGTCATTCTATTTTGTAGTTTATAATGAAATTATATATATTTTAAGTATAAACAGACACTTATTTACAAGAAATACAATAGATTTACTTAAATCCGCCTAGACCCCGCCTAGACCCCGCCTAGCCGCCTAGCCGCCTAGGCACTAGGCCCCAGCTCGCCACCCGACTAGCGCATAGCGTCTTTTAGAACCTTGGGAAAAACCGATGAGTTTGAATTGAACTCTAGTTTGCTGCATCACATTCCCAAATACCATGGGTTGTCCATGGAAGATCCGAACAAGTATCTTAAGAAATTTGAAGTAGTATGTTCGAGTATGACACCAATTAATGTGGATGGGAATATTTTGAAAATGAAAGCCTTTCCATTCTCTCTTTTGGAAAAGGCTAAAGATTGGCTCTTTGAATTAGCACCTGGAACCGTCACCTCTTGGGAAAGCATGAAGAAAGCATTCTTAGAGAAATTCTTCCCAACTTCAAGAGTCATTCTTTTGAGGAAGAGAATTAGTGGAATTCAACAAGGCCAAGGAGAATCCTTCCCAGCGTATTATGAGTGTTTCAAGACTTTAGTTGCATCTTGTCCACAACATCAAATGAAGGAAGAGCTTTTAATTCAATATTTCTATGAAGGACTACTTCCATTTGAGAGACAAATGCTTGATGCTTTAGCAAGAGGTGCTTTGGTTGACAAAACACCAGTTGATGCGAAGATCTTAATAGTGAATCGAGCCTTGAATGCACAACAATATGAAGGAGTTGGAGGAAGAGAACATACACGGCAAAATCAAGTTAATGAGGTAAGTGCTATTTCAGAACTTCAATCTCAAATGGCTAATGTCTTTACTCTTATATCACAGGTTGTTGAAGGATCCAAAGTGCAAGGTGCAGCTGCTTGTGGCGTGTGCTCTATGCAAAGACACCATAATGATCAATGTCCTCAATTAATAGAGAATGGGGGATGGGAAAGTGCCAATGCCATAGGTTATCAAGGCCAAAATCGACCAAGGAATGACCCGTTTTCCAACACCTACAATCCGGGCTGGAGATATCATCCAAATATGAAGTTGAGGGAACCTCAACAAACTCAACAACAAGGCGGATATAGACAGCCACCTCTTGGGCTCTATCAAAGGCCATTTGCACCACCACAACCTCCCCCACAATCTTCCCAACCAAATTCAGGTTCGTCAATGGATTATGATAAAATTCTTCAAGCACTAACTTCTTTGACTCAGGGTTTACAAAATCAAGTAAAAGAGATGGGCGAAGTGAAGAATCAAATTGGGCAAATGGCAGAATTCATGGGACAATTTAGAGAACAAGGCAAACTTCCTACTTCAACCATTGTCAATCCAAATAGAGGTTTTGAAACTGCTAAGGCTATTACCTTGAGAAGTGGTAAAAAGATTGGAACCAATCCAAAAACGTCCAAACAAAGCCAAATAGAGGACGAACAGCTGATGCCCAAAGAAGAAGAGGTGGACAAGGCCACGACAAGAGAAGAACAATCCTTGCCACAACCTTCTAAGGCTCCTATGCCACCTAATTTAGGTAAGGTTGGTTCAAATTCAATTCCTTTTAACCCTATTCCACCAAATGTGCCTTTCCCTCGCAGGTTTATGCAATCTAAGAAAGAAGAGAATGAAAAAGACATCTTAGAAAACTTCAGGAAGGTACAAGTCAATATCCCACTTCTTGATGCAATAAAGCAAGTTCCAAAGTATGCTAAATTTTTGAAAGAGCCTTGTACAACAAGGAGACGGATTTCAGATAAGGAAGTGGTATGGGTAAGTGAGAATGTTTGTACAGTTTTGCAAAGAAAACTGCCACCTAAATGCAAAGATCCAGGTAGTTTCACAATCCCTTGTGTTATTGGTAGTACCAAGTTTAAACATGCTATGTTAGATTTAGGTGCTTCCATTAATGTCATGCCTTACTCTATTTATGCATCTATGAATCTAGGAGAGCTTAAAAATGATGGTGTTATTATTCAATTAGCTGATCGTTTTAATGCATATCCGAAAGGAGTTTTGGATGATGTTTTGGTGCAGGTTAACCACTTGATCTTTCCAGCGAAGTTTTATGTCCTTGAGATGGAAGATTCAGCCCATTCTACACCATTGCCAATCTTACTTGGAAGACCTTTCATGAAAACAGCCCGAACCAAGATAGATGTGTTCAATGGGACGTTAACAATGGAATTTGATGGCGATGTCATTGACTTTAATATTTCTGAAGCTATAAGGTATCCTATTGATGATCATTCTTGTTTTTCTATTGATGTATTTGATTCTTTGGCGCAGGAATATCTTGAATTCTTAAATAGGGATGCCCTTGAAACAACCATTGCTAAAGGAATTGGACTCAAAACCAATATGGCCGAGCTTAGTCATGCAGCAACTGTCGATATGGTGGCTGCCCTTGAGTCTTTGCCACAACATATTGGTAAGCCTCCAATCCCAATTCCAATTTCCGTTTCTACTAACAAGGTGTTACCTTCAATGATTCAGGCACCTCCTCTTAAGCTTAAACCATTACCGACTCATTTGAAGTATGTCTTTTTGGGAGATAAAGAGACTTTGCCAGTGATAAGCTCATATTTATATATATTTTACATCAAATTCACTTGTCTTTTCTTAGTTAGTTCCTTATATTTTTGAGCTATTTACCTTGTTTTTGTGTTTTGTAGGATTTGTCAAGAAAATAAAATAAAAATAGGACAAATGGGATTTTAAGTAACAAATTCGTCAAAACTGCCTGTGCAGGTCAGCTGACTTTGGAAGCAAGTTGCGGACAGCTCAGAATGAATTAGAAAATGATCCTTATATGCTTGGAAAGCTACGGATGTCTATTTTCTGGAACATTTCGCGGATTGTTAATATCATTTTTCTAGAAGAAGTTATGGCCGTTTTAACACTGAAAGGTTGACAAGAGGCTGAGCAGTTTGTAACTGAAATGAAAGCAATAAACCCAATAAATCTAGCAGCCAAAATTGATGCAGCCAAGAACAATTCAGCTGAAACCTATTCAAATATTAAAGGGAATGGAATTAAAGATGAGGATTAAGAGGGAGTAATTGGCATAAAGGCTACCCAAAGAGTTACAATTGTTTTACTATTTCCTCTCACTTATTGTCATCACTAAATGGCTATTAGTGGGTGAGTTAAGGAGAAGAAAATGATGCAGCAAGAATTGGTATAAAAGCGGCATTGGGGAAGGAAGGAAAGAGGCGGAGGCCTCATGTCTTTTTTTTTGGTTTTATTTAAGAATTATGTGTAACTAAATTTTTAGTAGTTAGGGGCTGTTTTGAAGCTCCGAATATGATTGCAAGTGTGTTATGACATTTCGTTTCAATTTATTTTATGAATGGATGAAAATTGCTTCACTACTTATCTCATTGATGAATTCTTTATGTGTTTTCTATGGATGCATACTTAGTAAGCATATCTAGGATTCTAATGCTATGAATATGTGTGTGCCTGCCCTTGTCGAATGAGGACCTACATATGTTCTAGAGTAGTACTTGTTAATTGCGATTAACATGTGAACCAATTTCTAGGATAAGTAAGACAACACCAGTACTTACGATGCCTTGTGATGACTCAAACTCTTTTCGTTCTTAATGATTTCTACTTGTTAAATCTATGAACACGCCATTCTAGATTGCATGCTAGGGACTAAGTTAAGTTGAAAACGCCATTCTCTTAACATACCACATAAGAAAGAGTAATAGGTTGAGTTCTAACATTGAGCCAACTTGAGCATCTTCATCCGGAAATAAAAGGAATTTGAATGAAACATAACATGTTTGCATGATTATTTGGTGGTGGATAGCACTTCCCCTAACTCGTTTTCTTAACTTGTGACTACAATCTATTTTTACTACTTAAAATTTGTTTCTGTCCTGTTTTTGTTCGATTTAATTTAAATATCAAATCAACTCCAAAAATCCCAAAAATTTGTGTGAGTGTAGTTCCGTGTGTCTAGTATCTGCATATAAAATTTCGTAGACTTTAGATAAGTATAAGTCGGTCTAATAATTATTTTTCGGTGGCTGGTCAGTAGGGACAGCAGCCCAGTTTTTGTGACATTTTAAGTAGTTAGATAAAACAATCTTCTGCGGGAAAGACCCTTATTTTCATATGCTACAATTGACAAATCTTAGTGTTAATAAGGAAAATCAATAGGATATTTGTGTGCTACTTTGTGGTGTGTATTTAATCCTATCAGCCAGTCATAGTTTCTTCATCACTCATGATAATAGATGAAGAGAGACTGGTTAGGGTGTTGAAAGAGTATAAAACAACCATTGGATGGACTTTGGCCGACATTAAGGTAATAAGTCCTACAACATGAATGCATCACATACTTCTAGAGGAAGGGGCTAAACCAACTCGAGAGGCTCAACTCCGACTCAACCCTCCAATTATGGAAGTTGTGAAAAATGATCAAGCTTCTTGATTGAGGAGTTATTTATCCAATTTCGGATAGTCGTTGGGTTTCACCGGTTCAAGCAGTACCAAAGAAATCAAGAGTCACTATGGTAAAAAATGAAGAGAATGAACTTGTGCCCACTCGTATCCAAACAGGTTGGAGAGTTTGCATTGACTATAGGAAGCTCAATGCCACCACAAGGGAAGACCACTTTCCTTTACCATTCATTGATCAAATGCTTGAAAGGTTAGCTGATCATTCTTTTTACTGCTTTCTTGATGGTTATTCGGGATATAATCAGATTGTTATAGCTCCAGATGATCAAGAAAATACTACTTTTACTTGTCCATTTGGTACTTTTGCTTATCGTCGAATGCCATTTGGTTTATGTAATGCACCAGCCACTTTTCAAAGATGCATGGTAACTATCTTTTCAGATTTTGTCGAGAAGATTATTAAAGTTTTCATGGATGATTTTAGTGTCTTTGGTGACTCTTTTGATGATTGTCTAACTAATCTCACTTTGATATTGAAACACTGCATCGAAACTAACCTTGTTTTAAATTGGGAAAAATGTCACTTCATGGTAAAACAAGGCATAGTTTTAGGTCATATAGTTTCAGAAAAGGGAATTGAAGTTGATAAATCTAAAATAGATCTTGTACGCTACTTACCCTCTCCCATTTCGATGAGAGAGGTTCGTTCTTTCCTTGGACATGCAGGATTCTATAGACGTTTTATCAAAGATTTTTCAAAGATTTCAACACCCTTGTGCCAACTTCTACAAAAGGATGTGCCGTTTGTGTTTGATGAAGAATATTTGAAGTACTTACTTACGAAGAAAGAAGCCAAGCTAAGGCTTATTCGCTGGATGCTTCTTCTTCAAGAGTTTGACGTGGAAATTCGGGATAAAAGAGGAAGTGAGAATGTAGTAGCTAATCATTTAAGTCGTTTGGTACATGAAGAAGACCCTCTACCTATTCCAGAGGCATTCCCAGATGAACAATTGCTGATCATTAAGGTAAGTGAGTCATGGTATGCTGATATTGTGTCTAAATAGGTTCCAAACACCATAAATAGGCACCAATGTGATAAACTTAAAAAGGAGGCACGATCTTATGTGTGGGATGACCCTTAATTGTGGAAATATTGCCCTGATCAAATTCTTCGTAGGTGTGCATGATTCTGTATTCAATTCAATCTTAACTTTTTGTCACACTTATACTTGTGGAGGTCATTTTGGTACTCAACGAACAACACTTAAAGTTCTAGAATGTGGATTTTATTGGCCTACTATATTTAAGGATGCTAGAATTTTTTGCATGACTTGTGATCGTTGTCAAAGAACAGGCAATATAGGTTCAAGAGATCAAATGTCGCAAACTCCTATATTTTCTGTTGAGATTTTTTGGGGCATTGACTTCATGGGTCTTTTTCCTTCCTCACATGGTTTCAATTATATGTTAATTGATGTAGATTATGTTTCAAAATGGGTGGAAGCAAAAGCCACTCGTACTAATGATTCCAAAGTGGTTGCAGATTTTATCAAAACTAACATTTTTGCAAGGTTTGGAAAGCCGCGAGTAATTATAAATGATGGGGATTCTCACTTTTGTAATCGGACCATAGAGGCACTGCTTAAAAAGTATAATGTCACACATGAGGTTTCGACACCTTATCATCCCAGACAAGTGGACAAGCTGAAGTTTCTAACCGGGAAATTAAGCAAATCTTGGAGAAAACAGTTGGACCAACTCGAAAGGATTGGAGCTTGCGTTTGAATGATGCATTGTGGGCATATCGTACAGCCAACAAAACACCAATTGGAATGTCTCATTTTCAGCTCATTTATGGGAAACCATGTCATCTTCTAGTTGAGTTGGAGCACCGTTCACATTTGGCAGTCAAGACTTTTAACATGAACATTGATGCTGCTGGTCTTCATAAGAAGTTACAATTGAATGAGCTTGAGGAAATTCGGAATGAGGCTTATGAGAACGCTCATATTTATAAGGAGAAAACAAAGGCTGTCCATGATAAGATGATCTGTAGTAAGACATTTTCTGTAGGGCAGTGCCTGGAAATAATTGAAGGACCAATCCATTTAGAACGCAACTTACCTAGAAAGACGTGAAGGACAGTACCCTAGCCTGGCGCAGGAGCACTAACACCGGGGTGCAGCAATGATGAGCACTGTATGAATATATGCATGCCATAATGATTCAATGATTGCAATGAACATATTAAAATTACCTGAACTTACTTGGGCATCCCGTAGGATTATTTTAGCATCTCACAACAGTGCAACATTTATGAGCAGGTAAAATGTATATGATTATGCCATGACAATATATAAATCTCAACCACATAACAGTATTTTTAGAATTGAATAAATCATGGCATACTACGCATAAACCAATTTAAAAGCATTTGGAAACTATAAAGTTTATAATATATAGAAACGAAAATAAAATGCCCACTCACAAATCATGTCGTCGAGTCAAACTCGCCTTGTAGCATCGAGAGTCCTTGTGATGCATTTCGCCTAGAAATGAAACCATTTAACGTATATTTATAACGTATTAATGTATAAACACATTTTTCGTACAAAGTACGACTATTAAAGAAACTATTTTAAAACGGTCGAATTTTAGAAAACGGAGGGCGAATTTGGGTCCGACACGTCAGGAACCTAAGGAGGGACCTTGAGTTCCTCCCAACTTCGCCGCACGCGCCACCAGTCGTTGCCACTAGGTGGCTGCACATGCAGCCATGCGCAACCCACGCGCCGTCACCATGATTTTTGCAAATTTTTCCCTCGACTTTCAGAGCTTATTTTGGGCTCGATTCTCAACCAAATTCGATGATTCAAAAGCCAACTAGAAGATAGGAAATGTAGAGAACAAAACCATACCAAATTTGGGCCGAACTAAGGTCGGTGTTGGCTGGAACAATGGCCTGAAAGTGGCCAAATGACCACGGGTCCAAGTTTTCCAGAACCTGGGAAATTTCATCCCAACTTCTAGAGCTAATTTCTAGTTCGATACCTAACCATTTTTAGTGTTCTACCTATGTATTTCAAGTTCGTAATGAGGGGAATAGGAACATACCAAAATCATAGCTCAATGGAGGTCGTAGAGGGTCGGAAAAAAAGAGGTCTGAAAGTGGTCCAACGACCATGGTTGGTTCCTTCCAAAAAATCTGAAAAAATGATCTCCAATGTTCCTGCGTTCCCAGCGTCACCAAGGCGACACTCAGGGTTAAATATGACTAAATTAAGCTGTAACAAAGAAAAGTTAAAGGAGTCTCGAAGTTCACCATGGTCGGAGAGATGAATGAACAGTGATGAAAGTCAATGTGTAGTTCCATTTGGGTGTCTTGAGTAATTAGGTACAAGGGAGGTGGTTTTCCGTTAGGTTGATGGTTCAGGTGGCCTGAGGGAGAGCCAACAGAGATGATGATTATGTTGGGTGGTCCTCGACATGGTTTGTACAGAGTGGGTGGGGAGCTTGAAAGTTGGAAGGTGAGGGATGAGAGAGTTAGAAGATAAAGGAAGATTGTTTGAAAATAAGAAAAATAATGGGAAAGAGAGACCGAGATCTCTAGAAGGTGAGGAGACGGGACAGGGCATGAGTGCAGGAGTGGGATTTGGGCCCCACTTGTCTCACAATTCAGTACAAAATATCTTCCCCTCATGAAAATACCAAATCACCCTTCACGTTTGTAAGTCCGTAAAATCTCCATCGTAGCTCCAAATTCGATTCCACTTACGTCTACTCGTTCGTACCATCGAATACTTCGAGAATATGATAAAATAGTAGCTCGTATGTGTCCCGAAAAGATGGTCACTGAAAGTCAACAATCTCACCTCCAGGGGCATTTTTGTAAATTCACTCTTTTAAAATTCATGAAATCGTAAAATTAGGGACGGGTCGTCACATTTCATTATTGATATTTAGGTACATTAATCAATATAATACGATTCGATACATACATTTAGGTTCATTATAATATATGTCAGTATAAACATTTTGGATAAGGATTATACGCTCAAAGGTAACCACTTATACCAAGATTCGTCAAGAATCCTCGTCGTTACTAATGCTCAGTCACTATAACCTGGAGGGGCGAAAAACAAGGGTGAGTGGGCACAAAAATAAAGATTTGTAAAATCCATTTATTTTCTGAACACACTAACCCCTTGCTGTAAAACATGTATAGTTTCCAGAAAATCATACTACGTAAGTATGAAAAACCAGTGCATAAAAGCAGTGACAACAAAAGCATGCCATGTCATAATATCCCCGCAAAAATAAATGTAAGTCAGGTGTGAATATTTAACTAGCGTGCCAGTCAGAGTCACCTAACATGACCTGTACGATTGGACCTATTGCTCATCAATCTATGCTTGCACACGAGTCAGAGTCACCTAGTATGACTTGTACGACAGGGCTGGGTGTAATATGTACGCTCTAGTACTACGATCACGTGAAGACTAGTGATAAATCACAGGTCACCTACGAGTCGGAGTCACCTAAAGTGACATGTACGACAAAGTTGGAACCAAACATGGATCTAAGACGAGCGTGCGGCGCGAGAGATGAACATCACGTGAAGGACTGTACCCTGGCCCGGGGTGGGAGAACTAACACCAGGGTGCAGCAATGATGAGCACTACATGAATATATGCATGCCACAATGATTCAATGATTGCAATCAACGTAATAAACTTACCTGTGCTTCCCATAGGATTATTTTAGCATCTCACAACAGTGCAACATTTATGAGCAGGTAAAATGTATATGATTATGGCATATCAATATATAAATCTCAACCACATAATAGCATTTTTAGAATTAAATAAATCATGGCATACTATGCATAAAACAATTTAAAAGCATTTGGAAACTATAAAGTTTATAATATATTTACGAAAACAAAATGCCCAATCACAAATCATGTCGTCGAGTCGAACTCGTCTCGTAGCATCAAGAGTCCTTGCGATGTGTTTAGCCTAGAAAGGCCATTCTATTTATACAGGCCAAATTAATTTGTTTCGTGGTTCTTGTGGTGACATTTCATTTTCAAAGTGAGATTCGTGGTGAAAAGTTGTTGATTAAACACCTGTGGTGAGCCATATTAGCAATCACAGTCCAAATTCAAATTTCTGTTACACTCTGATTGGATGAAATTTAATATTACTAAAGAATTTTAAAATGACAGAAGTTGAAATGATTGAATTTTATTTTCTAGAATTTGTGAATTTTCTTGTTTAGTTAACCAAAAAGAACAATAGAATTTGAAACTGAATTTGTTATTTTTGAACTCTCAATCACAGAAATTCAGAAAATACACCTATTTACATAGAATTTAAACTTGAGAATTGCAGGTCTCAAATTCCAAATTTTTTTCTCATGCAAAAATTCTAAATTTCTATGTTTATGAATTCAAACAAGGAAATTGATATATGTCAATTTATAAATTCTCTACATTTCCTTAAAAAGTCATATGTGAGGATTGTTAAAACAAAATGAAGAAAACAAAAACATGGGATTGTCGTCCGCTGACTATGAGTTGGAGATGACTTAGGGTTCGATGAAATTGGGATTTGATGGGAAAACAAGATTCTCTGTTGTGTCGTCTCATAGCTTGATACTTGTTAATAAACCTGTAAACGGGTCGGGTTTACTGGGTTTGGGGCAGGTTCAACCCGATCCGTTAATTTAACAGGTCACCCGAACCCAACCCGTTAAGCTAACGGGTCACCCGTTTCACCCTTTAGTCTTGTTTTTATAAAACTATACCTAAGCTAAAAAATATAAGATTATGCCAAAAAATAGTACTATAGAAACTGGAAGCTTCCTCTGTAAGCTTTCAATTATATTTCTGAATAATCTTTTTGTACACTGTTAAGACATATATATAGAGCCTTTGGCTATTTACAAAGATACCCCTTAACTGCCTAATCCTTATAACAGTTCTAACTAATCACAAACATTAGCACAACTAATTACATTTAGAGATAACAAGCTATTTGATAGTAACTGAAATGGGTGACAAGTCATTTTCCCTAATACACCCCCTCAAGCTAGAAGGGGAATCGGAACATATTCCAATTGGAAGCTTGGAGCACAGGAACTGAAATCGACTTGTGGATAGAGACTTGGTGTGAAGATCAGCTAATTGGTCTTCACTGCACACATACTGCACTTTGAGAAGATTAGCTAGAACCAATTCCCGAATATAGTGATAATCAATCTCAACATGCTTTGTGCGAGCATGAAAGACAGGATTAGATGCTAGGGAGATTGCTGAGATGTTGTCACACCAAAGTGTGGGCAGTGTAGGGATAGAGAAGTGAAGATCTCTGAGAATTTTGCAAACCCAAGTAAGTTCTGCAGCTGTATGAGCTAATGAGCGATATTCAGCTTCTGTAGATGATCGTGCAACAGTACTTTGTTTCTTAGCACTCCAGCTAATGAGATTGGAGCCTAAGAATACACAATAGCCACTTGTAGATCTTCTATCAAAAGTGCAGCCAGCCCAGTCAGCATCAGAGTATGCTGAAAGATGGATTGGACCCTTTGTGAACCACAAACCGTGGGAAAGAAAACCTTTAAGAAATCGAAGAACTCTTTTAGCAGCCTGAAGATGTTATTCCCTGGGAGCATGCATGAATTGGCAGATCTGGTTGACAGCAAAAGCAAGATCTGGTCTAGTCCAAGTTAGGTATTGTAACCCTCCAACAATAGAACGATATTCAGTGGGGTTGGACAATAGAGGCCCACTGTTATCTAATTTCTTGGAACTAAGTGGTGTGCAGCACGGTTTGGCACCCTCCATGTTTGTCTTCTTAAGAAGATCAAGTAAGTACTTGGTTTGATGAACAAAAATCCCTTGTGAGGATCTGTGTACTTCTAAGCCCAAGAAGTAGTGTAAAGGGCCAAGATCCTTTACTGGAAACTGAGAACTGAGTTATGTGATAAACTGTTGATAGAGTTGCGAGTTAGGACCGGTTACTAGAATGTCATCAACATACACAAGAACAATAACCAAATGAGGACCATTGAGAACAAACAAGGAGGCATCAGATGAAGATTGTTGGAACCCAAGAGAATGAAGAGCTTGAAATAGTTTATCAAACCAAGCTCGAGGAGCTTGTTTTAGTCCATAGAGGGATTTCTTCAACTTGCAAACAGAATTAGGAGAATTTGGATCAACAAACCCGGGAGGTTGTTGCATGTAGACATCCTCCTTTAGGTCACCATGAAGAAAGGCATTACTTATATCCAATTGATTAAGAAACCAATTATATTGGACAGCAAGAGTGAGTAAGATCCGAATGGTAACTGGCTTGGCAACTGGACTAAAGGTCTCTTGGAAGTCAATACCTTCTTGTTGATGAAAGCCTTTTGCTACTAGACGGGCTTTAAATATGTCAATAGTGCCATCAGCCTTTTTCTTAACTCGAAACACCCATTTACATCCAACTACATTTTGGGAAGGATGAGAGGGAACAATTGACCAAGTACCAGTAGAGATCAATGCATTATACTCATCTTGCATTGCAGCTCGCCAGTGAGCATGCTTAGAGGCTTGCAGGTATGTACTGGGAACATAATCAATGTCAACAGGAAGAGGATGCTTAGTTGCTGCTTAAGCTTTCGGTTTAGATTTAGAAATGCCAGCCTTGGATCTTGTGATCATGGGATGAGAATTAACAGGATGATTTGACTGACTTAAAGGCAAGGTAGAGGATTCTGAAACAAAATCAGAACTGGAAGAAACAGGGACTGAAATGGGTTGAGAAGAAGAAGGATTTGAAGAAGGATTCTGACTTAAGGGCAAGGCAGAAGCAGAAGCATTTGGAATGGATGGTGCACTGCTAGTGGAGAGATGGGGAATATATTTATCAAAATAAAGGTCCAGAGAAGAAGAGCTTGCTGGTGATGATGGATTGGGATTGAAACAGGGATGCTGCAGTGACTGAAATGGATAAGTACTTTCATCAAAGACAACATGTCTGGAGATGTAAATTCGATTTGTAAGTGGATCAAGACACCTATAGCCTTTGTGTTGAAGACTATATCCGAGAAATGTGCAACTTTTGCTCTTGGCTTCTAATTTGCTGTGAGCATAGGGTTGAAGCCAAGGGAAGCATTGGCAACCAAACACTTTGAGGTTGGAGTAATCTGGGGGTTGCTTGAATAATAATGCCCATGGTGATATGGAAATACCAGAGATGGGAAGCCGATTAATGAGATAGATGGCAGTGGAGAAAGCTTCAACCCAAAATATATGAGGAACATGAGAAGCAACTAACAAAGTACAAGCTGTCTCAACAAGCTGTCTGTGCTTTCTCTCAGCACAACTATTCTGTTCAGGAGTATGTGGACAGCTAAATTGATGAAAAATGCCATGTTTACTGAGGAATGAAGCAAACGAGGTGCTGGTAAATTCACCCCCTGAATCTGAACGCAGAACTTTGATTTTATTTCCAAGTAAATTTTCTACATAAGATTTGAAGACAACAAATGTAGAAAATACATCTGACTTGGACTTCAAAGGAAAGAACCAGCTATATTTGCTAAAGTCATCAACAATAAGCAAATAGTACTTGGAACCACTGTTGGAGATAACAGGTGCTGGACGCCACAGATCACAGTGCAGAAGTTGAAGACTATGACTTGTTGTTGAAAAAGAGACTCCAAAAGGAAGCTTATGATTCTTGGCAAGTGCACAATCTGAGCAGAAGAAATCAATAGTGGATTTGCCTTGTAATGCCAGTTTATTAGTAGAGATTACCCGTCTAAAAATAGAGGAGGATGGATGACCTAAGTGTCGGTGCCAAACTTTGACAGGAGCTTTGACACTGAGCAGAGCTGAAGGAGGTGAAAGTGAAGAATTGCTGGAACCGTGAAGAGGGTAGAATCCATCTTTAACGGGTCCCCGCAAAAGCATCTTCCCCGAAATACGATCCTTGACAGTGGATCCATAAGGGTCAAGAGTTAATGAACAATTGTTATCCTTAAGAAACTGATAAGCAGACAAGAGATTATGTTTCATGTAGGGAACATGTAAAACATTTTGTAGCTTAAAAGAATTATGAGGAGTATGTAAGGCTGATGAACCAATATGATGAATCAAAAGACCTTTACCATCACCAATATACACTTTATCTTCGCCAGTATAGGGAGTAGGAGAAGAGATGTTTGCAACATCATTAGTAATGTGAGAAGTGGCACCCGAGTCAATCAACCAAGACTGAGATGGTTTGGTAGCTTGATTGACATACATAACAGCTAGTTTAGCTGGAGGAATCCGACCACAGATGTCAGGATTCATGCGATCAAAACAGTCAAGAGCCTCATGACTGGTAGATCCACAGATTTGATAGGGAACTTTGAAATTGGAAGAGCCTTGACCATGACAAGGGCCCTGATAATTACGATTTCCACGAATGTTGGAGGTTGGTTTGGAAACTTCGATTGCCTCTGTGAGAGAAGGAGTGGCCTCTGTTATTCCTTCCACGATTGGCAGATTTTGGTGGGTGCCAAGATTGGAGTTGGTGCTGAGCAGCAAACACATAAGGAGTAGGTAGTAAAGGGGGCTGAGATTGCACCGAGAAGGCTTGAAAAGGTTCAGTTGCAGAAGATGAACTGATAGTTTTGCGTCGAGCCATGGACAATTCTTTAGTGAGAAGAAGACCATGGAGTTCATCAATAGATGTAGAGGACAATCGAAGCATGGTTGAGTCAATGAAGGACTCAAAATCATCAGGCAAGCCATGAAGTGTGGCTGCAATGAGGTCGCGATCAGAGACGGAGGCACTAGCAGCTTGCAAGGAGTATGAGATTTCCTTAAGTTCTTGAAGATACTCAGAGATGGAGCGAGATCCTTTCTGAACAGATTGGAGACGCGACCTCAATTGATGAATGTGAGCCTCTGAAATTCCACCAAACCTCTGTTCAAGCTTCAACCAGAGTTCTCGAGACGAAGAAACCCCAACCGTGAAAGGGATGATTTCCTCAGAAAGTGTGGAATTGAACCAGATCAAAAGATTTTGATCTTTTTCATACCATTCCTCAAAAGCAGGTTTAATGCTGCGATCAGGTAGGAATGGCGATGGACATGCTTCAGTTCCATCAATGATTTCCAGAAGCTTGTAGCGCTGGAGGATTGGGCCAAACAGCGCACGCCACGGCAGATAGTTCTATCTTTTCAGCTTGATCGGTACCATGCTGCCAATGTTATGGATTGTAAGGGAGGTGTAGGAACTCAGAGGACTTGGATTTCCAGAGGAATTAGGGTTTTGAATCGATGGAGAAGACGATTCAGGCGATGGCGAAGATGATGATGCAAGAAAGATCGGAGAAGAGAAACTGAAGAATCAGAGGAGAAGACGATTCAGGCGATGGCGAAGATGATTGCGCCGCCATATCTTGTAGAGATGATGATGCAAGAAAGATCGGAGAAGAGAAACTGAAGAATCAGAGGAGAAGAACAGAAAAAATTGATCAAGAATCGATCGATCGATCGAGTCGGGTGAGCGGAAGGATCGATGCTGTGAAGCAGAAATGGCGTGATACCATATAGAAACTGGAAGCTTCCTCTGTAAGCTTTCAATTATATTTCTGAATAATCTTTTTGTACACTGTTAAGACATATATATAGAGCCTTTGGCTATTTACAAAGATACCCCTTAACTGCCTAATCCTTATAACAGTTCTAACTAATCACAAACATTAGCACAACTAATTACATTTAGAGATAACAAGCTATTTGACAGTAACTGAAATGGGTGAGAAGTCATTTTCCCTAATAACTTGACCAACAAATACTTTGGTTCAGCACAAGACATCACCGGCAAACTGTATCACAATAACCAAACAAAGCCCAGTTTTAATCCAACGGCAGACAAATACTACTGTTTAGCTTATAGACTGAAAAACTTTGAGCCTCCGAAATCTTTACACAGGAAACCCTCACAATGAACAAAATGGAGACAAACCCAACAAGAACATGAGAACGACATCGACATTTTCTGTATGTTTACACTTCAGTCACATTGATAGCTTTCATCGAGGGAGCATCCTACACTAGACATATAAAGATACTGTTAGTGTTAATCAAATAAGATTTCTCTAAACCTCAAGAAGCCGATTCATTTCAGAAAAGTTTAGAGCAAATCAAATCGTAATGTAACAAACAAGGCTAACTGATTATGCGAAATCATAGTGAACAAACAAAAGTAACAAGGAAAGATGATTACACATAGGACACACTCGACACACTAACCTTGTTCACAAGCAGTTTGAGTCCTTCTGCAACAAGGTTAATTGAGTCTGGGGCAACGTTGAACCATCAAATAATGCACACCAAAGTACCAAGGAAAGATGATTGCACATACGACACACTCGACACATTAACCTTGTTCACAAGCAGTTTGACTCCCTTGCGAGTTGAGGAGATGAAGAGAGTTGGACAACTAAGGTCATGAGACATATTAAGAAACAACCAAACTCTAAAAACGAACCAAGAGGTAGGAGCTTTCCAATAGAGACATATAAAGGGAAAAGTGATTCCTTTGAACTCTGGGAAAACAGAAGCCCAAAGGGCTGACAAACAACAAATGCTATCCAAAGCTCCATTAAACCAGCTCCCACGAAATCTTCAGAATCTAAAAATTGTAAGGTTGCATTCTGATTTTCGTTTTATATTTTTGTTTACTCGAAACAAAATCTAATTATGATTCAAAAGCATGAATTGGGTTCAACGCCAAAAATTTATCGAATACGTGAGCAGCTCCGAATCCAAAATTAGCAAAAGTAAATCTAAATCTGAATTGGGTTCCATTTGTCACATACAATCCAATCCATGAGCAGCTCCAAATCCAAAATTAGCAAAAACAAATATCAAAACCCCAAATTGATGATATGGGTAAGCATTAATTTCATTCCAATCAATAAAAATCCACACTTTCAGAAGAACCCAGAAACAAAAACATAAGAAATCGGATCCAAAACAGCAAGAAAAAACCCATATTTTAGAGAGAGAGAGAGAGGATTACCAGAGCAATCTTGAGGAGGGCAATCGCAGTTGCAAGAAGGGCAAGAGATTTGAGAATCCCCCAGCTTTGTGGTCTTCTTGAAAAGCAACCTGAGATGCAATTTAATGATTATCAAGAAATAAAGTAAGAAAATTGAGATTTGAGAGAGCAGCAAAAAAAAAAAAAAAACCCCTAGAAACCCAAAATCTCCAATCCAATCACACAGAGAAAGCATAATTGCACAACAAAAGTAAAAAATGAAAGAAGAGGTGGAAGGGAATCAGAGCTTACCAGAGCCAGAAGAAATTAGGGAGATAACCGAAGGTTTGGAGCCATAAGGGAAGGAGCAGTCAAGCACACCGATCTCTCAGTCTCAGAGAGCAAAACTCTTAGCAATCAAATTGAGAAATAAGGGAGATAACCGGAGGTCTGGAGCCAAAAGGGAAGGAGCAGTCGAGCACACTGATCTCTCAGTCTTAGAGAGCAACGGGCCAACGGCATGCGCGAGAGATTCGTGTGGGACTGAAGGTTTTCTATTAGGACTACTAGGTGAAACAGGTGGTTAACGGGTTTCGTGGGTTCACCCAAAATGACCCATTATTAAATGAGTGATTAAAGGGTTGACCCGTTTATCACCCATCCGAATATTAATTTTAACGGGTCAGGTTAACAGGTTGGGCTAAAAATGTCAGGTCTACCAACGACCACGGTTGGTTCATTCCAAAAAATCTAGAAAAATGATCTCCAATGTTCCTGCGTTCCCAACTTCACCAAGGCGACACTCAAGGTTAAATATGATTAGATGAAGCTATAACAAAGAAAAGTTTGAGGAGTCTCAAAGCTCACCATGGTCGGAGAGTTGAATGAACAGTGATGAAAGTCATTGTGTAGTTCCATTTAGGTGTCCTTAGTAATTGGGTACAAAGGAGGTGGTCTTCCGCGAGGTTGATGGTTCATGTGGCCTGAGGGAGAGCCAACAGAGATGATGATCATGTTGGGTGGTCCTCGGCATAGTTTGTACAGAGTGGGTGGAGAGCTTGAAAATTGGAAGGTGAAGGATGAGAGAGTTAGAAGAAAGATGAAGAGTGTTTGAAAATAAGAAAAATAATGGGAAAGAGTGACCGAGATCTCTGGAAGGTGAAGATACGGGATAGGGCAGGAGTGGGGTGTGGGCCGCACATGTCTCACAATTCAATAAAAAATAACTTCCCATTATGAAAATACCAAATCACCCTTCACGCTCGTAAGTCCGTAAAATCTCTATCGTAGCTCCAAATTTGATTCCACTTACGTCTATGCATTCGTACCATCAAGTACTTCGAGAATACAATAAAATAGTAGCTCGTATGTGTCCCAAAAAGATGGTCAACGAAAGTCAACGATCTCACCTCTAGGGGCATTTTTGTAAATTCACTCTTTTAAAATTCATAAAATTGTAAAATTAGGGACGGGTCGTCACATTTCATTATTGATATTTAGGTACATTAATCAATATAATACGATTCGATACATACATTTAGGTTCATTATAATATATGTCAGTATAAACATTTTGGTACAGTCATTTATGTACACTTATGTATTTACATATTTATGTGTCACTAATTTCTTTTAATATTTTCTCATTTATTTTCATTTATAATTGAAAGAACTAATATGTGCATATTAATCAAATTAAAATTTTAATGTGGAGACATTAAATAACAAAAAATAGAATATAAATTTTAATAAAAGTACATTTTAGTCTTTAAGGGATTAAATTGAATATGTAATCTAGCACCATTTAAAATAATAATAATAATAATAATAATAATTTAATAATGTTCAAAAACCCCTATTTTTTTATGCTCATTTGGTGCTCGAGATTGAAAATGATGATTTTTCATAATGAGTAACTTATCTTCTGTTTTCATTTTGAACCAGTTACTACAATTTCGTGCATTTATGTAGGGTCGTATATTTTGATTTCTTGCATGTTGTATACGCCACTAAATATTATTAAAATGGAGTCAACATAAAAAATTGGTATTCAACTCGGAATTTACCCAAGTCGAAATGGAATTGGATTCTAATCAAATGATTATGGAAGAAGTTGGAGCGGTAGTGGTATGGTAGTGGGATTGAAATTGGAGTTGGAAGCGGGAATGGTTGTGGGAGTGGTTGTGGGAGTGGTTGTGGTAGTGGTCCAACTCCAAGTGTGCCGAAAGGTTGGGCGTTTCTTCTACTACTACACTAGTGCATTCCTTTCAATGAAGAAACTTGCATTCCTCTGTTTGGAAACCCCAATGGGAAATCTTTTTTGTATAGTAACCATCTTTCATTGCTTTTATACAATTTGCATGCATTCATGTAGGGACGAATCTTTTGTTTTAGGGAGATTATATTCACACATCCCAAATTATTTCTCTCACACTTTTTTAATTTTTTAATATTTTCTACACACCACTAACACTTGATAGAAAAATATTAAAAAATTAAAAAGGTGTGAGAGAAGTAATTTGGGGTGTGTGAATATAATCTCTCTTGTTTTATTGTACGTGGTATATGCTACTAAATAGTATTAAAATGGGCCAACATAATAGATTCATTTTGAACTCACAATTTACACGAGTCGAATTTAAAACGTTACACTTACAAGTAAAAAGAAATATCACAAGAATGTAGTATTAGTGGTAGAACAATATTTTAATCTTTAATTGAGTTGGTTGTTTTCATGTGCGACCCCTATTGTGAGTCATGAACAACTGAGGTCTTCGCTTTTTCGTAGCTCCTATATATATGCAGACCCATTATTGTAAGCAATATCTAAGTTAAAAAAATGGCTCATGGTGCAATTCCATCTTTTTTCTTCCAACAAGCTTGGAACTTGACTAGTTTCAATGTTAGCAACAACACCTTCTCTGGATATATCCCTTCATTTATTTGCTATCGATCTTGTTCTTCTAGAAGATTTTTGAATTTTTTTCCTCTAATGAATTTAGTGGTGACATTTTTCTTGGCTCGTTAGGTGTTACAAACTGCAAATATTTCGTGTCAGTCATAATAATTTGTCAGGATCCCTTCCAGAAGATATCTATAAAGCTACAAAACTTGAGGAACTTGTATTACCTCTCAATTCACTAAATGGAGCCATTAGTCAAAGAATTTCCAACCTCACCCACCTTGCAATCCTTGACCTCTATTATAATCATCTGAGTGGTGTGATCCCACCCAATTTCGGAAAGCTCTCCAAGTTGAAATTCATGAATTTTGATTTCAATAGCTTAGAAGGTACTTTGCCACCGTCTTTGATAAATTGCACAAATCTCCTAGGAATACATTTGGGATTCAACTACTTGGAAGGAGATCTTACCACACCTAATTTCTCCAAACTCAATCACTTTAGTAAGCTTGACCTATTAGGAATAACTTCACTGGTATCCTGCCGATAAGCCTTTACTTATGCAGGTCACTTAAAAGCAGTTCGGTTGAGTAATAATCCTTATCTAGAAGGATAAATACAACCTGAGATTCTTTCATTGAAATCCATGTCCTTTCTCTCGCTTGCTCATATACGATTGACCTATTATACAGGGGCAATGAAGATATTAGTGGGTTGTAAAAATCTTCACACACACGTCCTTACGAGTTCGTTTGACCGCAAGACAATGCCAACTGATGATTACATGGTTGATTTTCATGGATACCAAAACCGTTGTGTATTGGGTTTGGCTAACTGTGGGCTAACTGGTCAGATACATGGTTAGTTATCAAACCTAAAGAATCTAGCAATGTTGCAGCTGAGTGGTAATCAAATCACAAGGTTAATTCCAAGTTGGTTGGGAACTCTAACAAAACTCTTTTATATGGAAATGCTAGCCAACCAAATTTCAGGTGAATTTCCAAAACAACTTTGTAGATTGCCAATGGTAATGGTGAATGCATCTCCAGTAGACAGTTATGAATTTGAACTTCCCCCTCTTCAACAGTGTAATAAAAATCCAATGTTTTGCCGCATAAATTGTCTTACTTTCCTGGAATAATAGACTATATTGGTCAATAACATTAGTGGTAGTATACTTACTGAGATCGGCCAATTGTAGCTTCTTTATGGGTTGAATCTTGGAGGCTACAACTTCTCTAGCGACATTCCAGACCAAATATCTAACCTAGAATATTTAGAGGGTTTGAATCTCTCCACAAATCATTTATCCGGGAAAATCCCCTTGTCAACGAAGAGCCTTAATTTCTTGAAAGTATTTAAAGTCTCATACAATAATCTCGAAGGAAAAATACAGACGAGCATGCAGCTTCAGAGCTTCAATGCTTCTGCATTTGAGGGGAACCTTCAACTTTGTGGAGCTCCACTTCCAAACGAGTACAGAGAAATTGATGCGGATAACAAGAACAACGTCGACCAAGATGTGGACAACAAACGAGGTGAGCTTCCTTGGTTTTATATTTTTGCAGCCCTAGGTTTCATTGTCAGATTTTGGGGAGATTGTGGTTTTTTAGTTCTTGACAAGACATGGACGTACGCGTATTTTCGGTTCTTAGATCATGTACAAGATCTTGTTCTATGTGAAGATGGCAATGTCCATGGCCAAGATGAAAAGGACTAGGGACCAGATTGTACTTTTCATTATATATTTTTCAATTTAAATTAAACAATTTGGATACACACTCTCTAATAGAGGTCGATCCTACCATTATATGTGGAACACACTTGTATTAGAGAGTGTTAATTTTGTGTATTCAAATAGTATGACTCTTTTAGTTTTTATTTGTTTGTTTTCATCATGATGTAAGGTTTGTTCTAATATATATAATAGTACAATAAACTATTCAGACATACAAAATTAACATACTTGTTTACACATTTTTTACTTCTAGTACATGTGAGCTCTATCATTGCATATGGGTCTCTCTTATATTGAAGTGTGTCAATAGAAGTGTCAATTTGTGTGTCCAAGTGGACGTACAATTTGTGTGTTAATTTGTATGTTCAAGTAGCCACAACAATAGTAACATATTCTTTCAAGTTTCGCCATGGTATCAGCCAAATGTCAAATCTGAGTATTTTTTTTATATGAACAATTAACAATGTTCAATTCCTCATATAATGACGACAATTAACATTGTGAAGCAGTTTTTACATGAACTCTGGAAATATACAAAATGTTTCTTTTTATTTCGAATATATTAGTAGTTCTTCATTTTTGAAACCAACTAAATTGAAACATACTGTTAAAACTTTGTTGAAATTCATTCAAATATTCTAAAATCATTACAACGATTGTTGTTTAACATATCTACTAATATTCGTTCTCAAAAGAAATGTCTACTTAAATTCCAGACTAACAAAAAAAAAAAATTGTATGCACGAACTCCTCAAACTTTCATTGCTTCTCGTCCATCCATATGATATTTTCCTCCAATGCTTGAAAACTTGACGAGCACGGTTATTCCCCACTGGGATTGGGGTCCAAGAGGTTTGAATCACATCACGAAGCACCAGTGTTTTAAACAACCAGCCTTGGGGTGGGGCGGCTAGGTTTTCGCCTCTGTTTGTGGGTGTCGGCGTAGGGTGGCGTCAGGGTGCTACTAGGTGGCTGAGGAGCGCCCAGGTGTTCGACTTGGACGTTTTTTTCCTTCAAAATCCATGTCTCTTTCTAAAATGCAGGAGACTCTGCCATTCAGTTTCAATAAAGAAGAAAGAGAGTTTCTGTCCCCAAATCCTAACTCTAACTCTTCTCAATTTTCTTTTATATTTTTTAATTGTTGCTCATTCAAATTCCACCACCTAGCATTTTGATTAGCAAAGTTTTATTTCTCTTCAAATTTCCTATAACTGCTCCACTTAGCCTTTATTTTCCTTTAAATTCTCTATAATAATTAATCCACTCAGCTTTTATTTCATTTTAAATTCCCTATAATTGCTCCACTCAGCATTTATAATTGCTCCACTCAGCATTTATTTCATTTTAAATTCCCTATATTGCAACATTCAACTTTTATTTTCCTTGAAATTCCTTATAATTGTGGCCACTCAGTCTTATTTCTCTTGAAATTCTCTATAATTGCTTACAATAAAGTAAATAATTACAACATTTTAAAACTATATGACATAGTTTCCAAGTACAACTAACTTAGTAATGAAGAAGATAATATTATCATTGATATAGTTATAATTATATTTGTTTCACAAAGTATTATATTTTATAAATACAATTTACCTATAATATATATTAAAATTTAAGGTACTGTGAGGTTTCGCCTCACGCCTAGACATGGCTATCCATGAGACGACTCGCCTACCCCTTTGCAAGCATAACAGAGATAAACAGACATAAATAAGAGACATCACCATAAACCTACCTCTTCATGAATATTTGTAATTTCAGGAGCTATGACGCATTTTCTGCAACACAATTACATGTAAAGTCACCTTATCAGTTTTTTTTTTTTTTTGGTAAAACCATTAAATCGGTAAAATCACTTAAATGCATACATGGAAGATCAATTCGTAAATCATCATAACAAAAAACAATCATATCAATGGATTGGTGGGGAATAAAAGTATTTACCTTGAAACACCAAAAATTGAAGAAGTCTCTTCAAGGACCTGATGAAGTTTGTGGGGAGGTACATAGAATATATGGGTCGTCGCCTCATTTGCTGAAACCGTCAGCCTCTCTTCTAGATCCAGCATGTTTAGAGAGAATCAAACTGCATAGTACTACTAAAACCCACATCCACCAATTCCATGGAAAACTTACCAAACGTATACTCATCAGTGGACAGGCCAGAGGCAGAGAGAGCAGCTACAAAAGCGGGCGGCCCAGGTATAGGAATAACAGGGATGTTTTCATCCACACATAGCTTTGCCTGCACCAAAGATTGAAATTAATACATGCACCAATTGCATTTTTCATAGTATACGAAAAGTGAAAGCCTCAACTGCACTACTAGTTATCAAACTTGATTATTTACGATGTTCCAAAAACGACAACAACATCTATATCAACATATAGTTGAATACCAGGGTGCACGATGAACAAAACTACAAAATAATAAAAATATTATTAAACAAACAAGAATGATGAAACGGCTACAAAACTCCAAGAGGCTACATTGTGAATAACTATCTTTTCTACAGAGTTACAAAGTAACATAATATATAGAAAACTAACATAAGAGGCAAGGAAACGAAACCATAATATTAACGGGCTAGGCCCAAAATACCAAACATTAAAATAAATCTAAATACTAATATTTTCTAACACCCCCGGTCAAACTCATGGCAGTAGACGACATGAGTTCACCAACAAGCAAATGCGGATGTAAGCTCCATTATGCTAATTTCCGATGTGAATTCCAATACGAAATTCCATCGGTGCAAGTGCAATTTTCCAATGCCAGTGCCAGTGCAAAATTCCAATGCCGATGCCAGTGCCAGTGCAAGATTCCAATGTCAATGTCAGTGCAAGATTTCATTGCCATTGCCAATGCAAGATTCCATTGCTAGTGGAAACTTTTTTATTGCCAATTACGAGCTTACAAACAAAAGAAAAATTCAATTCACCACGTTCACAACGTCACTCTAGTGGTCTCCAGTTCAAGCACTCGAGTAACTGTTGCGGTCAGCAACAACATGCTCCAAACATAGATCCAATATCAAATGTGGGCCCAAGAAAAAAAACAAAAAACCAACCATTTCTTCTACTTCCTGTCTGGGCCTAAAACACAACAATTTTTTTTTCTCCTTCATTTTTTTTGGGTAATGCTAGGGAAACAAAATTTGGAGACAAAATTTACAAACTAAATGATGTGGGGAAATTTTATTTAAACTCATCTAACGTATTTATACACCCAACTTACTCTTTGCACCCATGTGATTTTTAACTAAACTATTAATATCTCCTTAAACCCAAATTTAATACCTAATATACCCCCATAAACCCAATTCAATAAGTGAATTTATTTCTACACCCATTGGATTTTTAACTCATAAGCTGTCGCTGTGCCACTTGACTTCTGATAGTAAAGGGGTTACCTCCTCCTTAAACTTCTCCTCCTTCTCTTCGTAACTGGACAAAGCAACTACTTCTACCTTCATATTAAAAAATGAAGTACCAGAGACAATAGGCTTTGACTAATAAGAACATTATACAAAGCAAACATGACCATAGAGTAGAGAAGAATATAAGAGATCTCACAGTAAAAAATTCGCTCAAGGGGGTACTTTTATGGGCTTAAGGCTTCGGTACTCCATCCCATATCTGCAGAATTTACAATACTTAGAGATGTATGGGAAAAGGAATAAAGTATAAAAGCTGAAGAAAAAATTACCTTATGTATATCTTCCCTTAGCACAGGTTCCAGATATTCAAAAGGGGTCTAAACGAGCAGCCACAAACAAGAAAGTATTAATACGCAACAAGAAAATTATTTCACGAGGACAACTTAATTAGACAAATCTTGTTAATATGCACACGAAGTATGCTCATACCTTTGTTTTATCACGTATAACAACATCTGAGGAGTAAACATATGCTTTCGTTGTTGTTTGTTTTAGCCGGAAGGTAGGATGCTTTCGTTGTATTTGTTGAAAAAAATTACAGTAAAGTAACTTCTACACTCTAAAAAATTGAAATCAAATGAACAAAAAATTCATAAATTGAGTCATACCTTAGTTGGAGGATTCAAAACTTCAAAATCACCATCCATCAATAAAAAAAATTATTTTTCTCTATGAGAGCTATTAAGGTTTTGGCCAGAATGAACGTAGGATAAACAAAAAGTGATCGTAGAGTTTAATTATAGTGTTTGGGTTTATTGATAAATTTGAGTTTTATTATTAATTTCATTTTGTACTGAATAGTAATTATACAATAGGATAAAATAGACAATTAACATTTAAAATTTAAGTTGGGTGTAAAAAAAGGTTAAATGGGTTTAAATAAAATTTTCCAATGATGTGTCACCAACAGAAATGAGCACATTTATCAACCCTTAAGTAATAAAGCAATCATCAACTTCCATGTCCTTTAATTTCCAAAATTTAGTCTTCTTAGCATTACTCTTTTTTTTTCTTCCTTCCTTCTCTCTGCCTTTCTTTAATTCGTGCAAAACCAATTGCAGCAAACAAGGCTCGCAAAACAAATTGCAGCAAAAAAAAACTTCTAGTGCAAAGTCAAACTGTAGAAGGGGACTTCATAAGGTTGCTACAGATCCGACTCGTAGGAGTCGATGTGGGTACGGCGAATGAGTGGATGTAGCAGCAAAGATGGTGGTGCGGGTTAGACTGCAGGTGATCCAAGGGGGAGACGAACTCGATCCGAGCTTGTGGTTCTGGAGTCTGGGCTTTTTCAAACAAGTGATGGGTTCGTGGTTCTCAAGCAGCAACAGTGGTGGATGTAGAAGACGGTGAATGTAGGTGGTTCGAGAAGATGGTGGTGCGGCGGTTCAAGCAGGCGAGGTTCAAGACGGCATGATGCAGGTGGGTAGGTCGCGGTTTGGTGCGGTGAAGGGCAATAGCAGGGGATTTTTGGGTTTCAAGAAACAAACGTTCAACGATTCTGGTGCGACTTGCAGTTCCGATACAGATTCAACATAGCTGGCGAGCGGCAACACTCCAGTTTCTCTTATTGACCATTTTTTTTTATAATAAACAGTCTAAACCTTAATCAAGACAAAGATCCCAAAATGAAACCAAAATAATTTTCACAAACCAAAACTAGATAGACAACAAAATGATATCAAACAAGAGCAGATTAAATCTCGAAGGATTGTACTGCTCTGATACCAAGTTGAATATCAGAGTGCGCAATGAACAAACCTACAAAATAATAAGAATAGTATTAAACAAACAAGAATGTCAAAACGGCTACAAAACACCAAGAGGCTACAAAATGTTCTTGAAATTATAGCCAATACCAGGTATATAAGCAGTGATTTCAAATCCATATTTGTTATAGGGGATAAAATACTAGATCAATATTGTGCTTCATGTTGTCGATGTAGTTTAAGCTTTGTTGTGCACATGAGATTGACTTTTTGCAAAACGAGGTAATGTATATAATGTGCTGAACTACTTACAAAATCAATACACGGTTGACACGTGATCAACTACTTTTTCAAAAAGTTAAGAAACAATAGGGAGAAGAAGACTCTTATCAATTCCGTACCAAGATCACTGATCCCTGAATCCTTGGCATCCCAGCATCGCTTACAAGCCCCACGGTTTCACCTTCCTTCAACCGCGTGCTTCAACACAGCTTGCCCCCTTTGAGCTTCATTGAATTTTTGACAGCTCAGTTGTAATCTAAAAGCATAAACTAAAACACTAGTAGAAAAAACTATTTGCGCTACAGATCTTTATGCGATGAAGCAAAAGTCGTTGTGCTAGTGTGTTTTGCGCGACAAAAATGACTCATCGTCACACAAAATCGTCGAACGATGCGCGACGAAATGTTTTATAGCACAAAAGCGTTTGGACTACGAAAAAAAACTTTGTTGCTCAAAGTGTGGGAGAAAAACGTCGGTAAGTCCTTTTTTGGCGGCAAACAAATGCGCAACGAAACATTACCCGCGGAAATATTACACGATGAAGGTTTCGTCGTGCAAGATATAAACGTTTAAGCCAGACGGTCAGTTTTTTGAGTTAGAGGAATCAATGCTATAGAATAAGAGGAATCAATACGGTATTTAGTGTACGGTTTTGCAGACGAACCCTTCGTCGCTTAATGTACTAAAACTTCTTTTAAATATGCAATTTCGCTCCCCCTATTCTTCATAATTCGTTTTAGAAACGTTGTACTTTTAATTCCAGTTGTTATTTAAATTTGAGTACTATGGCAGACTCAAGTGCTTGTTCGTCAAAGATAATCAAGGATGAAAGTTCAAAAAAAGGTAATACGTACTAAACTTTGTGTTTTCTATAACGTATATTTTTTGCTCTACTATTTTTAAGTTATATTTTATTGGTGGACACGAAAAAAAAAAAAAAAGAGTTGCGCCCTTGGTCCGATACACTTTTGGTGGGAGCCGCTACCAAACCACTTTTGAAGAATTAATTGGAGTTCTGAAGTCGAATATGTGCAACAAGTTTGCATACATTGTGCAAGTATTAGTTTTTGATAAATGCAGTGTGGATTGGTAGTCTTGGAGAGCCATTCCCGAGGAGATAATGACGCACTTGATTGATGAATTAGAAGTTCGTGTTAATTAATTAGTTAAATAATAATTATTTTCGTTAAATATTATATTAGTGAAATTTATAATTTATTAATTTTTGTATAACAGCCTGATTGGGACATTGACAAAAGTGGCCCAAATTTGTTGAAGTGCATCGACAACATATTCAAATCCTCTTTCCGGGACTGGAAGTTTGATGTTGAACGTGAGGCAGAACTGCACCGAATACCTGAACCACCAAAAACATAATAGAATTGTACTTTTGTTTTTCTTTTATGCTTAATTAAATAATAATATTTGAGTTTTAAGTTTTTATTTACGAACTGTACTTTTTAATGTGCAATATTGACGTTTTTGTAGAATTAAATAGTATTTTAATAAATGATTTATTAATTAAATATGCATGAATGCTTTAATTTAAGCATTTGTTGATTTATTCAGATGTAATTTATTATTTTGTTTATTAAATATTTATGTGATTTAAAATAAAAATGTAATAAATGAAAAAAAATATTTTAAAATAATGAAAAAAAATTAATTAATTGTTGCACGATGAAAAACAGTCGTTCGCGCAAAAAAGCTATGCACGACGAATGTCGATGTCATCGTACAAAAGTTATCAAAAAATTTGGGAATGGTCATCGAGTTGGCGCCAAAAAGTGGAATGCATATGTTTTACACGACAATACTTTGGTCGTGCAATTGGGCAAAAAACGCGGTAAAGGAGAACAAATTTTGTGCTAAAGTTTCGAATGCATAAGTTTTGCACAATGAACATTTTAATTTGGTTTCCCAGACGCAGACAGGCAGAAACTGCAAATTCATTGCAACTCTGCCTCTCTTTCTCCCTCAACTTACTATCTCTCATCTCCCTCAGCTCAGTATCTCTCTTTTCCCTTAGCTTGATCACTGACCCTTGTTCTCCTTCTCTTCATCACCTATATCTTTTGGTAAGCAAATTTGTTTTGAATATTTTTTTGGAAATTACACAATGAAACTAACAAACTTAAATTTGTTGTATGTAGGGTTTTTATTAAACAACTATTGGCGAGGAACAAATTAGGAGGTATATTTTCTTCAACTATTTCATTAACATTAATTGTAGTGTATTTATTTGTTTTTAGCATTTATGTGATATAATTTATTTGTATGCAAATATTTTTGTATGGGTTGTACAAAAAAATATTTTTTGTTGTACGAAGTTAATAGTACTTAAGTTGGTACCTTTTTTTTCATGAAACTTAGTTTCCCGCTTAAGAATTAGTTGGATTTTGCGCATGGATGTGAAAGCATGACTACGGTCCAATTAATTCTTGAATTGTCCCTTTTTTGGACAGTTTGGGAATGCACAGTTATGTGTCATAGTTTGCTGTTTACATATTAGATTTCGATCGTGAGAAATTTGGTAGCATGTCTATGCATTCTTCGAGTGCTGCGTACGTATTTAATACGTACGTGATGCATATGAAGAATTGGAGGAATATGCTGCCAAATTTTTTCCGACGTCAAAATCTAATCTGATAGAGCTGTAAAATACAACATATAGGCATTCATTCCTGAATGGAATAGGATTCTTACTAGAGGCATAAAGTGGCATGTTATAATTAAAGTGTTTGTAACCATTGATTTTACTTTTTCGTAGATGATGTGGACAGACATTGGATACATAATCCTAACAGATGTGTAGACGAATACCTGGATGGAATAAATCAATTTATTGATTTCACAATGGCACACAACCAGGGTTCACCTCTAATCCGGTGTCTGTGTAGGAAACATAACAATTCAATGGTTGAGTATTATGAAAATGTTCGATAACATTATGGTATGATGGAGATGTTTACCACTTGGAATCATCATGGGGAACATGTACATGCTTCATCTTCACACGTGAATTGAGACAGTTGAATCTTATGTGGATCTAAACAAACAAATTATGGATATCCTAGATGATGCTTTTCCAAACGTCTCGACAAATTTGGATTAGGAAAGGGGATATGACGTCCCTCAAAGCATGGATAGTGGAGCATTTAAAAATTATGAAAAACCATTAAAAAGTGCCAAACAAGAATTATACCGTAGTTGCGAGGACTATTCGACACTGATGGCTATTGTGAGTTGATGCATAGGAAAATAAAGTTTCATATGTCCAACTAGTGCTTTAATTATTTTTTGAGGCTTTTCAAGAAGATGATTCCAAAGGATAATTGTTTGCCTAAAGATCACAAAAGTGTGAAGAAGGTGTTGAATGGTCTGAGATTGGGCTATGAAAAAAATTCACGCATGCAAAAATAATTATGTATTGTTATATTGTTCCGACATACGATAAGGTAACTGGGTAGATGTTCACCTTGTGAGTAGCAGTGATGTGGATTATAAACGATTTTCTCGCAAACGCTATGATGTCCAAGTGGAATACCAAAGGTTATTTGGCATGCTTAGTTTGCAAGGAGGACGTAATGTCTTCTTGCTGTTTTCCCATAATTCTTTCAGTTCATCGACCAACGATTGTAAATAAACATCAATAAACGTGCCCGGATCTTCGGTTATCAACATTGTCATCATCATATATTCTTTTTTTATGCACTTTCAAGGCCGTAAATTATACAGAATTGCGAAGATTGGCCAAGTGTTGTGGTTTTGGTTTAGAACCCCGAACGGATTAAACTCATCTGTCGCAAGTCCTAATCTAACATTCCGGGGCTCACATGCAAAATCGGGATACAACCGATCAAACTCTTTCCATGCCTCTCCATCTACAGGATGGCTCATAATATCATCATCCACTCATTTGTACTTATGCCACCTCATGACGGTTACATTGTGCCTCGACATATACAATCGCTGCAACCTAGGCTTTAATGGGAGAAAACGCATAAATTTTTGTGGAATCTTCATTATTCTATTCTGAGCGGCCATTTCAAACCACGATTCATTACATACAGAGCATTATCCAACGCTTTATTCTCTTCGCAGAACAAAATGCAATTATTTTTACACGCATGAATTTTTTTATAGCCAAATCCAAGACCATTCAACACCTTCTTTGCACTTTTATGATCTTTAAGCAGGCAATTATCCTTTGGAAGCATCCTCTTGAAAACCCACAAAAAGTAATCAAAACACTGGTTCGACATACGAAACTTTATTTAGCCATGCATCAACTCAACAACGGCCATGAGCATCGAAAATCCTTCGCAACCGAGGTATAATTCTTGCTTGGTACTTTTTAATAGTTTTCATATTTTTCAAATGCTTCATTGTCCATGGTAGGAGGGACGTCATCTTCTACTTTCTGATTCGTATTTGAACTAGCGTTTGAAAAAGCATCATTGATAATGACCATAATTTGTTCATTTGGATCCACAATAGATTCAACTGTCTCCACTGATCGGGTAATGTGTGAAGATGAAGCATGTTGTATTTGTTTTCTATGATGATTCCACGTAGTATAGGTTTCCATCATCCTATTTTTGACTAAATGGTATCGAACGGTTTCAAAATATTCAATCATTAAGTTATTACACTTCCTACAAGGACACCGAATTTGAGTTGAACCCCGGTTGTTTGCAATTGCAAAATCAATGAACTAATTTATTCCATCCAAATAATCATCAGTAGATCTGCTACAATTATGTATCCACTGTTTGTCCATTTCACCTGCAAACATAAAAAATGTACAAGGGTTACAACAACTTCAATTATAACATGCCACCTTATACCTCCGGTATGGGTCCTATCTCATTCAAGAATGCATAGTTACGTGCTGTAATTTAAGGCTCCAACGCATTACGTGAGAAAATTTAAGTAGCATCTCCTTGCAGTTCCTCAAGTGCATGACATAGGTACCAAAAACTACGATGCACTTGAAGAACGCAAAAAAATGCTACCAAATTTCCCACGTTCAAACTCTAATGCGTGAACTGCAAAATACAACAGTTAATTGGACCACAGTCATGCTTTCACATCTATTCGTGAAATCCAACTAATTCCCAAACGAGAAACTAAGCTTATATGAACACTGCAAAACATTTTTTTTGCATCCATACAAAAATGTTTGCATACAAATACAGAAACTCACAACAACTATACACTACAAACAAAACAAGTTAAATGAATTGAAATTAAATTAGTTATATAAGAAAATATACCTCGGAGATGAACGCCAACGCAAATAGCTGGGGGGGGGAATTTTTCAGGAGGGAGGCAGCTGCTGCAATCATTTTTCAGCTTCTGCCTCCCTGCATTCTTGTTAAATTCAATAAAGTGAATAACACTTTGTGCGATGAAACCATCGACGCACAAAACCTGTTGATTCCATACTTTGGCGCCATCCAAGTTGTACTTTTCCTCTTGCGTTGCACAAAGGTACATAGTCGTCACTCAAAGTTATTTCACGCGACAAAGCTTTGTCGCGCATTATGTAAATTTTTATTTTTAATTTTTCGTCTTTCCATTCATTCTTTAATTTATTTTAAACCACATAAATAAATCAAGAACTTATTTCATTAAACCGCTCATGCATAATTCATTAATATAAAAACTTATTAGAATGCCATTAATATTATTCAAAATAAACATTAAGTACATATTTAATTAAACCGTTCATACGTAAAAAAACTTCAAATTCATATGTCATTATTTAATAAGCAATCAAATTTTTTTTTTAAAAAAAAAAAAAAAAAAAACACAATTCTACTCTGCCGCTGGTAGTTTAGGTTCTTGTTGTAGTTCTGCCGCCCATAGATTATCAAAGTTCCACCCACGAAAACAGGACTTGAAGATATTGTCGTGCACTTCATCAGATTTGGGTCACTTTTGTCGATGTCCTAATTAGGTTGTCATGTAAAAATTAATAAATTAAAATCTCACTAATATATTAAATTTAACAAACATAATTATTATTTAACTAATTACTTAACACATACAGCTAACTCATCGATCAATTTTTTTGTCACGCACCAATACTCCAATGTCGGACAAAAACCTGCTGTGTATATCTGACTTCATATCCCCTACTAATTCGGTAGAAATGATTCAATAACAGCTTCCACCATAAGTGCGACGGACTCGTGGGGCAGCTCTTTTCTTCTTGTCTACCAACAAAATATATATATATTTATAATACTTAAGCTAAATATATAGTTTATATAAAATACAAAATTTACAACGCATGCCTTTTTTGGAACCTTCCCAATCAATTGTCTATGACGAATGAGCACCACAGTCGGCCATTGTACCAAGATTCAAATAACAATTGGATTATAATTTGGAAAATAGTAAAGCGTTTCCAAAACGAATTGTGAAGAATAAGGAGAACAAAACCGCAAATTTATAGGAATCTTGGGAACCTTGCGTGACAGAGCCTTTGTCGTGCATACACCTGCACTAAATATGGTATTGATTCCTCTCACCTATATTGAATCCTATGACCCAAAAAACTGAACGCTGGTTACAGACCTTTTGCGATGAAGCCATTGTTCGCACAAGGATTTCGCGAGAAACATTTCGTCGTGCACTTGTTTTGCGCCAAAAAAAAAAATTACCTATGGTTTTTTTACTACTATGCACGACGAGGATATTAATTTTGGCATGCAAACATTCTTGTACAACACAGATGTTTGTCGCACAAATCAACACTGCTCTTGCACAACGAATGTATGATTTCATTGCGCAAGTACCACATACATGACGAACCAAAAAATATGTCGCGCAAATGGTTTTTCCTATTAATGGAGGTTTATTTTACTGTTTGTTGAAATGAATTATTTTGAACAAGACAAAATCTCAACAATATTTTCAAGCAGCCTGGGTCAAATTCTATTTTGAATTTCAGCATAGATGGCTTGGACCTATGTTTCTAGGTTCCATACTTCATCAACCACAAAATTATCGAGCACATGTTAGCTTTATACTTTCAAAGACCTACTGAAGGGTTCATGACGAGACATCCCTATCGAAACACATGAGTTCCTCTCCAATAAGTGACTGATCATAACGTGACACATGGCAACACCAACAAAGCTCATAAAATCCCACATCGATTGCGAACGAAAATTGGGGACTCTCTTTAACTATAAAGAGGAGATCATTGTCCCACAATTAATCCTAACTATTATTCTAATTAATCCATTATTAGAACTCACTAATGATGATTATGCTTAAACCTTTGTATCATGTAAAATGTACATTATTAATGAGAGCTCTACCCCTCGTGGACATAGCCCACCTTAGGTGAACCATGTACATCTTGTGTTTGATTTCCTAACTCTATCTCTTTACTTATTACCTACACTTGGTGACCAAAGCAACCTTGCGAAGGTCACACCTTGACACTTTACGTTGTTCCAAAGTCAACCCAGTTTTGTACATTAAAATTTAGCGCCACCTGTGGGAACGACACTGATTCATACTCTCACCAGCTTCGTCAAGCTGATTTCCATCTTTCATACACCCTCATTCGATTAGGCATCCTTTTCCAACATGGGGAGCGAAGAGAGCCTCTCTATGACTCTCTTCTTTCAACAAGTAGGGAACCGAAACTCAAGTTCTACCAAAGAAGAAAGCTTCAACCTTTCGAACAACCATTGAATCCCCTCATTCCTCACCTACCAACCTGCTAAGTCACCAAGCTTATTCATCTCATGGCAAGAGGGAGAATTTTTACCCTCAGCAACCTCATTACAATAAGAGGGCAAAACTTGCATCGAGACAACCGAGGGTGAACTTATCTTCAATTAATATTAATCTAGGGCCAAGCCTCGCTTTTTCAAAGTGGGCGACTGGGTACTAAAGAAAAGGCTATTACAAGTAAACGTACACATTACAAATGTTCTGACCTTCAACCATTTGTGTAACATAGGACATTGGGAAAATACTTAATGAAGAAGAAATCCAGACAACTTTGTCTAACTCTTTTAATTTCCAAACGATAAAACACTTGATCTAACTCTGACCTAACTTTATGGTCTAACTCAGAGCTTCAACATACATACTTTAACACCAAGTAAATAAAACTATGTGTGCAACCAACATGGTTGGACAAGATAGCAACATTATTATGCATATTCATATATTCCATTAAGCCCAAACCATGGGTCATGTATCCAAATAATGGATTTCTTCATACATAGCAAAACATTCATAAACAACACACATACATCAGCAACACACATATTATCAGCATCACTCATATCATAAGCATCAATCATACCATTCAACATAAACATTATACTTTCAACATATTCATACATAAGCCCATTGAGCCTCAAAAGGATATAAACATATATTATTGCCCTCTAGCATTTGCAACAATGCGCCTTGGCAACTCGCCAGTATTCTCATGAACCAGGTGATGAAGGTACTCACTTTCGTATCACTATCTAGGTGATGAAAGATACAACCAATACTCTAATAAATAACTTTCTTTTGGCAACTCGCCATTATTCTCACCAACTAGGCGATAAAGTAACTCACATTCGTATCACTATCTAGGTGAGGAAGGCTACAACCAATGCTCTAATAAATAATTTTGTCTTTTGACACTTTAGTCATTTTATGTCCTAAATGAAGCTCAATGGGTTTGAGCTTAATGGGCCTGAAAAAACCGAAACTATTTCAAGGCCCAAAATTATCGTCTAATCATTAATATGATTAATTAAGACTCTCTTATTAATAATGCCTTTATTTAGTTAATCTAATTAATTTTTTCCATCATTATGTACTTATCTCAATCCACAAGCATATCAGTTTACAGTCCTCTAGGTTCCAATCAGTGAGACAGTGAGGCGATTAGTATTACTACAATCACTTAGCGAATTAAAACACTTTTAATTCTCCCAATCACCAATGACTATATGGTTAGTCATCGAGAAGGCCCACAAGTCATGAGTGACATCTAGTCATGACTACCCAAGCCAATATAGAATACTTTAGAAAACCTATTCGGTTGCAATTGCAATGCAGTTCAATCCTTCTCAATACTCTTAATCATACTATTAGGGTAGGGATGGCGTGGGACCATGATATTCTAAGGACATGGTAAGACAGATTAGAATACGTATACCTCAAAAGTCCGGTTGTGGACTCAAAAGCTCCAATCGGTTTCCTATATTGGAGATTTCAATAATCTAGGATTGGAGTGTACCGACGTAGTCACAATTCTAAAATGAAGCAATATCTTATGCTAGATATTCTTTAAGATTCTCCTGGCTTAATACAGATCTTATATCCTAAAATGACTCTCTCCCGACTAGTATTAATATACTCATCCAGGGCTCATCTGTGGTAAATTTTTCATAATGCATACTTTGCTCTCTTGCCCACTACTTGAGTCTAAGATTTTATACTAGCTTGACCATTGAAGACCCGTTGGATAGTACCACATTATTACTTAATGTATCACGATTGCTTGCTTTTGTTTGTATGTGGTTGTTCTTGCTTGCTCTGCCATCATAGGTGGTGCAGAATTTTGGTTCCAACAATGGGTATTTTCATTAAGGTTCAAATTCATGTGCTCACCATGTCCATGAGAGATTTTTCAGTGTAATCGTCACACGAGGTGGTACACCACGTGTTCCTATATAAATGGTGGGAAATGTGTGTTAAAAGGTTAATAACTTAAAAATTAAAAAATTTCACCACTTACATCAAAACATGTGATGTACCATCCGTATTCCCGTCACAACTAAAAATTTCTCCATGTCCATCAATGACAGCTCTGCCAACACCAATACCCAAGGCAAAAGTAACCGGCTTCCAAATACCTCTGTCACTCCAAGTAACAACCCAGCTCCAGCTGGAAACATGACTCATACCATGGACCAGATTTGGGAGACATTGAGGAATATCAGCACGACTATTGATGATATCTAAGAGACTTCAAAGGCTTCTCGTGTGGAGAACCGTTCAAACTTTATTGATTTTAGGAGGCAGATGAAGGCCTTGGAGAACGCTCGCAGATTCTCTCTGCAGACTCAAATTTTGGTTTCCGGATTTGGACTTCTGAGTACTTCAACTCTGAATGGGCAGTTGATCAAAACTCTCATTCTGAATACTACGGAAACTCCTGATTCGAACTAACATACAGAACAACCTGAAAATTGAATCGTTAGTCATACCATCGCATGTGATGGTATTCGAGCTTTTTATCGAAACGCTATGAGATGGTATTCAAAGTTGTCTTCTTGCTCGATTTGTAATTTTGATGCACTTACTAAGATCTTCATAGCCAACTTCTCTGTGTACCGTGATGTCAAAAAAATGCCATGAAGTTGTGTTTAGCAAGGAGACTCAATCTAAACACAAAAGTATCATAAATTATCTTAATTTTTTCTGATTGGATTTGGCTTAGGTGAAAAGGCCTGACGATAAACTTGATATGATGGCTTTCAAGTAAGGCCTTTATATCCGCTCACACTTATCCCAAAAGTTGAACAAGAGGAAATATGACTACGCCACTTTGACATAGTACTTTGAGATTGCAGACGACATCACAAGCTGGGAGAACACAGCCCGAAAGAAGAGTTCTGATTCAGACCACGGTAAGAGCAAGTCCAGCGTTGCTGGTTGCTCAGGGGACAGGCGAGGAGAAAGGGCCCAAGGGCCGGGGGATGGGGCTCCAGCGTGGGCAGCCCGAGGGAAAGTGGGAGCCCGAGGGCCAGGCCCGTGGAGGATTGCCAGCCCTTGAGGCCAAGGTGGGTGTGACGCCAGGCCTGACATCAGCCTGGTGTCGGGCTTTTTTTTATTTTTTTTGTGTCAGGCGCGTGCCCCTCACTCGCGAGTGGGGGCGAGTCAGCCGACACGTTTTCAGACCACAGGGGCCCGCATTGCAGTCGGCTCAGTTACCGTTGGGAAGCCACGTGGCTTCCCACGGTCTGTTCGATCTCAACGGCTCTTTAATACGAGCCGTCCGATTTGCAACGGTAATAAAAAAAAAGCTGATTTAATATCAACCGTTCGATCTAAGATCAACGGTTGATATTAATCTGCTTTATAAATAAAATAAAAAAAGAAAAAATAGTTTTAAAACTAAGAAAAGTTACCGTTGTGACACGTGGCACAATCTGGAGTGTTGGAATTCAAATTTTTTTAAATCCAACGGCATAGATTAATTAGTTGAATAATTTTTTTAAAAAAATTGTAAAAGATCTGAAAATTTTTGTAAAAAATTGTTTTTACTTTTCTATAAATGCCACTTCCTCTCCATCTACCTTACACCACAATTTCATATTTTCTCAACTACTTTCAATCAAATTCCTATCTTTCTCTCAAAGTTTCAATCCAATTTTTTTTTCACAAAATGACTACTGATGCAGGTACGAATTGGTCGCTTCTTGAAGATGTTGCGTTGTGCACTAGCTGGGTTGAAGTTACTCATAGTTCGCTTACGGGTAATGAGATGCAGTTGCGAGAAATGTGGAGTCTTATTCATACCAATTTTCTGGAGAAAATGGGTGGGAAAAGAACCAATGAATGGTCTCCAGTCGTTGGAAATTACTTAGCCAATCCTTTAGTACGTGGAGAGACGCCTTGGCACAAGCTAATCTTCAAAGTGGGGAAATTTATGCGGATCAGGTAAGAATATATTATTTATTTGTTTGTATTATTTATTTGTTACCTAATTTTATTATAATTATTTGTTTGTATTATTTATTTGCTACCTAATTTGATTATAATTATTTGTTACCTAATTTGATTATTTGTTACCTAATTTCATTATAATTATTTGTTTGTATTATTTATTTGTTACCTAATTTCATTATTATTATTTGTTTGTATGATTTATTTGTTACCTAATTTCATTATTATTATTCATTTGTAGCAACTTTAAGCACAAGCATGGTATGGTGCCAAAATCAAATCAAAAAACAAATCATTCAACCGGTGGGAATGTTGGAATATTGTTAAAGATTGTCCTAAATTCAGAGTTGTGCCTGTTGGTCCATAAGTTTTCATGAACAGCACCCCTCTACACTTTACACCCGATCATGGCTCGCATGTTCATGAAGAAGATGGAGAAGAAGTGCCTGAAATACCCATCCTTGAACAAGCATTGGGGTCGACCCGTTATCCAATTAGGCCTCAAGGTAAGAAGGCTTCAAAGAGAAAAAGGAGTGCTTCCAAGAATGATTATGTAAAGTACATGGAAGAACTTGCTCGCCAAGGTGAATTGACTTTGGCTCGGGAAATGGCGAAATTTGAGGCTGATAAGGCTAGAGATGAGGCAAAAGCTGCAGCTGTTGAGAGAGCATTTCAAGTTAATGAGAGGGAAAGAGAGCTACTTTGGCAAGAAAGGGATTTGGTTAGAGAAGAAAGAATGGCTCAACGAGATCATGACATTATGAACACGCCTTTAGAAGGGAAGTCTCCAAATTCTAAATATTTTTGGCGGTCGGAGAAAGCGGATGTGGTGCGAAGGAGGTGTGCAAGAGAAGCGAGATCAAGAGGAAATGGTCCTAGCACAACAAGAGAAGATCATCCTAGCACCACAAATTGGTTAAGTGATGATGAATAGGGTACTTTTTGTAATCGGAGCCCATAGTTTTCCAATCACTTTGGGTTGTAATTTATTATTGATGTTGTTTCCAATTTATTGAATTTAGTACTTTATTTAAAGTGAGAGTACATTTATTTAATTTCGTAATATATTTATACTAATAATAGAATATTTATTCAAACAAAATTACATAATGAAATTAAGAAACACACCAAATAAAACTAAAAAACCCACCAAATGAAATTACATAAACACACCAAATAAAATTACATAAACATACTACAAAAAACACATCAAATAAAATTAAAAAACTCACCAAATGAAATTACATAAACACACCAAATAAAATTACATAAACATACCAAATAATAAAAAACTCACTACAAAAAACACACCAAATAAAACTAAATAAACACACAAAATACAAATAAACACACTAAATAAACTTAAGTATCTTCAGCTTGTTTCAATACCCCCTGGTGCTCTATCAAGTCAATTTGCCGAGCATTGTGCATATATGGCCTTTGAAGTGCAGTATATCGTTGAATGACCCTTTCATTGTAACGTCCATCCCTTTGTAATGGCTCGTGTTGCACGGGTTCTTCGGTGGCATTATGAGCACAATATATATATGTTCTTGAATTTTTCATCGTGTCTGGCTCATATTCATCAACCGCATCATAATCGAACTCATCTTCCCTAATCATGTTGTGAAGAATGATCATCATGATGGATCAAAGTGACTCTAAATTGAACATTCTGCCAGCACCCCTGACGATTGCCCAGCGAGCTTGGAGGATACCAAAACAACGCTCCACATCCTTCCTGCACCCCTCTTGACAGCTTGTGAAGTGTTTTTCCTTTGCACTTAGCGAATGTGGCACTGTTTTGACAAATTTTTCCCACCGTGGGTAAATGCCGTCAGCTAGGTAGTATGGCCCGTCGTACATACGTCTGATGACGACGTACGTGACTTTTGGTGCCTTTCCTTGCAGGACGTCGTTGGACACTGGGGATTGGGTAAGGACGTTGGGGATTGGGTAAGGACGTAGAGATCATTTTGAGCCCCCGGAACCCCGAAAAAGGCGTGCCATATCCATGTATCAAAAGATGTCACCGCCTCCAAAATGATAGATTTTGGTCATTTTCTATCCCCATATGCGCCTTGCCATGCACTTGGACAGTTTTTCCACGTCCAGTGCATACAATCGATGCTTCCTATCATCCCAGGAAAACCTCGCATCTCACCCTTCTTCAGAAGCCTTTCCAAGTCCATGTGAGTAGGTTGTCGGAGGTACTCTGTGGTGTAGATAGATTCGACTGCTCCGCAAAACCTCATCAAGGACTCAAGAATGGTTGATTACCCCATCCTCGTTATCTCATCCACTTGGTCTGCAGATGCTCCATACGCATGCATCCGCAATGCAGCAGTGATTTTTTGCTCAAGAAGGAGACCCATAGCACCAAAAGCATCATTCTTTTGCATAAAGTAAGAATTATGGTTGCAAACATCAGTCATGATTCTGTTGAACAAATGTCGTTCCATTCTAAAATGACGTTTGAAGTACGTATCAGGAAATGCACTGTTATGGACAAAGTAATCGTCCAACAGCTCTGCACCCCGTCGTTGCCTGCTTCTATCAAGGTTTCTGGAACGGCTGGGCCTGGATATCTGAGCCACAGCTTGGATGACTCGACGGGAATTGGAGGCTCTGGCCATTCTTGCTTCGTCATCTCTCCTTGTACGCTCCTCATCCTCTTCCATCTCATTTTAGGCTATCTGAAGATTGAACATTTATTCAGATTGGTTAAACAATTCTTCCTCTTGCAGATCGATTTCCCACATCATCCTTGATGAAGAAGAAGACATTATAAAAAGGAAGCTAAAACTATGAATAATGATAAAGATTTTGGTGATGAAGGAAGCATAAACTATGAATAATGATAGAAATCTTGAGAAAATTGGTGTGAGATTTGTGAGGATGGATGGTGGATTATATCGACGATTCAGAAATTATTAGCTTGTAGATAAGGCCACGTGGCATGCCGTCATTCTTTCAAAATCTGATCGAAATCTATCCTCAAAGATTCTGAAAAGATAACGACACGTGGCACGATGGCATTGGATAAAAATCTTATCGAAATCGATCGCCAATAATTATCTTTTCAGATAATGACACGTGGCGCAACGAGAACGATTTAAAATCTGATCGAAATCTATCCTCAAAGATTCTGAAAAGGTAACGTCACGTGGCACGATGACATTAGATAAAAATCTTATTGAAACCCATCACTAAATAATTGTTTTTTTGGATAAAATGACACGTGGCGCAACGAGATCGATTGAAAAAATCTTATCCGAAATTACAAATAATTTTATTTTGTATTATTTAAACAAAAAAAAAACTAATATTTTATTGCCTATTGTCAAGGGGGGGCTCCCACGCTAGAGATGCAAATGGAAATTACTATTCATTAAGGGCAGTTACTGTGGATGCAAATTTTCTCCTCTTCGGTCTTGGACGATTTTGCACCTACAAAACAATTAACACCTTAGGTCAAGGCCAAAAACCTCACGCGCCCACGATGAATGGGGGGGGGGGGCTTTGGCCGAAGAACCTTCGATGCCAAAGTTAGAATTTTTAGAGTATTTTTTCCAAAGGAGTGGAATTAGGTTTTGTGAGAAATAGGGTAGTATTTATAGGAGATGGCCGGTCCCCTGTGGAGAAAAGGTGGCCGGCCCTTGCTAGGGTTTTTTGTGTTTAATTTAGGTTTAATTAGCCCATTTATTGGCTAACTAAACCAAAAGGGAATGTGTTTGTATTTATGAAAAAAGGTTATAATGAGTAATTGGATGATTGGCTTAAGAAATGAAGGAAAAAAGGGAAGGAAATATAGGAAATAATGGGGAAGTGGCCGGCCCCTCTTTGGAGAGAGAGGACCGGCCCTTTAGGGTATTTTTTGGCTTCAAGGCTAATTTAATTGACAAATTAATGAGGAATAATCCCATTAATTTGCCAATTATCTCCATTTATGTGGGATAATTGGTAGATTTATGAGATAACTACCTAAAATGTGGATGGGTGAAATAATTCGGATTTGTTTACCTTTTATGGGCACCTTTGACTTGACCGACGATAATTACCGGCTGCTGGCGCGTAGGAATTCTGATGCACCTCAAGGGCATTTTTGTCTCCTTAATCCGAAAATCCACGTGTCGCCTTGTGATTATTTTTGGCTCCACAAATGCCCCCACACCTGCTGGGCTGCTCGCAGAAAAGGGCAACAGGTGTAGAGATTCTCCCACTTTGGGAAACTTCAAGCTGCTTCCTATTTTGTTGATTTTCCTCTTGTAATAGGAAGATAAATCCCTTTAGGATAAAGGGAAGTAAATTTCCCTTAAAGCTTATTTAAGTCCACCTTAAGTGGATTATTAAATCAACCTTCAGAGAAGAATTTACTTCACCTTACAAGAGAGAAAGAGAGCTTAGAGGATAATTGTTCTCCCTCCTCTAGTAGTCTTCCACATCTTGCCCGTGTAAAGGATAGCTCCTCGCTGCTTCTAGGTAAGAAAAAATTAATTTTCTTGTCTTCCTTGAATCTTGGTATTCGTCAATCCATGGAAAATATATATACATATACATATATATACATATACATATATATATATATATATATATATTGCTCCTTTTGTTGGGCGCGGGGCGCTGTTGTTTGGAGAAGGAAGACTAGGCCTTGGGGCCTGGCTGGTTGCTGGGTCATGCGGCAAAGGCCTAAAAATATTTTTTTTTTTTTGTAACCTTCTAACGAATCTTTCTCGTACCCTTCCTTGTAGAGTCTTCTCCTCCATGTCTTCCTCGAGCCTCAAGAATGATGACGGTGTGCTGCCATTGTATCGTCAAGGCGGGTCTTTGAGCAAGGTTGGCTATTTCAAGGCTGCTCACTTCAAGATCAATTTTGATGACTCCTTCAGAGACTTCCTTGAGACATATTAGCATGCTATTCCATCTGGAGTGCGTGTGAGGCGGGTCAAGGATGGTAGCAGCCGTGAGCTATGCGATGAAGTTCAGAGAGTCATCAAATTCCATCCTTACTACTTCGTGCTGGGGTTCACCTTTCCCATGCCGCGCTTTTTCCAAGAAGTGCTCTGCTCCATGAAATGTGCGCCTGCTCAATGTTCTCCGAATGCAGTTCGAGTGATGGTGGGGTTCCACAATTTGAGCCGATTCTTTGATTTGGGACTAACTACCAACGAATTCTGGTACTTCTTTGACATAGGTCGTGTTGATGGGGTTGGGCAGCTGAAGAGTGAGAAGGCTGGGTTTGAGGCTTCGTTGACTCAAAACCAATCTGATTTCTACAAACTTGGTTATGTTGATCATCTCTTCGGACGGCCGTCTGATTTTGAGTTTTCTAAAAAAGACTTTGAGACTTTCTCCATTTCTCCAGAAGATTTGCTCGCCTTTACTTTCGAGTCCTCCATCGGTGAAATAGTTGGAGATGGGAGTGTCCACGGCGAGGCAGCCGGGAATGAAGCGCCGGATGTAGGCCTGGCAATCGTGTCGTGTCAGTCGTGTTCGTGTCGTTTTCGTGTAACACCTGTTATCTTAACGGGTTGTGTCGTGTCGCACCCGTTATCTTAACGGGTCCTTAACAGGTCGGGTCACTTTACCCAACGGTAAAGTGACCCGACCCGTTATGACCCGTTAAGAAAAATATATTTTTTTTTTAAATTTGCACATACCACACATTGTCACATAAATATAACTTCAAAACATTAAAACACATTTATCATTTAAGTACTACATCTACACTCGAAAATAAGAGTTTAATAAAATTGTTAAATTAATATATATATAATTATTATAGTTTATTTATACTTTTATTAAGTATCACATAAGATTTTGTGGTATCCATCCACTATGTGTAAATATATTAAATTGAAGATCGAATTCATTCATTGTATTCATATAGGGTCAAGGAGTGTAGCTGTAAAAAATCATCAAAATCGGAGTTAAAATAACCGTTAAATCGTGATTTTTTGTTTATAATCGTCGAAAAATTTTGTCCCGTTACTTGATCTCTGAATGTTTGTTTTTTGCAACTTTTTGCCGTATGCGATCTCGAAGCATATACAAACAAGTTTGACAGTTGGATCGTTGAAACTAGTTTTGTAGAATGCGTATCTCATCAAAACAATAGATTCACTAACACTTGAGAGTTTATTCATACTTTCATTAAGTATAACATAAGATTTTGTGGTATCCACTAATGTAAATATTTTAAATTGAAGATCGAATTCATTCATTGTATTCATATAGGGTCAAGGAGTGTAGCTGTAAAAAATCATCGAAATCGGAGTTAAAATAACCGTTGAATCGTGATTTTCCGTTTATAACCGTCGAAAAGTTTTGTCCCGTTACTTGATCTCTGAATGTTTGTTTTTTGCAATTTTTGACGTATGCGATCTCGAAGCATATACAAACAAGTTTGACGGTTGGATCGTTGAAACTAGTTTTGTAGAATGCGTATCTCATCAAAACAATAGATTCACTAACACTTAAGAGTTTATTCATACTTTCATTAAGTATAACATAAGATTTTGTGGTATCCACTAGTGTAAATATTTTAAATTGAAGATCGAATTCATTCATTGTATTCATATAGGGTCAAGGAGTGTAGCTGTAAAAAATCATCAAAATCGGAGTTAAAATAACCGTTAAATCGTGATTTTTCGTTTTATAACCGTCAAAAAGTTTTGTCCCGTTACTTGATCTATGAATGTTTGTTTTTTTTCAATTTTTAGCGTATCCGATCTCGAAGCATATACAAACAAGTTTGACGGTTGGATCGTTGAAAATAATTTCGTAGAATGCGTATCTCATCAAAACAATAGATTCATTAACACTTAAGAGTTTATTCATACTTTCATTAAGTATAACATAAGATTTTGTGGTATCCACTAATGTAAATATTTTAAATTGAAGATCGAATTTATTCATTGTATTCATATAGGGTCAAGGAGTGTAGCTGTAAAAAATCATCAAAATCGGAGTTAAAATAACCGTTAGATCGTGATTTTTCATTTATAACCGTCGAAAAGTTTTGTCCCGTTACTTGATCTCTGGATGTTTGTTTTTTGCAATTTTTGGCGTATACGATCTCGAAGCATATACAAACAAGTTTGACGGTTGGATCGTTGAAACTAGTTTCGTAGAATGCGTATCTCATCAAAACAATAGATTCACTAACACTTAAGAGTTTATTCATACTTTCATTAAGTATAACATAAGATTTTGTGGTATCCACTAGTGTAAATATTTTAAATTGAAGATCGAATTCATTCATTGTATTCATATAGGGTCAAGGAGTGTACCTGTAAAATATCATCAAAATCGGAGTTAAAATAACCGTTAAATCGTGATTTTTCGTTTATAACCGTCGAAAAGTTTTGTCCCGTTACTTGATCTCTGAATGTTTGTTTTTTGCAATTTTTTGCTGATGCAATCTCGAAGCATATACAAACAAGTTTGACGGTTGGATTATTGAAATTAGTTTCGTATAATTCGTATCCCATAAAGTTGAATGGTATGTGTGTGTGTGTGTGTGTGTGTATATATTTAGTATACTTACGGGCCTTCTTTCTTCCTAGTGTGTGTGTGTTTAGTATACTTACGGGCCTTCTTTCTTCCTAACCCAATGGATATGTGTGCAAACATGGTTCCTTTGGGATCTGGGTTCGAAGGTTGGTGTCCATTAAGATGGTGAATGCGACGATGATGATGATCCACCAAGGAAAAATCTATTTATTTTGTACGTAATTATTATATTTTTTAGGAGTATAAAATTTAATTTAAAATCTAATACATATATATATATATATAATTATTATAGTTAATATTTTGGGGGTATAATTATTCAAGTATATATAATTATTATAGTTAATTTAATATATATATATTATTATAGTTAATATTTTGGGGGTATAATTATTCAAGTATATATAATTATTATAATTATTATAGTTAATTTAATATATATATATAAATATATATATATATATTATAGTTTTTAGGGGTATAAAATTGTTAAATTAATATATATAATTTTTATAGTATTTTTTTAGGGTTATAAAATTATAAAATTAATATTCTGCTTATCGTGTTTCGTGTTACCCACGTGTATACCCGAACCAACCCGTTATCTTAACAGGTGTTTATCGGGTTACCCGATAACGACCCGATTCGTTATCGTGTCGACCCGAACACCTGTTAATTTCGTGTCGGGTTATCGGGTTGTGTCAGGAATTGCCAGGCCTAGCCGGATGGTACCACTGCTGGAGTTGCCGTGGCTGCCGAAGGTGTGACAATGGAGCAGTCGTCGGGTGGCCAAGCTGCTGAAGAGTAGTCTTCTAGGTAGCCTTTAGGATTTATTTTTCTTGTTGCTTTTGCTTTGCTTGAACTCCTCCAGTCTTTGTCAGTTGTTTATCAATTTTGCTAGAAAATTTAATAAACTTGTTTCCTTCGCTTTTCTCCATCTTCGCTTCTTTTGTTCATGCCTTAACCTTTAGACTTTATAGGTCAGTAGCAGGCGCGCCACTTTTTTATAAGCAGACAGGCCGCGTAGCCTACGTAGTTGTAGGTGTTGGTGTAGAACTTTTGCAAAGTTGTTAGCCGTAGGGTCGGCAGCCGGATGCCTTACTTACAGAAGCAGATAAATCTGCGTGACCACTAGGCTGTTGACCTTGGCTTTCTCCAATTCCGTAGGTTGCGCAGCAAGTGTCACAACACTTTAGGACTTGGTGCAAGTCGTTCCGCGCTTGGCAGAGGTGAAGCTTATCGACTACGTAGCATGTCGGTAGTGGATAAAACTTCGTATATGCCTGCTAGCTTGTCTAACCTTTCACAAGAATGTGCGGTTGTATAAGTCTAGTGTGGCTTCACTGCTTGAAGGGCAAGCCGTAGGCAGTCTTCCGGAATCCGTAGGCTACCTTAGTGCACTCGGTAGCAGCTTTAGGGTTCCAGGGAAATGTGCCCCCTCCGTCTCTAGGGCCTGGTTCCCCACGGATTAGGCCAAGAGACCCAAAATCCTTCAATTAGCTAAGCCTTGAAAAAGACCATTGTGGCTACTTCTAGGAATCCCGGCGCAAGCCATCGTGCAACTAGTTATACTAGGGCAGCCAGGCTCATCCACGTCTGGATATTCAGAGTGTAGAGTTTATCCTCCCGCTTTGGAGAGCAGATTGGCCCATCGGGGGGTGCTATTCATGCGGTGAGTCCCTAAGAAGGGCGTGATCTTCTTTTGAAGCGCATGAGTGATCAGTTGTCGCAATGGAATCAAGTTGTAAAAGAGTTCCTCATTGAAAAACAAGTGAACAAATAACTTCATCGTAAAGACTGCGGAACAACTGGATAGTCCTCGGCTTGCGAGGTGGTACCCGTCTGAGCTGCTTGAGCCTTCGGATATAGTTAGAGATCACACGTGGTACTTCCTCAAGTTGTAGGCGTTCCACTGCTTTTCGATCTCCTTGTCATTCATGGTGGCGAGGGTGTAGCTTCCCTTGCCGCATACTCTGCTGATCTTGTAAGGTCCTTCCCAAATAGGGTCCATCTTCTTCGATCCCTCCCTTCGAGCAGTGATGAAGGCCTTCCTCAGAACTAGATCTCCGGGTTGAAACTGCCGGATTTTGGACCTTTTGTTGTAACTACAGAGGAGATGATGCTGGTAGGATGCGATGCGGGCTATGGTCTGCTCTCGCCCTTCCTCCGCTAGGTCTAGGTTCGTAGCCATCTCTTCGCTGTTCTGCTCGACATCTGGCAGCAGGGTGGTGATGCTTGGCATGATGATGTTGGGAGGAATGATTGCTTCCGAACCGAACGCCAAAGAGAAAGGGGTTTCTCCGGTTGCTCGCCTTTTGGTGGTACGATACGCCCACAGACATCCGGGGAGTGCATCTGGCCACTTTCCTTTTTTGTCGGTGAGGGATTTTTTGAGGCAGTCGAGGATCGTCTTGTTGGAAGCTTCGGCCTGCCCATTGCCTTGCGGATACCTTGGTGTAGACATATGTTGCTTTATACCGTATTTTTGGAAGAATCCCGCCAAGTCTTTGCCCACGAATTGCGGGCCATTGTCGGTGACGATGGACTAAGGGATACCAAAGAGGCAAATGATGTTCTTCCATATGAAGCGCTCTATGTCCGCCTGAGTTGTTGTTGTCATGGGCTCCACTTCTACCCACTTGGTGAAATAATCGGTGGCCACGATCATCATTCCTCTGCCCCCAGCAGCGGGAGGTCGATTGCCCACTGCATGAACGGCCAGGGACTTGCTTGTGGATGTAACTCGCTGGCAAGCAGGGCCGGTACAGGCTTATAATGTTGGCAGCGGTTGCATTTTTGCACTAACTCCCCGGCATCTTGATGCATGGTTGGCCAATAGTAGCCTGCGTTGAGAGCCTTTTGCGCTAAAGATCGTCCTCCAGAATGGTTCCCATAAACGCCTTCATGGATTGAACTTAGGACCTTCAAATCATCGGGAGGCGCCAAACATCAGAGGTGCAGTCCGGTGTAGGATCTTCGAACTAAAATTCCCTTCCACATGTAGTAGCATGCTGCTCAGGTTTGAAGTTTCCTTGACTCCAATCTTTCCGTGGGGAGCGTGCTGTTGACCAAGTAATCTATAATAGGACTTTGCCAATTTGGAGTTACACTAACCTGCGTCACCTCGGCTGCTGGCTCGAACTCTATGCTCGGCTTATCTAGGTACTCCATCGGAATTGAACGCTTGAGCTGGTGATCGAGGGCAGAGCCCAGGCCAGCTAGCGCATCTGCATGGGTATTTTCCGTCTGTGGAACTTGAGTGAGCGTGTAAGTCTGAAATGCCTCCAGCTGCTCGCGTACCTTCTCTTGATATTGCGCTATCCTTGGATGTTTCGCCGTGTATTCCCCCGTGGTTTGGCTAGTAATCAGCTGAGCATCAGAATAGATTGCCAGCTTCTTCACTGCTAAGTCTTTCGCCATTCGGAGGCCTGCCAGTAGGGCTTCGTACTCTGCTTCATTGTTGGATGCTTTGAAGCCTAAAGTGATCGCCTGCTCGAGCAGTGAGCCATCTGGGGTAATGAGAACCACGCCTGCTCCCGAACCTTTATGATTGGAGGCGCCGTCGACGAGCAGATGCCAAATGTCGCCATTGAGGAAGGCGGGCGGAGCTAGGGTCTCGGCTGCTCTTGGGACATCGTCGGGCTCCTCTGCTAAGTTGCTTAGGCCAGGCGCAAACTCTGCTATGAAATTTGCCAAGGCTTGGGCCTTTATCGTTGTACGGGGTCAGAAGACTAAACCATATTGGCCTAGTTCAAGTGCCCACTTCATCACTCGTTGAGAAGCATCTGGACCATGCAGGATGGATCGTAGAGGATATTGAGTCATGACAATGACTGTATGAGATTGAAAGTACGGTCTGAGTTTCCGAGCTGCCACAACTAGAGCCAAAATTAATTTTTCGATCTTCGGATATGTTGTTTCCGCATCGAGGAGAGCTTTTGAAGTGTAGAACACCGGTAGTTGGGCCCCCAGCTCTTCTCGTATGAGGGCAGAGCTCACCGCTACTTCGGAGACTGCCAAGTAGATGTACAAGTCCTCCGCAGCTTCCGGCTTGGATAGTAATGGAGGCGATGTGAGATACTTCTTCAAGTCTTGGAAGGCTTTTTCGCATTCTTCATCCCATTTGTCACGTTGCGCCCTCTTGATGGCTTTGAAGAAAGGCTTGCATCTATCGGTGGACCGCGAGAGGAAACGGTTGAGGGTGGCTGCTCGTCTGGTCAAGCTTTGGATCTCCTTCAAGGTTGTGGGAGACCTCATTTCCATAATTGCTCGGATCTGCTTGGGATGCGCCTCGATCCCTCGTTGGGTGACTAAGTACCCTAGGAATCGGCCTGAAGATACTCCAAATGTGCATTTGGCAAGATTGAGCTTCATCTTGTACGTCCTAAGGATGTCAAATGTTTCCGCCAAATTGCGAATGTGGTCTGACCGCTGCTTGCCTTTCACCATGATGTCATCGACATAGACTTCTATGGTAGCCCCAATCTGCTTTTTGAACATCATATTCACTAACCTTTGGTAGGTTGCTCCTGCGTTCTTGAGGCCAAAAAGCATGACTTTGTAGCAGTATGTACCTCGCTCGATCACAAACGCGATTTTCTCCTTGTCGGGCTCGTGCATGGCTATTTGGTTGTAGCCAGAGTATGCGTCCAGGAAGCTGAGCAGCTGGTTTCCAGAAGTTGAGTCCACCAAAAGGTCGATTAGAGGGGGACCGGATAAGGATCCTTCGGGCATGCTTTGTTGAGGTCGGTGTAATCTAAGCAAACCCTCCATTTGCATTTCTCCTTCTTCATAACTAGCACAACGTTGGTGAGCCATGCGGAGTGTGCTACCTCTTCTATGAATCCGGCCTTCAGCAGCTTGTCTATCTCGGCCTCGATGATCGCTACTCGTTCGGGCGCAAAGTGCCTTCTCTTCTGGATTACTGGCTTAGCAGCGGGGTCAACATGTAATCTGTGGCAAGCCACTTTTGGGTCGATGCCGGGCATGTCGGATGGTGACTATGCAAAGATGTCCCAGTTCTTCCTGAGGAAGGTGGTGAGTTCTTCTTTCTCGGTTGGGCTTAGGCGAGAGCCAATCCTAGCGATCTTTTCTGGCTGCTGCGGATCGAGAATGATTTCTTCAGCGTCTTCTTCCTTGATTCTTTCAACATTTGCACGGTGCATCGTCGGGATGCGGCTTGGTCGGACTTAATTTCTCCAATTCCTCCACCCGGGACGCAGAAGCGGATCTTTTGGTACTTGACTGAGGTGACAGCATCTAGCTTGATCAACCAAGGCCTCTCAAGGATCCGGTTGTAAGGGGATGGGTCGCTCACGATCGTGAATGTTTGCTTCGAGACTACTGGCGATGTTTTCACGTCAAGTGTGATTTGGCCGATTGCAGTTGAGGTGTGTCCATTGAATCCAGTGAGTACCTCTGCTCGACGTGTTATTGTGCTCTCCAAGCCCATCTTTTGGATGACTGAGAATTGAAGTATATTGACCGCACTTCCATTGTCCACCATCATTTGGTCGATTATGGCATGGGCTATTTGGACAGATACCACCAGCGCGTCGTCATGCGGTAAGTCAACGCCTTCTGCGTCCTGCTCGGTGAAGCCGATGATGGGCCTTGGTAGTGCGTCGGCTGTCTGGACATGTGAGATCAATATGGCCTGCTGGATCTTCCTCTTCTTCGAGTTGTTGGTGGCCCCCAAGTGCTCGGATTCGGCAAAGATACCATTGATCCGAATTGTCTTGGCTGGTGGCTCCTCTTACTCCTCAGCATTCCTTCTTGGCTGCGCTGATGGCCTGTCCAGATACTTGTCGACCTTGCCTTCCTTCACAAGCTTTTCCAGATAATTCTTCCAATAGAAGCAGCTTTTAGTGGTGTGACCTGGTCCTCGGTGGAATGCGCAATATTTGGTGTGGTCCAGCTTGGAAGTATCACCTTTTGATTGCCTCGGCAACTTGAATCATGGCTCGTTTTTTACATCGCGGAGAATTTGATGGATCAGAATTGAAAACTTTGAGTAATTCCTGGTCATAGAGCCTTCTTTGGTCATGGGCTTGTCCCTCCGCTTGGCCTCCTGTATGCTCTTACTGGGCTGCTTTCCATCCTCATTTCTTTGAGCCATCACCAATTCTTTTTTAGGCTGCTCGGGCGCCTTTTCTGCTCATCGGGCCTCGTCCCAGAGTGCATGCTTCTCTGCTAAGGCGAAGGAATCTGCTAGAGTCAAGTCTTCTTTCATGATCATCTCTCCAAATAGAGGGTGATCCGCAGGGAGGCCCTTTTGAAAGGCTGCACTGGCTATTGAGTCATCGCATCCCACGATCTTCGTCTTCTCAGCTTTAAACCTCTTCACGTAGTCGCGGAGTGATTCCTTCGGGTCCTTCTTCACGTTGAACAAGTGATCGGATTTTTTCTTGATCGTGCGGTAAGATGAGTATTCTTTGGTGAAGACCAAGGAAATATCGTCAAAGCTCTGGATGGATCGTGGCAGCAAGGTGTGGAACCAATCTTGCGCTTCGCCTTGCAAGGTGGTGGCGAATATTTTGCACATAAGGGCGTCATTACTCCGGTAAAGGACCATTGCACTTTGGTAATGCTTCAAGTGCCTCTCTAGATCTCCATCTCCTTTGAATGAGGTAAAGTGCGGCATGCTAAACTTAAGCGGTGGTTCCGTCTGCTCGATCTCATCTGTGAAAGGTGATCGGTGGTCATTTCTCGCCCCAATGCTTCATCGGCCGTGCTGCCACGTCAGAATTTGCGCAATCGCTCATTGAAAAGCTTTTCCACCTCTTCTTGGATTTGTCTCTATTGGGGCAGCAAAGCCCTGGGCTGTCCCAAGCCTTGGCCTATCGGTCTAGGCTGCTCCTCCAGACGCTCCACTTGTCATTGCCTCGGCTGCCTAGCTGGTGAGGGGTCTCTCCGTGAGCTGCCTGTTGAACTTGAAGCGGATCGAGTGGCTGCTTGCCTTCGTGTGTCATGTTGCATCCTCTGAAGTGACGTGGAATATGCTTCTTGAGGGCCTAAGCGTGAATGGATGCTCTGCCTGGAAGGCTGCTCAGGTGGTTCTTCAAAACGTGGCCCCAACCTTGATTGTATGCTCGCTCGTGGGCCTAACCGAGAATGCACGCTCCTCCTCGCGCTAAGACGGGAGTCCATGCTATCTCGGGGGCCCAGCCGAGATTGCACACTGCCCGACTACTCGGTCTGATTGATCGGCTGCTTGCCAGGACGTTGCCGGAAAGGTTCCTCGTCTGGGGCACGTCGGATCTCGGTGCGCGGCAAAAGTTGATTCACCAAGGTTGTCTGTTGTGCTAGGGCGCTCGTCAACTCCATGACTTGTCGAGACAAGTGTTGCTAGCCACTCAAATTGGATGAACTAGAAAGGAATGCTCCTCCTTGAGTGATGGATGGATGGTTGATTCCGGGCACACGATTTTAGTTGGTCAATGTCAAATCTGTGAAGAAAGGCTGTGAAATCGCTCCTGGCTCAACGGTCGGTCGGGATGGTTGAAATGGCCTCGAGCCGACTCGGGCTGCTTGGGACACCACTGAGGCAGGCAGGGCTGCGGGGGCAGGCTTGGCTGCAGGGGCAATCTGGGCTGCAGGGGCAGTCTGGGCTGCAGGAGCAGGCTTGGCTGCAGGAGCAAGATGCTCAGCACGAGATGCATGCGAGTGCGAGGCTTGGGCCGTGGTTTTGGTGGTATGGACTTTGGGTGGTGCGGCTTGGATTGTAGTAGCGGTGCCATGGACCTCGCCGCGGGTGGTCACCGCGGTGGTTCCCATGGTGGAGCCTCGTGGTAGTGGCGCCATCTCCCCTAGAATCACGTTCAATCTCGTAGATCGCCGCGGTCCCATGTCTTGAATGTTTGAATTGTCACTCGTGGAATTTTCTAGATTTCTAACCATTATGTATTTTTCGTTTCCTTCTTTTTTATACGCTTTATCAAAGAACTTTTTACGAATAAAAAATTCTAATAATAAAAACGTACGAAAGATACAAATGGACTAGAAATTGAAGAAAAAACCTTTTATGTGCGAGTGTCTTTTTCGAGCGTAGATTTCTCCTCTCAATGAAAGCACCAATTTGTGGATGCAAATTTTCTCCTCTTCGGTCTTGGACGATTTTGCACCTACAAAACAATTAACACCTTAGGTCAAGGTCAAAAACCTCACGCGCCCACGATGAATTGGGGGGGGGGGGGGGGCTTTGGTCGAAGAACCTCCGATGCCAAAGTTAGAATTTTAGAGAGAAAAAGTGTTTAGAGTATTTTTGCCAAAGGAGTGGAATTAGGTTTTGTGAGAAATAGGGTAGTATTTATAGGAGATGGCTGGTCCCCTTTGGAGAAAAGGTGGCCGGCCCTTGCTAGGGTTTTTTGTGTTTAATTTAGGTTTAATTAGCCCATTTATTGGCTAATTAAACCAAAAGGGAATGTGTTTGTATTTATGAAAAAGGGTTATAATGAGTAATTGGATGATTGGCTTAAGAAATGAAGGAAAAAAGGGAAGGAAATATAGGAAATAATGGGGAAGTGGCCGGCCCCTCTTTGGAGAGAGAGGACCGGCCCTTTAGGGTATTTTTTGGCTTCAAGGCTAATTTAATTGACAAATTAATGAGGAATAATTGGTAGATTTATGAGATAACTACCTAAAATGTGGATGGGTGAAATAATTCGGATTTGTTTACCTTTTATGGGCACCTTTGACTTGACCGACGATAATTACCGGCTGCTCGCGCGTAGGAATTCTGATGCACCTCAAGGGCATTTTTGTCTCCATAATCCGAAAATCCACGTGTCGTCTTGTGATTATTTTTGGCTCTGGCTCCACAGTTACTGTTCACTAGGTGGATTGAATAGTGGATTGCCTAGGGGGAGGGCTCCAACGGTGGAGTTGCTCTAAAAGGCCAAAGCCTCTTCCAGATCACCTAGCCAGGAAACGATCTAATGAGTACTGTTTTATCCACCAGAGCACTAGGCATACTACGTAGAATTATCGCATGCTTCGAGTGCACATTGAAGACTTGATAGACCAAGGATATTGCTAGGAGTACGTGAAGGATAGGGTTAAAGAAGGAAGAACCTGCTGATAAGAAAGGTAAAGGCAAGTTCAATCGGTACGGTCTCATCGACGAAGACATAAAAATAATGAAGAGGAAGAAGGGGATATTTATAGAGTTCTCTTTTAATCACACGACTGTTGAATCTAGAATGACTCGACTCAAGATTCGTGAATCTGACTGTTGGAACTTATCAAAGGCACAAAAAGTAGCTCCCGAGCTTCGTGCACATGCAAAGTGACGACCCATCATCAACCCTGTCTTAATGACACCCTATTCAACAGTCACATACTCAAATCCAAAATGTCTTCACTACCTTGCATTGGTAACGGAATTGAATTGACACGTGTTAAAAGAATTCTGAATAGCAAGCTATTCCGATCTACTCTGGCGTGGTCATTGGGTAAAAATTCATCCTCAATTGAGGTGCCCTTTTCAAAGCATAGTTAGGGGCATTTGTGGGACCTTAAATTTAACCAGGCTGGAGTACGGTGGATCAAAATACAAGTGTCTTAGAAGTCCGGTCACGGACTCAACACCTCCGAATCGGACTTAGCCAACTAAACGGCAATGATGCTACCATATCTTGTTGGGCATTGGAATGGCAGTAAGGCCCACAGGCCTTGCTGAGATCGACCATACTTGTTCCACAAGACTTGGAAACCTCATCTAACTGGGGATCATATTAGTTTCTTATATTCTTGGAGATTTCTACAATCTAGGAATTAGCGTACGCCGCAAGTAAAAACAATCCGAAAAGGAAGCCATATCTTATGTTAGATATCCTTTAGGATTCAGTGGTTTAATGTGTATCTTATATCTTAAAAGGACACTTTCTTGACTAGTATCATCGAGGATTCATCTATGATAACACTTTCATAGCGCATGCTTTGCTCTTTTGTCATTGCTTGAGTTCTAATATTTTATACTAACTTAACCATCGCAGACCCTTTGGTCAGTACCACACTAGTACATTAGGTTAATCACGATTGTTTGATCTTGTTTGTAGGTGGTTATTCTCGATTTCTCTACAATCCATGGTGGTGTGGAATTTTGGTTCCAACACTGAAGAAAGTTGAGGTTCTACCATAAAACTAATCAGCAATATGGGGAGTAGCCCAACCTCTTATAGTCTCTTGCAAGGTTTCTCCTTTTATTGATGTGGGACTCTTTTACCTTCACATCCTAACAGAAACCCTCAGTTCGTCACAAGATCTTGCTTTACTCTTCGAAAATGTCTTATAATTAGTGATTGTAACATGACGTGGAGTGGGTGAGAGTTTTAGCAAGAATTGAATATGGATTTTGTGGGACTACAATTTTTCAAGGCTGAAGTAAGGCAGGTCAGAGCAAGCTACCCCATGTGTGAGTCCAACGGCCACATGTGTTCCGCGTCACTCAATTTTTTTTGTTTACATACTAGGACTGAAAAATTCGCCATATATGACGGGCGTGTTGAGAGTATGAATAACCATCCGGGGAAGAAGAGACTTTGCATGTGCATATAAGTAATTGTAATACTCCCCATTTTATTAATTGGTTCAATGGTGGAACCTTAACTTTGTTCACTTACCTGTGTTCGATAAAGTACGCGATGTTTTTCTAATTCTTAGTTTGCAGTATAGGGTGGATTTCCGATTGTATTCAGCTAGATCTTGATGTAACCGATGATAAATTATCATTTTGTTAAAATTTAAAACAAAAATCTAGAATAAATAGGATAATTAGCACGCATCACTTTTTGATATTTGGTTGTAGAAATGATCAGGTGTCGACGTGTCTTTATTTCATTGTCTTGTCGTTGATATATAATCAATATGTCGCCGGTGTTAAAAATGATCCTGTAATTAAATGTCAATAGTTACCATTCTGGCTAATTGCCCTTTATTATAATACTTGTGTTTGGTTTGAAGTAACTATTAAGCTTTCTTCTTTCGGATGATCTTTATTGGGATTTTTTTTTCTAAATATAAAAATATATTTGCAGTTTGATGTAAGAGGTTCCCCATTTTATTTAAAAAATGGGGATTAGTTGTTGGACTCACTCCACATTGAATTTCAATTATCTAAACCATTTATTTTGTCAGTCTTGATCCATAGACCATCCTTGCAAAACTTCAATTTAATCTGAAATCATTAACCTATTTAGTTATGAAGAAGAAATTTTAATGTTTTCTTAGGAACAAAGTGTTCGTCATTTTATTTGAACTCAATTAGAGCCTCAATATTTCCGATTTGAGTAATATTTTGTAAGGATGATCTATGAAGTGCAACTTGAAGGGCTTATAGAATAAACGGTTCAAATCGTTGAAGTTTAAAAAATGGAGATTAGTTGTGAGGCCCACTCCACATCGAACTTCAAAGATTTGAACCGTCTATTTTTTAAGTCTCGATTCATAGATCATCCTTACAAAAATTCAATTCAATTCAAAACTATGTTTCTATTTAATTATCACAATGAAATTTCATTGTTTCTTATAGAACAAAGTGTTCGTCAATTTCTTGGAACTCAATTAGATGCCTCAAATATTTCCAGTCTGACTAATATATTTGTAAGGATGATCTATGAGGTACAACTAAAAAAATAGACTGTTCGGATCGTCCCTTAAGGAAAAAGATCCCCATTTTATTTTCCAAAAAATTGAGATTAGTTGGGTGTGAGTTAATGACACAATGACGTAGTCATTATTGTTGATATCAATCAAATTTAGGAACTTTCACTTGTAACTAGGAGGAAAGGGTTCAAGCCACAGATGACTTTATGGCACGTTTACATAATGGTAATGAAAATATGAGGAATTGAATTGAGGAGGTGTTGGAATGAGGAGAAGGCAGAATCGGATTCCTGTTGAAGCTATTTACTTAAATGTTCTAGAATCAGAATAGAATTCCATAAAGCTGTTTACTAATTCAGCAGAATCGGAATATAAACCAGTATGATTACTAAAATGCCCTTGTACCAAATCAAATATTTTATATACTTTAATGGGTTTATAAAGGATAGTCTTGAAAATAAAAAAAGTACGTGAGGGCATAAAGGGAACAAAAGTGTCATTCCGATTGCCCAAACAATCAGGAATTGGATTCCAAAATTTGTGTGGGCCCTACTGTTTTTTTTATTCCTCCATATTTAGTAAACATCGGAGTGCTCCGTAATCGAAATTCAATTCCACATTTTTATTCCGATTACGGAAAAGTAAATGGGCCTTAAGCCCAACCGCAGCCTACATAAACACGGACCAAAATATCTCAAAGATTTTCCTTTCTTCCTACCGAGACTAGCAGACAGAAGCAGGTGAGGCTGATTTGGAGATATCGTTGGCTGCTACAAAGCCTACACTCAGTGAGTTTGGTTTTTGTAGGGACGAACAGATTCGCTCCATTCACAGCAGCGAGCCATGGCTCACTCTCTCTCATCATTCTCCTCCTTCTCTCTCCACCCAATCCCTCCTCCCAAACGCGCCGCCCCATTCCACTCCATCTCCTCCCTCAGAGCCTCCATTGACAACAAGGAACCCACCACCACAAACTCCAAACCCAGCTCATGGGTCAGCCCAAATTGGCTCACTTCGCTCACTCGCTCCCTCACCATTTCCAAAAACGACGACTCCGGCATCCCCATCGCCAGTGCTCAGCTCGAGGACGTGTCGGAGCTTCTGGGTGGCGCTCTGTTTCTGCCGCTGTTCAAATGGATGAACGAGTATGGTCCGATTTACCGGCTCGCCGCCGGGCCGAGAAATTTCCTTGTGGTCAGTGACCCTGCCATTGCTAAGCACGTGCTTAGGAATTACGGGAAGTACGCGAAGGGACTTGTTGCTGAGGTCTCCGAGTTTTTGTTCGGCTCTGGTTTTGCAATCGCTGAAGGCCCGCTTTGGACGGTAATGCTATTCAGTTCCCTGTTTCGGAAGGAAAAAAACTTGGAAAATTGTTTGATTTCAGACGTGGGTTTGTTGAGGAATGTAAGAATCCCATGTGGGAAAATTGGCAAAATAAAATATACTATATGATGAATCGTGTTACTCCTAATTATACCGAGGCCTTTTGTAATAGAACTCCGCATTTATTGTGCTAGTAGGTGGTAAGATGCAAGTTGGTGACAATATCTGTGAATCCGTCTCTCTGAAATATGAAATCTTGACATGGTATAGTTTGCTCTGATATGGGTAGGGCTGTTTATATGCTTTGTGTTGTTCTTAGTTATAATTCAATATAGGTGGTGATTTCTTAGTAATGGATATGTTGATAAAGAAGAACAGAATGTGTCTAGTGAGCTTTGATTTTCTTGATCAAACCGAATTTTGCATTTCATTCGGGTGTTTGCCTTGCTCAACTTGTTTTTTTGAGCTACATGGAAATTTGAATTGTGATCTTAGTAATGCTTCGTGCATGTTTCGTGGAAATATGAAACCAGATATGGTTCAGCAGGTTTTTCTTTTCTCCCATCTCATTTGGAGTGGATGTCTTATTCATAATAGGCGAGGCGCAGGGCTGTGGTGCCATCACTTCATAAGAAGTACTTGTCCGTGATAGTAGATCGGGTATTTTGCAAATGTGCTGAGAGATTAGTGGAGAAGCTACAACGTGATGCACTTAATGGAACTGCTGTAAACATGGAGGACAGATTTTCTCAGTTAACTCTTGATGTTATAGGCCTGTCTTTGTTCAACTACAATTTCGATTCTCTAAATGCTTATAGCCCGGTTATTGAGTCTGTTTACACTGCATTGAAAGAGGCTGAGCTTCGCTCTACTGATATATTACCATATTGGAAGGCAAGCTCTCTCTCAAGTTTGTTAATCTTGTGCTGCTGTATTTTTTCCTTTCAATTTGGAATGTGATCACAGTTACTGATTTCTTTTATTTGGTTGTTGTAGGTTGATGTTTTGCGGAAGATAATCCCAAGACAAATAAAAGCTGAAAAAGCAGTTCAAGTGATCAGGAGTTCTGTTGAAGAACTTATTGCTAAGTGCAAAGAAATTGTGGAAGCTGAGGGCGAAAGAATTGATGAGGAAGAATATATAAATGACACTGATCCAAGCATCCTTCGCTTTTTGCTTGCAAGTAGAGAAGAGGTTGGCATATACTAGCGTTCATATAATAACTGTTCTCTTATCTTGTTAGCGTCCACAGTTTGAAAAGGTCTATTTTGGATAGGAATCTCAGCTACTGTGCTTCAATAAACATTTACACTACATTGACGGAATCAAGGTTAATGTTGAAAAATGGAACACTGTATTTTTTTTCCAAAAGAGCATTGATCTTCATACATAATAACAGTGTTATGATAAATGATAGTGTATTATATGCATATGCGTATGTGGGAAATTCTCGTCTCATTTTTCTTTTACTGATATGCTTGATTTGAGTTGGACTTTATAAGTATCTAAATGTTTGTACAAGAAAGACTACAGATGTTCTTCGTTATTCATTTTTCGAAGAATTATGAAAACTGAGTTAATGTGCCCAACAGTAATCCAAATCTTGTTCAATCATTAATGTTAGTTGTAAAGTAAAGACTCTGATCGCTATACTTTTTAATTGTAAAAGTGAAGATTGAGGACTGAGGATGCAATACTTTTCAGGTATCAAGTGAGCAATTGCGGGATGATCTTTTGTCTATGTTGGTTGCTGGACATGAGACGACTGGTTCAGTGTTGACTTGGACGCTATATCTTCTAAGTAAGGTATCATTTCCTTCTGTGTTTCTCTCATTCCAATAGGTTGCTGAGGTACGAGTGTGTACTCATTTTGTTTTTCATGTATTTGATTATTTTCATTACTGTAGAATCCCCACACCTTGGTGAAAGCACAAGAAGAAGTTGATAAAGTTTTGCGAGGACAGCGTCCATCCTATGATGACATAAAGAACCTTAAGTACTTGACACGCTGCATAATGGAATCATTGCGTCTCTTCCCACATCCTCCTGTATGTTAAGTTCTCTTCCGTTTATGTTAACTGTAATACAATTAGGAAAATTTGAAAAAACAGTCAATTGTCTAAGTTCATATCAACTCATGTTTGTTCTTGGTGGTTTCATTGTTCTAATTTATTTAGGTTTTGATAAGAAGAGCTCAAGTAGCTGACGTGCTCCCGGGAAATTACAAAGTCAATGCTGGTCAAGATATTATGATATCAGTATACAATATCCATCGTTCTTCAAAGGTACCATCTTATGTTAAGTTTTGAACAAACTTTCTTGTATTTTTCGAATTTCACATTGTATTTTAGAAATTAAAAATGTATTTGGTGTGTATTCTTCCCATGGTTTTACAAGGTGTGGGAGAGAGCGGAAGAGTTTGTACCTGAAAGATTTGATCTTGAAGGCTCCGTACCTAATGAAACAAACACAGATTTCAGGTACTTATAATTTATGCCCTTTTTGGGGTGTTGCAGGGCCTACATAATCTCTGGACTTCTCCTCGGTAGCATTCTTTTCAAGAAACACATACTTATAAACATTCAACCTAGAGCTCAAATGGCTTCATTCTTTGCATTTACATAGCCCATTTGGCATAAAATTGTGGTTAAACAGAATTATCTACTGTAGGTTCATTCCATTCAGCGGAGGGCCACGGAAGTGTGTTGGTGATCAATTTGCTCTGCTGGAAGCGACTGTTGCTCTCGCAATCTTTATTCAGAACCTGAACTTTGAGCTGGTTGCAGATCAGAAAATTAGCATGACAACCGGAGCAACAATTCACACCACAAATGTAATGTTTTCCAACTCACATGCAAGAACTTCATTACACATCCAAATCTGGATAAGAAATTTAGATTCGTACGCATGGGATACTTCTGGCATAATCAATAAAACCGATTTGTATTGTATAAACTGGCCGCATTATTGATCAGGTCGCTCACGTGGAAGGAATCAATGCGGGACTTAGTTATGAAAGCGCAAATGGTCTCCTAACAGTTCGCTTCTTTGTTGCAGGGTTTGTACATGAAATTAAGCCAACGACAGGCAAAATCTGCATTCGCTACATCATCCTCGTCTTCGTCCGCCTCTTAGCATTCAGTTAATTAAAGAATGCATGTAAGTGATGGGATAATCCCAGTGTCCCTTAGAAGTGTCAAGAGTCTATACAAGTATTTTACTGGAACGAAGTAGCGATGTTTATAGAATTTTTTAGTGACTGTCGCACTTCAAAGAAGTAAATAGATGACACCACCGGGCACCAAATCGAGTTTCATAACTTTTATATGGTACGAAAATATATCTCCTCATCATTATTCTTTCCTAATTACAAATCTCAACAAGACAGGCACTCACTTTTGCTCTCAAATGCAGTATGAAACTCTGGGATTCTGTAAAAATAAGATAGATGTTAAAACGTACAGATATTTACCCTTCCCTTAAATACTAAATGATATATTCCAATTCCCTAAATATTCGCCCATGAATCTCCATAGGAGGCCCCCTGAATCTGCTCTTTAATGAATTGTCATGCAGCCCAAGTGTTCGTCACCTAGACCTAAAACTTAGAACTAATATGAAATTAAAGACTAACTATTATACACACGCACCGTGTATAGTCTAAATTTTTTTTTTTTTCGGTCAAAGGGGACAAGTACAACAAAGGTCCTAAACCAAATAATCACAACAAAAGAAAAAGGGCCACACACAATAGACAAAGGCCCAAGACCAACCTTGGTGCCCAACACATACAGACAAACCACACAAAAAACCTTAGACAACTAAGCTTCCTAAAGTTGCATACGGTGTCAACGCCGCTAGAGTGCCACGTCACAATCGTCACAATCGACCACCTTCCACGATCACCTAAGATCAGACCATCAAGAAATCAGAATTGGTGAAAACAGAGGTCACATCGTCCTCCAAAGGCCAACACCGAGATAGCTGTTATGAGATCAAAGAAGCACGCAAGTAGAAAGAATCCATGAAAAACATCACCGACAAGAATGAGCAACGAGAGGGACCAACAAGGGCCAACAAGGATGGTGGTGCGGACACACAAACTAAAGCTCTAAACACCCTCACAAAGATCCACGACAAAACACGGAAAGCAGAGGCAGTACCCAATCGAAAATGAGAAGAGAGATGATGAAGCCAATTGAGGAAGTTGATGGGGGGGGGGGGGGGGAGGGGTCAAGGAGGATGGAGGAAACGAGGATTGGGGAATAGGGCCCAGGATGGTGAAATCAAAGGCAAAAGGACAAAAAGAAGGAGTAGATCGTGCATATTGCATGGATGGGAAAGGAAAAGTGCAAGGACCAGGAAGAGGAAGAAAAAACTGAAAACAAGCAAAGCAAGTGTCGGCGCCGAAGCAAAACAGACCCTAGCCAAAGCTAGTGTTAGCGCCGAAGCAAAATAGAGAGTACAAAACCCAGTCACACGGCGGTGAGAAAGACTCTCACATATGAGAGAAAAGCCCTCACATGGGAGAGAAAAAGGAAGGTTTTGGGGTGATAGGTTTATGGTATAAAAATTAGCCAACTAAAAAGCTTGCACTTTCGCCACTTTGTACTATGGTCTAGTGGTATTCCCCTTCACTTGGTCTTAGGTGCGATTCTTGCCAAAGGCGAATTTGAACCACATTATTGGTAGCCCATTATGAGGCTAAGCTCACCCCCCCTCCCCTCCTCTATTGTAGATAATATCGTTTATTCAAAAAACTATTGTAGATAATATCGTTTATTCAAAAAAAAAAAATACAAACTTGCACTTTCAGCTTTTAAAAGAATTGTATTTCAACCAAGCAGAACATAAAATAAATAAATAAAATATAGAGTAAAATTTCCATATTGTTGTAGGCCCTGTAACTAAGTAATTATAGAGAGAGAAATAGGGGTGTGGCAAGCAAGAGAGAAAGAGAATTTGGTGAATTATGACGTGTGTATTATATCACCCCATTGTGTCTCCATTTATAGTAATAGGAAGATAAATTTCTTACCTTTTAGGTATTACAACTAAATTAGACACTGTCTAAAAGATAACATAGAACCTTAATAGGATTTACATAATTACATCCTAACCTAATCAGGACTGCAACACTCCCTCTGAGTGTGTAAATACTCAAACAAAATGACGCATTAAGTTTTTAGCTGTGAAGTAAGTGCAATTGATGGAGTCATCGACACAGTGGGCGATACGAGTCAAAACTCACAAAAACTCTCTATGGTGAAACCCAGTATGGGAGAAAAACCCATGGGCTAAGGAGAAACATGAGAAGATGCATAATGTCAAAACTAAACGTTTACGAAACGAAAGTAAAGAACCTCACAAGGATATGACCAGCCTCATTAAAACTTAGTTAGGTAGCACAACCCACAACAGAAAATGCTCATAATCATGGAAAAAAATACTACATTAAGATCAAGTGAGTATACTTCTAGATACTCCTTCTAAGTTTGACAAAACTTTCAAAAGAATGATCAAATCGGATAATTTACTCATACTGATTCCTTGGACGAGCTTCTGAAAAGTAGACTTTGACAATGACTTGATGAAGCGATCATCTAGATTGTCCTAGGAACGGATTTGCTTGACTTCAATGTTATGATGCTCTTCTAGTTGATATAAAAGATGAATTTTGGCGCAATGTGATTGGTGTTGTCTCCTTTAATGTATCCCTTCTTAATATGGTCGATACATACTATGTTCTTTCTATAATTCATTGTAGGGACCTCAAGAATGAAAGAAAGACCGCAGGTGCTTTGAATATATTCCATTACTACTTTAAGCCAAAAGCATTCACGCATAGCTTCATCTAGGGTGAGACTCTTAGCATGGTTTGAAGAAGTTGCAACTAAGGTTTGCTTGGTAGAACTTCAAGATATTGTTATGTCTCCAACGGTAAAGACATAACCCGTTTGAGAACGTTCCTTATGCCGGTCAGATAAGTAACCTACATCAGTGTAACTAACAAAAAAAGAACCAAACTGAGGACCAAGAGGGCCGACAGCTCATCTCAAGGATTCATATGGGTAGATTAAGCCTAAATCCATAGTATCTTTGAGGTAGCAGAAGATGTCTTTAACACCAGTCCAATGTTTGAGTGTGGGTGCATTGCTGTATCTTGCTAAAAGATTCACAACAAAGGATATGTCTGGTATATCACATAGAGCTAAGTACAATAAAGCACCAATTGCACTTAGGTATGGAACTTTAGGCATTAAAACCTCTTTCTTGTCATCCTTAGGACGGAAAGGATCTCATTTAGCATCTAGCGCCGAACGACCATATGAGTACTCGAAGACTTTGCTTTATCCTTATTAAAACGGTGCAAGTCTTTCTGGGTGTAGTTTGATTGATATACTATGATTTCATCCAAACAATGCTCGATCTCCAGGCCAAGATAGTATCTAGTTTTCCCAAGATCTTTCATCTCAAAATCTGACTTTAAGTGCACAACAGTTTTCTCAAGCTCTTCAAGAGTCCCGATGAGATTCATGTCGTCGATATAAACTGCAACGATCGCAAATCCAAAATGTAACTTATTAATAAACACACATAGGCATAGTTCATTGTTCACATAACTCTGACTTATCAAATACTCACTCAGATTGTTATACCACATCCACCCGAATTGTTGCAATCCGCAAAGTGATCTCCTAAATTAAATTGAGATGGTGTTTCGTGGTCTATAGTTATTTGATCTTGTGTCAATGTAAGTCCTGCGGAAACTTTCATATAGGTTTCCTCATCAAGATCCCTATAGATATACGCAGTTACCACGTCCATAAACTACATATTCAGTTTTTCGGAAGCTACCAAACTAATAAGGTAGCAGAACGTTATAATGTCCATTATAGGGGAATATGTCTCCTCAAAATCAATCTCAGGGCGTTGAGAGAAACCTTAGGCTACGAGGCATGCCTTATATCTCACTATTTCATTCTTCTCATTACATTTCCCTAGGCATGCCTTATATCGTACTATTTCATTCTTCTCATTACGTTTCCCTGTGAATACCTAATTATAGCCTATGAGCTTCACATGTGGGGGTGTAGGAACTACAAGCCCAAACACCTTGAGTTTTGCAAGTGAATCAAGTTTGACCTGGATTGCTTGTTTCCAGTCTAACAATCTTCTCTACGTAAACACTCATCAATATAACGTGGTTCAATGTCATTGCTTAGCATGATATCAGTAGCTATTATGTATTCAAAGGCATTTTCGATTATCATCTTAGTCTGATTCCAAACCTCATCCAAACTTGCATAATGGACCAAAATCTTACGATTTTCGAGAGGCAAATTGTCACAACTCGGTCCTGACATACGTCCAAGATCGAACATGACGTCAACGCATCCCTGTTTATCCATCATATCTTGCCACCCAAACCACCAAAACACAATCAATGATTCAACCAACAGTCATTTTCTTTTTATCTCCTAGCTGCATCTAACCTTAGCGTTAGATTGCCTACGTACCCTAAGAAGGGATCAAGCCTTTCGTAATTTACCCTTCACTACACTCCAACGTTTATCCCAATACGTTCTAACAGAAAGGCATAACATTCCTAAATCAATTATTGGGACTTCACAAGCATAAACAAAGCACATTATTATTCTCTAGTCACATTGATCAACTAATCTAATCATATTAATAACAATTATATCCAACATCATTCTACAATCACTTTAATTAACCAATTCCATGAATCAAAGATGCAGGATATTAATATTTAACTATGTTAATCAATCAACAAGATCACATATCATTTAACAAAATTTAATAAATAATAACATGGTAACGTCTACTGTGGGTAATTCCCATTCATTTGAATCTAGGGTTCCAGTCTAACTTTATGGAAATGAGCAAGAGTAATGATTCCAGACCACTCAACGGAATCGAACTAAAATATGGTCGCCTATCGAAATGTACCAAGTATAACTAATCCTCATCACCCTTAGTATGCGTATGGTCCCTCATTGCGGATATACCAAGCAAAACCATAAGCATAATCTAAGTGTGCAGGCAGTGATCACCCATCGCGGATATACCAAGCATGATCACCCCTGAATTACGTATGGTCCCCTATAACGAATATACCAAGCAGGATCATCCATGTACCACTGCCACATGGTGCAGCTAGATCAACACACACCTACCCCTACCTTAACCTTTATGATTTGCATTGTACGCACCTACAGTATCGTCTTCCACGACCACTAACTATCTTGTCATACCAGCATATAAGTTCTACATAATACTTCTAATAAGATTCTAGGCTAGCATTTCTATACTAGCAATCGTATATTTCATTCGTATCATCTAGAAGTTCAGTAAACATGTATAACATAATAAGGTGCCACTTGCACGTAAATGAAGGTGCACATCACCTGGAATAACTCGCTAACTAAGATAGGCCCGCTAGGCTCCACTAGGTCTCTAGTAATGCTACTTTTAATACTGAAGAACCCTTCAGAACATCTTGACCAAAGTCAATCCTAGTAATCTAACCAGGAAGATCCGTCCACTGGACTTTCGATTCATAAGGTCCTAAAGTTCTTAAATAAAACCTACAAGAACATACTAAAGTTTGGGGACGATTTAACGGTCGAATCATAGTTTGCTAGAATGGTCAAGTGGTCTTCCTTAATGAAACTAGATTCAAATGACAAAATTTCACTAATCGGGTGTCAAATATTGAATCAGGGTATCAAATGTAGCCTATAAGGATCAAATGGTTCTTGGGCCACGTGTCGTCGCACGCCCGGACTCGCTAGAAAATTCACCTAACTCCAAAAATTACCAAACTTTATAGAATTGTAGAACACAACAAAGGGAACAACAATGATACCTGGATCAAAGTCCAATTCGGCCAGGAAATACCTGAAATTGCCCTCGATCCATTGGAAACTCTAGAAATGGGTGTTCTCGATTTGACCTCAAAACGAATTCTGACGCCTCAACCACTGCTTGAGCTTTGTTCCTGAGGTTAGGGGGAGTAGATTGGTGGTGGTAATTGATGGAGTTAACTTCGGGATTGACAGATAGCCGCCGTGGAACCACCGTACCCCCTGATGCGGTTCTTCATGAATCCAAGCCCAATTTCATCAATTTTGGGGTGGAATTGATAGAGGGAGGGTGGTGGAGTATTTCCCACGTTCTGTCTCTGTGTAATTCACCGAAATTTGGCCAAAGAAACCATCGGATTCCATGGTTCCCGCCGGGTCGGGTCATAAAGGGTAACGGGTCGAGGAATCCCGTGCTTCTCATCTCTCTCCCTTCCATTCCTTTCTTTCTTTTTTGATTGGTCCCCCTTTCTACCTCATTTCTCTCATTTTCTCCTTCTCTCCCACTACCATCTGGCAGATTCTAGTATTTTTTTTTTTTTTTAGGAAAACTAATGAAAAGGGCTTGAAAACTTTGAGTTTTAATGATAAGGACAAAATAAAGGGTAAAGAAAATAGTTCCAGGATTGACTTTTTGGTGTAAAAATATGGTTTTTCGTTAAAGTGAACAGTGTCACGAGCTTTTCATTAAAGTTTCCCCCGCCCTTTGTTTTTTCTTTTGACTAATTATGAAAAACCAAACTTTGTAACAAAATAAGTAAAATTCTAATATTAACAAAAATATAGTTAATAAAACCTAGTAGATAAGAACTAGGTAAATTAAATAATGAAATTCTGGGGATGAGATTTCACACCCGTCCCCCTTTATAAAAATTTTGTCCTCAAAATTTTCAATATCGTTCATTTCCACTATTCACAAAATTACCTATCAACAAGTTCGACATTTCGAACTTTGTTTTACAATTGTCATTTCAGCAACAACAATACTAATTCTCATGCAATCACGATGAATGGTCTATCCAATAAGAATTTTATAACATAAATACGAATCAATTCACAATCACCTATATCCATGATTTGAAGCATTGTGTTGCTTATGTGACATTGCTCTTATTGGTATTTGTTGTGTTGAGCTCATGTATTGTGCTAATTAGTCAGAAGCAGAGGTACTGTCTATGAATGTTCATAATGAGTTGATTAAGTGATTTAGTTAATTGTTTTGAATCTCAAAAAGTGTGCTAAGAAATTCACATGTATCATTATTACTTCGAAGAGTAAACTGCCGATTTGCCCCCTGAACTATCACCCAACTTTCGATTTCCCCCCTGAACTTTTTAATTTGAAAATTAAGGACGTAAACTAATTTTTTTGGCCGATTTCCCCCTACCGTTAGTTTTTCATAGATTTCATCCAAATTAACGTTAACTCTTATCATGTACAAACCACGTAACTCTTCTTTGTGGACAAAAGCGTCACTTCACTAGACCTTCAGACACAAAAGCTATATAATCACACACATTTGCATAGGTTTATATTTTAGAAATCAAAGGTTTTCAATTATTTTAAAGAATGAAGTGACCGAACTACCCACACATGTTGTGCACATGCTTCCATTTAATAGAAATTTGGATGGAATGAATGAAAAATTAATAGCAGGGGGCAAATCGGCCAAAAAAATTAGTTTAAGTCCTTAATTTTCCAATGAAAAAGTTCAGGGGGAAATCGAAAGTTGGGTGATAGTTCTGGGGGCAAATCGGCAGTTTACTCTTCGAAGTAATAATGATATTGTTAACCCTAAAAACTACTAAGCCTACGTGGCATATAGGCCGAGTAACTAGTGAGCTAACTACATCTTTCGGTTATGTGCGGCCCGTGCTAACTCGTCAGCCGGGCTTGGCCGGGGAGTATAATGTGTTGATGTCGCCTTGAGCGCTCTGCTGACTTCTTGATCTTGCGGCTGCTGCCGAGGAAGGAACAAGTCTCGGCCTTCGGGTTTTAGAGCCCGAAGACAAGGCTGCTAGTCTTACGAAGTTCACATATCCTCGGCACCAGGTTTGGTCACAGTGATTATATTCATGAGAGTATAAGCACTTTGAACTGGCACCAAACTATATGGACACAAGTACTCAAAAGAGATGTATGTCTTGATGGTGAATGTGGTTCAGCCGTCAGAATGCCTAACTCTAAAACTTACTTGTGAGTATCCAATCATAAAACAACTCAGCGTTCGAGGTGACGAGCCCAGTAATTTGTAACACCTCACTTCGCCGAGAAGGCTAATGAGATGACCTCTGCTAATAAGGACTCGAAAATCCTTCTTGACCGAGACTTGGATAGATAACCAGTCGACCTTGACGTAGTGCTGTTTATCCAAACTGAAGGTGCTCCATAGTCGGCTGATTCTACGACAACAGTGTTGTTTATCCAAACTGAAGATGTCACCGATTGCCTTCACAGTGCTGTTTATCCAAACTGAAGATGTGTCAGCGAGAAAAAGAAAATAAAAAATATCAAGGTTGTTGAGAGGTTTCACGTAGAGCGTGAGTTTGCGCAGGGCAGTTTGTGTGTTGAATTGGAGAGCTTCAAATGTTGCAGTGCCCTGTATTTATAGCAACCAATCTTATCATGGCCGAACCAGAGCTACACTCGGATTAGGATTCTTTGGCCTAATCTAATCAGATCTCAGCCAATCATTCCTTCAGTATGTCACGCCCCGATCCCGACATACGTCCAAGATCGACACGTGACATCACTAAATACCTGTATCTCTAACATACCCCACCTCCGGGATATGTGCAAACACAACTCACGATCCAATTACGTAGTAATATTTCGTACACTTTATGGCTGCATCTAACCTTCTCGTTACACTGCCTACGTACCCTATACAGGGATCAAGCCATTCGTAGTTCATCTTTTCACTACACTCGAACGTTCATCACATAAACCACTATATCTCAACATAATACGACAATTCAATTATGTAGCACCTCAAGGATCATTTAACCAAGCACCGTAATAATCTCTAGACATAACGTCATTCATCCTCACATATGCATTCCAACACCATCCAATTATCACATCAATCAATAATGCCAATCACCATATCATCAATATCACGTACAATTCATCGGAATATTGGGCTAGAGCGACACCGTTCGGCCGAAGCCTACATTTTTGAAGCTGTCTCAAATAAATCAAATGATGCAATTTCGGACCACTCAACGAAATCCATCAACATTGGGTTCCGGACCTCTTAACGGAACTAAGACACCAAAAGGGTTTCCGGACCATCACTCAACGAAATCCAAACTGGGATACGATTCCAGACCATCACTCAACAGAATCGCGGAGTAGAAGGGATTCCGGACCCTCACTCAACGGAATCCAAACCAAGATACGATTCCGGACCATCACTCAATGGAATCGCGAAGTATAAGGGATTCCGGACCATCACTCACATAAATACACACTAGGATACGATTCCGGACCATCACTCAACGGAATCCCGGAGTGGAATGTATAACACAAATCAATGAAACAAGACATGGACCGAGTTACCCAAGTTACAAAGGCTCAACGAAACGAGAAATGAAATAATGACACGAGGGTGAAACATGTTTCAAGCAACAAACTCCATGACAATGGGTTAGCGGTCCACTACTAGCCCTCACACTTCATCACATCCATCCAATCATACAATACAACCCATATTTCCAATGCACAAGTTAAATCATACTTAATGAAAATAGATTGATGGCTAGAAACAAAAATAACAGTTCAATAGAATTCAAATTTAATAAACATAGATCTATGGCATAAATATATAGAATTCACATTTCATTAGAATTTTCCTTTATAACCCAAATCATATTCATAAATGATATTAATATAAGAAATCAAGGTAATAACTATATCCCATTTATTCAAATAACTCTCTAACCAAAGTAGGCTCACTAGACTTCAATTAGTCTCCCGTAGTACTCATTTTAGTATTTAGAACGTTTTGAGACATGTTGACCAAAAGTCAACTCTTGATCAACAGTAGGGTCCACAAACTTACGTAATTTGATTCGGAAGATCCGCACCTCGGATTTCCGATCAGTAACTTTCCAAAGTCCACACTATGCTCAAATAACGACATACTAAAATCTCAACATGATCCGACGGTCGGATCTTTGCCAATTTTGAAATTCAAGTGTTGGTCGACATTTAATTTTACAAACTTAGAAATTCAATTAGGGAAGATCCGTACATCGGATTCCCGATCTGTAAGTTTCTATGATCTTCAAATATTATGTTCTAACACGCATTAAGGTTTGGTGACGATCCAACGGTCGGATCGTCGATTCATATTTTGACCAAGTAAGGTATCATAACGAAACTAAGTCCAAACAATCAAATTTCGTCATGCGGATATCAAACATGAACTCATGGCATCTAACAGTACTTAAAAGACATCGTCGGACCACTGGCCAGGCCGCCGCCGCACGCGCCGCCGCGGGTGACGGTCGGCCGCCCCGACTTGCCGGAAAATTCAATTATTTTTAAAAATTACCAAAAATTACAGAAATGAAGATCTCGAAGTGTAGAACAAACTTTATACCTGTGGCCAAGCCGGGAAAAGCCTCCATTTTCCTTGAACCCACCGGAACCCTATAATTGGGTGTTCCTTGATTCGTCTTCAAATCGACTCCGACGCTCCAATCAATGATTGGGCATTGTTCCTGAGCTCTAGGGAGGTACTTTGATGGTGAGAAAAGATGGAAATCCTTTCACAAATGGCGGATTCCACCACTGTGCCCCGTGAACCCGCCGGTGCTAACTCACGGATTCGAGATCTATTCGTGTTAATTTTTGAATGAATATGGAAGAGAAGATGATGTTAAGTTGATTCCAGGTAGTGGGTGGCTGCAATTCGACGGAAAAATCACCTGAATAGGCGTCAGAACTCATGGAGAAGTCGGGTCCGGTTGCGGGTCAAAGGGGAATCCGGGTTTTCCCCGTCCTTCTCTCTTCTCTCCCTTCCCTCCTTTCTCACACTCTGATTGGGCCATCATCTCCTTCTGTCTTGCCCGGATTCGTCCCTCTCCCTCCTTTTTTTTTTCGCCCTTCATTCTTCTCCCTCTTTCGCTACCATCAGGCAGCCTTCCTTTCCCCCTTTCTTTTTTTTTTCTTTTTTTTTTCTTTTTCTTTTTCTTTACTACAAACATGTAGATGATAACAGTGAAATCGAGGAACGGGATTTCACACAGCAGGTCTTTGAACTAACCTCTTTACCCGGCCACATTCACTTCTCGAATCTCAGCATCCTCACCCCATTGAGCCCCTATTGTTGTACCAGGATTAGACTTCATTACCTTTATCCAAACCAATTCTACTCGCAATGGGACTTAGCCGGCCTAATTGGGAGGCCTGTGACAACTTGGGCCAAATACAAACCTAAGCTTGGCCCAATAATATTATTTTCGGCCCAAACAGATACGTGTGAATTTATTAGCACACTTTCTAAGATTCAAAAAAATTAACTGAATCTCTTAATCAACTCATTATCAACATTCATAGACAGTACATCTGCTTCTGACTAATTAGCACAATACATGAGCTCAACATAACGAATACCAATCAAGAGCAATGTCACATAAACAACACAATGCTTCAAGCCAACAAAGTCAAACGCTTAAGTAGTGTCCCATCAAAGTTACTCATTACATTACCCAAAAGCATTTCCTACTCTAAGGTAAAGGTACAAGAACATAGCTTTGATACGACTAAAAGTTGTCATGCCCCGATCCCAACATAGTCCAAGATTGACACGTGACGTCACCACATCCATGTTTACCCATCATGTCTTGCCTCCCAAACCACCAAAACACAATTAATGATTCAACCACGCAATCATTTTCTTTTTATCTCATGGCTGCATCTAACCTTAGCGTTAGATTGCCTACATACCCTAAGAATGGATCAAGCCTTTCGTAGTTTACCCTTCACTCCACTCCGACGTTTATCCCAGTACTTTCTAATAGAAAGGCATAGCATTCCTCAATCAATTATTGGGACTTGACAAGCATGAATTGTTTCATTCAGGCTACATAACGAACCACATGACATTCATGATTTCCATTCCATCAATCATATAAATCATTATGTTTACAACATAATACCACAATCTATAGCATGTAACATATCAAAGAATCAACAAAGCACATTATTATTCTCTAGTCACATTGATCAACTAATCTAATCATATTAATAACAATCATATCCAACATCATTCAACAATCACTTCAATTAACCAATTCCATGAATCAAAGATGCAGGATATTAACATTTAACTATGTTAATCAATCAACAAGATCACATATCATTTCACAAAATTTAATAAAATAACTCTACACAATTCCCTACTTGGATTATAAATAATAACATAATAAATCTAATTTATACTCAAAACGTCTACTGTGGGTAATTCCCATTCATTCAAATCTAGGGTTCCAATCTAACTTTATGGAAATGAGTAAGAGTAATGATTCCAGACCACTCAATAGAATCAAACTAAAATATGGTCGCCTACCGAAATGTACCAAATACAACTAATCCTCATCACCCCTAGTATGTGTATGGTCTTCCTTAATGAAACTAGATTCAAATGACAAATTTTCACTAATCAGGTGTCAAATATGGAACCGGGGTATCAAATGTAGCCTACAAGGATCAAATGGTTCCTCGGGCTGCGTGCCATCGACTCGTCGGAAAATTGACCTAACTCCAAAAATTACCAAATTTTACAAAATTGTAGAACACAACAAGTGTAACAACTTTCATACCTGGGCCGAAGTCCAATTCGGCCAGGAAATACTTGAAATTTCCCTTGATCTGTCGGAAACCCTAGTAATGGGTATTCTCGATTCGACCTCAAAACGAACTCCGACGCCTCAACCACTGCTTGGACTCTGTTCCTGAGGTTAGGAGGAGTAGATTGGTGGTGGTAATCAGCGGAGCTAACTTTGAGATTGACAGAACGCTACCATGGAACCACTGACCCCTCGGTGTGGTTCTTCATGAATCTGAGCCCAATTTCATCGATTTTGGGGTGGAATTGGTAGTGGGAGGGTCGTGGAGTATTTCCCATATGGTATCTTGGTGTAATTCGTCGGAATTTGGCCGGAGAAAGCATCGAATTTCATGGTTCTTTCCAGGTCGGGTCGCAAAGGGAAATAGATCGAGGAATCCCGTGCTTTTCCTCTCTCTCCCTTCCCTTCCTTTCTTTCTTTTCTGATTGTTCCCCCTCTCTCCCCCCTTTCTCTCATTTACTCCCTCTCTCCCACTGCCATCTAGCAAATTCTAGTCTTTTTGTTTTTGTTTTTGACTAATTATGAAAAACCAAACTTTGTAACTAAATAATTAAAATTCTAATATTAACAAAAATATAGTTAATAAAATCTAATAGATACGAAATACGTAAATTAAATGATGAAATTCTAGGGACGGGATTTCACACAGATTCATCTCTTCCAGGACGCTTCCATAATCTAGAATAACCTCATGCGTTTTAAAGGTTGAGTAGGCGATAGTCGAATTCACACAAGGTTCACTAGTTTGTGTTGATTTCCTCTTCCGGAGTTGTGAATCCTTTGAACCAACTCGTATACCATGCTTCTTAGTAGGAGTCGATTATTAGCTAGCAGCTAATGTACCCGACCGCGCAACAGGTGTGACCAAACTTTCTTCTGGGTTGGCTCATCCCTCCGGGGCGATGTTACGACGTGCATTTTATACGCCTATCCTTTCAAACGCCTTGAACCAACATTCACCAAAGTGCAAGTTAGCACGATATTTGCAAGGATTCTTTGTTGTCTCAAAGGCAATTGGTTGTTTTCCTTGCTGATAAAAAGGCTTATTTTCCCATTTCTTTCCTTTTGTCTTCCAATCCTTTTGTGACTTGAAGTTTTGTTGAGTACCAAAGTTTTGCTTGGGAGTCACACTCAGGCTAGCAAATGCCTTCTCAGTTTGATTCTTAGTATGCCTTTCTATTCTTTGTTCATACCCTTTAAAATGGCAACCACATCTTAAGCATCAACTATTTCCAGATCCTTAGTTTTTTGAATCACTGATGCAATACCATATAAGACCTAGGGAGACATATCAATAGTTTTTATACTATTCTTTGATTACTCAGATCCTTACCATAACTTTTCATCTGGTTAATCAAATCACAAGTCTAACAAGGTATACAAATAGGGATTCATTCTCATTCATTCGTGTATATTCAAAATCACGACGAGGACCTTGTAATTTCACTGGTCTTACTTGTTTATCTCCCACAAATTCCTACTTCAGTGTGTCCCAGGCTAATTTATAGTCTCCTGAGTTACAACCGTGGGAAGATCTGATCAAAAACAACATCTTAAATGATTCCAAGTGCTTTTGTGTCTTTGACAACATTTTCTATCTAAAGCTTACTCTACGTTGCAGAGAGTTCATCCTCCTTCTTTGTTGCAATATTGAAGCATTTCTCAACAATACTCTACAACACATAAGATCGGAATATAGTTTTCATTTTGATTTGCTAGAAATCACAGTTTTCTCCATTGAAAACTAGTGCTGGAAGCTCAGCACCATACGATTTAGCCATGTTAGACTTGTAATTGAATAACCCATAGTTTTCAAAAACCCAGATTTGGTACCGACGAAGATCGAATCGATTCGAGTTCTTCAGCCACCAAGAATAATAGATTCACGCCAATGTAGATGATTGTAACCTGGCTTTAATGCCATGTTAGAGTTTGATAAATTTGTATATTGATTTCTTTTCTGAGATCAAGAGGAAGAATGAGCTCAGCAACTCTAAATTACAGAGCAAATGAAGAAAAGGAGAATGTTGCAGAGAGAATACTCCATTCATTCATTGGATTAGTAACTATTAGAGGTAGAAAGGAAAGCTTTCTCTCTCTTACATCATTGTAGCAAAATCCAACCATCCAAACTTGATTCATCTAGTTAGATGATTACACTTTTCATTAGCTATGACTCATTGCAATCTAATCTAAATTATTGAACACATGAACTATGATCCAAGGCCTCACATTACATCCTATAAAACTTAATAAATTCTCAACGTAATTTAACAAACCATTTTACACATCAACAATATATTATTAGATAGAGACGCGACGCTATAGTGACAATGATTTGATCCTATATAAACTCTCACGTCACTGTAATGGCTTGTATCCACATAATACTCACTACTAACAAATTGGGCGACGAAGGTAAAACTGTCGCGGAAATGGAAAATCCGTTGTCGGAAACAATGGGCGGCAAAGTCTCCGTCGTGCATTTTCCGTCGCGCAAAGCTCGTTACGTCAGGCATTACGCAACAATGGAAAAGTATTTGTCGCGCTGTATGTAGAACTCGCCACGGAAGTCATGGTTGTTCCGCAGAACGAGCGACGAAAGTGGGTGTCGACCCCTAAACTTTTGCGCGACGAACATAGAGGCCGTCGTAGTGGGAATTTTAAATTTATTTTTTAAAATAATCTATTATTTATTTATAATTTATTTTTAAATTAGTTTTATAAATAATTTATTTGTTATTTTTTTCCTTTATTTAAAAATAAATTTAATGAAAATAAAAATGGAAAATGTAAAGAAGAATATTGAATTTAAAAAATATTGTAAATGTACATACAATGGAAATTTTTTTAAAACTAAACTAAAAAAAGAAGTCCATGACGTCACAATCGCCGACTGGTGGGGTTGTTGTTATGTGGGGGTCCGGGAGGTCGTAGCTGTTGCGGCGGGGGGCTGGGGGGTCGGCTCTGGAGTTAATTCAATGTCGGGGAAGTGAATGCCAGAGATATGAAGTGCGCGACATAATTGGTTCATGAAATTTTTTTGGGCCGCTATCTGAGACTATTGGGCCTCAATCTGCTCCTGCAAGCCCACCACTACATTTGTCAGCATTTCGACCTGTCCACTTCGTTGGCTGGAGGATGAGGCAGACGGGTCCCGAAGGCGGGCTTTCCCAAGCTCCCAGTGAACATTCCCACGCCGACGACCGAGGGTCTGATCAAGTGTGTCGATCATGATCTGAAACCCAACATCCTCAGGGGGAAACACCTCCTCGATCGGGGTCTCTATGGGAAGCTGGGAATCCACCTCTTCCAGAACTGTCTGGCATTTCTCCACCATAGTGGACTAGAAAAATGAAAAAAAAATCAAATTAATATGAATATACATGTAATTAATATTAATACAAATTGAATATTATAAATTTGAAAGAACCTACATGAAGCTGGTCTGCCAGCTCATCCCCGGGCCGAACGTACACCTCCTTGAACATGTCAATTTCAGAAAACTTTGACCCTCCCTGAAAAAAAATTTAAAAAGTGTTAACATAGATTACCAATTGTGTAATAAAGAGAAAAAAGATTGAAAACTTAAAATAAATATATGGTTACCTTACGTCGCTCCTCCAACCTATAAGAGAAACGTTGTGACCCGAATCGGTGAAGAAGTTTCTTCTTCGACCGATTGATCGAGTTTGCCTTCACTTTTTTCTGTTGAATTAAAAAAAAAAACGTATTAGTTTAGATATTTATAACAAATGAATGAAAAAAATGAAATATTTTTTTTTTAAATTGTAAATTTTTTATTAATATATTATTGAAATATAAATTATACGTACCAAGTATTTCTTGTCTTGAAAATGGCCGCAGAGCCACTCCCATTCATCCCGACTATCCAACAACTCTTTAGGGCATCCAATTTCTAGAGCGACCTTTGGACCGTCATATAGCTCATAATGCTTGTGAAGGTCGCTCTTCCATTGAGTGAACATTGAGTGAACCTACTGGAGCAAAGGTCGTTGATGTACTCCATTTGGTTGGAATTGAGGTTGGAGACCTCATAGTGATGCTGCAAAACTCAACAAATAAACAGTAGTGAAAATATATAATCTTTGTATACTTTAATAAAAATTTAGTTTATGAGGTTGAAAATAGTTACCGATAATTCATAAAGCATGGCGTCCTTGGTTTCTTGTGGCACGGCTCTCCATGACTCCCACTTGAGGGGCCAATAGTTCTGGATAACAGAGCCAACGTCAGTGGCCAACGCACTGTGCTGCTCCTTTGTTGTAGCCGCACGATGTCGAGGATCCCACGTAATGGTGATCTTCTAGGTCGTGGTGCGAGTGGTCTGAGAAGTCTTTTGGAGTCTGCAAGAGCCCCTGGTTTTTTTTGGACCTACCAATTAAACAAAGTAAACATTGGACGATTACTATTTTCTATCGAAAATTCGGCAGAACCTCCCCTAAAATTATAACATTTCCTAAAACCTGCAAACAATATAACAACATAAACAACACATCCACCCAACAATTCAAACAGTTTATTCCAACTGGGGACGTTAAAACAAAATTTACAACTTGTTGATATGACTTCTCAGTGCTACTTAACAATGATTAATCTAAATCACAATTCAAAATAACTAGCTAGCATGCATGTTATTCACTTCCCCTGTTGAAATGCAGAAATGAAACTAAAGTGCTATAATTTTTGTTAAGGTACTTACGAGGCTGCACTACACTGCCCTGACTGTGCACATTATGGTAGCTATCGGTGCAGATTATGAAATTTCACAATGGGAGGAGCAGTCCTTAATTAAGTTAGGTTGTTTCAACCTACGTTCATTCTTTAACCCCTTGAGCGACGAACCGCAGATCGTCGCGCATTTTTTTTTTAAAAAAAATTTCGACATTACGCGACGAATTCATCGCGCTTTTTTTTTATAATATTTACAACATTTTTCCATTCCTTCTTCAAAAAATTTCAACCCACATGCATATTTAATAAATAATACGATTTGTACCTATTTAATTAATATACATATTTATTAAAAATGCATTCATTTCATTCATGCTTAATAAAAACATTAAGTACATATTTAATGTCCTCATTTTTCATACTAAAAAAAACTTAAAATTCTTATCTAATTATTACACAAGCAATAAAATTAAAATAAGAAACCCTATTCTACTCATCCGCAGGTAGTTCTGGTTCTTGCTGTAGTGCTGGAGCACGTTCATTATCAAACTTCCATTGCTGAAATTTCGACTTGAACACGTTGTTGATAGCCTTCATCAGATTTGGATCACTTTTGTCAATGTCCCAATTCCATTATCATGCAAATTAATAAATTAAAATCTCATTATTACAGTATATTTAACAAACATAATTATTAATTAAATAATAAAATTAACACATACAGCTAACTCATCAATCATTTGCAGCTTCAGCTCCTCGGGGATGGCTCTCCAAGACTCCAATTCTATAGTACATTTGGTACGCATCAGTGTGATGTGATAAAAGTTAAGCACACAAATTAAACCCTCTTTTTGACAATTGTAGTATGGATAAGTAGGGATCGTTCTGGACCGGGGATTAGGAGGGATTGCTAATCAACTCTAAAAACACAAAAACAAAATAAAAAACGTTTGAAAAGGTTCACAAGACTCAAAACAAGTTAAAAACACTTAAAAAGGCTTAAAAACACTTTTTGGATAGATTCTAACACTAAAGATAGTTTTGGACGAAAATTGGTTTTAGTTTGACTCAAAACACTTGGAAACACAAACAAAACAGATTTTAAACACTTTAAAACAAGAAAGTAAAAGGGGGGTTTTGGTTTGGACGAATTTGAAAGTAAAACAAAGACTTTGTAAAGTAAAACAGATTTGAAAACGAATTTGAAAACTTGGATGGGTGATGGGCTAGCTAGAGGGTCCTTCTCCACACATGACACACTTGTACATGAATCGATTTCCAATTGCTTTTCAATGAACCATGAACCTCAACACCCCAGATTAACCGTGATGCACTAATTAACCCTCAGATTTTCCTTATGTCATTGAATTGGATGATGCATACGACAACCCAAATTATTCTCCAACGGTTCCCTACATGATGCATAGAAGAGATACAATTAGAGATCATAAAGTTCCATGAAAATCATAAGTGTTGACAAGGCATTCGTAACTATGAATGCATGATACGTTTGCCAGGAATCCAATTAACGCGATTGTGACAAGCAACCTTCACTACTCATGAATATAAGTTCATAACGATTAGGTGAAACTCCCTTATATTCTAGCATCAAATTCAAGCATGCAAACTAAGCGGGCCCTCTTAATCGACATACAAGAACAAGTTATGAATAAAACAGTTAATTGAATTGCATTCACGATTTATCAAATCACAATTGGAAGAAATCAATTCATATCTCAAGCATGTTCATGGCTTTGAATTCCCCCCTAGCTAAGTAGGGTTTTAGCCACTCATGTTCACAGCAAAGCAAAGATAATTGAACTTAACATAAACAAAGAATAGAGTACACCTAGAAACGCTCTAACAATCCAACGTCTTGAATGGCAAGCACGTCCAAGAGTCTCCTTCCTTCTTCTTTGCTGCGGCACAAGGGTGTTTGGTGGTGATTTGTGGTGAATTGTGGTGGTGGATGGATGTAGGTAGGTTATGGTGAAGGATGGATGATGGAATGTGAGTTTTTGGGAGTGAAAGGCTGCGGCAAAGGGAGGTTTTGGGCTGAAAGTGTGTGAATGAGTGAATGGTTGTGTGAATGATGGATAGGTAAGTGAATGGATGGTGGAATGGTGTGTTTAGGGTGCTGCAAGGGTCTTATATTTATAGAGAAGTATAGGACACGGTTTGGGATTTATTTAGGAGACATATTTACTCCAAAACCTCAAGGGAAAAGAAGAATTAAAATCAGAAATCCCAAAGAAAGGGTAAGGTCTTTTGCGGCAAAGAGGAATGAACAAGGAAAATAAGTTATCTTGCAGATTTTGGAACAAATAGGTAAGTAGAGAAACAGCTTTGACTTAGAAGAAAGGGTAAGGAAGTTTGGTTGCTGATTTGGAAGAGAAAAGGAAGGTAACTTGCGGCAAGGATTAGGAAAAAGGGTAAGTAGATTACTTCCTTGCTGATTTTGTGTGCAATTGTGTCTTAAATTAAATTGGGAAAGTACTCTTGTGCGGCAAGGGTGTATGAGGGAAGGAGAGTGTGCAGCACCCATCTTGGAGTGGGAATTAGGTGTCCCAAAATACTTAGGACTCCCCTTTGTGGCTGATTTCCTTGCACATTAGGATTAGGAAACTTTGACTTGGTCAATCCTTCTTCTTCTTGGATTCCTTCTCCTTCCTTGACTTGAATTTATTTTCCTCTTCTCTTTGGCTGATTCCTATCATGCTTTGGTCTTCAATTTCGTCCATCTACATTGCTCCAAGCATAAGCTATCCAAAACATGCCCAAAACTGCTCCAAAAGGCTCCAAAATGCACTTTCTTGATACTTTACCCCTTGGGACCTACAAACATACGAAAATAGCTTAAAATACTAAATTAAATACGAATAAACAACATAAATGCACGAGAACAAGCTAACTAAGTCGCATAAATATGCTTCTATCACAGTGCTCCTACGTCTGCCAAGAAGCTGCCACGCTTATCTGACTTCACTACCCCTATTATTTCGTCACCAGTGATTTGGTAACGGCTCCTACCATAAGATTTTCGGACCCGTACCTCAACTCTTTTCTTCTTGTCTGTCAACTAAAATATTTTCATAATACTAAAACCTAAATACAAATTTTATACAAAATGCAAAAATTTGAACGCAAACCTTTTCCAGAACCTTCGCAATCCGTTGTCTTTGATGAACGTGCACCATCGTCGGCCATCGTACTAACACTCAAAGAAGGAACTGATTATAATCGCCCGAAGTTGATTCAGAGCGTTTCTAAAACGAACTATGAAAAATAAGAAGAGCAGATGCGCATAATTATAGGAGACTTAGGGACTTTGCACGACGAAGGCTTTTTCGCGCAAACCTGACACTAAATACAGCATTTATTTCTCTGATTCAGATGCACCAAATTGTTGACCTATTATTAATCGTCCTTGCGCGACGAAAAATTTGTCGCTCATGAGTTTTCACAGCGACATTTTGTCGCGCAAATGTTTGAGCGACGAACCTGAGGTAGTAATTATTTTTTAATACATATTATAACTGAAAATTTGTTGGTAATTATAAAATTTACATAAACACAGATAGTGTTTACGTAAATTTTATAATTACCAACAAATTTTCAGTTATAATATGTATTCTAAAAATAATTACTACCTTATATAAATTGATATTATATTTCGTTCAATTAAGACGTTACATAATTACTACCTTAAATAAATTGATATTGTATTCCATTCACTTAATACACTAAATCATTAATACCTTAAATAAATTAGTATTATATTCCATCCAATTAATACATTAAATAAATTGATAATATACTCCATTCAATTATTTAAATAACCAAACATGAATTAAAACATAATTAAGTCCAAATACATAACTTATAAAAAGTACCTTAAATTTAAATATTGTCTGTGACAGCCCGTCCCGAAGGTTTGTATATATATTTTTTCTCGAGGACGTGAATTGATGAAATTACCCTTGAACGTTGGTTTGTGGTTGCATTTGGGCTAAGTTAAAGACCCACCAATTAGAGTTAGGTGTGAGGATGTTAGGGTTTAGTTAGTTAGGCTTGTAGTAGTAAGGTGTGGCCCAATTAGAACTAAGTTTTGTTTTTGGGTGCCCAATGAGGACACGGGTACACATACACACAAAAACTGAAACCAGCCTTTTTCTCTCTCCTCTTTCCTCTCAAACCATCTCTCTCTCTGCATAATGTACGGACATACGTTCGTTGACCTTCACATCTCCACAGATCGAACCCCTAAAGACCACAATTGAGTTCCTTACAAGCTTCTGAGTACAACCATACCCTTGGTTGTACTTAAGACCTTCGAAAACCCAAGAACCAAAAACCCCCGAACAGGTGCACTGTTCATTCACTTTTAAACGCGGAGGTTTCATCGAGTTGTAAGGTCATAGGAAGGCTTAAAACGTCTTCACGAAGCTCGGAGAGTAATTTTTGGAGTGTTTTGGACGACGGGAAGCTCGGGTTTGACGAGTTGTAGAGCTGGCCGAATTTTCGCGGTTTCTCCGGTGAGATCCTGTGAGTTTTAGGACCTAAGTCAGGTATGGTTTTGTTCTACTCGTTGAGAGCTTTCATTTGGTACAAGTTTCGTGGTTTTTGATGAAGAAATGAAGAAGATATTAGGTTTAGAAATTTTTCCATAAACCAATGAACAGTAGCCAGAGTCCGGCGACTCGCCGGAGAAGAAGGGGAATATTCCGTCAACTTTGACGAAATATTCTAATGGTGTTAGTTAGTTTAAACGGAATATTCTGTATTTTAATAGAATATCCCTAACGGCATTAACTGTTACTGCCAGTGTGCCAGGCAAGTGCCCGCGCTTGGGTGGCGCGTGTGGCCGTGCCTTGGCCGGCGCGTGAGAGCTCCAAAAAATTTTCTAAAAATATGGAGATGTTCCTGAGGTTGAGTAGATCACATTGGTATATTCAAACACCCCAATTGAGCAATGTATGAGAAGTTATTACCTAGTTCTTGGTTATGTGCGTTTAATTAATGTTGATGATGGCGGAGGACGAGCCTAGGACGAGCTTAGTCAGGCAAGGCTTAGGGGTTATGACCCTTCCACATACTAGTGAGTGGGCATTTATTTATATATATATGTATATATGTATAGCGTTTTTTCCCAGAAAACATATTTAAAGAGTTTTATTCGTTAAGTTGCCATGATGCATATTTATTACTTTAGAAAGTGCATTTCATATTCTATTATGTTGCTGATGGTGCTATGGATGCTAAGGTAAGCCTCAGGTAAGTGGTTATGTTTTGGTTGGTAAGTTATATATTGAAGATTGCACTGTAGACGCATTTAGAACTCATTAACATGCACCCCGGTGTTAGTGCTCCCGCTCGTGGCCAAGGAACAGTCCTTCACGTGATGTTCACCTCCCGCACCACATGCTCATCTTGGATCCAAGTTAGGTGCACAGTCTTGTCGTACAGACCACTATAGGTGGTTCCGACATGTAGGTGACCCGCGAGTTATCGCACAGCCTTCACGTGATCGTAGCACTTGAGCATATATGTATTACACCTAGCCCTATCGTACAGACCACATTAGGTGGTTCTGACTCGTGTGTAGGCATATTAGATGAGTTATAGGTTCAGCCGTACAGGCCACCTTAGGTGGATCCAGCTGACACATTCATTTATCGTTAATGCATTCTCTTTCATACGGCTTATTCATTTGTTGGATTCGATTGTTCTGTTGGTATATTATATGACATCTTACTTTGATACTGAATTGATGGTGTTTTTGAGGTACATATATATTTATATATATGTTCTACTTTCTGGGAAAATTATACAGGTTTTTCAGCGAGGGGTTAGAACTTTTGAGAAGTAAATGTTTTTGAAAACCTTTGTTTCTGCCCACTCACACTTTTGTTTTGCGCCCCTCCAGGTACTAGGTAGGAGTGCTTCTGGTGGTTCATGAGGATTCGGCGGTTCTGACAATCTTTAGTTGTTGTAGGTTTACTTCTTTGGTACTGTATAATTAGTATTCGTCCTGCTGGACTGCACTTAGGCTACTTATCCTCTGATTATGTGTTGTTACACTTGATTCTCAACACTTGCACTTTTTTATTTTACTTAGTAAGTTTCTAGGTTGGTTTTTGTTTACTCACATTCTTATCTTTTTATCACTTTCGCACTACTCACGTGGCTACATCACCCTCACGTGACGGCCGCACGCCTTGACTTAGGTCGGGGTGTGTCATTGTCATACAAAACATAAAATTAAAATGACTATTTCGATGATCCTCCATTCTGGTGGACTTCATAACGCCACCTATTGTAACCTCCCTCCAACGCATCATCCATCAACTTCATCAACTGTTCCTTTGGTTCATCATCAAGAGTATAGTTACGCTGTCACACATATATGGAAATAATTAATTATAACATATAACAAAAAACTTTACAAATTTAATTATTCATCCATCAATAGTATACGTACTAATAATTCATCCATCACCGCCTTCTTCGCATTCTCCAGCACATCTTTCCAAGAACGCCACTCAGCAATAGGACATTTGTTCCCCATGGCTACAACAATTGCATGCACGAACTAAAAATGATGCATTACATTATTTGGGTCAGTGTCGGTCACATTATCATCCTTCTTTCTATTCTCCATCTCAGCACAAACAAACTTTTGAAGAGTAAAATTTGTGAAGAAAAAAAAAAGAGCAGAAGGGCATATTTATAGCAAAGTTATGGCCTTTGCGCGACGAAAGATTTGTCGCGCAAAGGCCTCACTAAATACTTTCCCATTCTGTTCATTCACACTTGCGCGACAAACCCTTTGTTGCGCAATTGTCCCCCGGTCTTCAATGCGTTGAATGATCTGCCTAAGAAAATGAACAGGGTTTGCGCGACAAAGGATTTGTCGAGCAAAGATTAGGTGGGAAAATTTTCTTCCCGTGTTTGGGTACCCGTCAAAAAAAAAAATTTTGCGCGACAAATGAGTTTTCTTTAGTCGTGCAAAACTGTTTTGAACGACTAAGTTCTCCGTCGCTCATAATTCACTACTATTGCACGACGAATATATCTTTATCGTTGCACAAGGTACATTGCGCGAGGGAATTTTCTTTGTCGCGCAACCAGTTTTTTGTACTAGTGACTGTTATGTGGGACAAGAGCTTATACAAATTTTTATTATATTATTGATACGAAGCATCACGGTCGTTGATACATCCTTACCAATCCTTCTCCAGGTTCAAATTTTTTATTATATTATTGATACGAATCATTACAGTCGTGGATACACCATTACCAATCCATCTCCAGGTTCAAACATATAAATAACAACTTATTAATAAATTATGGTTGTAACGTAAAGAACCAAAAGAACTGAAGCAAAGGAGAAACTGAAAGCTAGCCTCTTGGTCGCATCATCTCATCTGGTCATGGAGGGGAATAATCACGTGACCGCAGAGCCAAGTAGCAGAAGCAGCAACGAAGCAAGACTGGCTATGCTGGAGCTGGCCAACATGATCAGCGTCCCCATGTCTCTAAACGCCGTTGTTCGACTTAACGTTCCCGACGCCATCTGGCAGGGCGGTTCCAACACTCCCCTCTCCGCCATTGACATCCTCGCACGCGTCCTCCCCAACGGCAGCGGAGACGCCGAGAACCTCCAGCGCATCCTCCGCATGCTCACCAGCTACGGTGTGTTCGCGGAGCATCTGAGCGACACCATTGACGGCTCCAACAACAGAAAGTTCTCCCTCACCCTATTCGGAAAACCCTCGTCACCGACCAAAACGGCTTGTCGTACGGCCCTTATGTCCTCCAACACCACCAGGTTTTTAAATTCTTAACTTTTTTTTTTAATAAACAATATTATTTACACTGAGGAGAATGGGTAAGCTTAGCTTTACAATGGGCTTGCAGCAATGTGGTTCAAATTCGCATTTCGCGATAATCAAACTTAAAATCTCTCAGTTACATGTGAAGAAGAATATTACTGTAGTACTAATTGGCTAAATTCTTAATTATTTTATTTTATTTTTTTGTCAAACGATATTATCTACAGGGGAGGGAGTAGGCTTAGCCTCACAATGTGCTAGCAATAATGTGGTTTAAGTTCGCCTTTGACGAAAATCAAACCTAAGACCTCTCACTTACAAATGAAGAGAAATATCATTAGACCGTAGTACTAAATGTGAAATTCTTAATTATTAGACATTCAATTTCTTCACCCTCTAACAAAAGTTATTTTATCAATAATATTGTTTATGAAGTTTGAACTGAAGATTTCCTTGACAAAAATATAGATTTCCGTAATTTATTTATAAATTAGGTGAAATTAAAAATGACAGGTGAGTGAGCGTAGCAGCACTCTTTAATATTAAATGTTGAATTTTTCAGGATGTGCTCATGAGTGCGTGGCCAATGGTGCACAAGGGTTGTGGTGGATGCCACGATGGAGCCATTCGTGAAGGTGAACGGTGAGCTGGCTTACGAGTACTATGGGAAGAAGCCAGAAATGAACGGCCTGATGCAAAAGGTGATGTCCGGTGTATCGGTGCCGTTCATGAACACGATATTGGACGGTTATGATGGATTTGAAGGGGTGGAGAGATTGGTGGATATGGGAGGGAGCGTAGTTGATTGCTTGGGGATGATCCTACAGAAGCATCCTAATATAAGGGAAGAGATTAACTTCGACTTGCCTGAGGTCGTTGCCAAGGCAACACCGGAGTTATTAGTAATAATTTTATATATTGAAAATTTTGGCCGTCAGATTTTGGTTAATGATAATCTGACAAATGTTTACCGAACAAAAAACTTGACCTATAAAATACATCGAGCCGAACAAAAATTTTATTAATTACGAGGTGCGTTATATTTTATTTTTCTTACCCTTAATCTTAGTACCACTCAATCTTACGTATTAGTGATGAAAAATGGTAAATTATAATCATATTATTTGATACGAGTAATATGTTAATGGTTTGTGGTGCAGGAGTGAGTCATGTTGGTGGTGACATGTTCAAGTCAGTGCCTAGTGGTGATGCTATTTTCATGAAGCTTCGTGCAAACTCTGCAAACTCCTTCTAAAAAAATTATATTTTTTGAGAACTGTAATTGACATTTTGAAAGATTAATTGTGCATTTTAAATTTTGTATATTTAAAAAATAATAATATTTTTATAATAAATGCAGAATTAAATTTGCAGAGTATCAAAAATAGTTTTCTATTTTTTCATTTAAAAAAAAAGTATGATTAATAGGATGCATGTGCTTTCCAAAATCAAGTCATCTAGAACATCAGTATCATCGCTGTCCATGTTTGAAACTTGAAAGCATCTCTCAATATTTTGAGTGGTGACTTATTTAATCATATTTAGATGCATGAATGAGTCTATTCATACTCTATATTCTAAATACTTAATAGTCTAGACCAAGTCAATCCGTTTCATATGTTAGTCCCAGAATAAAATATTACGGTCGTATAACATAAGGGCCGGAGGTACCATAAATTCGGCCAAAATATGACACCCAAAGGGCCGGGGCGCCAAATTAATTCTATATAACAAATGCACTTTTAGAGTTACAAATTTCTAAAATTGAGCTGATATTTCAATTGTTTGGTTTGGGTTCATTAAAAAAAAGTTGCATATATACTACCCCTTATTTTATGAATTGATAACTCTGTCATATATTGCTGTATTTGGAATAGAGTTTTTGATTGGAAGGATTACATGCTAGTCATAGGTTTAACTAGTAATCGGGCTTGTATGAGTTTATGGAAGAAGAAATTATCTTCATAAGTGTTTATGTTAGATGTGCTTTTAATGTAAAGATGTAGAAATTTATTTGAAAATCAAGTGTTTTATAGAGAATCACTTGTAAAGAATCACTTTGTAGGTATTTCTCCACAGTGTTTTTACGGCCTAGAAGCTTAGAAGGGCTTCAACGATGTACAAGTGCTTTTGTATTTTAATGTCAAATGCATTAAGAAAGTGCTTGTAGTTTAGAAAACACTTTTAACTCTTATAAAAGCAATCTCAAATGCGCACTACTATTCTTTTTTTTTTCTTTTTTCTAAGTTTATTTATGGTCCAAACTCCAAAAGCAAAAATGTTAGTGGGTTTGTGGAAAATCCTTAAGTTGGAACCAAAGTAAAATTTCTACCTTCACTTAAGTAGCTCTTGATTCCAAAAAGCTAGCTAGCATTCCAACGTAACCCTAGCTAGCATGTCGAATAAGGAACTCAAATTTCTGTACTAATTTGCTCAAACATGTGCACTAATTATGCTTGATTGCCTTGATTAATTAACATAATACATATTATAACTTGGCAGTGGGTTTTATCAACGTGGACGGATAGCGAATGCAAGCTGATAATGGAGAACTGTTCCGGTAGGAGGGAAGCTGATGGCTTGTGAGCCGGTGTTGCCGGAGAAATCAGACGACAGTCATCGGACCGGTGCGCTCCTAGAAAACGACATATTCGTGATGACCATCTATAGGGCGAAGGGCAAGAATAGGACTGAAGATGAACTCCGGCAGCTCGGTCTCTCTGCTGGCTTCTCTCATTTCAGACCATTCTACATGGATTATTTCTACACCGTCTTAGAATTCCAAAAGTGAAGTTTCTTTTGGCTTAGATTCAACTTTGTTGTGCTTCTTTCGATTAAGATTTGGACTTGTAAAACATGTGGGGTTAGACAATTCAATCCAAACTTTCACCGAAATTTTTTTTTTCAAATCAGCAATCTTTCATTAGTGTATGTAGCACTAAGTGGTATGACAAATAAATGGCTAAGGTCGAAGGTAGAAGATTTAATAGTTGTGAATATTAAACCTAACGGCTAAAGATGTTGGTGACAAAAATTAGAGTTCGAATTATGTCCACACGTGATTTGCCCCAAGTGTTTATTTCGGTCTCAGTGCCAAGGAGAGACTTGAAATAAAGTATGAAAATAGGCATGACACTGTTGGAGGCCTCCAACAAACAATGTTTTATTGGAGATTTTTAGTAGAAATGTCAGTCTAACTCATTGTCTCACATTAGTCACCATCAAAAGTTTTCCACACTTTATAACACTTTGTATCTCTTAGAGAAATTCCACCCCTAAGGACTGGGTGCCAGCACCCAGCGCATTTATCCACTCAAATGAACAGTAATAGACCCCAATGAACAGTAATAGGCCAAAGCATCTCCACCCCTAAAAAAAATGTGTTGCCACCCAGTCTAAAAATGCGCTGCCCCAAACGATCTCCACCCCTACAAAATGCGCTGGCACCCAGCCCATTTAAAATATTATTAATTTTTTTTTATAAAATAATAAAAAAAATAGTTTTAATTTCGGATATGATTTTTAACCAATCTCATTATGCCACGTGTCATTATCCGAACGTACTATTTTGTGCATAGATTTTCGCTAAGATTTTCAACCAATAAGAAATTACATAATAATTACATAAGAAATTAAATATAGTTCTAAAAATAAATAAGAAAGTACATAAAAAATTTCTGTATTTTAAAAAAAAATTATGCATTTTTAATTAATTTTTAATTAATTTTTATGTTATTAATTAATCTGGACCGTTGGATTTGAAAAATATTCAAATCCAACAGCCCAGGCGCTGCCACGTGGGCTGGGTGGACTGGGCAACACGTCAGTCAATTTTGGGCTGGGCTAGAGACCAGCTTGGGCTGGGCGCCAGTCAATTGGGTGGGCTGGAGGGGATTCACTGGGTGCCGACCTGCTTTTTTGGCTGGGTGCTGGGCAATTTGGTGACTGGTGGAACTGCTCTTACCAACTAATTGGAAAGATGAACCATGATAGCAAAATTGGGCTTAAATCTTTAGTTTGGGATTTGGGGTGGATAATTAATATATAAAAAAAAAGGGGAGTTTTAACGAAAAGCCCGTGGTACTGTTCACTTTAACGAAAAACCACATTTTTACACTAAAAAGTCAAACCTAGCACTATTCACTTTACCCTTTATTTTGTCCTTATCGTTAAAACTAAAAGTTTTCAAGCCATTTTCATTAGTTTTCCTAAAAAAAAATGGGCAATGGGCCTTGAGGCTCTAGATGATAATGAATGTATAAATAATTATAAAACAAATGGGCCTGTTTTGATCATTTCATAACTGAAAACACAACTACAATTCCTAAAAAGAAATGTGTGAGCTATGAGCCAATCTACATAACTAAGTGAACTGGAAATAAAATCCACTTGAAATGTTAAAAAAGAAGTAACAAAGATTCAAATCATGTAAGGCAGGATACTGCTGAAAGAAAGTGACAGCGATATTTGATATCGGGCTGAGTGAAGTAGGAAACGTTGTGCCTCAAAGAGGTGAGTGGTCAGTTGGAATTATCGTCAACCTGAATCATACTACGAGGTAGCAGAGTTAATAACATTTTAGATCTTAGGGATCATAAGAGAAGAAGCTTTGAAGAAATGTTAGTGCATATCTATGGTAATTGGCATTTTCCTAGCCTAAACCTTTATGTCTAAGTTGAGTCTTAGATGTTAGAATTGGTTCTACTCAAGTTACTGAAGATCAAACCCCAACCCGTAATCGTAGTTCTACGATAACTAAGTCACTATCTCAAGTTTAAGATGGTAAGTGAGACTTAGAGACTTTCATGCATTCTTAGGTGGTTTAAATACATACAAATGATTTTCTACATATGCAAGACTGAACTGACATTTAGTTATATGGTGTCTGCAAAATAATTGGGCTTTATTTGAATTATTATATTATATAATTCTATTAACTTTCCTTTTATGGCCTAGATTTAGGTGTGAGTCAATTTAGTTGACTAGTTGCAAGTGGTTCTTTACCATTGTGGTGAAAGATGTTGAGTCCTTGCATGACGGCGTGGGTTGGCTAATCTCTAACATCTAATCTAACAAAATCTATTGTTTGACAAAAAAAATAAAAATTATATATATATATATATATATAATTGACTAGTTAATGCTTTAGAAATAAATCTCATCTATTCTTCTACCAATAAACTTTGAAAGGCTTCACGAATTAAGGATCATACAAAGCTTGTCGACCTCGAAAGGTGGGTGAAGGCACTTGAGGACATCGTCTCTAGTTTTGAGAACACATCCTGAGACAACGCCTGTTTAGACCCCATCAAGAACCGCTGATCTGAACTCATGAGCTAACCGCCACCTCCCCACTCCCAGAACATCACACAAGAAGTCTAGGAAAACCCAAAGACTCTCTAAAAGTCAAGTTTCGGTGGAAGCCCAATGCTCAATGTCAACTGCATCTATGTAGAACAAGAATACTTAGGTAAGACCAGAAACGAAAGAAAGACAGCATGTAAAAAGCCTAGGATAGATATTTGGAAGATGTCCACTCCCCCGACGACGATGCCTTGGTCATCAAGGTTCAGATCTCCAATGCGATGGTCAGTTGTGTCTTGGTGGACAACGGGTATGGGGTCAACATCCTCTTTAAGGACGCAATCGAGAGGATGGGAATCCTAGACAACATCAATAAGAGTAAAACCACTCTCCATAGCTTCAACGGAACTCATGTCTGATCCCTCAAAAGAGTGAGGTTGGTGGTTCAGGCAATACCGTAATTTTGAAATTAGTTTTTGTATCGACTATCTTTTTCTTTACGAACGTTTTAATGTAAAAAAACATTCAAATTCCAAAAAAAAAACAGTTTGGAATATTTTAGGATCTACACGCAAATGGATAGGTATTTATAAAGTTTTGGTGTTGAATTTGATTTGGATTAATTAATAATATTATTTTGACCGTTTGATTGAATTTGAGTCGTTGAGGTTTTTTTATTAACGTTAAAATTAATTAATTGGATTTGAGCCGTTGGATTCTAAAAGTAACCAAAGAGATACCAAAGAGATGAGATAGTTGAAGGATGAAAATAGTCATGAAATTATATTCGCACATTGCCGTCTTATAGTGTGCCGCGCCGCACTTGATAATCCCACGCAATGAAAATGACATGCGGGCCCTGTTGTCCCCCTTTTCACATGGGTTGCTACATAAGAGGATTCTCGTCGAATCCTCTTTGTGAGGATCCTCCAATGACATCCTCACTCGTTTGCTACCGCGATGGGCCTCTTTTCACCTAAAATCCTATCCGCCCAAGGTTAATACCCGAATACCCACGCCAATCCAAAAGTATTGTTTTTCCCACCCTCAAAATACACTCTTTGAAGATGGAATGGACCCAAATTTTGAACTTTTTTCCCCACCCCTGGTTCGAAGACAGTCATAATCGGGCCCACCCTTGAGCAAATTTCCAAATACTCATCGTTGAGGTTTTGTCCTCTCATCTACACAAGTGAAAGCTTTGTTCACATAATCGGGCCCACCGAAAAGAGCACACCAAAATGTGGGAAAGATCGTCGATGGCCTCGAGATGGAAGAGGCTAGAAATAGAAAACAACCATACTCACATCCAGTGGCGAAACTAGGATTTCTCGGGGGAGGGGCGAACTTAAAAGAGTGCAAGGTTAAAGAAAAATGGCAACAACTAAATCTTTTTATATAGTAATGTCTTTCATAATTAAGAACTATACTATAAGAGGATTTAAGGACTACCCGAAATGTTTGAAAGAGGATTTAAGTATTGTTTCTTATAGTATCGTTCCATTATGTAACTGTAAAATAGAAAGAAAAAAAATTCTTAGACTCTTAATCCTAGAGTAAACTATACTAATATGCATAATAACTAATCCAACCAACAATTCAATTAATCAATACCAATTAGCATACAAATTATTCAATAAATAAAAATTCAATTCAACTAATCATATGAATAATCGTAATTTGTATACATTATGTAATAATTCAATTAATTAATCAATAAGTTTAGTTAAAGATGGCTTTTGACATGCCAATTAATTAATCAATAATTTATCTATATGTACAATTATACATACATTACACACGATTCTTCTAATTCCCAATTCGAAAAAATAATTTCATAATTTCATATCAATAATCATAGAAGCATATGATTCACATCAATAATCAATAACCATATTAATGCATTACCATATGAATCTGATTCTATACCAATTAAATGAAATTTGTATTAAATAATTAATTAGGGTTAGGGATTATACATTTAAGAATTAAAAAATTTACCAGCTTGTGGAAAAAGGTCCAAGAAGGGGATTCAGGGATATGAACACTCACATCTCTCTTAGATACTCATAGCCTTTACTCGCAGATACTTTCCACTTCATCATCACTGCCACCCCCAAACATGGTAGCCATTTTCATGGCCAGCTTCGCGGCCATATCTCTTCTCTGAAAATCCGGCAGCAAGCTCCAACTGTTGCGCATGTTCCCAATCTCAGACATCAACTGTTCCAAAATCTTCAAATTCAAAATTTGTACCCTCATCCGGTTCTGGGGCTTGGTCATGTTCTGTGTCCTGTTCAGGTTCTTTTGCACTGGATACTCCTTTGCTAATACCATCATCCAACGCAGCCGTTGAGGTTGAGGCATGGGGAACCTCCTTATCAGAACTGGTTCCATTCTCTTGTCTGCATTCTAGGACAAGATTACTTTGAGCAGCCAGTCCTCGCATATCTGAAGGTCCAGCAAAACCATTTGCAGAAACCCATTCTTCCATGTCATCAAATGGATCAGCTGAACCCGCAAAGAGGACTTCATGCTCAAATTCATAATCAGATTCTTCATCTGACAAGTCTAGCACAAAGGATTCAAGTTTCAAACATTCAGAATCCTACTTAATAGTAAAATATATATTATAAACCAAATATAAGCTGCATAGTATAAAACCTCGCCTGATTTCAGAATCATTCCAGGTCACATATGTCGGAAACAGCGCCATTTTGTTTTACAATTTTTAAATTTTTGTTTACCAAGCCTAAAACGACGTCGTTTTGGCCTGGTTTAAAAAAAAAAAAAAAATTAACAGCAATCTGCAGATTGCAGATTGCCCAGAAAAAACAGAGAAGTGAACCAGGGTTTTCCGACGAGGCGCGCACGAGGGGAGTGGCGAAGAGTTGGGTCCAGTGGTGTTTCCCGGCGAGGGGAGTGGCGGCCGCCACTCCTCGCCCTCACGTGGCTTCGCCACTGCTCACATCCCCTCCCCAATCCCACAACCCTCACTTATTACAGTTATATTTTGGTCTATACGGACTACAATCACGTAACAAACTATTTCACTCAAGGTTTGACAATTTTTTTTTAATTATTTATTAATATACTCTTAATAAGAGACGTATTTATTATATTATTCGTTTTTGTTATAACACGTAAAATAATACTAACAAGTCATAGTATTCCTATAAAAAGTTGTCAACTGTATCAATCTTAATTTTATATTAGCATGGAAGGCTTGGAAGCTCTGAATCCTCCGTTAAATTAAATATCACATTCTCAGTACCCATCACTCGTACTTTTGTTCCCATATGCCGTTGCAAAAACGAAAGTATAATTCTTCTACAGCCAATGAATGCCTGACACGTTAAAGCCCGAATGCATCGCTCACTTCTATGTCCCACGTGTCGCGGAGAAACCGCGAGTAGAGGAACTGAGCGCGTACACTTGAGACTGGGGGGTCATTGTCTGTACAGTACTGAAGTAGGAGATGCAATTAACGCGAGAAAGCTGTTTCCGGATTCTCAGTTTCAGGCCGCATAAATTCGATTCCTCTCTCTCTCTCTCTCTCTCTCTCTCTCTCTCTCTCTCTCTCTCTCTCCATAAGAAATTGAAGAAACGCCAAAAAGTTGGAAGGAAAACGAATAGCTACTTTCGCAACAATGACCAGCTAGCTAACGCATTCTCTCTCTCTCTCTCTCTCTCTCTCTCTCTGTGATTGCTTTCTCTCTCTACTTTGGTTCCCTCGCTTCAGCGAAAGTGAGACATTCTTTGCTTTCTCTCTCTAGCTGGTAATGGTGGTTGTGAGAGAGAAAATGGATTAAGAGTGAGAGAGAGAGAGAGAAATCAACTAGTTATCAGCAACAAGGAGAGGGAGAGAGAAATCTAGAGAGAGAGAGAGAGAGAGAGAGAGAAATGTTCAGGCTACACAAGAACAGGCCTGCTAAATCAGGGGAGAGGGTGGATTTCAAGTTCTCCCACTTTAAGGCCCTCCAGGTATTAATTTAATTCCTTCTAATTAATTGTTTGTATTGTGATTAAATTTATTGGTAATTTAGTGTAAAATGTAGCATGTGTGTTTGAATTGTAGAGCTTTATGAAGAATGCACGGAAATTTACGTGAACGTCTATAATTGGAAAGTGCAAAATGATCAGAACAAACTTACACAACTGTTGAATCGTTCGATTAACAATAAAATATCTTGTTCGATTTCTATATTTGTATTATGGACACCATATTATGCGATTATGGGATAATTATGTTGCCAGACCGTAAATCAGGACTATTGGAATCATGTGTTTATCTTTATCTAATTTGCGCAACGTAAAACGTCAGATATCTAGAATTATATCGTTGTGTTGTGTTGAATGTGTTTGTTCTTTGAGTAGATGGAGTTGTTGATGTATTTCTATCAACAAGTAGATACAATTTTTTTGCTTGCTTACTGATGATATTTGTGATTCAGGTTCCCAGAGGGTGGGACAAGCTCTTTGTATCAATTGTGTCTGTAGAAACTGGGAAACCAATTGCTAAATCAAGCAAAGCAGTGGTGCGTAACGGAAACTGTCAGTGGACTGAGACTCTTTCCGAATCTATATGGATTTCCCAAGACGAGTCTTTGAAGGAGATGGAAGATTATTTCATCAAGCTTGTCGTTTCCATGGTATCGTTGTTTCGCTGATTATATACCGTAATATGTTATTTTTAATAATTCTCTTAGTTTCTGTGATTCGATGAGGAATCTGGTTTATGTACTTGCAGATGACTCATTTCCGGAATAAGAGTTATTGTTTTTCTGATGCGGATTGCTGATTTCTAAATGGTTTACCGTAGGGTTCGGCAAGATCGGGCATCCTTGGAGAGGTTTCAGTCAATATGTCAGATTACATAAGGTCAACCTCTTCTGCTCCAGTTTCTCTTCCATTGAAAAAGTGCAGTTTTGGGACAATTTTACAGGTGCCTTTCCTATGTTACTTATTTTTCCAATTTACATAGTATGCCTAATTCACTCAAACCGTAACAGTCTCTGCCATCTACTTATGCTGAAAATACTTGAATATGTTTCTCTCGCGCCTTAAAAAAGATTAAAAGTGATGCTTATCGCCTTAGAAACATGGCCGGTTTTTCCCTTTTTCTGAATGTGCGTTCTTGATACTTATCATCATTTAGCATAAGAACATATTTAGCAGTATGAGGGAGGATACTGGCTGCATCGCCTGTAATTGTACCTCTAGAAGGATGGATGTGCGTGCATATCGAAGTTATTTACATAAGAAAATGATTCCATAAATTTACGGATTTGAGTACTTATTTTCTTTTCAACATCTCTTTCTCCCCGCTCATTGCACTAGAAATTCACCTCGGAGTTGCCTTTTCAGCAGTGCTTGCTTGTCTTTCTTGTTTGCAGGTAAAAATCAACTGCCTGACACCAAGAAAAAGGCTCAGGTTAGTATTAAACGATTTCTTGCATTAATCTTTAGATATTTAGTTTTCTATTTGATAGTGAAGATTTTCTGCACTTTTTTCAGTGATGAAGAGTCGAAGGAGACAAGCTATCATTCAGAAGAAGCAAATGAAAAGGGTCATGATGCGGACAGCAAGTCAGATGGATCTAATAGCTCTGTTGTACGGAGTGCTGGATCTTTCTCCAGAAAAGATTTTGGCTTGATCTCTAATCCCGGAGAGCCTGGGAGTCGAGTATGTTTGCACTTTACCCTAATAATATTTTTTTTCCCATTTACTGATCGATCATGTCATAATGCTATGACGATACAGCATTACCTGCTTCATTTGGTGGCTTTATTGTTTTTGCTTCGTTCAATCCAGAGCATGATCTTAAACTTAAGAATGTTGTGCTTGTTGACACATCGATTTAGCTAATGACGATTTCATAGAAATTTCATTCAGTTTTCTAGTACTGAAGTGGCCAATATCTAGACCATATTAGCTTTATATTTTGCGTGCTGCAGAACCAGCTGATGGATATGCTTACTAACAGGCTCTGGTCTACCCTTACCATGGAAATTAATAAACCTTCCTCACTTCTTGTAGGATGGTAGTGTCTCCGCATCAGGTTCACATCGCAGCTATGACTCGGCAGAGGGCTCCATAAGAAGGGATAATATGTCCCCGAGAAGCAACCTTAGTGTTGAAGGCAACCACCCGATTGGAAGACAAGATTCAACCACCTCCCTTATAAGTACAACTCATGGAAATTTTCCTGCTGATATTCGTTCTCCGTCAAACCATTCATCATTTAATTCCAGGATTAATGGTTCAGGAAATCATTCTCAGAATTCCCGGAAAGATTTTACAGAATCTTCTTTAAGCACCACTGATTCTTATAAAAACCTTCTGGATGCGGCAGAAGTTACGATTGAAGAGTTACATGCGGAAGCTAAGATGTGGGAAAGGAACGCCAGGAAGCTAATGCTTGATTTGGATATACTGAGGGCAGAGTTCTCTGATCAGTCCAAAAATCAGGCAAATATGAATGTGGAGCTTTCAGAAGCATATGCAGAACGCGATGGCTTGAAGAAAGAAGTTGAACACTTGCATTTGTTGCTTGAGAATGCAATGGTAAAACAAACAGCCAGTGAGGATTTTACTTTTCAGGATGGAGGAACCCCCGAGATTGAGAAGGCATTCCAAGATGAACTGAACTTTCAAAAAGAATCCGCAGCCAATTTGGCTCTGCAGTTGGAGAGAAGTCAAGAATCAAATATTGAGCTGGTTTCAGTTCTCCAGGAGCTGGAAGAGACAATTGAAAAACAAAAAGTGGAATTGGAGAATCTTTCAGAACTACAGTCGACATTTGGTGATATGGAAAACTTGATCAATTTAAATACAGAAGAAAACAGAAATTTAAAGCTTCAGCTGCAACAATTGCAGGAATCAGAGAACAAGTTGCAAGTTGCGGTGCAACAGCTGGAACAAACCGTGGAAGAGAAAAATCATGAGATAGAGAATGGATCGAGTCTGAACGAACAATCCCTTTTGGATATTGAGACAGAATACAAAAGTAAATTGCTTTTGAAGGAACAAGAAATTGTTAAACTGAAAGCAAAGGTGTCCGAGTCTCTCAAAGAAAGGCATTCTGCAGAAATGGACCCCATCACCATGAGTGGAAGCGAAGCAGATCTGATCAGTGAAATTGAGGACTTGAAAGAAAAGGTGAAGGAGCTAGAAAGAGATTGCAATGAGCTGACGGAAGAAAACTTAGAGCTCCTATTCAAGCTTAAGACAGCGAAGAAAAAATCGTCAGGGGGATACGCACCTGTTGGACTTCCAGCCAGTGAGCTTTTAGTCGATTCTTTTACCAGCCTTGAGTCCAAAGTGACTGAAAATAAGCCCCAAATACAGAATGCAGAGGGGACGCTTAACAAGAAAGTTCTTAGGGAGATTACAAATAATAACGATGCTTCAGTTCAAGTACTTGACAGCTTGAAAATGGAACTAGAAAGTAAAGTAACAGAACTGGGTAAAGAATTGACAGAGAAGACATTTGAGATAGAAAAGCATGAGGCGAACTTGCTAACCAAAGACGAAGAAATTGGTCTTCTAAGAGGGATCCAAAATGAATTACAAGCTGAGGTTTCCAACCTTCAGAAGGAAAAAATAGAGCTAGAGGAACACATGGAAGTTGTATTAAGGGAAAGCGATATCAGCTCTAAGTGTTTGAATGATTTGCGGAATGAAATAATGGTGCTTAGCAGAAGTATGAATTCCCATGTTTCCACACATAAGGTACTTGAAAGGAAATCTTCGGAGCTAGAAGCTGATAAATATGAATTGGACCTTCATCGATCAGAGCTTGAACAAGAAAACATACAGTTGTCAGCACGTATATCTAAACTCGAAGCTCAACAAAGATGCTTGACAGATGAAAAAGAGGCCAATCAGTTAGAATTAGAGAATTCCCAATCATATTCTCTGAGTCTCCAAGATGAGATTAGTAGATTAAAACTTGAGATGGAATCTGATAAAGTTGAACTGAAACAGAAATTAAAGGACTTACAGAGGCAGCGGTCAGAAGCTCGAGAAGAATGTGAATTTCTGAAAAGGGCAAACCCGAAGCTACAAGCTAAAGCTGAGAGCCTCATTGAAGAGTGCAATTCTATTCAGAATTCAAATGACGAGTTGAGGAAGCAAAAGCTGGAGTTGCATCAGCTCTGTTCACTCTTGGAGGCAAAGTTGAATCAATCGCAGGAGAGCTTTACAAATTGCTCCAAAAGAGTTGAAGTGCTGGAAAAAGATCTTTCTTTAATGCTGGAAAATGTCACCTCAAAAGAGGAGAGCCTGAATTCAGAATTAAATGCACTTCTTGATGAAAACATGAAATATAAGGAGAAACTTACATTTGAAGAGAGTTTGTTCAACAAGATGTATTTGGAGAAGACGATTGAAGTTGAGAGCCTTGAGGAAGAGGTAGAACGACTTACCAAGCAATTTGCTGCTACTCATGAAGAAAGAGAAGGACTAGCTTCAGATGCTGCCCAGGAAGCATCCAGATTACGAACTGAGAAGGAAATGCTTCAATCTGCTCTCCGAGAGGTTCAATCTAAAGCGATGCAGACAGAGGATGAATTGAATATTATGAGAACAGAAACTGAAGCGAAGTTACAAGGCCTGTTGGCTGAGCTTGCTGCTAAACAAAATCAGGACTCAACAACGGCTGACCATGAAAAGCTATTGAAGTTGTTGGAGAACTACAAATCAAGTGAAGCAAAACTGAAGACTAATGTGAATGATCTTGAACTAAAGCTTGCAGTTTCTGATTATGAACGTCAACAGGTGGTAGAAGAATCTACCAATATGAAGTTTCAATTTGAGAAACTAACTCGTCGTCAGGAGGAAGTTTTGGCTTTCAACAATGAGCTGGATGCAACCAAGTTTGAGAAAGAAAAATTGGAAGCGGTATTGGATTCAATATCTGAGGAATGTGAAAATCTGAAGGCAGAGAAGAGTTCATTCCATGAGAAGATCTCAACATTGGAGAAGGCCTTATTTGACTTGGAGGATTGCCAACGTAATAAAGTTCTCTTGGAGGAAAAATTTCTGCAGATGGAAGGTGACCCAACTGCAAAAGAGGCTTTGTGTGCACAGTATGCCGAGCTGAAGAATGAGCTCAACCAGATCAGGAGAGCCAACGAGCAGTATCAGCTGGAAATACAGCTACTTGAGGAGGAGAGAGGTGAGTTCCTAAGAAAGTCTCAAGCCCTTGAACAAGAATTGAAAGTGATAAGGGAAGAAAAACAGAAACACAGGGAATGTAGCAGTCCAATTTTCAGCTCATCAAAAGGCGGCACCAGAGTTATTCCTGTTGGTGAAGATATGAAGGTCCCAAAAGTAAGTATCATTTTTTCGTTATATGCTTATTAACAGTTGGTGTCAAGACTGTAAAGGTATTGCTTTCTGACATTCTTTGACTTTTCTCTAAACAGAATGAAATGGTGAGGAACAGCATTTACCGTCGTGATTTTAGAAGGAAGCCAATTTTGAAGAATGGTGAGCTGCAAGGAAATGCAAGAGATCAGAATTATCCATACAGAAACCAGCATCAAAGAGAGGTTAGACATCTTATATCTTGCTTCTACAGCTGATCTTGCGATGCCAAAATATGTTCTCATTTTCTTTATGTTGTCTTAGTACAGCAAGACGTACGCATAATGACAGAGTGTATATGAATATATGTTTTTAGTTTCATGTAACTTTACAAATCGTCTACTTTGTTTTTATCCTTTTACTCGCTGCCATTACAGGATGATAACGGAGTTGAATTTCATGATGAAAGTCCAAATGACGTTGAAGAACTTGGTTTAAAGATTAAGTTGCTTGAAGATGAACTTGTTCAGGCATTGGAAGCAAATAACACTTACAAAGTTCAACTTGATTGGTGAGTGTAAGAGGAAACACATTAGGCCTTCGAAACACATAGTATCATTTGTCTTCTTACGGTAAATCTAATATGTACAAGTCAATCTTAACAGATATATACTATCATCCATGCAGGTACTTGGCTGAAGAAAGACACGAACGCTCAAGGTCCTCTCTAGAGACGGAACTGAAAGACATTCGCGAGCGCTACTTGCACATGAGCCTGAGATACGCGGAGGTAGAAGCTCAGCGCGAAGAACTTGTGATGAAGCTCAAATTAGCCAAGGGTGGCAAAAGGTGGTTTTGATGACTGACTATGACAACTCCATTGATGCCGTTTTCTTGAGTCTTCCACTCTCAGATAGCATTTTCGCGTAACTCTGTATATCACAATTTTTCGTCTTCATGAATATGCAAGTGAAGTGAGTGAGTAGAGGAGAATATACGTCATAGCCAAAGGTGGAAAGTCTCACAACTTGTTAATTAGAAGTACAAATTTCAAATAATATGATAGGTAGTAATCAACATTTTAGTATTATATACCAGAAGATTTGCCAAAGGGATGGAGAGTGGGCTAAGCCTCATAATGAACTAGCAATAATATGATTCAAAGTCGTATTTAGCAAGAATCGAACCTAAGACCTCTCACTTACCAGTGAAGAGGAATACCATTAGACTGTAATGGAAAATCAATCCTTCAAAGTATGGTTAGGCATCAAGTGATATTCTTCCAAATTAGAATATTGCTCGAATAAAAAAAAAAAAAAAAAATTGAGCGTTGCTCTTCTTTTTTGGACCAAGTAGAGCACTAGTTCGCTTTTTATAGAGCTCGTTTGGAAGTGCTTTTAAAATGAGTGAAAGTGCTTTTGATGAAAATGTTTTTGGAACCAATCCTCAGTACAAATCCAAATGGATCTTGGAAAAGCATTTTAGGTGCTTCCTACAAGCATGGTCTTAAAAATCGATATTATCGGCGATATTTCGCCGATAATATCGTTTTTTTGAAGGACCGATATTTTTTTTACTAAAATTAAAATATCGTAAAAATATCGCTATATTATCGCTAATATCGTGATATTAGCGATAATATCGCTAAGATTCGTCGTCTTCCACTCGTCGTCGCCGCCGCCGCCGGGAGGTGAGAAAGGGAGGAGGAAAAACCACAGGTGGTGGGTATGAGGACGAAGACGGAGAGAAGGAGAGAAGGAGACCGGACCGAGGGAGAGAAGGAGACGGACGGAGAGACCGAGGGAGAGCGCCGGAGATGGATCTGTGCGAACCCGAGCCGATTTCGTCCCAAAAACCTTGCAAAAACACGATTTTGAACTTAAATTTCACATATAAGCTTCAATGTGGAACAGAAAGAGGTAAACCGAAGCTTACCTAACCGGAGAAATTCAAGAAACTCGCCGGAGTTCCTGCGTTCGCCGAGTTGCAGAGACGAGAAGGAGAGGGAGAAAGACGAGGTTGATGATGACGATGGGTGTCTTCCTGAAGCAGATGCGATGGTGTGCATGTGTGTATGTGGGTCTCAGACTCGGTGCAGAGAGAAAAGAGAGTTTCGAGAGAGACGGCGCCGACGAGGCTAAGGGAGAAGAGAGATCGACAGATCTCTGTGCGTGTGTGTGGGAGAAGACAGATCTCTGTGTCTGTGTGTGGGAGAAGGGAGAAGAGAGATCGACAGATCTCTGTGTCTGTGTGTGGGAGAAGGGAGAGAAGAGAGAACAAGGATCGAGAGACTCACTCTGTGGGTTGTTGTGTGCGTGCGTGTGTTGTGTGCGTGTGTAATGAGAAGAGAGAAGAAGGATCGAGAGAGAGTATGTGGGTTGTTGTGTTGTGTGCGTGCGTGTGTTGTGTGCGTGTGTGGTGGCGTGTATGTGTGTGTGTGTGTGGTTGGGTTACCTCAAATCAGTTAAATAAACATCTTTTAAATCCATCATGTTTGCCAGCTCGCTATATAATCAACTTGATAATGTTAAATCCATCATGCAATGCATTTCCTTCCAATTTTTTGTGATAAACTAATAGATAATTGACTAAATAAACATCCTGCAAAGTTTCAATAAAAATTTCCAAGTTTTTCTTATAATTTCCGTGGTTTCCATGGAAATTTTATCGATATCGATATTATCCCGATATTTCCATCGATATTTCCGTGTTTTCGGACTACCGATATTTCCGATAGTACCGATATTTAATACCTTGCCTACAAGAAGCACATATATGATGCTTCTTTAAAAAAGCACTTAAAGTGCTTTTGGAACCCAAAATCAATTTCACCAAAAAAGTGTTTTCAATCATTTTAAAAACACTTCCAAACAAACCCATAGAAAGGGAAATGACATCTGCACTTTTTTTCTGCTTATACTCACCCTAGTTATTTATGGATTTTTAATTTTTCTTTGATTAATTGGCTGCTAGGGCCAAATTTAAGCATTGTGTGCGGAGGGACACAGTAAGTGCGCAAAAATAATTTTTTGTGGAAAAGAAAAAAGAAAAGGGAAGCTTCCTCAGCAGGGCATTACGCAAGCGATTGAAAGAGTTTTTTTTTTTTTTGGTTGCTGGTGAAATCACAGGCTATATAAAGCAAACAACATTCAAGAAAAAGGCCTACGTAACCTCACACATTTAAAACAAACGCATTACATCACCAAAGTGGAGGATCTAGAATTTTTTTTTTTTTTTGGGTGATTGTATAGAAAATCAATAAAAAGTTACAATATTAACAATATATTAATAATGCTTATGATAAATATAAATAGATCAATCATGTATTAAGATACTTAAATGCATTTAAAATAAACAAAAATTACAAAATCTGCCACTAGAGATGGCACCCACTTTAACTGACACCACATCTCTTATATTTTTATATTTTGGAATAAGTCAATGTCAGTTTCTGATTTTGTTTTTACATTTGATTTAGACGCTGGTTGCAGTGTCTGTTTCCCGATTTCCTTTTTTCCATCACTTGCACGCTTCCTACGCTTCACACCTCGCGTGACTCTTGATTTTTATATTTGGATTCAAACACTACAATGCAGTGTTCGTTTCCTGGGTCTGTTTTTTACATTTGGATTCAAACACTACGTTGCAGTGTCCGATTCCTATTTTTGTTTTTCCATCAATCATGCGCCTCCTACACTTCACATCTCACGCGACTCCTAATTTTTAGGTTTGGATTCACACAGCAAATGTAGTGTCTGATTCCACTGATGTTTATATGCAGCAAAACAAGTATTCTAACTTGATGATCCAAAGGCAGGGGGTGGTTGGAAAGTAGTCCAATTTATACAACAAAAATATTTGGGACTTGTCAGAACCTCATCAAGATTGTGATAAGGATACAGACGATGACCAAAATGTTTACCAAGAGGATTCATCCGCAAACACCCGAGACCTTCTGGGAATATGGAGTAACAAACTCGTACAACCACCATTCCAGATATCAAGTGTCCCCCCAATTGAAATAGATACAATATGTATTGACCTTAAGCCCCTACAACCAATTGCTTCGAATGTCGTCTTTGTCAATAGCAGCGATGTCTCAAGTACTGAAAGTGATTCAAACGACGATAATGCATCAGAAGAGTATACCGATAGTGATTGAATTCAGTTTATAAATTCGTTATTGTAATATGATGCGCAATCCATTGTAATAAATATTGTATTCTATTAATTTAATTTCAGTTCATAATGCAATCAGTACATCAAGTATTCTATTAATTTAATTTTCAGTTAAAAAAAATTAAATGAAGACTTTGACCGAATGAATGGGTCAAATTTCGTCGGGCAATATAACCTTGCTCAACGGAAAGGTTCAAGTTTCGTCAGGCAAAGGTTTGATTTAGGGATTAGGGTTGAGGGTTTAAAGTTCGTCGGGCAAAATGAAAGATTTCCTTGGGCAAAGGTGAATGAAATTTTTGCATATTTAATTCATTCGATGGTTTTCACAGTCTGCAAAACTAATTTCAATGATCCAACCGTCAAACTTGTGTGAATATAGTAGGAGATCGCATACGCTAAAAGTCACCAAATTTTTTTCGAGGATTAGTAACGAGAAGAAATCCTTAGACGGTTAGAAATCTATCATCATTATTTAACGATTATTTTAGCTCCGATTGATGATCTTTTATAACTACACTCCTCGGCCCCAAAAGAATACAATGAATGGACCTGATCATCAATTTAAAATAGTTAGATAGTGGTTACTACAGAATCTTACATTCTACTTAATAGAAGTATTATTCTAACTCCAAGTGTTTGTTGAATATATTGTTTTGAGGGGATACGTAATCTATGAAATTAATTTCAACGATCCAACAGTCAAACTTGCTTGAATACAGTACGAGATCGCATACGCCTAAAATCACCAAAAATAAACCTTCAGAGATTAGGTAACGACACAAAAGGTTCAACAGTTAAAAATGTATCATCATGAATTAACATTTATATCACCTTCGATTTTGGTGATTTTTTGCAAGGACGTACAATAATTAAGGTTAAACCACATACTAAATTGACCTACTCATCAAATTCGATGAACTTTTATCCGTTCGAAAATAAATAAAAAATGGAAAAAATCAAATTTTTGTGTGTTTGCTTGACGAATTTAGTGAAGTTCGTCAGATAAACATATCTAATATTCGTCGGGCAACAATACTAAATTACTTCGGGCGTACATTCAAATTTCCCCCATTTTTTTTTCAAAATAAAAAGAAAATTTCAAGGTTTTGCCCGACGAAATACTGTGAAACTTGTCAAGCAAGCCAATTTCCCACAATTTTTTTGGCCAAAAAATTGCGCCCCCTAACATTTCTATTAAACCTTTGTCCGACGAACAAATTTTTCGGGCAAAAACTTTAATGGTACATGTGGCATAGTTTTAAACTTTTGGGCGACGAAAGTTAGACCGTTGCCTGATGAACTGAGAGCCTTCTTCTTCTTCCTTGTGCTACATCAAGGCTCTCTCTCTCTGCATATTATTTCCCCCTGTCAACTCTCTCACTCGCTCTCTCTCTGCAAATTATTTCCCCCTGTCAACTCTCTCACTCTCTCTCTCTCTCTCTCGCTCTCTGAGGTATGATATCCCCTGCTTGTTTCGATATTTTTTTTTTTCATATTACAAATTTTATACTACGAAATTCATTGATTTGTATGTATAAATTTGTGAAATATTTGTGAGTTACATATATGAATTGTTGATTTATATGTGTGACTTTGTACGAGGAAGGGCGTGGGGAAAGTTGTTTTTTTTTTTTGGAGGGGGGGGGGGAGATATTAGAAATTTGGAATTATTAGAAATTTTACAAATATTATAAATTTTTTGAAATATTAGAAATTTTTTGAAAACATTAAAACTTTTTAGGAAATATTAGAATATTTTTTTTAAATATTAGAAATTTGTAGGAATTATTTTGTTTTTATAAATATTAGAAATTTTAAATTTTTTTGCAATTTTTTCCATTGGTGTCGCCATCGCGCATTTCAAGCATAACGCACTACAAGATGAGGCGTCATTTATGACGATCGACATATGTGTGCGGACGTCCAAGTCCACATGTGGTTGAGTGCACATATCGGAGCCATCATCCGCACCAAGTGCCCTATGAAAGCCTCTAGATGGAAGAAGCTTGTCCCCCGAAGTGAAGGAGGCGATGATAGCAGCGCTCTCAGTAAGTGTGTGTGTGTGTGTGTGTGTGTGTGTGTTATTATTATTAGTGTATTTTTAAACTAACACTTGTTTTTTGTCTATTTCAGGACTATTTCGAGATTGACTTGGAAGAGCCGAGTATGTCCGACTACATAACCCGATATGGATTTTTCGTTTCAAGGAGTGGATGCACCATATGCACACTTCTACGAGACTTTTGCATCTCACAATGGAGCTCTGATCCAGCCACCCCAGATTATGTGGAAAGGATAGACGATTGGCATTGGCACAACGACCATTTTCAAAGCTTATAATTTATTTGATGGACGACTTCTAGACTGAAGCAGTTCGACATGAACTTAGAGACAATGCATGATCGAGAATAATTTAATATTTTTAGTTTTAATATCGTTGTACGAACATTTCAGTTTTAATATAATTAAATATTTTTTTTCATATTGTGATATCTTTTGAAATTAATATAATTACAACTAATCAATGTAAATTAAATATATTTATTATAAGTTAAAAAAAAATTTAAACAGTTTGCTCATCGAAATATTTGTCGAGCAAATTGTTTTTTTAATTCTTTTATTCCAATAAATACACCATTGACTGACAAAAATCTGTTGTCAGGCAATGTTCGTCGGTAATTGTGTCGCACTTTGGTCGACGTAAATTTTTCGTTGGTAATTGCATCGGGCAAACAAAATTTGCCAAACGAAAATGAAAATCTATCGAGCAAAACTTCACGCAACGAGCTTTGTGCTACGAACATTGCTCAACAGAGTTTATGGGGCAAACCTTGCGTGACGAAAACTTTATTTGGCCTGACGAAATTATTTATTTTGACTTGAAAGTTTTTTTTTTTTTTTTTTTGAGTGTGATTGTCAAATTGAAATTTTATAATGTGTGCATGTACAGGTGTTTTGCAAAAAGGAAACATGAAAGAGCCGGAATGAAAAAGGTGTCATGCATGGATATCAGATGCGGAGGCAAAGGTGGTGCCAATGGCATATCCTTTGGAAGATGCTGAATCTCCATTTCTCACTTTTTTTTCTACTTTCCTTTTGGTTTCCCTTTAGCACCAAAAAGTCATCACTCCCTTTTATTGCCCTCATGACCTACCCAAAATTCCTATAACATTTCTGATCAAACCCTCTTTAGTACGAGTCACTGCAGTTCCAAACCATCATCCGATTCATTCCCGGCCACCCCCGCCACAAATGGCTGCCAAATGCTTGAACTGAAGTGCACAGAGGGGGTGGCTTGGTCAGTTCGTATTCTGCTTGTTGGATTGGACGGTGATGTTGGTTGTTTTAGTTACTTTCTGTTAGCTTATCAAGCTAGTGTGTGTTTTTAGTTACTTTCTCATTAGCCTTGGTTTCAGCTTTCAAGGCAGCATGGGAGGAATAAGAATGTTGAAACTAGCTGAATCTACTTGTTGAAGGTTGGAAGACTCTAAAAGGGCAACTTCAATCCTTTGGCATTTTGGCTTCTGCGGCGTCTCTCTTCGCCTTCGTATGTGTTCATGCTCCAGAAAACTGTTGTGTGTGAGGGCCTGTCAGTCAGAGTCGGGCACTGTGTGTTCTTCCTGTTTTCTTGTTTTAGGTATGAAAAGCTATGTGTGTTGCAGTTATGTATTTTGTATGCAGTAGGCCTACGCTATGGCTAAGTACTTTACAATTGTTCTTTCTCTCCTTGCCAGTAAATTTTAGAGTACTTTGCTTTTCTCTGCTGGACTTTTTTTTGCTTTATCTGCATGAATGAACGAACTTCTTTTTCCTTTTCAATTTTTGTATTTTTTTTTTTTTTGGAGAATAGAATCTCAATAGAATCTCACATTGATCATATAACAAAATTATATACAGTAATCTATGGGAGATTCCACACCTAATATCATTGAAGGCTTTTGTGATAAAACTTAACACCTAATAATAAGTGATTAAGTTTGGACAATATTAGTGATGTTAGTGATAGACCATGCCAGGCTTAAAAAGTATATCATTTTTTTTTCTTTAATGTTTTGTTCCCAGAATCTTGCACCTTATTGCAAGTAGTGTTCAGGCATATACTGTTAGATTACCGAACTGTTGGGTTTTAGGCTCAAAATTAGGATGATGCAAAGAATTAGGTTTGTGTTACCTATTTGGTTTTGGTATCCTATTTGGGTTTAGATTTTGACTTCTTAGTTGGTTTCCTTGGTGGAGAGGTTTTGTTAATTACCTATTTGATTAGGATTTGGATTTACTTCCTATAAGGATTCTTATTGTAACCTAAGTCCTATGAACTATAAATAGAACCTTAGGGTTAGTGTATTTTGTGTGGCTCATTCGTGTGGCAATTTGGTGAGAGTCAATTTGTGAGTTTGTGAGTTAGAGAGCAATTTGGGAGAATCTTCTCCGTTAGTTTTGGGTTCTCTACTCGTTTGGTTTAGGGTTTGTAATTTACGGGATTTGGGTTGTGAGAGTTTAAACACTCTTTTGTAATCTCTGTTTGTTTAGTGAAATTCCTCGCAGTGCTTTGCCCGTGGACGTAGGCTTTATGCTGAACCACGTAAATCTCTTGTGTTAGTTTGAGATTGTTTGTTTTAGCTTTCGCCTACGACGTTGATATTTAGTATTTTGTTAGAATTCGCTTCCGTTTGCGCATAAAAGTACAACAAGTGGTATCAGAGCCCAGGTTTCAGCTTGGGCTTTGCTTGGCAGTCACTATGAAGCCTTCTGTGTCATCGGTGGAAGTTGATATTGAAAAGTTTGACGACAATGACTTTGGTATTTCGCAATGAAGATGAGTGCTTTGTTAGTTCAACAAGGGCTTTTGAAAATGCTAAAGGGTGTGAAGGCTTTGCCGAATTCGTGGATTGATGAGGAAAAGGAAGACGTTATGGAGCAGGCACTTGGAGCAATCCGACTGAATTTATCGAATGAAGTCTTGCGTGAAGTTGGTCGCATCAAATCTGCACCGGAGTTGTGGCTAAAATTGGAAAGCTTGTATATGACCAAATCCCTTGCTAAACGGTTGTGTTTGAAGAAAAGTTTGCATACTCTTCGTATGGAAGAAGGTACGTCAATTCATAGGCATGTTGATGAATTCAAAAAACTTATGATGGATTTGAAAAGTGTGGACCAAATTAGTGATGAGGATTATGCAATAACTTTGTTGTGTTCTTTATCTCCTTCGTATGAACATTTTGTCGATACCATGCTATTTGGTAGAGAAAGTCTTAGTTTGGAAGATGTTAAAGCCGCTTTGAATTCTAAAGAGCTAAAGAATAAAGTGTCTGACACACAAGATTGAGCTTTGGTAGTTCAAGGAAGGAATAAGGAAAGGGGCAAATTTGGAAAGAACACGTGTAGCTATTGTTATAAGGAGGGTCATTGGAAAGTAGATTGCCCTAAACTCAAGGGCAAAAAGAAGCCGTTTGATAAGTTTTTTGCTAGTGTTGATGCAAACATTGCAGAAGAACGTTGTTCTGAACTCCTCTAAAGGTTATGTGAGGAGGTGGAGCTTGGTACTCAAGCTCTTTGGGTGGAGTGCAATTCGCACTTTTTGTTTGTATGTTCAAGCTTTTGCTTGGATTTTGTTTCATATTTGTTAGTTTCCGTAATGGAATTTGTTGAAGGCATTGGAGGAAATTTCAAGTTTGAAGACTTTTGGATTTTTTAAGTCTAGGTGGAGATCAGTTTCGAAGGAATTTGGTGCACGTTTGCATTCGTATTTTGGTATCCCAAATTTGAAGTTTGTATTTGATTTGGAAGTTTGCTAATTTCTCGCCGAGGTGGAGATTGTTGGGTTTTAGGCTCAAAATTAGGATGATGCAATGAATTCGGTTTGTGTTGCCTATTTGGTTTTGGTATCCTATTAGGATTTGGATTTACTTCCTATAAGGATTCTTATTGTAACCTAAGTCCTATGCACTATAAATAGGACCATAGGGTTAGTGTATTTTGTGTGGCTCATTCGTGTGGCAATTTGGTGAGAGTCAATTTGTGAGTTTGTGAGTTAGAGAGCAATTTGGGAGAATCTTCTCTGTTAGTTTTGGGTTCTCTGCTTGTTTGGTTTAGGGTTTGTAATTTCCATTTGTTTAGAGAAATTCCTCGCAGTGCTTTGCCCGTGGACGTAGGCTTTACGCTGAACCACGTAAATCTCTTGTGTTAGTTTGAGACTGTTTGTTTTAGCTTTAGCCTACGATGTTGATATTTGGTATTTTGTTAGAATTTGCTTCTGTTTGTGCATAAAAGTAACAATGTAGCCAAAATAAAAGGCATCTTTTTTCCATATAGTAAAAATGGAGAACGCTAAGCTTGCAGGTCATCCTTGTATTACACTATACATAAACTACAAGTCTTTCCATCGTGGTTGAAGTTAGGGGAAATGATGTTCCCACTCATTTTCTCTTTATACATTGCACTCCTTTTTTGTGAATGCATTTCTAAGTTTATTTATATACATTTGCAATTCTTTTGATGTAGTCAATTGAAAGACCAAAAAATAGACGGTGTGCAAGGAGAGATGACGGGTGTGCGGAAATTCCTTTCTCAAAGTTGAGAAAAGCCTTTAGTACCACCGTTGGTGTTGACTTTTGGTCATGATCCTAATGTCACTTGTCTACTTAAGTACTGTTGCACATTTTAGGTCACTACCTTCTTGCTTGGCATGTTGAGTGGCATCTACTTTTCAGTTAAAAAAAAATTTCGTGTTACAAACTTTTTTAAAAAGAGAGTGTGTTACATAACTTATTTTAACTATATGGTAAAGTAGCATTTTATTGAGCGTCAATACAATTTGTTCGATACTAGTTATTAAGAAATTAAATTGATGATATATTAGTGTGAGTAAGATTCCACCCGCAAGAAATAAAACTTGATTAGAGGATTAGGCGAGCAATACTACTCATGAAGTATTGCTACTAGAGTTAAGCGTCGAAGGACAATTTGTCGCATAAACCTTAGCGTCGCACTAGAGTTTAAGCGATGAAAAATTCGCTACACATCCTTCGTCGCGCAAAGGTCATGAAAACAGACTTTGTGTGATGAAAACAATTCCTTCATTGCGCAATAATGAACTTGCGTGATGAATTATAACTCGTCGCACAGAACTTAGGGGAACGAAGCCACTTTGTCGCGCACAAGTTGATGCAACAAAGTGATCTCGACGCTAGAGTTTAAAGCGATGACAAATTCGCCGCACATCCTTCGTCCCGCAAAGGTCATGAAAACAGACTTTGCGTGATGAAAACAATTCCTTCGTTGCGCAATAATGAACTTGCGTGATGAAATATAACTCGTCGCACAGAACTTAGGGGAACGAAGCCACTTTGTCGCACACAAGTTGATGCAACAAAGTGGTCTCGACGTGATACAGTACATGGGACGCTTGACATTCGTGGCCAAGGAGTTTGCGCGACGAAATGTGATATTAAACAATAGTTGGCATAAACTTTGCACGACGACGGTTTCGTCGCTAAAGGGTCAAGTTTTTGTTAATTTTAACCAAAGAAAATATTAAGAAATTGTCGTTATTACCTTGTGCGACGAATTGCAAGGGTCAAATTTTTATTAATTTTTTTTTGTTAATATTTTTTTTGTTGACAACTTTTTTTTTTGGGTAAATTACATAGTAACCCCTTAGGTTTGAGGTCTATTACACCATACAACGTCTTTAAAATATTTCACTTTCATACCTCAACTACCATTTTATTTCAAAATAATACATCAGTTAGATTTTCCATCCATTGTTCTGTTAAATGATGTCGTGGCTGCCACGTGGTAAAAAAAATAATTTTTTATACATTAAAAATATTATAATATTAACCCAATTTTAAAAAAAAAAAAAAAACAGAAAAACCCGAACCCAGATCCCATTTCTTCCCCCTCTCCTCTCTGCAACTCCCACTTCCGCACCCTTCCTTCCCCCCCCTCGCGACGACCCAGTTTCCCCTTCCTTCCACCCACCCATCCTTCCGCACCCGCCCTCTCGCACGAATCTTTAGAAGGAGAAGACCAGGTAGGACACAAAGATTCAAACTTTACATTTTATATCCCCTTTTCTTCTTAAAAATTTATCCAAATAGCAAAATCCGAACGAGATCTGGGTTTTTTTTTGTTTTTTTTCTAGGTTGCAGGTGGGGGTTGTAGGGAGAAGAGAGGAGTAAGGTTTCTGGGTTTTGGGGTTGCGGGGAGGAGAGGAGAAGAAGGGATTCGAGTTGCATAGGGGAGAAAATGGTGGGTGAAGGGATCGGGTCGCAGCAGGGTGTGTGGTCGGGTTTCGGGGTCGCTGGGGGGAGGGGAGGGAGAGGGGTGGGGGAAGAACATCTGGATTTTTGTTGGAGGGTACGGGGAGACGCATAGGGTTTTTTTTTTTTTTTTTTTTTTTTTTTTTAATTAAGAAAATTCAGGTTTTTTAAGAAAAAAAAAATTAAAAATTATTATTTTGCCACGTGGCACACATTTGGCAGCCACGTGGCACAAATGTGGCAGCCACGTCAGCACTTAACGGATCAATGGATGGAAAATGTAACGGATGTATGAAATTGAAATAAAATGATAGTTGAGGTATGAAAGTGAAATGTTTTAAAGATGTTGTATGGGATTGTAATAGACCTTAAACTTGAGGGGCTACTATGTAATTTACCCTTTTTTTTTTGTTCTGGTTACATAATTTATTTAAATAATAATAATTATTTTAATTTAAATTGTAACTATAATGAATGGAGAAAAAAATAACATTTATATATCAAAGAAAAATACGTACAAGTAAAAAGTTTGAAACTAAGGAAAAAGAAACCTATAATCTATTTGGTCATTAAATGGGGTCGTCAGTGGGTCGGGCTTGAAGTCGGTCTGAAAGTCGGGCTGCTGGATGGGCTGAGAGTCGGGCGATGAATCAGTGTGCTGGGGAGGATGCTGGTCAGGCTGCTGGACTGCCTCGGAGGTCGGCGAGTGTTGTGGCTCAGAGGTGGAAGGGCCAACAACATCTGGTGAGAGACGAATGCCATTCGAGCTGAGGGCATCAACGATCATTGCGAGCTTACTCCTCAAGTCGGCAACCTCGTGCGTTAGTTTAGTGACGTTGGCCCCTATGGTTGTGCTGATCACGAAGCCCAGTAGCGCACTGAAGAGCATGCCCCATCCCCCGACAATACTTCCCCAACCTCCGTCCGATGGTTTGATCCATCCATTCAAAATTTTGAACAAAAGCTAAATAATTCCAACAAATTAGATATTTTGGATTTCCAATTTCATATCCTATCCAGTAAAGATCAAAACGTAAAATTAAAAAACAAAAAATCCAATCATTGGGGGAAAACCATGTCACTGAAACCAAAGAAAAACTGAAGAAAAAAAAACTGACAAACAAATATCAAATTGAAGAAAATCCAACAACAAAATCGGATGAAATATGATAACTCACCAAGCAATGAAGTCCGAGAGCGACTAGAGAAGAGATTATCCATGGCGGAAGAACCAAAACTAAAACTTCTCCTTGTGATTGTCTCCAAGACCAAGATAGCTTTTTGTGCTCGATAATCAATCAATGACATGGAGAGAGACTAGAGAAGAAGAAGATGAAGATGAAGGTTTGGGGAAATGTGCAGTGAGTCAGCGAGTCTTTGAGTCGGCCTGCTCTCTCCTCGCCGAGATTAAATTATAGTTTTTATGACAGAGTCGTCTAGAGAGAGAGGGAGACTGTGGGATAGAGAGATCGAAATAGAGAAGATTGAGAATCAACAGATCCAAAAGGGAGGACTGAGAAGAGGAGAGTCTTCAAGAAGGTGTGAGAAAATAGGAGAAGAATGGGAAAATGTTACAAACGGACCAATCCGAGGCCCTTTTTTCTATACATCTGGAACCAGCTCACCGCTAAAATTTCATCGCCCTGCCCTGCCCCGCCCCGTTTCTTTTATTAAAAAATTGGAACCGACCCGTGGTTTCTATACCCGTTTGCCCACCCCTAATAATGACTTTCACTATCGTCGCTATCATCATCTTTAGTATCTCATTCATCCTCATCAATAGGTACATCATTGTCATCGTTCACAGCCTCCAGTGGTTCGTATCTGGGAAGATCGCCAAGGTAAATTGAAATTGACTCAATTGGTATTTCCATTCCAGCAACTTCTGGTATCTGAAATGGTTATTGGACAAGATTATTATCCCGTACTGTTTGCCACCAATTTCTATCGAAGATAGAAGACGTTGGTCCACAACGTTGATGTCGTCCTCGTCTGCAGTAAGATCTTGGTATGGTATAGCATACACGTTCCTATGCTCAATCTGTTGAACAACTTTCCGACCTTTTTTTGGCCTTAGGTTCATCTACATAAAAAACTTATTTTGCCATACTTGCCAAAATGTAAGGGTCGTCAACGTACCAAGTTTTGGTAGTGTTGACAGAGAGTAAGCCATGGTCCTTCTTAACACTTCCCTGCCTATGTGGGATTGTATCAAACCATCTGCACTTAAAAATGATCACTTGGTAACAGTATTTGTACAGCACTTGTACGACACTTGATAGTTTGCCATAGAACTCAATGTCTATACTTTCCCACCACCCGGGACATGGACACCGTTATTTTTCGTACACAACTTGTCATCACGCTCAGCCCAAAAAACTTGACGTCGTTAACATGGAATTTGGAGAACAACTCTGCTCGAATAGGATCGAATGCCAAGTCATATAACTCTTCAATGTAAGAGGGTGAATTGGATTCTTTTAAATGATTTACTTGACACGATACAAAAAATAACTTTTTATTTTTAGCAACTTCGAACATATTGATGAAATTAGTACAACATGTTCAATACAAACGCATAAAACTTACATATTCGAGAAACCACCGAGGAAACAATTCCCAGTGCTTATTCGCTTATAAATTTGAGGGATATTCTCAATTCACCATCTGTTCATGCTCATTCAGGTATACCATTGTCTTGTTACAATTGTTGAGTATGAACCAATGCGCAACCTCCATGCCTTTTTTGGTAAATGACTCCCCTCATACATGCTCACCAAAGGGTTGTGTGACTTGGGCAAAAACAAAAAGTTTCTCTTTTTTCACACTCCCATCATTGTTGCGCTGAGGACGAGTAAAAGTTGTATGAACATCTTTTAGATACATTCCACAAAATGTAAGGGACTCGTATAAGCCTATATAATTGATCCTTTGGGCTTCGCCCTGTTTCGTACACTATTTTTAGATCGCCGAGAAGCCTGTAAAAAAAATAAATAAAAAAAATAATAAAAAAATAAAAAACCCTTTATTAAAGAAATGAGATAAACTCGTTGTATGACGATGAATAAACACTTGAAGAACGAGTTTATACCTTTCTATTGGATACATCCATCGATAGTTAACTGGTCTAGTAAGTGAACCATAACGTGGATCATACTTGTGAAAAAGTTGGAGGAAATATCTATTTGAACTTGCAGAGGGCCTAGACAATGTCATGTCGTCGTTGATTAACATCTGATTTTCGCAATGACGTCGCAGTCAATTGCGAAAAAAATATGGACAATAATATGCTTGGCTTCATGACATCATCAGGCAACAAGTGTCTAATACTAACCAGAAGTAGACATTGTAAAATGACATGGCAATCATGACTCTTTAGTCTAGAAAGTTTACCACCGTCAACGTTCATGCAACGCCCAATATTTGAAGCATACCCATCTAGAACTTGACTAAAGATAGAAACTTCAAAAACTCTCTTTTGTTTTTCAATTTGAGTGAAAAAAAAAACGCAAGGAACCTTTTAGCTGTGTCGCCGTCTGTATTCATCCATAAACGGGGTCCTATACCCATTCACTCTAGATCGAGATGAGCTTTGACTATGTCCTTTGTCTTGCCCTCGATATCTAGAATTGTGCACACCAATGTGCCAAACACATTTTTCTCAACATACATAACATCGAGATTGTGTCTTAGTTTCAACTTGGACCAGTACGGGAGCTCGAAAAACATAGACTTGTGGGTCCAATTCAGAAATGTTGATGGTCGAGGTCTAGTTATAGTTTTCTTGAACGGAGCAAAATCAAAACGGTTAAGCTGCTTTAAAATCTGGTCACGAGACCACTCTTTAGGTCTTAGGTGAGGCTCTGTTTTGCCGTTGAACTCTTTGTCTTTCTCATGCCACTCGTGGTCCCAAGGCAACCATCTCCGATTACCAAGATAGTAAACTTTTCTGGCGTGCCAACTACATGTGACACATCCTTACAAACTGGACATGCAATATAACCCTTAGTGCTCCACTAAAAAACGATGGCATATGAGGGAAAATCATTTACAGTTTACATCACTACTGCCCGCATTGTGAACATCTTCCCAGTAGACTTATCGTACATGCTGACATCGTTTTCCCATAAATCTTTTAGCTCATCAACCAACGGCCGCAAATAAACATCAATAGACTTACCGGTATCTTCGGTTATCAAAAGAGTCATCATCATATATTATTTCTTCATGTATTTCCAAGGAGGTAAATTATACGAAAAATGAATATCGGGCAAGTGTTGTGGTATTGGTTTAGAGGTGAAAAGAGAGTGGGGAGAGGTGAATGGAGAGAGGAGAGAAAAAAGTTGATGTGGATGAGTGAGGTGAAATGAGAGAGAAAATTGATGAGAATATGTGAAAGAGGTGAGAGAGAGAGGTTGAACGGTGGAGTGAGTGAAGGAGGGAGAGCGTGTGTTCGTGTGATGAGACGCGCAGGTGAGAGAGAGAGAGAGAGAGAGTGTGTGTGTGTGTGTGTGTGTGATGTGATGTGTGGGACCCGTGCATCAATATATTTTTTTTTGTTATTATGTTAAACTTTTGTCATTTTCATTAAAATTTAAGCCCTTTTTATTAAAGTTTAGAGAAGCTATTTTCATTAAAGCTCTCTATTTTTAATTCATCCATTCATATATCTACTTGAAAAGAGAGGAACAAACGACTTTGTTGATCGGGAGTTTTGGCTGCCATTTCTCTAGATGACATTGTAACTCTCTGTTTCTAACCATTAATTAGCAACCTGAGTATGTCTCTTCTCCCTCTCTCCAACCGCTGCCTCCTTCCTTGCGTAAAACCCTACATCTACAACTGCCATAGCCGCCAGTCCCTTGTTGTGGTTTAAGGCCAGCGGCAGCCCATCTTTCCTCCTTTTCAACTCTTCCTTTCTTCCTTTCCCATCTTCCCCCAACCTTCTATCCTCTGTGCGATTCCGTTTCTCCAACCCCTCTTGGCTCTTCTTTATGTATTCCTTAAACCCCCCCCCCCCCCCAAACAAACTCAAGCAGTTCTCAAAACTTCTCTCTTACTTTATGCTTGGGCCTGACATATTGGGTTTGGTTAAAGCTAGATGGTTTAGGTTTGAAAGTGATCCGCGACCCAGAAGTATTCCCTTAAAGCCAAATGATGTCCAGCCCATAATGGAATTCAGACGAGTCCTTATTGAAATAAAATTGTGAAGGATCAGAATGAGTTTTGATAAACTTGAATTATTCTAAGAATCAAGACTTGTGGCTGGTCAGCTAAGGAGTGAATCTAATGCAAAAAGGGACTAGGTTCAGAATCCTAGCTCTAGTTAAAAATGGTCGAAGACCACGCGCGGATTGGTTTTGCTTGCTAAAAGGATAATATCAATATCCATAAGGATACCGAAAGGGTGTTCTAGTGGGACTCTACTTCGGCATACTTGATCATCATGAAACCCACTCCTATAAATAGAAGTGAGTGTGGAACGTGAAAAGGACCTTCAACTCAACACACAAACGCTTTGCGCAAAACTTTGCTCTATCAACACATCTTCAGTTTGGACTAACAACGATGTGTTAACCATTGGGGACATCTTCATTTTGGATTAAAAATACTGAAGTCGGAGAATCAGGCGATCGAGAAGTATCTTTAGTTTGGATTAACAACACTACTTCAAGCTCGATTGATTATATCTCCAAGTCTCGGCCAACAAGGAGTCTTTGATCTTTTCGCCAAACGGGGTCATTTCATTCAGCTTCCCAGCCGAGTGAAGTGTTCTATGATTGATTATTCCAAGGTGCATTTCAGGTTTTGACATTCTGACAGCCAAATAACAATCACCATTAAGACACTTATTTCTTTTAAGTATGTGAGTCCTTACAGTCTGGTACTGATTCGGCGCACCTGTATTTTCACGAATATAATTGAGGTAGCCAAACCTAATACAGGAGATCCTGAACTTCGTAGTGACTAGCAACCTTGTCTTCAGGTTCTAAGGCCCAAGGTTGAGATGTGTTCGTTCCTCGATCGTGAACGCTCGAGTACATAAGTCAACAATGTATTTGACACCACCACCACATTCATTCTGCTCGCCGACTAAGCTTGGTTGCGAGTTGGCACGCTCGCATTCATTAGAAGAACGTAGTAACTCTTAGTCACTCTGCCTACGCGCCACGTATGCTTGGTAGTTTTTAGAGTCAACATTTTGACATGTCTAGTGGGACTAAGTGCTAAAAACCTACGAAGTTCATGACCATCGAAACTCGCTTTGTTGTGAATCAATTTATGCATTCACCAAGTGTGGATCACATAGTTGTGGTATTTATGCGTTCACCAGGGAAATGAATATTGTATGGAATACGTGGGCATCTGAGAATTGAAAGGCTTGCCGATGTAAATTGGATAGGTGATTTGACTGATAGGCGCTCCACTTCCAGGTATTTTACTTTTGTTGAAGGGAATTGGTTATATGAAAAAGTAAGAAACAAAAAGTGGTATCGCAATCCTCAACTGAGGTCGAGTACAGAGGTATGGCTCAAGGAATTTGTGAGATTCTTTGGTTACGTAGGCTTCTTTTGGGTCTTGGGTTCAAGTTGAATGAGACTATGAGATTATATTGTGATAAAAAGTCAGCAAGGGATATAGCAGACAATCCAGTGCAGCATGATAAGACAAAGCATGTGGAGGTCAATTGACATTTTATTAAAGAGAAGCTCGAAAAGAAGATTGTATCAATCCGTTTGTGAATTCGGGAGAGCAACTTGCTGATGTTCCTACTCATGTCATGTGTAGTAGAACGTTTGATGACCCACTTGTCAAGTTGGGCATGTGTGATATCTATGCACCAACTTAAGCGGGAGTGTTAACATGAATCTTAAGAAAAAAAGGTATGCATAAATTATGTAAATATTAGGAGTCCTTTATTAGGAAGGATATATTTTGTATCCTTTATTATTTTCTTGTGGAACAAGTATTGTATGTGTATATGTATTAAAATGATTATTGATGTTTAAATAAAAAAATAAAATGCTAACGACATGTCAATCAAATACTAAAAAGTGATCAATTCAGCAAATAAGATTAATTGATCATTTCATCCAGTTCTCTAATTCTTTTTGTGTTTCGCTTAGATTGCCCCCCACCTGCCCTCTTCATTTTAAATTCATTCAGCTCGACCTTTTCTTCCCTCTCTCTATGTTTGGTCAGTGAGTTTTTTCTCTGTTGGAACAAGCGAAAGCAAATGGGGATTTCAAGAGGATTCGCCTCATACCCGGAGTCAACTTTGCCTCGGCTGCTTCTGGCTATTTGGATTACACACCTTATATGTAAACAGTGACAACTCTCCCTTCCTCTCTCTCAACCATGCTGATCTATTGTTGGTTTTGCAGAATGCACTTTCGCTGACCCGGCAACTGAATTACTACCGGCAGTATCAGAATGAGGTAGTGAGTATGGTGGGCAGCGACAGTGCCAGTGCCATATTCTCCAGTGCCATCCACCTTCTAAGCGCTGGGACCGGTGATTTCATTCAATACTACTACATCAATCCCTTTGTTAGAGTCTACTCACCTGACCAATTCTCATTCTCATTAGATCATACTCCACTTTCATTCAGGTCACTCCACACTCAAGAGTATACATACTATTTATTTTCTTTTTTACTCAAAAATCAAAGGAGAAGTGCGTTTTCTAGACTTTCTGCAACTTCCCATAGAAGTGCTTTTACTCAACATCAATACTATTTTCACATAACAGTATCATACCTGGTCCGATCTTTGCTCTATCTAGCTATTGGTTTTGTCCATGATCCCCAAAAAAAGAAAAAGAAATAATCACATTACTCAATGATGTTTGCTGATCAAATCTAAATGTATGTGAAACATAACTGAATTAAATGCACAGTGATCATATAGATTTAGATTTGCATCAGAACCGACTTCAATTATATTTGACACAGCAAATTGTACATCAGTCTCAGTTTCTTCAAATACACTCATGACATATGGCAGCACATTGACAGAATTTGTACGCACTCTAGGCACGAAGGATTGGAGTCACAAACTTACCACCAAGTGGGTGTTTTCCAGCAGTAATCACCCTTTGGCTCCGGAACTAACAAGTGAGTCCCAAGGTTAAACCAAGATGCCATTTCTTTCAACAATAAGCTAAACAGCACATCTCAAGATTTGAAAAACAGGCTTCCGGGCCTCAAGCTTGTGACCTTTGACATCTTCCAGCAACCAATCGACAAGATAAAAACTATGTTAGTTACAAAATTTCATTATCAAGAAAAAATAAGTATGTTAATCAATGTTTAATTTTTGACATTTTACTGAAGGCAAAGTCCTCTCCCCTCCCACCCAAATCGTTGCTTAAGAACAAAAGTAGTTCTAGATAGTAAATGTATTAACAATGAAGGGAAAAATCTCAGCCTCTTTTTGCCGTCTTGTAAAATATATTTCCTCTATCACAAATACATCCCCTCTTTAACTTACACATTAAACCATCATTCAGCATTCACAAAGCAAGACCGCTACATAAATATAATTAAAACAATCTGTTTGATGCTGAGTAGTGATTTTCTAATATTCTGTGGTGTATTCATGTGACACGGTTCTTTGAGTCGAGAAGAGCTAGTTATGGAACAGATATATTAGAGACCTCTGTGCTTTGCAACTCTAGGTCCGTAGGAACATGTACCAATGCGACTGGTTATGCGTTTTGGGATGGATTCCATCCCTCTGAAGTTGCCAACGAGGTTTTAGCTGGAGATCTACTTCAACAGGGTTTTGACCTCATATCTTGAATCTATTTCCAAAGCGACATAATCTAATACTACTGCACTCTCTTTATCTTTCATATATGTTGTATGATAATATATTAGTACTTAGTCGTTGTAGTTCAAGAATTTAGTCCCTTGCTTTTCATGTAAGAATGACGAATGATGTCCTCTCTATGAAATTTCAGGTGTTTTGGTCCTTAGTGTTAATAAGGTCATGACCCGGATCTGTAAATGGGTTCTAAGAGTAAATCCCATGCACAAACCTGAAGCTGCATAACTGATGCTTTCTCAATGATTTGCCAAATCTTTCTTCCGTTTCTAATATCTTCTATCTTCTGTCCAGAATGACTTAATGTGGACAAGAATATGAGGTTATGGGTGCCATTACTGGTATGACCTATCCGTAATACTTTTATGGCTTTAAAAATCGGTACAATCAAGAACAATCAAAATTCACCTGATTTTACTATGCAACTGGTGAGAAATACTGATAGTACAAGATAAGATTAAGGGTTCAGTAAGGCAAGAAGAAAAAAGTATTACCTGAAGGGGAACCTCAAGAAAGTTCAAATCCTGCATTGGAACTGATTGCATATAGAAGTTTGTCTCTCAAAGTGCTTGGACGTTTGTAAGTTGGAAGCTGCAGGCATCACATTGAACGAAAAAAAACAAGCGTTATTTGTAGCCGAAAAGAAATGAGCAAAATCGACCTGCAGATATATGTGGGAGTCTGGTAGCATTTCGGAACCATGTCTTTTGCAATGTTATTGATAAATTAATAAGAGGATAGGGGGTATTTCTCCCTTTATGTACCTTCAGAGTATTGTAGCAAGTCGAGGCTGATGGAAGCCGCTCAACATCCTGTCCTCTCATTGTTGCCCAAAGAGGGATATCACATGCAACCTATAGAAGACCAACTCTTGAGTAAGTTTGATAAATTGATTGTATATTCTTCATACATATATGTAGATGATCAATTAAGATACCTTATGGATTGTAAAAGTAGGCTGCAGGTGTTTGAATCCAAGTAATGGAGCTCGAGAACAACTGGTTACAAATTTCAGAAGCATACAACGTTCTTTAGGTTCAAATCCTTTCATTACCTGTGATAATGGTATAAAGAAACTCAATAAAACATAAAAGGATCGTAAGCATCCCAAAGAAAAAAAGGGCACATATAAGATAAGATACAATACAAATACCACAATAAAATATGACAAACGAATAATAGGACTGTTCATCATTTAAAAACCAGATAATGATGCAAGTTAGATTGCTTCTCTTCTGATAGTCAGACATGAATCAACAATCAGATGTTGGGAAGAGAAAGGGAGCATAAAATGTTTATATGAGCATTTGAATGTGTAACAGAACAGGCCACAAATATGGAACTCCATAGTGATTCAGTGAGGAAAAAAAAAAAAAAGGAAAGTGTATTTTACAAGAACCATTTTGGAGAAACCACTAGTGTGCTTTCTTAAAATAGGAAAACCTAATTTTACGAATTTATATAGGTTCATTCAACCTCTAAAGATGAGTCAATACCTCCCAAAACATTTTAATCGTCCGGCTCCCCTCAGAGTAACCACCAGTATACTTTGTGTTCTTCCTTAAATCATCAACATCAATGTCATGGTTTCCACCCGAAAGCAACTGCAGATAGTAATTATAGATCATTCTTTGACACCATCATTCTTTGACACCAACTGAGCTCATGCGCATGAAAGTTCAGCAATCTTAAAAAGGAAATGTAATTTTGAGGACCGAATACTGGACCGTAATGAACAATTACTATCACTATGAACAAATTTAGATGGTGAAAAGATTAAGATAGAATCTGAGGTTATAGCTCTATACAAGGATCCTTTAGTTAAAGCGACTCTTATATTTTAATTCCCCTGGTCCCTATTGTTAGATTAGGCCCTAGTTTCGTACTGAGGTGATTCTGAAAAAAATGGCTATCAAAAAAAGCTGTAAACATTCAGCTTCAGCTTTTTTTCAGTGTTGGGTTAAAAAAAGCCAAAAACACAAAGTTGCAAAACCCAGCTTTGAAAAACCAGCTTTTTTTCACATTTGTTTTACATAAAAGTTTATCAAACACTATAATACTGCTTTTTTTTATTTCAAAAGCACTTTTACAAAAAAGTTTACCAAACACTCTACTGCTTTATTTCACAGCTACTTATTCTCACAGCACAGCAGAAGCAGTTTTTTTTCAAAGCACAGCAATACCAAACCAGCCCTAGAGGTTACAAGAGAAGCATATCTAAATCAAAGACAGAACAAAGTACGACCAAGAAAGAATGATAGTCTGTATTTATGTTTTTACTTTTCTACTTTGAAATAAAAGAAAAAAGGGACTACTATTTGATCTTACAAGTTTAAGATGATCAATATATTGAGCATAAATTGGCACATTAGGTTACAAGAGAAGCATATCTTATATGAATTTATCCACAAAGAAATGCACCCAGCGGTCATAACATTCACTAGAATTACAAGCAGACCCATGCATTCAGGGACTTACCTGATTAAATTCACCTGCATTAAATAGTTTTAGCCAGGATGGTGATATGAGATCAGCTAATCCTCTATAGAACGCATTTGAGAAAGGAAATATCTGCAATTCAACAATAAAACGAGGTAATTTTTCTCACCAATAATGTAATAATAAATTCTTTCAAAAGTCTTCAAAAGATATATTTTCATTAGTTGAACCAGAATGAAACATAAACCTGTCGGTTAAGCTTATAATCAGCAATTCCATGAATGTACTGCATTTTGTTCTTGTTTGTCACAGTAACATCCTTTCCACCAGGCTTAAGCTCAATGATAAGTCGTTTCCCAAATGATTCTTCAGTTACAGTAAAATCAAGACAGAGATCCTCCACATCACCATCATAGTGCTGCAATAACCACACAACTAAAGATCAAAATCTTTCAAGAAATAAAATACGTTGGGAAGCATTTCAATACACGTAAGACAAACTTAACTCAGAATGGGGACTTCCAGATACCAGACACCTAAAGCTGGACATGAACCAATATAGGTTGCTTTATCTCAAAGAGTTCAGACAAAGCAACCAAAAACACTTTACTTCAAATAGTTTGGGTTGCAATGCAACCATATGGACCCTCTGAAGTATACGATAAGTAGGGCTGGCATCATGTAACCTTTTTTTGTTGGGTAATTTTCATATATCCCCTTCCTTACTTTCGCATCCTTGTTTTATCTCTTAAAACGTCTATGATAAATCCTGAAGAATCTTACTATGTTATCTTAAAACGTATTACATAAATTCAATTTAGTTACATGATCATCAAAATATTGACCGATGGTTGGGAAAGTAAATGAGAAAGGAAACAAAGACAAACAAACAAATACAATGTTTACCTTCACATACATGAGATTCTTGTAAAGCTCTGGATCGAGTGTTGACAGTTCATCAAGAAAGCTATACCGACCTAACAGCTTTTGTACAAAAACATGTGAAAAGGAGTAATCTAGCAAAATTCCTTCATAAAGAGCTTTGCCAACAACTCTTCCAAGGAATTCAATCATCTGGATACCATTCTCTAGGAACCTTGCAGACGCATTAGGGATTAGAAGTCGGTCTGATGTTGAGGTTTGGGAGAATAGCCCATAACTGAAATTTGGAAAGATGAGGTTAGAAAAGTGACTTAAAAATATGCTGCTATGTAAGAAAGCCAAATTTGTAATTGATTTTTATCTTTACAAACTCTGAAACTTACTCGGGAGAAAATGCTGCTTTTGATATATCAGTCAAAAACTCTTTGGATAATCCACCATAGTCCAGGCCAGCCTCCGGAAGGCCACATTCACTGACAAATGAAACATGGATTGATGATTTTAACCTTGAACCCAGGGAATTTAATTGCCGAAATCCATCTTCAACAATATGACCACGGCGAACTACAATTTCAACTGATCGTGAACCAGGTCCAGCAACTTCACCAGCCATTTTTCTAGAGGCTTTGTCCATCTTGATAAACTCTCTAAACATCTCAACTCTGCCGGGATAATAAATATAGAATAATTTAGAGCAGAGGTTTTTAAGATTTTCAAAACCAAAGTTAAAATAATAATGTCAAAGCTAAAACTAAAAAAAAAGTAGGTAGTGAGGAACATAATTCGATATCCTCAAACTTAGTGAAGAATTATATGAACAATATAGAATCAGACCTACCAAACCACCCACCTACCAGTGCTCACTCAACCTCACAAGCCAGGGTAGCCACAAATGCATATTGCATTGGACAACTTCTGTACTCTCACTTGCAAACATATAGAAACCAAACATTCGGGTCAACACACCTGCTCAACCCCAAGGCATATGACACAAGGTCAACAACTACCAGTGGAAAAGCCAATAACAGGTCCTTCAAAGGCCACACAATGGGGTTTCAACAACCAACAAAAACAAGATTTCTCCAAAGTTACGAAAGTACACAAAGGCAGCCAAACAATACAGAAGAAACAACTTTGAACCATGCAATCAATTGATTTTTCGGTTTGTCAATTATTTCCATACCTTTCTTCAAATGGAAATACATGTGGAGTTGTAGTTATAACAGAGCCTATATTTGGGACAACTGAAGCATCATCAGACCCTACATTTGCTGAGAAAACTTCATGAGTTCTGGCAGCTACGGCACTTGGAGGGCGGTTCTTTCTAGCAGGTGCAAGCCACAAAACAGGAGGGCAGAACTGGTGCCTGCAATCCCTTTCATACATTAAATGCAAGCATCTGATTGCAGATTCCATAAGGGGTCTACCTTGCTGTCCAATAGTATGAGAAAATCCATTATAAACTAATGTATTGATAACAGACGCAATTTTCCGTTGTTGCTCCAGTGTGAATGGCACCTATTAAAATGCTCATATGATCAGAACTGAAAAATCCAAAAAACTCAATAGAAAATAGAAAATAAGAAGTAAAAAACCTAAAACAGTTTACCTGTTTCTCGTAAAACTCTATGTCATCAAGAATCAAAAGCAGGTGTGAATAGCTTGCACAGAAAATATGAAGCATACATGACATGTCTCTTGAGATACCTTGAGGGCCATGCCTCACAGGTTCTATATCCCAAACGTCAGATGAATCCTCACAAACAGATATAGGCTTAGGTTGACTATCACTCAAATTTGTATAATCAACACCTGCTTGCGACTTGCCAGTAATTTTATGAAGAACAGTGACCCAGTTATTAACTCCATCATTGTTGGTGTGTTTTTGTTTTCTCTCAAAACCCTTATTTTTTTCTACACCACTAGAATTTTTACTGATACAGTCATAACGATCAGGACCAGTGTGACGATCCCCAGGGTAAAGGTAAGTTTCCAAGGCTCTCCATAGATTCTCAAGAAACCCAGGAGTAAAAGACAGCATGTTAAGGATAGGCAACGACCCAACTGCGGGGTTCAAGAATGAAAATATTCTGAGCATGTAAGAATATAAATGCACAACATCTAGCAGTTCCAACTTCCCTAAATGTTCCAGTTTTTTTGGTGTCAGAATCTCAGACCCTTGAATGTCACCAACTTTATTCACTGTTGCCAAAAGATCTGTAAGATGCCACTGCTGGGAAATAGGCCTAAACATATCTGAGTACATCTTAAAGGACCCCGTCTCACCCTCACATAAAACTGTATTGTACTTCTCATGTGTTCCAGCATCACTTACGAGATCCTGGTTATCCTTGACACGGTCAACATTCTCAAGCCTAGACAAAAAGTTTTCTGCAAGAGCGTTAACAGCACAGACATATGATACAAAATCCAAATCTTGACTGAACCCTCCAGGTTCAACGGAATCATTCTCTGTCCCTATTGCGAGGCACATAATGTTTGCAAGAGCCCAACCAACTGGGGGAATCACCTTGGGAAGAAAATGAACCTTTGACTGATCCACATCTAACATCTCCTTTAATATTTTCTCTTTCAAAATCTGCCATCACCTGAAAAAGTTTGATCAATCCCACATGTCTGAATTACAGGACAGATAAGTTATATTTGAAAGGAAAAAAAAAGAACTTGGGCTTTAATCCCTTATGTGCGACTATAAACCCACAAATATGATGATGAAATTTTTGAAAAATTCACATAACATAGATAGACAGACAGATGGGTGTATGCAATTTATGTAGAATGAACAAAACACGGCACGAATATCATACATAATTAATAATTCTGCTCATTAATTACCCAAGTCGACAACTTCAACATAAAATAAATGAAAAAGGATGCCTCCTATGGAGAAATGTTCTGAGTCATTGCTACTTGTAACTCCAAGGTACCATACACAATATGTTTACTGTTTAATTTTACCTCTTAATAAGTGTCAACAAAGTATTGAGCCATTAATAAAATTAATTCCCCATCCAATATAGTTGGTTGATCTAGCATGTATTATTTTTAGAAGAAGAAACATGCTCTCTCCAAAATCTTAATAACATTAGGGAGGAAACTATACCAATGGTCCCTCAACTTTAACCCAATTGGAGTAATGGTTCTTCAACTAAAAATCTATGACCATTGGTCCCTTAACTCATCAAAACGTGTAGCTATGGTTCTTTCGTCAACTCTGTTAGATCGTCAAAATGAGTCACGTGCCACCCACATGAGGCTAAATCAAGGCGCAAATATGGAAAATCAAATGAGAAAAATTGTAGCAATGGTCCCTCAACTTTAACCCAATTGGAGAAACGGTCCATCAACTTTAACCCGATTGGAGAAATGGTCCCTCAACTCTATCCCAATTGTAGCAATGGTCCTTCCAAAATAACTCATTTTGACGGAATTCTGACGGAGTTGACGAAAAGGACCATAACTGCATGTTTTGATGAATCAAGGGACCAATGGTCATGGATTTTTAGTTGAGGGACCATTGCTCCAATTGGGTTAAAGTTGAGGGACCGTTTCTACAATTTGTTGATGTATTGGAGGCAATAGATCCCTTTTACATGGCAAAGAGATAGAGATAGATAAGCTTTCAATTTGAAATATCTGGTTAAGGTTGGAATTATGCAGCAGTTGCTCATAAGTTATTCATAGATCGTATAAGATTCAGCACGCTGGTTGACTCGTCATACCCAAAAGAAGCATGATCATAACTACTGATAAATCTACTTACGCATATTCTAATGAGTGTACATTAAAGGGAGTACCTTACTGAAAAGAATTTACACTTATTAGGTTCAAATTTAATGAGCCTTACCAGTAATGTCTGGAAACAAGGTGAGAGAATGGACTTGTGCCTCATAGCAGATATAAGCACAGCTGGAAGGCGTTGAGTAAGACAAGGAATTGTAAGTAAAAACACGCAGTACTTCTCGGCAACATAATGGACATCCAATAAGCCAGGGCCATCTGAATCAAACTTTGCTAGATGAAATGGCCTGAGAGCTAAAGTTATTGTACTTGCAGTAATCAGAAAAGTATCATCTCTTTGTATATTACTGCTTATCCGTGAAGATCCAGGAGGATCCAATGTGCTAATGTATCTTCTAATAGCTAAGTAAAGACCACTTTCACCACCACGCATAAATCGAACTAAATCCTTCACTGCTGCATCTGCACTCAGCCAGTCAAGCTCAGCAACGCTCTTCCATCCTTTGAGATCAGTTAAGACAACAACAAAACGCATTGCTAGGGAGGTGAGAGAAACAATATCTTGACCCCATGCACGGGACGTGTCACACTCAGAAAGAACAAACATGCAGAGAGAAATCAGCTTCCTTGACTGATAACTCCAGACTCTTCTTTCTTCAAGAGTGCCAATTGCCAGGGAACAATAGTTCTTCTTTGAATCTAGACACAGAAAATGAAATCAACCCAACAGCTAAAACACACCGAGAAAACTTTTCAACTGTCAAAAAGAAGCATACCAGTAGAATTCACACTTTCCAGTAGAATCTGAAAGCAAGTCTTCATAGAGCACATTTCTGCGGTTTGAATGCTCCTATGCTGAGTAGATAAACAAGTAACAAAGAAAAGAAAAGGCCTCACTACATTGCTGCAAATCCATGTTGCAGAGAAGGCTAACTTAGTATACCGGTCCACTACTTTCTCCCACTCTTCTCGAAACTCCAACGCAGCAATCTTCGCCACCCTGTAGCGCCTCCACACTCTCTGAAAACACAAAATTAAACATAAACAACAAACAGCCTTTTATATCCCTCACTACATAATCTAAACTCTCCTCCTTTTTGTCCTTTTTTTTTTTTTTTGCATTTTGCTTCTGGCTCGCATAAAATTCGCTTACTTTAGGCCGAAAATCAACACCCAGAGACACAGAAATTTCAATTTTTATTCATCAAAAAACAGAAAAGAATTTTAAAATAAATAAATAAATAAAAAGCACACCTGAATGAAGAGAGCAGCAGCCGTGGCCCGTCGGGCGTACTGACGGAGCTCTCGTTCCTGAGAGACCTTCTCGAGCAGCGCGTCTCTAGTAATCTCCTTGGCGCTCGCTCCTCTCAACGAAACCTGAGCAATCCGGTCGCCATTTTCGAATCAAATTTTCAAATTTCTGAGAAATGTAATCGCAATTTCGATTGATTGGAAAAACAGAAATTGAATTTGGGTTTGAATAATTAATTTGTAATACCTGCTGTTTGCCTGGCTTGTCCATGGACGTCGTCGGAGCTCGGCGACCCTGCAATCGAGAGCTTTTTCTTCGATCTCTTTGGCTTATCGTCAACGACGACGATTTATCTTGACCCTTTTTTCCTGAGGCTTTCCCTTTGTTGTTTTGTGGAGGATCTCTCCCTCTTATTTTTATCGCGTCGTGCACTTTCGTTTTTATCCTAGACGCGCCAAAGCGCGCGTAAATCCCAACATTTTATATTTTTTTTTGGAAACTACCCCAACATTTTATATTGGCTTGAATTATACAGAAGTTTTAGGGCCTTGACAAACAAATGAAATTAGGCCATCCAACGATTATTTATTTGGAAAATTAATGAAAGTGGTTTGAAAATTTATTTTAACGATAAAGACAAAATAAAGGGTAATAGTACCAAGTTTAACTTTTTAATGTAAAATTGTGGTTTTTCGTTAAAATGAACAATATCGTGGTTTTTTTTTTTTGTTAAAACTCCCTTATTTATTTGACATGAATAAAACGTCTAATCGTGACAATGAATACGATACTTTCAAAAAATACTAAGCTCTGGTTTGGCATTGAGGTGATTTTAAAAAAGATGGTATGAAAAAAAGTTGGAAGGGTTTTCGGTTTTTGGTGTTTAGTAAACTCTCAAAATCTCATATCTCTTTCATTCTCCCCACAGTCTCTCTCGTTCTCCAAGTTTCTCCGGCTCGATGTAGATTCAAAGTTACCCAAAGTTGAGATTTGGCGATTGGTGTAGATTCAGTCTCGAGTTCGCCGGAAAAATGACCAAGAAGGTCACCAGATTTCTGGGCATGAACACAGAAAGGGCATTTGGGGTTAAATCCCAAGAGTTTCATGCCAGAATTCGATATGCACAATACAGAAGTTGTAACTGAGATTAAATGAAGGTTGAATTGAGTTTGAAGCACCCCAATTTCGTCGAGCCTCAGGTCAACTCATCGAAAAGTTTTTCACCGAGAGGGAAAGGTTGGCTTTCTTTATTTTTGAGTACTTGATCTTCACATGCAATGCCACCATTCAAATCCATAGGTCAAACTACACGTAAAACAGGGAATATTGGTATGGATTTCACTCGAAAATTGGTGTTGGTGTGGGTGATTCTCTCAGTAATTAGAGAGAGTGAGAGTATCATAGAGAGAGAGTTGGAGAGAAAGAAGAGTCTCACGGGAAAAAGGGAAGAAAGAGAGAAGAAGAGGGAGACCAAATAAAAGGAGTGGACCCCTCAAGGCACACTAAATAAGCCCAAACCTTTTTTATCATTTCACACAGTCACAGCTATTTTACATAAAAGTTTACTAAACATTATAACACTGCTTTTTTTTCCAAAATCATTTTTACAAAAAAGTTTACCAAGCACTCTGCTGCTTTATTTCACAGCTGCTTATTCTCACAGCACATCATAAGTAGTTTTTTTTTTCAAAGCACAGGAATACCAAACCAGCCCTAAGGGTGCGTTTGTTGCACCGGACTATCTCGTAATAGACTAGCTTCAGAGGCTAAACTGGACTAGCTTAGACTAGACTAAGTTGGACTGACTTAGTGAAACGTTTAGTGTAATGTCGGACTAAGAAACAAAATAATTTATAAAAAAAAAAAAAAGGAAAAAAACAAACGGTGAATCGGTGATATATTAAAAAAATATCCATGTTATTTGCTTCAACTTCAATTTCAACCAAAATTTCTAGTTCCCAAATCCAACATCAAAGTTGTAAAAACCAATCAAATTTTCAACCAAAATTAACCAATATATACACTAAAATTACATATTTCAATCAAGATAGCAAGTAACCATATTTTCATTTTTCTATATCAAAGTAGATCCAACTGATAAATAAATATGATATCCCCAACAAAAACTTCATCTGGGTTTCTAACATAATCCGAAAAATCAACCATGGTATTGGGTTAATCCCAGAAACCAATTAAACCTGCAGATCTATGAGCTTGGAGTCAACGCATGGCCGCCAAAGCTCCCATGGTCGCCAATGCATTTGGTGTTTACAGAGGAAAAGAATTCCACTCAATCCAAGCTCACTGTGCTTGGAATCACATTCATCATCCAATTGGTTCATCATATTCATCATCCAGAACCCACCATCGGCTCAGCGGTAAAGAAAATTAAAAATCCCCCAACATAGCTATTCATAACAAAAAATCATACCAAATTATAGAAATTGAAATTCACAGAAATTGATATCAAAAATCATACCACAGCCAAATCATTCCTCTAACCTAAAAAAACATTGCGAAATTGAAATTCACAACCATAGCACAACCAAATCAAACTCAAGTGCAGAAATTGAAACTGTATTCTAAAAAGAGAAACGTTCTCACCAGGAGTTGCTTCAAAACCACATCCATGGCGATTGCGAGGAAGAAGAAGATGATGGAAAAGGCGCAGTCGGCGATGTAATCGGCGAAGATGAAGCAGTCATCGAGGTAATCGGCGGAGATGAAGTAGTCGACGAAACCTGTGCCGTTGAAATTGAGGTCGAGGGTGAATGGAGCAAGACGAAGCGAAGTGCTTAGCTAGTCCCATGGATTTTGGGGGGACTCGTTAAGCCCGGCTACCGACGGTTTTAGTGAACGCGAGTCCTAGCTAATCCCATTAAAACTAATCGCCGCATGAAAACAAAGAAATGACTAGACTAATGGCGCGTTTACGTAACGGTAATGAAAATATAAGGAATTGAATTGATGAGGAGTTGGAATGATGAGAAGTTAGAAACGGATTCCTGTTGAAGCTGTTTACTTAAATGTTCTGGAATTGGAATAGAATTCCATAAAGCTGTTTACTAATTCAGCAGAATCGGAATATAAACTAGTACGATTACTAAAATGTCCTTGTCCCAAATCAAATATTTTATACTTTAATGGGTTTATAAAGGATAGTCTTGGAAATAAAAAAAGTAAGTGAGAGCATAAGGGGAACATAAGTGTCATTCCGATTGCCCAAACAATCAGGAATTTGATTACCACCTATATCTAGGGAATCCAATTCCACCAATACAAGGAATTGAATTCCAAAATTTATGTGGGCCCCACTGCGTTTTTTATTCCTCCATGTTTAGTAAACACCGGAGTACTCTGTAATTGGAATTCAATTCCACATTCTCATTTCGATTACGGATAAGTAAATGCGCCCTAATATTTAATCTAGTCCAATCCAACACCCCCTAAAATGATTACCATATAATCAAGTGATCACATGATTTTGGAATTTGATGCTTTTTTGTAAAGTTACTTTTTAGAGAAAATCTAAAAAATAAACAATTCAGATTGTATACATTTTGCAACTTCTCACTTACACACAAGGACTAGACTACTCCTAGACCTACCTGACTTGAAAAAACAAGATTAGTATTACACCTATTTCTATTACTTTGCAACCCTTCTCAACCCTTCTCAACACATCAAAACAAATCCAATCATTATCTATCTTTTCATCCAAATCTCATCTAAAAATTAAGTATAATACTTCAAATGGTCATTCACCATAAATCAATACCATTTAAATTAAGATCCTTCATTCCCTTTTAATTAAAAAAAAATCATCTTTCACTCATGCACTGGCAGAGCTATTCCTCCTATTCTTCTTGAATTTCATATATTTAGCCATTCCAAATCCCAAATCCCAAATTTATTGAATAAAGAACAATAAGGTTTGTAAAACTCTAGTATTTTCTATAAAATATTTGTTTCTATTCTATCGTACCTTTCCTTGAGTTTTAGGGTTTGCAAATTTTTTAGTAATTCTCTCTATTGAGTTTAATAATTCTTTCAATAGTATAGATGACATCATGCAATGGTTTCGAAATATGAAATTCGTCGAGAATAATTATGATTACTATAAATAGATAAAATTATCTATACATATGTTAATTTTGACTACTTAATTATTTGGATATATATTATGATGTTTTGCATTAGTAATTTTATAAGCACTATTTGTTTTTTCTTCTTCTATACTTGTGTGAGGCCCTTCCTCACAAGGAATCCGAGCTCCGGCAACTGCAACTTCTCTATATTTACTAACACACGAATAAGTAAAAGTTATATGAGTCTTACCTTAAAATTAGTAATCAACCTCTTAATTTGTTCAGAGTTCTGAGATTCGAACCTTGTCACATATTTGATATCAATTATTTCGATTAAAAAAAAAAAACCTCAAAACCAAAAATGATAGATAAACTACATTATGAGAGCTATAACCAAAAAAAAAAAAAAAGATTGAGACTAGTTGATCTAATTCGCATTTATTTATATTTGGGAGTTTTAACGAAACACTCCCGGTACTGTTCACTTTTAACGAAAAACCACATTTTCACCTTTACCTGACACTATTCACTATACCTTTAAAAAGGGTTTTTCGTTAAAATGAAAGTTTTTTTTGGACTTTTCATTAGTTTTCCTTTTATATTTTCTACCCCAATGAATTTCTTCTTTTCTTACTTCACACTTATTGATAGGAGCATATTTATGAGACTTAGTTAGCTTGTTTTCTTGCATTTACTTAGCTAAATTACAATAATTTATTTTCATTTGTTTGTAGGGTCAAATGTCAAAAGTAGCAAGAAAGTGCATTTTGGAGCGTTTTAGAGCAAGTTTGGGCTTGGAATGGATAGCTTATATATGGAGCAAGGTGGATGGACGAATTTAAAGTTCAAAAGAGGCTAGGTACATGCTACAAATTTGGAGAAACAAATTCAAGACAAAGAAGATAAGGAAAGAGCAAGAAACATGGAACATTATCCAAAACCTTATCTTATCTTATCCAAACTACCTTATCTTATCCTAACCTTATCCTAATCCTATCCTACCTTATTTTCAGCTGCAAGAGGGACTCCTATTTATATTAGAACATCTAGAACCTGATTTCTGGAAGCCTAGTCCCTCACCTAAAAACATGCCGCACTGTCCCTTCTAGAAGGCCTAGAATTTGCCGCAGGTTCTCTCCTTGTTAGAGTGGATTGTGTAGTCCTTCTTCTACCTGAATTTGTACCATATGAATCCCTTTCCTTCACAAAGTTTGTGCCGCACCCTTGCTCTATAAATACCCCCTTTGTGCTGCATATTTCAATAACACACACTAGAGATTTCTGAGAGCAATTGAGAGAATTTTAGAGAGTTTCAAAGGTGTGCCGCAACAAGGGAGAGAAGGAAGGAGGACAAGCTGGTGCCGTGCCTGCCACCCAAGCCTTGAGAGTGTTGGAGCGTTGTTAGCGGATTTCTCTATCCTTGTTTTTAGTTTTACAATTATGTTGGATTCATTGTTAATTTTTACAATCATGAGGAACTAAATTTGTTTTAGCTAGGGGAGAATTCAAAGCCATGAACATATATGTGACATGAATTGATTACCTTCAGTTATTATTTCATAAATCGTGAATGCAATTTACTTAACTGTTTGATTCAGAACTTATTCTTGTATGTTGATTAAGGATGCATACTTAGTTTGCATGCATGAATTTGATGCTAGAATATAAAGGAGTTTCACCTAATCGTTATGAACTTATATTCATAAGTAGTGGAGGTTGCTAGTCACAATCGTGTTAAGTAAATTCCTGGCAGGAGTATCATGCAGTTCATAGTTACGAATGCCTTGTCAATGCTTATGATTTTCATAGAACGTAATGATCTTTTATATGTATCTCTATTATGCAGTTCATGTAGGGAACTTGACAAGAATAATTTGGTTGAGGTGCAGAGTCCAATTCAATGAACTTAGGAAAATCTGAAGGTTAATTAGTGCAGTTCACGGTTAACTTGGGGCATTGTCATTCATGATTTAGAGAAATAATAACTGGAAATTGATTTGTGTTGCATATGTGTCATGAGTGGAGAAGGACCCTCTAGCTAGCCCTTTACCCATTTAAATCACTCAAATTCGTGCTTAATTTACTTTGTTTTTACAATCTGTTTAGTTTAGTTAATTTCGTCCAAATCAATCCCCCCTTTAATTGTGTTATGTTAACTTAGTTAGAACTTGTTCAAATCTGTCTGTTTTAGTGTTTTGAGTCTTACTAGTCTTAAATTCGTCCAAATTACTCCCTAGAGTCAGTTTTGAGTCAATTTGCTAGTATTGTGTTGTTTGAGTTTGTTTAGTGTGTTCTGAGTTATAAGTGTCTAGTTTTGTGTTTTTGAGTCATATTTGTGTAGGTTAGCAGCCCTAGTTAATCCCCGACCTAGAACGATCCCTACTTTCTTATACTACAGCTATCTTAATAAGGTTCAAGTTTGTGCGTTAGTTTTCTAACTCATCACTTATTGATACGTAAACATGCAAAAAGTGAAAAATGAATAGAAATATGTAAAAGATTACCAAAGAAAGAAGCAAAACTCATGTAAAATTACCTTTGCCTCAAACTCTTTGTTCCCGTATTAATTTATTAGCTTTCGTTTGAATTTAACATCTTTAGTCTTAACGAATTTGTACCTACAAAACAATTAACATCTTTGATCAAGGACCAAAGCCTCACAAGCCTACGATGGAGAGTTTTGGCCAATGGATCTTCGATACCTAAGTCAATATCTCTGAAAATAGTGAGTGTTTAGGGCTTGTATGTGCAGCAAAAAGCTTACTAAAATATGGTGGAGATGAGGTATTTATAGAGGAGGTGGCCGGCCATAATGTTAAGGTTTTGCCCTACACATGGCGACATCCTATGGGCCAAGGTATGTCATCCATTGGATGAATGAGGAAAAAATACTCCCAAGATATTAATTAGGAGGAAATATCTTGGGATAATGGTGGAAGTTTCCCTAAGTGATTGTGATGGGGATTCCTTACTTGATTGAGTTGATCGTCAATTGGGAATATATTAAAGATAAGATTTAGTAATGAACCCTATCTTTATTATGCCACAATCAGGGGAGCTTTGAGTATTAGAGTCCGCTGCTTGAACTTCCAGAGCTTTGAGTTGCGCGTGGGAATATTTGTATGCCCTACCCATTCAATGAGAGCAATCTTGTATTTCTTGAGAAAAAGTCCACATGTTGTCCCAGGATTTTTGGGATTATTTTTTGCTCCATAAATGCCCCCACACCTAATAGGATGCATTCAGAAAATGGCAGTAGGTGTAGAAGTTCCCAAGCTGCTTAGGTGAGCAGAGAGTTGTTTCCCAATTTGATGTAGATCTTCAAATTTGTCTTGGAAAGAAAGTCTTCTAGGAAAAGGAAAACAATTGCCACCAAAGCTTATTTAAGCCTGCCTTAAGCAGAGAGTTAAATAAATTTGAAGAACCATTTTTATCCTAACAAGAAAGAGAGAAAGCCAAAGGAAATTTATTCCCCCTCCCCTAGCCTTCTTCTTTGCTTGCCCTTGCAAAGAGTTGATTGTCGTCGTCGTCGTTTTTCTTTTTCACGCGCATCAAGGTAAGAAATTTTTTTTCCATCTTCTTCTTCTTCGGTTGTGCTACCGCAAAATAGTTGTCGAGGTGGTGCAGCGTGTCGACTGGCAGAAGCCAAGAGCCCGACTTGGCTCTAGCTGAGGGGAACGGCACGCTAGGGTCCGAAGCTAGGCTAGCTGCGAGGCTCAACCCCTTGGGCTTGGCGTGAGGTGACACACCCAGACCGAGATCGAGGCATGCTGGCTGTCACGTGAGGGTGACGTAGCCATGTGCACAGTGCGGAAGCAATAAAATAGTAAGAATTACAAATGAATAAATGCCAAACTTCAAGGACGAAAATGAGTGTGAATACACAATCAGAGCATAAATAGCCTAAGTGCAGTCAAGCATAAGAAGTACTTAATTAAATAACACCCAAATGTGATCCTACATATGTGATGGACTGTCAGAACCTTCGTTGTATCCTCGTGAGCCACCAACAAAGCTACCTAAAACCTGGAGGGGCGCAAAACAAAAGTGTGAGTGGGCAAAAACAAAGCTTTTCGAAAATCATTTCATAAACAACAGTTATAACCCCTCACCGTAAAACCTGTATACTTTCCCAGAAAAATAGTATATACATATACCAAATCTCCACTGAAATCATCATTGTCAAAATATGTAAACAAATCATGAATATGCCATGGCATATAAACCAAATCATCAGGTAAGTAATTCAAATGCAATAATAACTGCAATAACTCATCAGCTGAACTCTAGCTCATAAATCATGCCTGCACACAAGTCGAACCCACTTATAGTGGTCTATACAACAGGACTGGGTGTAAAACAATACGCTCTAGTGCTACAATCACGTGAAGACTGTGCGAATGATCGCGGGTCACCTACGAGTCATCTATACGACAGGATTGTGCACCTAACTTGGATCCAAGATGAGCATGTGGTGCGGGAGGTGAACATCACGTGAAAGACTAAGCCCCTAACCATGGTGGGAGCACTAACACCAGGGTGCAGGTTAATGAGGTCTCGATGCATCTCAACATAATCTTCATAACACAACTCTTTATCAACAACACATAAACTTACCTGGAACTTACCGGAGTGCCCGCAACGTCGACAATCATGCATATACAATTCATAATGCATATTCAATAGCATAAGTATATTGGCATGGCAATTCATTGATAAAATCATTTAAAATGCATATTCTAGGCAAATTACTTAGCATATAGGTATATACGGAAAACCAAAAGCCCACTTACTGGTATTTAGACGGATCATAACCTCCGTGCCTAGCCTGGCTATGCTCGTCCTCCGGATAGGTCTCGCCTATGTGAGAAACAACTATAATAACGTTACTTTAAAGCACATAAACGAAACTAGGAAATAACTTCTCATACAATGCTCAATTTGGGTGTTTGAATATACCAAAGTGATCTACACAATCTCATAAACATCCCCATATTTTTAGAATTATTTTTCGACCCCTCACGCTCCCTCACTCGCCAGCCAAGGCACTGCCAGAAGCGCCACCCACGCGCAGGCACTTGCCTGGCACACGGACAGAAACCCTAACGGCGTTAGGGAATATTCCGTCAGAAATATAGAATATTTCGTCTAATCTAACTAACGCCGTCCACTGCCGTTAGGAATATTCCGTCAACTTGACGGAATATTCGTCGTCTTCTCTGGTGAGTTAACCCCGTTCGCCGGTTTCTGGAAAAACTTCCAAACCTCCTAACTTCTTCATTTTTGCACCATTTTTCACGTAATTTATACCAAAATGAAGCTCTCGACGAGTAGAACAACGTTATACCTGTTTTAGGTGCCAAAACCAACGGGATCTCGCCGGAGCAAGCTCGAATGTCCGGCCACACCTATGAAGCTTCGTATCTAGTCTTCCCAACGTCCAAATTTCACCAATGATGCACTCCGAGCATCGTGAGAAGGTCCTTAAGCTTGCTATGGTCCTGAAAATCGAAGAAAATCATAGGTGTAAAAGTTGGTGAATAATGGAGAATAATGGAGAATAATGGGAGAATAATGGATACCTTTTTAAGCCTTGAAACGACTTTAAACCTCGACGATCACCTCGGTGGTACTGTACCTCGACGAACCTCAAATCTAGGGTTTTTCGAAGGTTTCACGACCAGATAACAACATGGTTACGCTCGTGGGCCTTCAAGGATCATAATGGTGGTCCTAACTTGGTCGATCTGTGAAGGTTTGGGTGGTTTTGGGTGTTGCCGTACAAGATGCAGAGAGAGGGAGAAAGTGAGTCTGAGAGAGAGAAAGAGAGAGAGAGAGAATAGGGTTTCTGATGGGTATGTGTGTGTGGTCCTCACACTACCAAACAACCCAACAAAAACAACCACAAAACCTAAATTCTAATTGGCTTAGAACTAGGTTACTACCAACCAACTAAACCCTAACCAAGTACTAACTTCATTGGTTCCCAAAAACTTGGAACCTTTTTAATTGGTCCAAAACCAATAATTTTGGGCCTCTAACCTTAGCCCAAAACAAAATACAACCCAACTCTCGAGGGTAAAATTGTACTTTCACAACTTCGAGGGAAATAAATGTACAAATTTAGGACGGGTTGTCACAATCTACCCCCCTTAAGAAAATTTCGTCCTCGAAATTCAACCAACAATAGTTACAAAACAATTGCTAATAACCATAAAACAAACGTGGATACAAATCTCTCATTCTATTCTCTGTTTCCCACGTTGCTTTTTACACTGAATGGTTCTTCCACAAGACCTTTACCATTCAAATAATCTTGTTCCTCAGCACTTTGTCCTTCCAATCCAAAATCGTCACTGGCTCCTCTTCATAAGTCAAATCCAGACTGATCTCTAAGGGTTGAGGAGGTATAACATGCGAAGGATCCGAAACATAGTGACGAAGCATAGAGACATGGAACACATTATGCACCTTAGATAGCTCAGAAGGCAACTCAAGCCTGTAAGCAACTTCACCAACTCGCTCGATGATCTGGTAAGGTCTGATGTACCTAGGGCTCAACTTGCCCTTTTTCCCAAACCTTACAACTCCTTTCCAAGGCGATAACTTCAAGAATACCCAATCACCGACCTTATACACTCTGTCAGTGGCATGTTTATCAGCAAGGCTCATCTGCCGATCTTGGGCCACTTTCAGATTAGCTTTAATCACCTGAACATTCTGAGTAGTCTCCTCTACTATCTCAGGGCCCACCAATGGTCTTTCACCCATTTCCAACCAACACAACGATGTACGGCAAGCTCTACCATAAAGTACCTCAAACGGTGCCATCCCGATGCTAGAATGGTAGCTGTTATTATAGGCAAACTCCATTAAATCCAACTTTGCATGCCAATCATCACCAAACTGAAGTACTGAAGATCTTAGCATATCTTCCAAAGTCTGAATCGTCCTCTCTGACTGACCATCTGTTGGATGGTACGCTGTGCTGTAAAGTAGATCTGCACCAATAGCTTCCTGGAATGCCACCCAGAACTTAGAAGTGAACCTGGGATCCCGATCCGAGATAATACTTACTGGTACACCATGATACTTCACAATCTTGATCAAGAACAACTCAGCTAATTTGTTCAGAGAATACTTTTCCCTTACTAGAATGAAGTGTGCTGACTTGGTAAGTCGATCTACAATCACCCAAACGCCATCATAACCATTCCGGGTACGAGGAAGCTTATACACAAAATCCATAGTGATATTTTCCCATTTCCATTGTGCAACGGGAAGTGGTTGCATCAAACCAAATGACTTCTTCCTTTCAGCTTTGACCTGCTGACAGACTACACACCTACTAACATAGTCAACAATTTCTCTTTTCATACCTGGCCAATAGTAAAATAGTCTGATGGTATGATCACGGTCTAAAAAATTGATATTATCGGCGAAATATCGCCGATAATATCGTTTATTTTAGATAGCGATATTTTCATACGTTTACACTTAATTATCGTAAATATATCGCGATATTATCGATAATATCGCGATATTAGCGATATTATCGATAATATCATCGAGGATCCGTCATCGTCGCAACGGCAGCCGAGGCTCTGTCGTCCCAGCTGCCAAGATCTGTGTCTCTCTCTGCAATCCACACTCAGACCCATCAAAATGAGCAATCCCTTTTCTCCGGATCCCAAAACCCGCTCAGAATTGATGGATCCTCGGCCTCGTACGGCCTAAACAAGGCCTCCTCTTGCCTGATAGTGCTCGCCGCCGCCGGGAGGTGAGAAAGGGAGGAGGAACGGTCCACAGGTGGTGATGGTGCTCGGCGGAGTGAGCGGTGGCCTAGGTGGTGACCATGATGGTAGTTTTTTTTTTTTGGCTTCGGTTGTTGTAGGCGTGTCACATCTTGCTGTTTCACTCGCCGTCGTATCTTTAGCAGAACATGGATGATCTATAGAGAAAAGGAAAGATGGCAGAGAGAACAATTCAGATTGAAAATCTGCATTCCATCGAAGAAGGAGGAAAGTTACAGAGCAAAATAGAAGAAGAAAATAAAGTAGACGAAGAAGAAGTGAGAGAGGAGGAAGAGGATACGAAAAATAAACCCCAAATAAAAGCTTTCCGCTTTCCAATGCGTCAAATGTGTTGATTTTGAAAATTTTACATTATTTTATGTCTAATATAGGATTGGGAGTCTCAATTTGGGACCTTGGGTTATGTGAGAGACATAAAATATCTCCACGGTTTGGAGCTTTGGATGATGTGAGGCAGGTGAGGTGGCTCCACGGTTTGGAGCTTTGGATGATGTGAGGCAGGTGAGGTGGAGGGGTCACCATGTGGTTTAAAGAAAATGTTAAACACTAATTTCATTCAAAATATCTTATATTTATTATTTTATTTTTTAAAATTAAATTGTTTTATTCGGGAAATCCATCTTTGAGACCTTGAAAGTCTCTTTGAAGATCAGATCATGCTATATACTTGAAACTCTAACATCACATGTACTATTTTTTTGTAAAAAAAAAAACATATTTTTCATGTCTTTCTTATATATTACATAGTAAATTTAATTAACTTATATTATATATAATAAAAAAATTTAAATCCGCCTGGTCCGCTTAGACACGAGGCCCTAGTCTAACGTTCGACTAGCATCTAGCGTCTTTTAGAACCTTGTTTTTTTTTTTTTTAATTTTATCATTCTTTTATTATCTTACCCATGGATTTCATACAAGTATAATTTTTTGTAAATGTCAATATGCACTTATTTATAAGATATACAAGCAATTTATATGGTCGTTAAGATGTCTGCAAGGCTTGCAAGCTAATATTTATTATCTAGGATAAATTTCTGTATTTAAAAAAACACCAAGGGGATTCCAACCCCTCGCATTTTACTCCTTCAACACCTTGACCACCATATCACTTGTGTTTAAACTTCTTTCATTAATTACTACATATTTTCTACACTCACAATGTTTGCCAACTCGCTATATAATCAAGTTAAATCAGTTAAATCCATCATGCAATGCATTTCCTTCCAATTTTTTTGTGATAAACTAATAGATAATTGACTAAATAAACATCTTGCAAAGTTTCAATAAAAATTTCCAAGTTTTTCTTACAATTTCCGTGGTTTTTATTCAATTTTTATCGATATCGATAATATCCCGATATTTCCATCGAAATTTCCGTGTTTTTAGACTACCGATATTTTCGATATCATCGATATTTTAGACCTTGGGTATGATACGTCTTAGTGCTTCCTGGATGCATGGCATATGCTGAAATGTGTGCCTCATCAAGGATTTCTTTCTTTAATTCCTCAATATTTGGCACGTATATCCGTTTATCTTGCATAAGCATGCCATCGGTTTCACGGACTCTGAGATCCTTTTTCTCCCCTTGAGAAATTGCAAAAATTAACTCCTGAATTTCCTCATTATTTCCTTGAGCTTCGAGTATACGATCAATCAAAATAGGCCTAACTTGGAAACTAGCAAGTAAGGGTTCCTCTCGTGCTTCCACCAAGGCTTCTTCTTTTTCTTTTGGTCCCAATTTCACTCCAGTGGACCTCAAATCTACAAGAAGAGGAACACGAGATGTGCACAAGGCATTAACTCGACCTTGGGACTTCCTACTCAGTGCATCAGCCACTACGTTTGTACGACCAGGGTGATACTCAATCGTGCAATCATAATCACTGAGTAATTATATCCATCTCCGCTGCCGAAAGTTAAGATCTTTCTGAGTGAAAAGCTATTGAAGACTTTTGTGATTTGTAAAAATCTTACACTTCTCACCATAGAGATAATGTCTCCAAATCTTCAAGGCGAAAATAATGGCTGCTAATTCCAAATCATGTGTAGGATAATTCCTTTCATGAGGCTTCAATTGTCTAGAAGCATAAGCAATTAACCCACCATGTTGCATCAAAACACATCCCAGGCCATTCAAAGAAGCATCGCTATAAATCTCAAAGTTACCACTGTCGTCCGGAAGTATTAGAACAGGTGCATGAGTGAGACAATACTTAAGCTGCTGGAAACTTTGCTCATAATTCTCACCCCACTCAAACTTAACTTCCTTCCTAGTCAACCTTGTAAGTGGTAAGGCAATCACTGAGAAATCCTTAACAAACTGTCGATAGTAACCTACTAAGCCCAGGAAACTCCGTACCTCAGTAACGGTTCCTGGCTGCTCCCAACTCTCCACAGCTGCAATCTTCTGAGGGTCCACCTGAATTCCTTGAGCTGATATGACATGACCCAAGAATGCCACTTGTTTTAACCAAAATTGGCATTTACTGAACTTGGCATAAAGGCGATGTTCCCTCAACTTCTTCAACACCAAAGAGAGATGTCGCACATGCTCTTCCTTAGTTCTAGAGTATACCAGTATATCATCGATAAAGACAATGACGAAACTGTCAAGATATTGCTGGAATACTTTGTTCATCAAGCGCATGAAAGCTGCTGGTGCATTTGTTAATCCAAACGGCATCACAAGGAACTCATAATGACCATAACGAGTCCTAAAAGCCGTTTTAGGGACATCATCACTCCTAATCTTCAGCTGATAATACCCAGACCTCAAATCAATCTTCGAGAACACACAGGCACCTCAAAGTTGGTCAAATAGATCATCTATACGTGGCAATGGATAACGGTTTTAAATCGTTACCCGATTCAATTGCCGATAATCAATGCACAGCCTCAAGGTCCCGTCTTTCTTCCGAACAAACAACATTGGGGCTTCCCAGGGTAAAACACTAGGCTGAATGAAACCTTTATGTACTAATTCCTGCAACTGGATTTTCAATTCTCTTAACTCAGAAAGAGCCATTCTATATGGACTTAGAGATATAGGGTCCGTACCTGGAAGTAAATCGATGGTAAACTCCACATCTCTATCAGGTGGTAATCCATGCAAATCATCAGGAAAGACATCCGGAAAATGCCTAACCACTCGAACTTCCTCCACACTAGTGGGAACAGTATCATTCAGCACCACGTGAGCTAAGTATCCCAATCACCCTTTATTCAACAACTTATTTGCCCTCAAGGCAGAAATAACCCCATGTCTCACTCCACTACGTTCACCTACAAACGTAACTCCGGGTAAACTTGGGTGACGGAAAGTCACCGTCTTCTCACCACAGTGCATGTCGGCATAGTTATAGTGTAACCAGTCTGCTCCCAAAATCACATCAAAATCCGCAAGATCTAATGGGAGAAGATTAGCTGGCATAACCTCCTCTAGGCATAGAAAATTCTAACTCATAACCAGAGGTGTAGATTGAGGTTGAGTCAACTAAGCAAATGTATGAAAAATAACAGAATGGGTAGCTCCACAATCAATTAAGACTCTAGCAAAATGACCAAGAACATTTGACGTACCCATTATTAAATCCGGATGGTTCTGGGCGTCCTGCAAAGTAATGTTGTTGATACGCCCCTGGGCCTGCTGTCGTCCTCCTCGACCTCTACTAGCGTGAACACCTCGGCCCTGCGCATTACACCCCTGACCCGTTTGACTGTGCTGCCTCGACGATCCAGCACTACTGGCAGCAACATCAACTTGCTGGGGCTGTCCTCCAGACTGCCACTATGACCCACCGGCTGAATACTGACCTGAGCCACTCTGCTGATAAGGCATGTAACCTCCTGAGTACTGACCATAACCACTCTGCTGATAAGGATCCTGAGGGTACATATACTGCCCTGAAGCATAAGGAATGGGATCCCCCTGGTAATGGTATGCACCACCACCACTTGTCGGAACATAACCACTAGGTCTTGAAAACTGTTGGGTCTGAACTGGCGGTGGTAAGGAAGGCTGTTGTGGCTGCTGAAGTCTCTGCAGATTATGAGGACAATACTTAGCCAGATGCCCCATCTGACCACATATATAACACCCGCTGCTATCTCGACGACACTCTCCAAAATGTCGATTATTGCACCTACGGCATAAAGGAGCACCTGAACCACCTGCCTCTCTTGGCCTCTGAAAGCGAGATCCTCTAGTGAACCTACCACCTCTCCTCTGACCCGTGGCCCTAAAACCCCAATTGGAAGAACTAGAACTAGTTCCACTTTTCTTAAAACTCTGAGTCTGTCGAGGTCTCTGAGATGACTGTCCTCTGCTTTTATCGTACTTCTTCAAATTACTACCTTTTTCTTTTTCTTCTTCACTCTCACTAGGCATTTTTTCAGAGTCCTCAATCCTCAATAAAACCTTATAGAACTCCTGATAAGTAGCACAGGGTATGATAGTTACCATAGAGCGCCACTTCTTCTTAGTACCCAATTTAAAGTGGCGAAGCATCTCGACTGGATTAGCAGCAATTTCCGGATCGTAGCGGGACAAATCAGTGAACTTCCTGTAATACTCGTTAGCGGTCAGCTTCCCCTGTTTCAGGTTAGTGAACTCCTGTTTCTTCTGATCAAGATACGCCGGAGGGATGAATCTCTTAAAGAACGACTGTTTAAAATTCTCCCTGTTTGCTTAATCCTCAGGTGACCACCCATAAGTCTCCTGATCCCACCAGGATGCAGGCTCTCTACCCAAAAACCAAGTAGTTGTCTCGACCCACCTTTCAGCAAGGATGCTGCCTTTACTCTACATAACCCGAAAAGTCTTTTCTACATGCTCGAGCCAACGCTCGGCCCTTTCATGGCCCTCATTACCCATAAAAGTTGGCAACTTCAGATTATACACCGTCTACAAAGGAGTCCTCTGGGGAGGGCGAAGTGAAGCCTGAATGGCATTAGCTATAGCTTCCCCTAACTGAGCAACATCGGGGAAACTAGGCTCAACTGAAGGACGTGGATCTCTACGAGGCGGCATAATTCTGACATAAGACATCACAATGATTAGATTACTCACAAAATATGCAGGACTGCGAAACCTAGGCTCTGATACCAAACTGACACACCCCGATCGAGATCGAGGCATGCTGGCCGTCACGTGAGGGTGACGTAGCCATGTGCACAGTGCAGAAACAATAAAATAGTAAGAATTACGAATAAATAAAAGCCAAACTTCAAGGAGTGTTAGAACGAAAATGAGTGTGAATACACAATCAGAGCATAAATAGCCTAAGTGTAGTCAAGCATAAGAAGTATTTAATTAAATAACACCCAAAGGTGATCCTACATATGTGATGGACTGTCAGAACCTCCGTTGTATCCTCGTGAGCCACCAACAAAGCTACCTAAAACCTGGAGGGGCGCAAAACAAAAGCGTGAGTGGGCAAAAACAAAGCTTTTCGAAAATCATTTCATAAACAACAGTTATAACCCCTCGCCGTAAAACCTGTATACTTTCTCAGAAAAATAGTATGTACATATACCAAATCTCCACTGAAATCATCATCGTCAAAATATGTAAACAAATCATGAATATGCCATGCCATATAAACCAAATCATTAGGTAAGTAATTCAAATGCAATAATAACTGCAATAACTCATCAGCTGAACTTTAGCTCATAAATCATGCCTGCACACAAGTCGAACCCACTTATAGTGGTCTATACGACAGGACTGGGTGTAAAACAATACGCTCTAGTGCTACAATCACGTGAAGACTGTGGGAATGATCGCGGGTCATCTACGAGTCGAACCCACTGAAAGTGGTCTATACGACAGGACTGTGCACCTAACTTGGATCCAAGATGAGCGTGTGGTGCGGGAGGTGAACATCACGTGAAAGACTAAGCCCCTAACCATGGCGGGAGCACTAACACCGGGGTGCAGGTTAATGAGCTCTCGATGCATCTCAACATAATCTTCATAACACAACTCTTTATCAACAACGCATAAACTTACCTGGAACTTACTTGAGCGCCCGCAGCATCGACAATCATGCATATACAATTCATAATGCATATTCAATAGCATAAGTATATTGGCATGGCAGTTCATTGATAAAATCATTTAAAATGCATATTCTGGGAAAATTACTTAGCATATAGGTATATACGGAAAACCAAAAGCCCACTCACTGGTATGTAGACAGATCGTAGCCTCTGTGCCTAACCTAGCTACGCTCGTCATCCGGATAGGTCTCGCCTATGTTAGAAACAACTATAATAACGTTATTTTAAAGCACATAAACGAAACTAGGAAATAACTTCTCATACAATGCTCAATTGGGTTGTTTGAATATACCAAAGTGATCTACACAATCTCAGAAACATCCCCATATTTTTAGAATTATTTTTCGACCTCTCACGTGCCCTCATGCGCTGGCCAAGGCACGGCCAGACGTGCCACCCACGCGCAGGCACGTGCCTGGCACACGGACGGAAACCCTAATGGCGTTAGGGAATATTCTGTCAGAAAAAACAGAATATTTTGTTTAATCTAACTGACGCCGTCCACTGCCGTTAGGAATATTCCGTCAACTTGACGGAATATTCGTCGTCTTCTCCGGCGAGTCGCCGGACTCCGGTGACTATTCATCGGTTTCTGGAAAAACTTCCGAACCACCTAACTTCTTCATTTTTGCACCATTTTTCACGTAATTTAAACCAAAATGAAGCTCTCGACGAGTAGAACAACGTTATACCTGTTTTAGGTGCCAAAACCAATGGGATCTCGCCGGAGCAAGCTCGAATGTCCGGCCACACCTGTGAAGCTTCGTATCTAGGCTTCCCAACGTCCAAATTTCACCAACAATGCACTCCGAGCATCGTGAAAAGGTCCTTAAGCTTGCTATGGTCCTGAAAATCGAAGAAAATCACGGGTTTAAAAGTTGGTGAATAGTGACCAACTCGGAGATTCGATTTTTCGGGGTTCCTTACGTTCAAACTTAACCAAAAGCATCCCAAAACACTAAAGGAGAAGAATGGATACCTTTTTGAGCCTTGAAATGGCTTGAAACCTTGGCGATCACCTCAGTGGTACTGTACCTCGACGGACGTCTCGAAATCTAGGGTTTTTCGAAGGTTTCACGACCAGATAACAACATGGTTGTGCTCTTGGGCCTTCAAGGATCACAATGTTGGTCCTAACTTGGTTGATCTGTGAAGGTTTGGGAAGCTTTGGGTGTTGCCGTACAAGATGCAGAGAGAGGGAGAGAGTGAGTCCGAGAGAGAGAAAGAGAGAGAGAGAGAGAGAGAGAGAGGGAGAGAGAGAGAGGGAATAGGGTTTTTGATGGGTGTGTGTGTGTGTGGTCCTCACACTACCAAACAACCCAACAAAAACAACCACAAAACCTAAATTCTAATTGGCTTAGAACTAGGTTACTACCAACCAAGTAAACCCTAACCAAGTACTAACTTCATTGGTTCCCAAAAACTTGGAACCTTTTTAATTGGTCCAAAACCAATAATTTTGGGCCCCTAACCTTAGCCCAAAACAAAATACAACCCAACTCTCGAGGGTAAAATTGTACTTTCACAACTTCGAGGGAAATAAATGTACAAATTCGGGACGGGCTGTCACATGAGGTGCTGTTGCTAGTAAGTTAGCCTGCTTGTTGAACCTTTAGTTGAGAAAAAGTTAAGGGCTTTCTTTGATGCTTGTGAAAATTTTGTTGCTTCCAAAAAGGTTGTTATCGAGCTGTTTCCAGCATCTGGGTTCGGACATAGAGTGAAATATCCAACTGTGGCTAAGTCTAGATTGGCTTCTGAAAGGCTATGCACTATGAGAAGTGAGGGGAAAGTTTGTTACTTGGGAAAGTTAATTCGGCTGCAAAGAGGCACCAAAACATGCTTCTTTTGTTGCTACCACGTTTGTATTGCCTTCTAAGAATGAGGATGACACACCCCGACACTGAATGTCCACCTAGACTCCGAATCAAGTTGTGTTGACCGACACCAGGAAGGTGACAAAGCCATAAAGTGTAGTGATGTGGAAAATATGAGTAAATCTAAACCTAAAAAGGCCTAAATGCAAGAGTGTGCATGTGAGCGGGAATGAACCCAATTCACACGTGATGCCAGAGCATAAGTAAAGTACAGTAAAAGTAGGATAAGAAATATATTCCAATTTTTGCCAAGTATCCTCGTCGACACAAAAGCTCTGCCACTAAAACCTGGAGGGGCGAAAAACAAGGGTGAGTGGGCCTAAAAATAAAGTTTTGTAAAAACCTTTTTGAAAACGTAATAACCCCTCGCCGTAAAACAAGTATAGTTCCCAAAATATACGTACTACGTATAGTATGAAAATACTTACCATAGCCTATAATATCTCAAGAATTCAATACGTCACAATATTTCGTAAATAAATATCTAACATCCGGTAATCACATAATCTCGAATGAACAAACATAACATATCGAGTGCTCATTGACATATGTTGACACACGAGTTCATGCAAAGATATTCTGACATGAACATAACTGGGTGTAATAATGATTTTACGTTTTACGCATTATTTATGTTTTATTGAATTTACATTTACGAAAGATTTACAAACCATGGGTTTTACACTTTGCGATATATGATGGATTCACGAATATGAATTTATGTTTTCACATGATTGACTTATTTTGGTTTATGAGATGATGCTTTGAGCTTTTGAGCTTCGATAATTTGATATGAGAAAGGTGATTTACGTTTTAGATGCTTATTTAGTGGGTAATCATACAACACATACACACAACACGAGTATGTATTTGTCTATGGCCATAGGACACAGTTGATGAGTAGTGAGATATTTATGACATACTCCCAGCTTCATTGCCGAAACCAGTGTCGGATAACTTCACTAGCCACGGCTAGTGTCGGTGTGTTATGTAGTTATATATTTCTTCTATAGCGTAACCCAGTGTCGTATAGCTTCACCTTCGGGTGATGGTTATGCCTTCGAGTGACTATGATACCCCTAGTTGAGTACTTTATTATTTTGGTTTATGAAGATTTTATGGATTTTCCTTCGGGCGACTATGTTATCATTACCACGGTCTAAAAAATCGATATTATCGGTGAAATATCGCCGATAATATCGTTTATTTTAGATAGTGATATTTTCATACGTTTACACTTAATTATCGTAAATATATCGCGATATTATCGATAATATCGCCGAGGATCCGTCGTCTTCGCAACGGCAGCCGAGGCTCCGTCATCGCAGCTGCCAAGATCTGCGCCTCTCTCTGCAATCCACACTCAGACCCATCAAAATGAGCAATCCCTTTTCTTCGGATCCCAAAACCCGCTCGGATTTGATGGATCCTCCGCCTCGTACGGCCTAAACAAGGCCTCCCCTTGCCTGATAGTGCTCGCCGTCGCCGGGAGGTGAGAAAGGGAGGAGGAACGGTCCACAGGTGGTGATGGTGCTCGGCGGAGTGAGCGGTGGCCTAGGCGATGACCATGGCGGTAGTTTTTTTTTTTGGCTTCGGTTGTTGTAGGCGAGTCACATCTTTCCGTTTCACTCGCCGTCGTATCTTTAGCAGAACCTGGATGATCTATAGAGAAGAGGAAAGATGCAGAGAGAACAATTCAGATTGAAAATCTGCACTCCATCGAAGAAGGAGGAAAGTTACATAGCGAAATAGAAGAAGAAAATAAAGTAGAAGAAGAAGAAGTGAGAGAGGAGGAAGACGATACGAAAAAGAAACCCCAAATAAAAGCTTTCCGCTTTCCAATGCGTCAAATGTGTTGATTTTGAAAATTTTACATTATTTTATGTCTAATATAGGATTGGGAGTCTCAATTTGGGACTTTGGGTTATGTGAGAGACATAAAATATCTCCACGGTTTGGAGCTTTGGATGATGTGAGGCAGGTGAGGTGGCTCCACGGTTTGGAGCTTTGGATGATGTGAGGCAGGTGAGGTGGAGGGGTCACCATGTGGTTTAAAGAAAATGTTAAACACTAATTTCATTCAAAATATCTTATATTTATTATTTTATTTTATAAAATTAAATTGTTTTATTCGGGAAATCCATCTTTGAGACCTTGAAAGTCTCTTTGAAGATCAGATCATGCTATATACTTGAAACTCTAACGTCACATGTACTATTTTTTTGTAAAAAAAAAAACATATTTTTCATGTCTTTCTTATATATTACATAGTAAATTTAATTAACTTATATAATATATAATAAAAAAATTTAAATCCGCCTGGTCCACTTAGACGCTAGGCCCTAGTCCAGCGCTCGACTAGCATCTAGCGTCTTTTAGAACCTTGTTTTTTTTTTTTTTTAATTTTGTCATTCTTTTATTATCTTACCCATGGATTTCATACAAGTATAATTTTTTGTAAATGACAATATGCACTTATTTATAAGATATACAAGCAATTTATATGGTCATTAAGATGTCTGCAAAGCTTGCAAGCTAATATTTATTATCTAGGATAAATTTCTGTATTTAAAAAAACACCAAGGGGATTCGAACCCCTCCCATTTTACTCCTTCAGCACCTTGACCACCATATCACTTGTGTTTAAACTTCTTTCATTAATTACTACATATTTTCTACACTCACAATGTTTGCCAACTCGCTATATAATCAAGTTAAATCAGTTAAATCCATCATGCAATGCATTTCCTTCCAATTTTTTGTGATAACTAATAGATAATTGACTAAATAAACATCCTGCAAAGTTTCAATAAAAATTTCCAAGTTTTTCTTACAATTTCCGTGGTTTTTATTCAATTTTTATCGATATCGATAATATCCCGATATTTCCATCGAAATTTCCGTGTTTTTAGACTACCGATATTTCCGATATCATCGATATTTTAGACCTTGATCATTACTAAGCACTGCTTTATACATACACGTTTTATGAAGGTTTTTATGGCATGCTAGGGTTTTTCAAAAAACCCATTATGTGGTATTACATATATGTGTTTTCAAAACAGGGGGTTAGTATGTTAAAAAAAATGGTTTTACTTAGTATTATTATTATAAACATTGCGGGCTGTAGACCGTAATATTGATAATTATTCGTTAGATTCGTTAAGCAAGTAAGAAACTCTTGAGGGTGCCAAAATACCATTTTGCCCCTCAATGTGAGAATGTGCCTAGATCGTCTGATTTACGCCTTTAAAAATTAATAAAATCATAAAAGTAAGGATGGGTTGTTTCAGATAATACTGCTCAAGTTTGATTTCTCAGCTGCTGTAAATGGAGCAATTGAGGATGGAGCTTCCCAGGTCGAAGCTGCTGAAGATGAGTTGTCGGATGAGCAAACTAATGAGTGCAAAATGGTTGCTGAAGGCATGATGGCCGCTGGAGGCGGGGTGGCTGTTGGAGAGCCATAGATATCCAGTTGATAATGAGTAGTCTACTTTGTTTAGCTTCTGTCGGATTTTGGTGTTATTCATGAAAGTTTATCATCTTGCTAGGAATTTATAAATTGCTTTCATCGCTTTAGCCCAATTTTTGTAACTTTGCTTTGTCTTGCAAAACTTTTAGCCACAACACCGGTAGTAGGGCACACTGGTTTTAGTGAAGTAGATGAGTCCATGTAGCCACTGTGGCAGTGAGTCTTGGCTTCCTGAGGCGTCGAGCTGCTGAGCTTGTTATGAGTTGCTACCTCTTGACCATGTGTTGCTCAGCTAGTCTTTGAATCTTTGATCTTTTAAGTTGTGTGGCCTACATCATAACATGATAAAGAAAAACCTAATTCAAGTCAAATGAGGATGTCTTGAGGATTAGGCAACGTAATCACAATCCTAGCAGTATTGAATATCTTATTCTAGTTTCCATCCTGTATAGTCTCCCGATTTGATTGAGATTACTTTCCTTACAAGGAATCTCAAGATCTCTATAAATACTCTAGCCTAGATATTTACCTCGCAAAGTCTTTTATGATCCAATGATCTATATTAATCGATCATAACCAAAGATACATCTCTCTTACATTGTCTCTATGCCTAACAAAGACTCATCTTGCATGTATGATGCTGTTTACGGATAGATATGTCCATGAAGAACTCATATCCTAAATGCCTTGTCATAGGCTATTCGTCAAGGTTCGTTCACGATGTATTAGATATTACACCATTCTTCCTTGGAAATACACTCGTGGCTTGATTCTCCTTGCCAGATATATGTAGGCCGATCTGGATTCAACCACACCCCCTAATCAACCTCACTCTCCCCTTGCCAGAGATCATGGGCAACTCCGATTGGATTTGCCCTCCGTTCGCGGATATGCACGAATTTGGTTCTAACACCACCCTGTTACGGGTCATGGACTCTTCGCCATGTCCATGACAAATAATATGGGCTGTCTGGGCCACCCTTAATACTTTCTGCTATCGGGCCATACCCTGGTTTAATCGTTGCACAGTACCAACTCTCCGAAGTCTCTTCTTGGGTGTCTGCTGAATGTGCTCTCTTACCAATAGGGACCTTTAGAACTACTAGCTGGCAAGACTGCAAAGAATAGCTTGCATAATTAAAGACTGCCTAGTATGCTCTGTAGCATCCCCTCCCAGCTGCTTACTAGGATTTTTCCTATAAATAGCCAAGTCAAACAGAGAAAATGGTAATCGCCGCTTACTACTTAGAGTTATCTTAAGTTCTCTTTTCCTCGCTGCTACTTTTCTGACTTAGGCATTGGAGGTCCTTAGGTGGGCACCTTGGTCTTTTTTCAATGTGTTCGTCAAATATGCTAACGGTGTTTGTTCTCTTGTAGGTGAAATCGTCAAATGAACTATGTATAAAATTTGTATCCACACATATGAACCAATATCAACATTTAACGTACTTCATCTTAAATTTTCTGAGCATTGAGATTTGAATTGGAGAATATATTATTCATTATTCATTGTAGAGGGACTTGTGTTCTACAATTAATTATTCAATACAATTTGATGAATTGACGTTGCCATAAGAGAACGAACTTAGACTTGGCATTCGTGTCGTGTTTCCCGTGTTCGTGTCGTTTCATGTCATACCCGATATCTTAACGGGTCGTGTCGTGTAACACCCGTTAAAATAAACGGGTAAAATGACCCGACCCGAAATCGACCCGATAATATTAATGGGTAATATGACCCGACCCGTTACCCGTTAAGGAAAATATATTTTAAACCAATAAATAATTAAATAAAAACATAATACTCTTTTTTGAGTGAAAACGCATTTTTCTTTTAAGTATTGTCACATCCAAAACATAAAAACACATTTTTCTTTTAAGTGTATATTTACATATCCAAAATAAGAGCATAATAAAAAAACATTAGAACATTACAAAATATCAAATGTTTAAAAGATTTGCAAAATTAAGGACATTGGAACATTAGAACATCTTGCACATTTTCTTCCAATCAAACCCTTCAATGTAGAAGTATAAAAAATATAGAAAAAATATATAAACGCTCGTAATAACAAGCTTTACAACTTTCGTGAAGAGCTTAACTTCGAAATTCGTCACTATAATCATATAAATCATAGATCAAAATTTAACCGTTGATTATTGTTTACATTTACGCTTCATTTTTCTCATCAAATTTTGTTTTTTCAGATTTTCTTTTTTGAAAACATGATCTATTAGAGGATGCAAGAAGATGAACGGTTTGGATCGTTGATATTATGTTCAGAGTTTTACGATTAGTGAAAATATTGTTTGATATTTATAAAGTTTCTACAAACTATATGACATCGACTCATATTTCAGTTAACCGTGAATATCGAAACGTGATATCAAAGATCTGAACCGTTCATCTTCTTACATCCGCCAGATGATCAAGTTTTCAAAAAACAAAATTTAAAAAATGAAATTCAGTAACAAGAATAAAGTGTAAATGACAATCGACGGTTAAATATAAATTTAAGGTTTATGGATTATAGTGTTGGAATTCGAAGCTGACCCCTTCATGAAAGTTGTAAAGCTTGTCATTATGAGTGATTGGATATTTTTTTTTACATTTTTTACACTTCTATAATAATTATTATTAATTTTATTAATTTTGTCCACAAATAAAAAACATTATTTATGAGGGTTTGGAGGATTTTAAAAATCTAAACAATAATGTAGAGTGTAACCATTATCTACTCGTAGAGGAATAATGATGAATCACAAGTGTTTATATATTCTTTCACATTTTTCATACTTGTATGTATGTCTTCTTAGTTCTTGCCTATACAAATACCATACTAGTTTATTTTAATTTTGGACATGAACATGTTAAGTAAAATTTATTATCCTAGTAATGATAATAAAGAACTCTCACAATAAAAATAAATAATGACTAATTCTTTTTTTTTTAACTTATATAGAATAATAATGCAAAACTATATATTTAATATAGAATATATTGTATATATTAATATGGCTATTGTATTTTATAATAATTTTTTTAGTAATTAAACTTTAAAATTATCAAAATAATTTTTTTCTTAAGGGGTCGAAACGGGTCACCCGATAAGTTATCGTGTTGACCCGAAACCCTTTATTTTCGCGTCATTTTCGTGTCGTGTCAGAAACTGCCAGGTCTAAATGAACTGCACAAGTCCGAACTTAATCCAATAATTCAATATAAAATTTGTGAGTGAATAAAATGACATAATGAGTGGCTATAGGTTGATTACGAGTGAGAATATTTTAGACATGAATCATGAGTGCAAAGAGAATTATTAGTTTGATAAGAAAATGATATGTTTGAAGATGTTTTTTAAATGACTGAAAACATTTTTAATGTATATACTTTTAGAACTAATTCTTAGTAAAAATGCAAATTAATTTTGAAAAAAATACTTAAAATGCTTCCTGGAAAAAACATCAGTTTGTGTTTCTTCTAAAATGCACTTTAGATGCTATTAGAACTCAAAAATATTTTCACTAAACGGTCTTTCAGTCATTTTAAATGCACTTTCAAACATGCTTTAAGACCTACTCCAACTTTTGGAGTAAAACTCAAATTTTAAGTTCTGAACTTACGCCAACTTGCTCCAACTCTTAAGCCAAGTATGAGTTTCCCAAAACTCATTTTGGAGCAAATTGAGCCCATAATTTCACCCTGGGTTAGTGGGCATGCTCACCATATATGTACTTTTAGTTTTATGTTTATAAATTTATTGAATTCAACGGCTAAGATCTATTATAATCAAATTTGACGGTGAAAAAAAGATCTAACGATTCAATTTTAAATCCAATGGCTAAAATAATTGAAAAAAAATAAAAATATCTTCCATGTGTTTCATATTATTTCATAGCATTCCATGAAACTCATGGTGTCGGATTAGCGATTTTTCAATATTTATCTAAATTTAAATATATTTTTTATTAAAATGTTCATACAATTAAATTAGAATAGTTTACATAAATTTTTTTTTTTTGAAAAAAAAAAGTTACTATAAGAAAAAAAATTAACCTAAATTTATTTTTTATTAATATTGAGCTAAAAATTTAATACATAAGGATTGAAGCAAAAAAACTGCTTCAGACTAAAAACCTAAATTTTATGGTTTACAAATTTTAAGTTTTAACCCAAAAGTTGGAGATGGTCGAAGTATACATAATGTTAAGTGAATATAGCCAAAATTAATATTTAATAATAAAAAACAACCAAAAATAATGTTTTTGAAAATAGAAACCAAGAGCCAAAATATGACAAACAAAAGAAAGAAAAAGTAAAAAAAAAAAAAAAAATGCTTGAATAATATGTTTATTCTTCTCCGAAAGAGGTATAATATATACAAACTCAATCCTGACCAAATAGGGAAAAATAATTACAGGAGATTACACCCAGATTACACGGGATTGATTCATCCCAAACTAGGAAATCCTAAATTATAGGAAACTATACAAATCAGCACTCCCCCTCAAGTTGGTGCATATATGTTACACATGCCCAACTTGTCTACAAACTTAGAGAACTTTTCACTAGAAACTGCTTTGGTGATAATGTCAGCTATTTGATCTTCCGTTCTGATTGGAGGCACTTCAATTATTTTACCTTCTAGCTTTTCTTTAATAAAGAACATGTCAACCTCTACATGCTTAATTCTATCATGTTGCACCAGATTATGAGCAATATCACGAGCAGCCTTATTATCAGAAAACAACTTCATCGGTTGACTATGTTTGACACCCAAATCTTGTAATAGTAGTTGAAGCCATAAAATCTCACAAATACTAAGGGCTATACTTTTGTATTCCGCTTATGCACTCGACCTTGCTACTACACCCTGCTTATTGCTTCTCTAAATAACCAGATTTCCACCAACAAAGGTGAAGTAACATGATGTTGAACGCCTATCATCACTCGAACCGGTCCAGTCAGCATCCGTATAACCTTCAATCCTGAAATGACCATTCTTCTTAAATAAAATTTCTTTCCCAGGACTTCCTTTCAAATAACTAAATATTCTCATAACTGCATTCATGTGTTGTTCTCCTGGATCATGCATGTATTGACTCACGACACTCAAGGCATGAGCAAGGTCAGGTCTAATATGTGCCAAATACATTAATCTTCCCACTAACCATTGATATCTCCCTTTATCGATTGGTACTTGGTTTAGATCAATACTTAGCTTCATTCATTCTGCCAACGGAGTAGTCACGGGTTTGCATGCGGACATGCCAGTTTCTTTTAATAGGTCAAGAATATACTTTCTCTGTGATAGGAAAATTCTTGACTTGCTCCTTGATACCTCAATCTTGAGAAAATATTTTAGAGACCCAAGATCCTTCATCTCGAATTCTGTAGATAAATATTTCTGCAAGGCTGCACTCTCATCTGGATCATTACCTGTAACTACCATGTCATCCACATATACAATGAGTGTCGTAAGCTTTCTGTTTCTACGTTTTAAGAACAACGTGTGATCACAGTTACTTTGCTTATATCCAAATGCTCTCATAGACTTAGTAAATCTCCCGAACCATGCTCTTGGGGACTGCTTCAACCCATATAATGATTTTCAAAGCCTGCACACCTTTTGTTTATGTATATCTACAACGTTACTCCCTGGTAGGAATTCTATGTAAATCTCTTCTGTCAAATCTCCATGCAAGAAGGCATTCTTCACATCGAATTATTATAAGGGCCAATCAAGATTTGCAGCCAAGGACAACAAAACACGAACTGTTTTGATCTTGGCCACAAGGGCGAACGTATCTGTATAGTTAATTCCATATTTCTAAGTGTATCATTTTGCTACCGGTCTTGCCTTGAACCAATCCACCGTTGCATCAACTTTATACTTCACAATATAGACCCATTTGCATCCCACAGGTTTCTTGCCAACTGGCAAGTCTGTGATCTCCCAGGTAGCATTCTTCTTCAAAGACTTTAACTCTTCATTCATTGCCGTTTGCCAACGTGGATCAGTTACAACCTCATGCACACTGTTAGGAACATATATAGTAGATAATTGATACACAAATGACTTATTTGATTCTGACAGGTGACTGGTAGACACGTAATTACTTAATGGGTATAACACATTAAACTCAGGGTTGGGCTTATTCACCGGAAACCTAGTTTTGCATTTAGGGTTGGCTTCATAAGTAGGTTTAAGAATACCTTGGTTGACACAGTCAGGGAGACGACGTGGTGGTGGTGCATCCAAGATCGAAGACGATTGATTATGGTTATTGAGACTCAGGGGTGGCGAGATCAACTGTGAGGTAGCTGGTGACACAGGGCTGTCCGGTGGTGAAGAAACTGGCAGTGAGCTATCAAGCGGTGAGTTATCAGACGATGTCAACTCATCATTTTCAAGGTTTTCAACATTGTTTCCATGTGAATGATCACCACGTGTCTCTAAGACATTACCATTTAGTTCCAATTCATTCACATCATTGTTTTTGTGTGAATGATCACCATTTATTTCCAAGACAGCACCACTTAAATCCAAATTATTCACACTTTCTCCATCTGGAATAATATAATTAAGAGTTTGACTTTCTGTCTGATTCTCCCCCTGAAGTGAAGACTCGGCATTGGCAAAGTACATATCATTCTGATGAAACACAACATCCATAATGACAAACAACTTTTTCGTCGGAGGGTGGTAACAACGATACCCTTTTTTATTAGAGGCATATCCCACAAACACACACCGTAGGGCCCGAGGTTCAAGCTTACTTCTCTATTGTTTATGAAGATGAAAGAAGGCCACACAACCAAACACGTGAGGTGGAAGATTGGGAACTGCAGGAGCATCAACATATGAGGAGAGAGCCTGAAGCGGTGTCTGAAAATTGACTGATCGGGATGGAACACGATTAACGAGAAATGCAGCTGAGGTGAGAGCTTCTCCCTAAAAAGATAATAAGAGATGTGCCTCAAGAAAAGAAGCATGAACGACCTTTAAAAGCTAATGATTCTTGCTTTCTGCAACCCCATTTTGTTATGGAGTATATGGACATGTAGTCTGATGAACAATACCGTGATGATCAAGAAAGGCACGAAGTTTAGAGTTTACATATTCGCCACCATTGTCGCTCATGAGAACCTGTATTTGTGACTTATATAGTACTTGTACCATTCTATAAAACCTTTGAAACAAAGAGGTAACTTCACTTTTGGACTTCATCAAACAAAACCCAGTCAAGCGTGTGCAATCATCAATAAAAGTAACAAACCAATGAGCACCACTAAGTGTAGCAGTTTTCAAAGGTCCCCAAACATCAGAATGAATTATCATAAACAAGAGTGAACTTTTATTCAAAGTAGGCGAAAACGAAGTACGATGACTTTTAGCTAGTTCACAAACACCACATTTAAAGCTAGAAATATCATGCTTAACAAATACGCTAAGAAACAACTTCCACAAATTGCCGAACGAAGCATGTCTAAGTCGATGATGCCATAACCAAATCTTTGAATCTTTATTCCTTTCCCCTTGATTTCCTTCCACTGCAAAAGCTTATGTTAACATTCGGGTACTGTTCAATGTTAGCTCCAAGTAGTAGAGCTTCCCCTTCCTAAGACCATAACCAATCGTCTTGCGAGTTCGAATGTCCTTAAAAACACAAAAAGAAGGCCAAAAAATCACAAGACAATGTATGACGGCAGTTATTTGAGCAACATATATTAAATTATAGTTAAGAGAAGGAACAACAAGTACGAAATCAAGATTCAGGGCATCAGAAAGAGAGATAGTGCCTTCCCGATATTAGGGGCAACATTACCATTAACAGCATTCACGATAGTTTTGGTGGATGGTTTTAGGGTTTGTACCTGTCTAGAATCATAAGTCATATGTTCAGTAGCACCAAATTCAATTATCCATGTATTATTCTTAACAGATGCAGAAACCTTTAAAACCTTACCATCATTACTTGTATGTTCAGAATTTACCTTAGCTTCGACAATCAATGCACGTGACTTGTTACATCGGAAATCACGAGTCTTGTCCCAATTATCAGGATAGCCAATAAGCTCAAAACATCGATTTATCAAATGTCATTTCAGGCCGCAGTGAGGACATGTGCTAGGCGGACAATAGGAGGAATCTCCAAGAGCATTGAGCCGGTGACGATTGGCCCAACTCTGTTCAGTTTGATCAGTTCGATTTGGATGGGCACGTGTCTGGGCTACCATTTTTTGGGGTGATCTAGATTTAACTTGATAAGGCCCAAGCTTCCAAAAAATAAGTCAGACTTGAAACCTAAACAAAACAATATGATTTAAACCTAAACAAAAAACAATATCCCGTGTGGGCCTCAAAACAAAACAACTCGTGGGCTCAAATTTTTTTTTTCCTTCTTCTTCTAGTGGTGCGGCTCAATCAATGCTTTTAGGAGAACAATGATTTTGGCAGAGTAGGAGCCTTGTCAAGGAAGATCGACGACGACCAAAAAATAAGGGACAGTAGATGGGGTTGGTTCGCGGTGCAGCAATCTGTGTTGTAGGTGGAGCGGGTATGAGTAGATGGTCGTGTGCGTTCAAATCGTCATACCTCGAGTCGGGTACGGTGCAGCGAGACAAGTCGTCTGGGCTGCAATCCGTGCAATCCTTCACAGTTTCATATCAGCATTAGAAGCAAGCAGGCCAACTGGTCTGATAGTGTCACACAACAGAGTGAAGCGATTTGACAGATTTGGGTCAGCAACAACGGCGTCGCTCGTTGTTCGTTACGAATTCAGAGATGGTAGCAACGACAATAGTTGCTCATTGGTCGAGGGATGGCGCACCAAACAGGTTGAGCCGCGGCAGTGTTATTCCAGCTAGGATATACAAACTCAATCTTGACCAAATAGGAAAAAATAATTACAGGAGATTACAAAGAGATTTTATTTAGATTACATGGGATTCATCCCAAACTAGAAAATCCTAAATTATAAGAAACTATACAAGTCAACAAGAAAAAAAAAAAAAAAGAAGAGATTAAAGGTGGTAAAGAAAGGAATAAAAAATCCTAAGACTCCAGTAGCCCGTTGCAGTAAATGAGAGGTGTCGTTTAGGAGGGCCAACAACTAAAAAACATTAAAAGACTAAGCTACCCTTCATTCTGGAGCCGCTGTTGTCATAGCAACAATCAAACAGAGAATGCGGGTGGTTTTTGGTTTTGGCCGAGTAAATAATTAGCAAAGAGACATGGGACGACAACCAATAAACGATGTCGTTTTCTTCACTAATGTTACAAGTTAAACTCGTTTTCTTCACTAATGTTACAAGTTAAAGGCCTGAAGGCTTACGTTGAATCCATGTGGTAGGCTTACGTTGAATCCATGTGGTTGGCTTCGGGAATCAACAGCACAGATTTTTCACTTGGCGTGCTCTCATCTCATTCCTACCCCACGAAACAGAGGTACACAGAAGTACGTCAAAGGTCGTCGTTACAATTGCCAGATCAATCTTAGGCCAAATTACTTGGTTGATCCCTGCCCTTTTCTTTTCTTTTGTTTTTTTGGTTTTGAAGCCTTGTGATATTCTTTTATTTTTATTTTACAAGTGTTTTTAAAAATATCTAAAAGCACTTTAATGAAAGTACTTTTAGAAACAATACTTAATAAATGTACAAGTGAGTCTTAGAAAAATACTTAAAGTACTTCTCGTAAGAAGTGTTAGAAATCCCCCATTAGAGATTTGACAAAGCAAATTACAATTTATATACAAATAATCTCATTTTAATTACCCGATACATTTTAGGATAAACTACACATATCTCTTTATATGTGGTTAAGTTGGAAAAATATTGATATTGGACCATTCACCCTATGTCTTTGATACTTTAACAAGTAGAACATAATTGTTTCCAAAATGCATCAAGTGCTCTTCTAACACAAAAATATTTTCACCAAAAGCGCTTTAAATTATTCTAAAAGCACATCTAAACCTATCTACATGAACAATTAATCTCGTCATTTGGCTTTTTGGCCCCAATAATGAAATGTTATGTAGAAAAATTTGCACATAATATTGGATTACTAAATCAAAACGTCAGAGACTCACAATGATGATGAACTTATTCTATGTAAATCAATATCCCTTGTTATAGTCCTAGAAACATGACTACACGTATTGCACAAAAAAAAAAGAAGCATTATGTGCTATTATGTGTGTACTTAGTATTTACCAAACGTTCCCTTTTTTTTTTTATTAGGCATACATCAAAAAGTGGCCAAACTATATTTCGTAATATTTAGGGCTTTCCTTTTGTGTTTAGTAATATGTGTATAATACGGCATGCTTACTAGTTTCCCAATATTTCTATATACTTTGTTTTGCATTTGGTTAGTTTTATAAATCACTTACTTTTACTAGATAAATCTTCCTATAATTCCGAACTGTCACTTGAAACTTAACTATTTCGGATCAAATCCACTTACATTTGGGAAAGATGGAGAACAATCAACCGACTAAGCTAACTAAGGTTTCCTCTTGATTTTAGGGTTAAATTCAAACAAGCATGTTTACAATTCCTAATTAAACAAGGATCCTTCATACTACTATATGAACCCTTCCTACGTACGTATGCACTCAAACAACTTCACGCCACTGTAAACACATTGCACACCAAGCTTGACCAAACCTTGAGGGTCAAAGAATTCTTAAACGACACCAGTATCTCGCAATTTCCTCATATAGGTAGTGTTTTAACTTTTAACTATTTGGTGAATATTAAATTTTCAATTTCTTGTGTTAGTTTATCATGATTTATCATTTGTTACGATACTTGTGACCCGTGGTTCAGTTTAGTTCAGTTCTGTTGGTCAATTAATACCTTGGGTTGGGAGTTATTTCGTGGCATGGGTTTGAGAAACGTGGCAGAATCAATTGCTGGAAAATAAATAAAGTTATCGGTCGTTGGTAGTAGAAAAAGAATATTATTTAGCTTAAGCTATCCAAAAAAAAAAAAAAAAAAGAAAAAAAAGTGAGAGGGCAGAATCGGACAAGAGAAAAGTTGCATGAGAAACTCGGAAATAGAGGGAAGAATAAGACGACGCTTGGCGTGATGCCGCAACCATCTATTACCAAATGTTAACTTGTCCCTCTCTCTCTCTCTCTAAAACCACCCGAAATCTCTCCCACTTTTCTCAGCGAGCAAACAGAAAGCTAGAGCTCTCTACCTACCCATCCAGCTCTACGGATGAAGGCGGCAAGTAGTAAGAAGGTGGGTGCGACTAGTAGTTCCGGCATCACTCATCAGCATTCATGGTGGTCGTCCTCCTCGTCCATTGCGGCTCTGCTGTTTGTGGTTCCGCTGGTTGTGGTTTTCGGGTTGATTTCTTTGCTGGGTCCGGACACCGCCAATTGGGTTTTTACTTCCCCCTCTGCTTCTTTGCCTTTAAATTTGACTGCTACTAGTACTAGTAGTGGTAATAGTGATTCAAACGATGACGTTTTGGGGTTGCGATCGACGGTGGTTGTGGTAGATATGCACAGCATAGAAGAAGCTCACTCCGATGACTCGGTACAAAATCGATCCTCGTCGCCTCCTCTCGCCGTTGAAGAAGAAGAAGAATCAGCTTTGCCAACTCTTCAACAACCCGTAAGTCCTTCATCCTTATCATGCATGTTAAAATTTCTTTTCCTTTAATTCGTGCTTTAATTTTTTTGGATTTTTTTTATTTGATTGCTTGTTCTTGCCATCTTTCTTATGCTTTTGGCTTTAATTTAATTGTTTTCGATTTTTGGGTAGGAAAAATTAATTACGCTCTGTGAAAATTTGTCAGAAAAAAAAATTAAGAACCTGGATTTTATTTATTTATTTTGTTTCATGGTTCTGTAATCTTTGACATCAGAATTTTATTAAATTTACTTCACCTTTTTATTATGATCGAGAGAAAAAAAAATATAGTTCCAATGGGTATTATTATGTAATAAATATCTTGCTGTCACAGTTAATGTCCTTTTTCCCCATCACCTCTGGTTTTTTGGTGAATGAAGTAATTGAGAATAAAGTAGTAAAAAAATTAATTAAGTGCTTAATCTCTCTGTGCTTTTGCATCTACTTGTTTAGTTTCTACTAATTAAATATTGTCCCAGGTGATATGGACCATATGTGTGTAATTGGTAAATATTCCGAACTTATAAATGTGTCACACGTATGCTCTCAATCTTTGTCATCCGAAGTTGCTCTTTCTCTAAGAAATAATTTTGATTCGCCTACAGAGTTTTAATTTAAACAGTTTGATTATTAATTGATTAAGGGTTGTGTCTTAGTCAATAAGACAATTAAAGTGTTTTTTATTTTATTTTATTTTATTTTTTTATATAGAATGTGACAAGGGGAGACGACTTCATGAAAGAAACTCATGCTTCTATCATGGAAAGAGGACAAAGAAAGAAAACGAATTTAGGGTGGCTGGAGGCCCGCCTTAGAAGAGCTCGAGCTGCAATAAGGGAAGCTAAATTTGGAAATCAAACACATGACGTCGACTACATTCCTAATGGTCCAATGTATTGGAATGCTAATGCCTTTCACAGGTACGTACCGACTTCAATTATGTTTATAATGAATTAGTTTCAGCTTTGCAAGTTACCATTCAAAATGTCAATTTGGTATTTTGTTTTTCTTTCACCCATGTTATTTCTACTTAAATATGTAACATATATTATACAATGGAATGACCGTTATTTTTTTTTATTCTTGAACATGTTACCTCAATTTGAATTTTTAGGAGCTATTTGGAAATGGAAGAAAAGTTCAAGGTCTTCGTTTATGGAGAAGGGGAACCCCCGTTGTTTCATAATGGCCCTTGCAAGAGCATATACTCCATGGAGGGGAACTTTATTCATGAAATTGAGGTGAATAAACAATTTCGGACTCGAGATCCAGAGAAAGCGCATGTTTATTTTCTACCCTTCAGTGTGACAATGTTGGTCCGTTTTGTCTATGTGCGCGACTCGCATGACTTCGGTCCAATCAGACGAACAGTGAGAGATTATGTCAATATTGTCTCTGAAAAATATCCCTACTGGAACCGAAGTCTTGGAGCTGACCATTTTATGCTTGCTTGCCATGATTGGGTATGGTGCTCTTACCACTTTATTCTGTTTACTACATTGCAATAAAATCTCATATTTTTTGAATGCCAGTGTTCTAATTTTGATTACTTGGATTTTGTTTCAGGGGCCCGAAACTTCAAATTCCAATCCTCATCTTCGCAAAAACTCAATCCGCGCATTATGCAATGCAAATACCTCAGAAGGGTTCAACCCCTCTAAGGATGTGTCCTTTCCCGAAATCAATCTTCAAACAGGTGACACGCATGGCTTCATTGGCGGGCCTTCTCCAAGGCTACGCTCGATCCTGGGTTTCTTCGCTGGAGGGGTTCATGGCCCTATTAGGCCTATTCTGCTAGAGCATTGGGAGAACAAGGATCCACACTTGAGGGTCCATCAGTACCTTCCAAAGGGGGTTTCGTACTACGACATGATGAGACAGAGCAGGTTCTGCCTTTGCCCAAGTGGGTATGAAGTTGCAAGCCCAAGGGTAGTAGAGGCAATTTACACCGGATGTGTCCCCGTGCTCATCTCAGACCATTACGTGCCACCTTTCAGTGATGTTTTGAATTGGAAGTCGTTTTCCATTGAGGTTTCGGTGAGTGACATTCCCAATTTGAAGAAAATACTAACGAGCATATCCTCAAGAAGGTACCTGAGAATGCAGAGGAGAGTGTTACAAGTAAGGAGACATTTTGAGGTCAATTCTCCCCCAAAACGATTCGACGTTTTTCACATGATCCTTCATTCTATATGGTTAAGAAGATTGAACGTAAGAGTACATGATGATCAATAAGTTGTGATTCTCTTGTTCATAGGGTGATGGAATTCTTTTCTTTTTGTGGGGTGTCCAATTGTGTAACAAGTGAGAAAATAAATTACATTCTCTAGATTTCTTTGTTTTTTTTTAATTAGGGTATCAATGCTTTCGTCACCAAAGGAATTGTAGTTACAATAATGCAAGTAGAAAGAATCAAGGAAACCATTGTTTTGAACAGGTACCATTCTTGTAAATAATTCTTTGATGGCAGCTTGACGCCTACGAGTACCACGACAGTCGAACAGTTGGTTTGAATCCACCCTTCATTGCTTTGATTTGTCTTTGCATTTGTGATGCACACCTTGATGGACTTTCATTAAGGAGGCTTTGACAATGGGTTCAGACTTCGAATGTATTTTATAAATGTTTTAATAATAAATGGTCGTCGTCATTATTGCGGTCTAGTTATATACTTTTTTACTTATCGAATAACTATCAGTATTATTATTCAGTATTATAGTTCTAAATGAATAATAATGTGACATCAAACCTGCAGAAGTTGGAGCTAAAATCAAAAGTCAATCCTCGAAAGAAATTGCTCAAGGAATCCAAACCCGAAAGTTCCCAGGATGTGCTTGCATGCAACGCCATATTTAATGTGGATGTTTGAGAGTCCAGATCTTCTGCACCCAAAACCTCCTGTGGTCTCTCCGTGTCTTTGCTTTTTGGCAGAGGATTTAGTTTATTTTTTATTATTTTAATTATTATCAAGTTAACATTAATTATGTTTAGTTCAAAAAGCAAAGGCACAAAGAGGCCACATATGTTTTTGGGTGCAGAAGATCTGGACTCTTGATTTTCCATCCTGAACCGCCCTGATTTTGAATTGTTTTTTCAATCTAAATTGGGGTAATTACACTAATAACCTGAAATTTATCAAGTTTTCACAAAAGCCCCTCACGTTTGAGAAATTACACTAACACTTCTTCATGTTTTAGTTCACTTTGACATAACCTCTTCCCTCAAAATTTTGCTAATAAATTGACAATTTTGCCATTATAACTAATTACTTAAACAATAATATTTTTTTTATAATTACATAGAAAAAGAAAATATTTGAAAAATGAATTAGACATTAAAATGGTCGCTAAATATTTTCTGACTGCGCTAAAAATATTTAATGCTTTATAACGAGATGAAGATCAAACTGTTTACTATTGTTGTAGTTCTTCATCACAAAGTGGAGGCTGCGACCAAACTATTTGCACTAATTTTTTTTTTATTTTATATTTTTTTAACACTTTTTTTTTTTTAACAGTTTAGTTTCTAAACGTTTTACATGTACGTTTAATTCTACCTTATGTTATACCCACTGCACAGTGCACACTTTGCGCCATATGAAATCACAACTTAAACGCTTAAATACCATTCCAAAAGAATCCAACAAAAATCTCGAACAAATTCAAGAGAGAGATCTCGTTGAAAGTGAGATGAGGAGTACATGAAAGATGGAGCCAAATTACTAAATTAGAGATGTTAGATTGTTGGATCTAAAATTGGGAAGGGGGTTGAGATTTAGTTGTTGTTAGCTTAGTCCAAACATATTGGACTTGGTGGTGCAAATTGAGCAAACAAGTATGAACGCAGTTAAGTGTGGAGCTAAAAATTATCCTAAAAATTATAGAGCTGACATGTGGATTATTTTTCAAGAAGGACAAGACTGCTACCAAATAACAACTACTGCAAGTAGATCAAGATGATGGCGTTTAGGAGGACACACTGACAAAGGAAAAAGGATCGAAGCAAGAAAAGGGCATCAAATAAATCATCATTGATCTTGAGCAACTAGAGAAGACAGCCAAAATCGGCTCACAACTGAGCCCAACCGCACTCAACTGTTTTCTCTCGCGCTCAACCGATCAATGCAAGCTCTTTTTCAAGGTCATCAAGAAGGCGCAAAGAGACAAGTGGGACGACAAGTGCGAGAAATCATTTCAAGACTTGAAGAGATATTTGACATCTCATATGCTATTATCCAAGCCGAAAGCAGCTGAGGAATTATATATCTACTTGGCAGTCTCAGATGTAGCAATATGCTTTGCTCTCATACGAGAAAAGCTGGGGGCTTAACTGCCAGTATTCTACACTTCTAAAACTCTCCTTGATGGAGAAACAAGATACTTGAGGATTGAAAAGTTAATTTTGGCACTAATTGTTGCAGCTTGGAAGCTCAGACCATACTTTTAGGCATAAACGGTCGTTGTCATGACTCAATATCCCCTATGATCTATCCTACATAGTCCTGACGTTTCTCAACGAGTGATGAAGTGGGCATTGGAACTCGGCCAATATGACTTTGGCAGACTTCATAGTAGGGTTCACTCCCCGCTTAGAAGACGCAACAGCACAGCCCAAAAGTGCCCTTGAAGCATCCGAGCACGCCCTAGCAGCACTAACCCTTCCTGGTAAATACTTTTGGTGCCTGCATGTCGACGATTCATCCAACTATAAGGGTTTTGGACTAGGCTTGGTTCTTATCACCCCAGACGGCTTAATGCTTGAGCAGGCAATCACTCTACATCAAACAACGAAGCAGAGTATGAAGCCTTATAGGCAGGCCTCCGAATGGCACAAGAATTGGCAGTCAAGAAGCTTGCAGTCCATTCCGGTTCTCAACTCATCACTAGCCAGACTACCGGGGAGTATGTAGCAACACATTCCAGGATGACACTATATCTCAAGAAGGTACGAAAGCAGCTTGAGGTGTTTCAGACTTACATTCTCACAAAGGTGCCACAAGTGGACAATGCCCATGCAGACGTCGTGGTAGCTCTAGGCTCTGCTTTGGACTACCAGTTCAGACACTTCATCCTAATCGAGTATTTGGGAAAGCCGAGCATAGAAGAAAAACCAGTATCCGAGGTGTTACAAGTCATTACAACCCCAAGCTGGCAAGATCTCATCATCGACTAGCTAGTCAATAGGACACTACATACAGAAAGATTTGAAGCTATGAAGCTTCAAATAAAGGTGGCACGCTACTACATGTGGAATAACTTTCTCGTTCGAAGATCCTTTTCAGGCCCACATCTTCGCTGCCTAGCGTATCCCGACGACTTGAAAGTTCTGAGCTCGATCCATGAAAGAGTTTTTGGAAACAACTCCGAAAGCCGATCTTTAGCACAGAAGGTCTTCCATGCCGGCTACTACTAGTCTTCCGTGCATCAAGATGAGAGTGCGATAGCTGCCAACACTTCAAGCTTGTACCCACACTACCTGCTAGCGAGCTCCACTCGTAGACAAGCCTATGGTCATTCACGCAGTGGGCAATCGACCTGGTAGGGCCCATGCTCTCGCTACTAGGGGCAGCGGCATGATGATCGTGGCTATCAGCTACTTCACCAAGTGGGTAGAAGCTGAGCCTATAATCACCACTACTAAATCAGACATAGAGCGCTTCACATGGAGGAACATCATCTACCAGTTCAGCATTCCACAATATAACGCTACTGACAACGGTTCGCAATTAGTGGGCAAAGATTTGGCAAAGTTCTTCCAGAAATATGGCATCAAGCAACATATATCTATGCCTATATATCCCCAAGGTAATGGGCAGGTGGAGGCATCCAACAAGACAATCCTGGACTGCCTCAAGAAATTCCTCACAAACAAGCATGAAAAGTGGCCAGACGAACTTCTCGGTGTCAGATGGACGTATCGCACAACCAAACGACGACCAACTAGTGAAACTCCTTTCTCATTGGCATTTGGTTTAAAAGAAATCATCCCTCCCAATGTTATCGTGTCGAGCATCAACACCATATTACCGACTTTGGAGCAGAACAGAAAAGAGATGGCCACAAACCTAGATCTAGCAGATGAGGAACGTAAGAAGGTTATCACTCGTATTGCAACCTACCAGCAACACCTCATCTCCAGCTATAACAAAAGGGCAAAGATTCGATAGTTCTAGCCTGGAGATCTTGTCTTAAGAAAAACATTCATCACTGCCTGAAGAGAAGGCTTCAAAAAGATGAATCTTATTAGGGAAGGTCCGTAGAAAGTCAGTAGAGTAGGCTAAAAGGGTAGCTACACCCTCACCACCATGAATGACAAAGAGATCAACAAATAGTGGAATGCCTATAACCTACAGAATTACCACGCATGACCTTCCACTTCACTTTGAGCCCAGATCGAACGGAATAAAGCTCGAAGGCTCAAGCAGCTTGACGAGCACTACCTCGCAAAGCCGATGACTATCCAGTTGTTGTGCAGTTTTAACCATTCAGCTAAGTTCGATATCTTTCGTCTTATTTTTCAATGAAGATTTTTGAAGTTATTCCTCATTTGGCTGGATTGCGTATCTGCAACAATTGTCTACTCTTGCTCTCAATGAAGATCCCTCCTAATTAGGGACTTACTGCAGGATTTGCGCCCCTCCGAGGACCAACCATGCTCTCCCCCTAGGAGAGGGTAAACTACACACTTTAAATATCTAGACGTGGATGGGTCGGGCTGTCCTAGTGTAACTAGAGCACGATGGCCTGCACCGCTATTCCTAGAAGTAGCCATAATAGTCTTTTTCAAGGCTTGACTGGAGGAGGCACATTTCCTAGCTCGCCATTTGGACGACTGCCTATAAAGATGGATTGCAGTTGAGCGTCCTTGATGTGACCAGCTGCTGGCAACCCCCAACCGAGCATCTTGTATGTGACCAACTAGCGATCTTCATGTTACGGAATAATATTCCCTCAACCCGTTAGAGAGACATCTCTTTTGAGCATCCACGATGTGACCAACTAGCATTCACAGCTGAGCATTCCTGGTGCAGTACATAGGTGATCTTTGCAAGGATATAGAATTCTAGCTTATGATGCACGCATGGGGTTTATGCGGTTGAGCATTTTTGATGTGACCAGCTAGCGTAAGTAGCTGAGCATCTGGTATGTGACCAACTAGAGATCTCTACGTATCCCTGGAAACCTAAAGTTGCTGCCAATTTAATGAGCAACCTATTGTTTATGGAAGATCTCAGGAAACCTAAAGCCGCTGCCAATTTAACGAGCAGCCTATGGTTTCTAGAAGATTCCTAGGAACCTAAAGCACAACCAGTTCAACGAGCAGCCTACAGTTTCTTGAAGACTACCTACAGTACACCCTTTGAGCAGTTAGTTGCATAGACCTATACAACTGCATAATCTTGCGAATGGTTAACAGGTTAGCGCATATATGCACTGCCTAACGCAGTACAACCCTTTGGGTTCACACTGATTCCTAAAGTGCTGTGTTACTTGCTACGCAGCTTACTGAATTGGTTACATAAAGTGCAAAGCGTTCTTCCAAACCACTGCCCATAAAATTTCATAGAACCATGCACTTTTGATGGAAAGGGCAGTGAATTTTGTGTCCCAGCAATTTTAGTATGTTGCGATGTAGGCCAAACAAATGAAAGGATTAGAGAAATGACGACCAGCTAAACAGCCTATGGTCAAGGGTAATAATGCGAGATAAAGCTCAGCAGATCAGCGCCTTAAAAGATCAAAGTTAACAATCGAGCAGTCATGCAGACTCACCTGCTTTTGTAAGTAATACGTTCGGCTACTGACTCTCCGTCTTAATAGCTTTTCAAAGGTCTTAAGCCTAGATCAGTAGTCATATAGGTCATGCAAGACCATCTGCTTATTAAAAAGCAGCATGCTTCGCTAACAACCTTATGGTTGAAGATCTATTGGACCACTGTGTGAGATCCCGTATTTTGAAAATATAAATATTATTTATAAGATTATTTTTTTTTTCAATTATTACATTTTAAATGCATGATTTCCTATCCAACCTTTTTCCTATTTTTTTTAATGAGATTGTTCTAGAAGTGCCCAATAAGCACCCTAGTTGTTGAATGTTGGGAGCTATAATCTAGGCGTGGCATGAAATGATTTCATGTTCATCTATAGGATTGAATCAAAGCTACTTGTGAGCAGTCTTGCAGCTGTACGTAGCAAATAAGATGTCAAGGTGCTTATCATGCAATTGACACCGCTTGCATGCGTAAACTTTACGCTTTTCTATTTGGTGGTACGCTTTCCTATTTGGTGGTAATCTTGCCATTTTCTCAACCAATCATGGACTAGTTTGTAGCCTATAAATAGGAGGCCATGCTCCATTGTTTTCGCATATCAAGGAAACATGCAGAGCATGCATCGAAGGTTCAATGTAGAGAAAGGGAGTGAGGGTAAAGAGAGAAAGAAATAGGGTTTAGGGTTTGAGGTGTGCAGAGATGTTAGTTGGGTTGTCTTGCCAAAGCTTGGATTATCGAGGTCAGTGGTTTATGTAATGTGTTTTAAAATATTCTTATTTTCGATAAATGAAACCACGAACTATTGTGGGTTTTATCTATTTATAAATCTCTATCTATTTTAAGTCAAGCATGCTGGATTTGTTGAAATGCTTTTGGAATTATCAATATGGTGATATGTGGATTATTTGGATATGTTCATGGAGCATGAGAACTTTAGTGTTGGGTTATCCGAGGGATAAATGTATGGCACATGTGGACATTAGAGCAGAAATGCCATTTTAGGGGTCACATGGTGAGTTACATATTATGATGGACAACCAACATGTGAAAGGGCGATGTGATACGGAATTACATGGCTAAAACTTTGATATTATTTTCCTATTTTATAGTGTGATTAAAATGGCAAGCTTGACTGGCATATTACATATTTTACTCACTGAGCGACGGTGGTTGTTGCTCAGCCCTCACCTATTATTTTACAGATAAGTTATTTGGCAAGACAGGTGTTAGAAGAGCTGAGGTTGTGATTGGGGAGAAATTTAATGATTTTAATTTATTACTTTTGTACACCTATAAGGATTTTGGAGTTATTTTTATAAGAGAAGTTTGTTTTTTGTTTTTTATTTTTACCTTTACTCGCATGCCCAGGGCGGGGTTATTTTTCCACCAACCCTAAGTGCAGGGCATGACAGAATGGTATCAAAGCCCAATTATTAGACACCTTTGGGATACTGTGGAGCCAGTTATGTTGAATTGAATTGAGCTAGTGACAGAGAATTTTAAGAGTAGACTTCGGAATAAGGTTTAGTAAATTTCGACGACAAATAATTTTTTATTTTAAGGAGGGTAGATTGTGAGATCCCGTATTTTGAAAATATAAATATTATTTATAAGATTATTATTATTTTTTTTCAATTATTATATTTTAAACGCATGATTTCCTATCCAACCTTTTTCCTATTTTTTTTTTTAATGATATTGTTCTAGAAGTGCCCAATAAGCACCCTAGTTGTTGACTGTTGGGAGCTATAATCTAGGCGTGGCATGAAATGATTTCATGTGCATCTGTAGGATTGAATCAGAGCTACTTGTGAGCAATCTTGCATGCATAAACTTGGCCATTATGCTTTCGGATTTGGTGGTAATCTTGCCATTTTCTCAACCAATCATGGACTAGTTTGTAGCCTATAAATAGGAGGCCATGCTCCATCGTTTTCACATATCAAGGAAACTTGCAGAGCATGCATCGAAGATTCAACGTAGAGAAAGGGAGTGAGGGTAAAGAGAGAAAGAAATAGGGTTTAGGGTTTGAGGTGTGCAGAGATGTTAGTTGGGTTGTCTTGCCAAAGTTTGGATTATCGAGGTGAGTGATTTATATAATGTGTTTTAAAATATTCTTATTTTCGATAAATGAAAACCACAAACTATTATGGGTTTTATCTATTTATAAATCTCTATCTATTTTACGTCAAGCATGTTGGATTTGTTGAAATGATTTTGGAATTATTAATATGGTGATATGTGGATTATTTGGATATGTTCATGGAGCATGAGAACTTTAGTGTTGGGTTATCTGAGGGATGTATGGCACATGGGGACATTAGGGCTGAAAGGCCATTTTAGGGGTCACATGGTGAGTTATATATTATAAAGGATAATCAACATGTGAAGGGACGATGTGATATGGAATTACATGGCTAAAGCTTTGATATTATTATCCTATTTTATAGTGTGATTAAAATGGCAAGCTTGACTGACATATTACATATTCTACTCACTAAGCGACGGTAGTTGTTGCTCACCCCTCCCCTTTTATTTTACAGATGAGTTATTTGGAAAGACAGGTGTTATTTGGAAAGACATGTGTTAGAAGAGCTGAGGTTGTCATTGAGGAGAAATTTAATGATTTTAATTTATTACTTTTGTACACCCTGTAAGGATTTTGGAGTTATTTTTCATTTTTTATTTTTACTTTTACTTGCGCGCTGAGCGCGGGGTTATTTTTCCACTGACCTTGAGTCCGGGGCGTGACACACTAACACAAAACTTGTAACTACGGAGCTCATTTGACCCTGCAAGTTAGAAGTTTCAAAAGATGCATCAAGCAAGCAAAGATTCGCACTCAACAACCCGAAGTTGGCACCTAAAGCAATTGAGATAGGCTTAACTGCTTTGTTTAAAGTAGCTTGCTCAATTGTTCATTCTACGACAAAAGCGTGAAGCAAGGCAAAGAGACAAGGATGACGTAATGCGAAGAAAAATAGTTTATTAATTTCTAGCAAATTGGTAAACTGGCAAGAAGGAGAACGAAGTTTAAGCAAAGGAAAAAGCAAAGCAGGAAAGGAAAAGAAAGTAAATCATAAAGTCTATCTAGAAAGACTACTCGTCAATAGCTTGGACATTTTCAACAACCGCATCACTCCCAGCAGCATCAACCTCCTGCGCTTCATCTACAGTTGCCCCGTCCTGAGCAGTATTGTCATAAGCCACCCCTACCTGGGCGGCACCACCTTCGGTCGCACCTATCTAGGTAGCCTGATCTTAAATAACTCCACCAATGGTGCTTTTGAAGGAAAACTTAAGAAGATCTTTGGAAGAAATAGCAAAAAGCTCGAGGCCTTTATCAGAAAAGGTGTAGTCAGACGGTATGTCAAGGAAATGACCTATGTAGCCAAGTTTGTAGAAGTCAGCTTGACCATGGGCAAGAACAACCTTAAGAATGGACTTCTCACTCTTCAACTGCTTATTCTCCTCAATCTGGTTAGTACGAGCACTCTGCAACTCATCTAGTTCCTTCTTCAGGTTCTCGCTGGCAGACTACACTTCTTCCAGCTCCACTTCCTTGGACTTAAGTCTACTAACGACCTTCTTGAGTCGAACCATGTCATTATGCATAGCGAGCAGCTCTACATCCTTGGCATCACGAGCGGACCAAAGTTTTGAAATGGCACGCTCAAGGTTTTGCACTATCAACGCTTAGACATCAATCTTTTTCTCTGCAACAACATACTTCCCTGGATCGCGTCAAGCAGAGTCTTCAAGTCACTGATCTCTTGGTAAACGGTCTCAAGCTGCGGAGCAGTAAAGGCAGAGACATCAGATCCCTTCAAAAAGTCAAGTTCACACTCCAACACTTTAATTTTCTCAGCAGCCGAGCAAGCCTCTGCCATGGCTGCCGCTATCTCCCTAGCAACCTTGGCATCATCCTGCTTCATACAAGTATACTCAGTTGCCAAGATCACCGATTTTTGCATCATAGCGAATATGGAACCCTTCTATGATTGAGCCTTACGCCTTATAAAGAAACTAAACTCAACAATTTTGCTAACTCCATAAAAAAAACTTGGCACATGCTTCCGTGTCTTCAAGCAAATTGGGCTTCAACAACACATGGATCTCGAAAAACTCCCTGAGGCTGCTTCGGCAGGTTATTCATGATTGCTTCTACGGGCAAACGCTTTCTTCTCAACAGGAGGGGCCAGCCCTGACATCGCTTTGGCAATGAAATCATCATTTTCGTTCTTCGCCGATGCACCCTCATTCAGGATCAAGTTAGACTGAGACACGAAAGGCTGTCTCAGAATAAAACCAGGCAAAGAGGGCACAGCAGAACTTCTCCGCTAAGCAATCTTGTCAACAATTGTTCTAGCAACCCTGGAAGCAGCAAGCTTCACAGGCTCAGATCCAGCAGCCTTTTTCTTCCCCTTGAAAGAAGTTTAGTCAATCACGAGCCTCTCAGCAGTGGACAGACTTTCACGAGCAGTAGAGATAGCCTTTGGCTTTTTCTCCACCAACGACTTTCGAGTAGGTGACGAAGATCTCTTTCTCCCACCTTCATTAGTAATAGGCTCCACGGTAGCTATTGAACAAGCAAATGCCTCACCCTTGGTCCTCTTAATCTCCTCGTTCGAGGGGCAGCCTACCTTTTTCCCTACGAAGAGGATTGAGCAGCCAACGCCACTCATGATATTTAGAAGGGATCCCCAAAGCGATGTGCACCTTTTTCATGCATGGAGAAGTCTGGGAGTTAAACCAAATTCCAAATCTACATAAATAGATGAGGACAAATTAGAAGGCATCTCAACAAAAGTATTAAGCAACTTAGAGACTATGAAAGTAGTCGGAACGCGCATCCTAGGCGAGGAGTCGGATCCCCACTCTCTGCTGATTTCTAGGGTCTTCCTGGCCCTATCATGATCCCTTTTGCTTGCGTGGTCGAAGAGCCTATGGTGGGTCCTCAGCTGCTCAACATCATAGATGTGGCCTATGTAAAAGAAGTACTAAAAATCATCGACAGTCAGGTCCAAGTCAAAGAACCTGCTCAAGTTATGGAACCCTACCATCACGCAGACCGCGTTCAGAGAGCACTGAGCAGGAACACACTTCATGGAGAAAATTACCTCCTGGAAGAATCGAGGCATAGGAAAGGTGAACCCCAACACAAAGTAGTAGGGGTGAAACTTAATAGCTTTCCTAGACCCACACGGTTCACGGCTGCTACCTTTCTTGGCCCACTTCACACGAATCCCAAACGGAATTGCGTGCTTAAACATCTTGAGGAAGTCTTTGAACTGCTTATCGAAACCTACTTTGATACGAGCAACCCTGAAGTAACATAACTTACTTGCATATTCGCCCTGGTAATGCAATGGCGAAATAAATTATCATTCTTGTGGCTCGAGGAAGACATGTTCGAAACAATCCTACAACGGCGCAAGAAAATATTGTTAGAAGTTGCTCAAAGAAGAAAAAAAAATATTTTAAAGAAGGCGTAGAGCCCAACGCTCACCACCAGCCTCCATGGCTTTGCACCTCGCCAACTCACGAACCCAGGATCGTAGGAGCCCAACAGCCACGCCAGGCCCTGCGCCCTGGTCCCTTTTCGCAACCCAAAGGTCTTGTGACCCAAACCAACAAGAGAGGGGCTAGCACCGCCCCCGTATCCCTCTCTCTCTCTTGCATCTCTCCCTTACTACACGGGCCTAAACCCAACAGCTTCTACAGCCATATGGGCCCACGCCTAGTGGCCCATCTCAAGTAGCCTAGGACCGGCACCTTAGCGCCTGAAGGAAAAATTTGATTTTACTAAGTGTATTTGAGCAACATCTACACATGCAATATACAATTGAAGACGGAATCGTGCTTGTATGTACTCAACAAAAAATATTTGCCCATTAAAATTCAAAGCCTAGTAGTTGTGAACCAAGACTCAACTCAAATAAGAGAGAGAGCAGTTGAGATTTCTTATACCTTTGTTGAATCCTCTTTGCATAAGCAAATGTTAATCACCCAAAAGAGAGGGCCTTCATTCCTTGCTTCTTGGCTCCATAGATATCTTGGAGGAGGATGGAAAAATGGATTCTCTAAGTTCCCAAGAAAGGGAACCTCTAAGTTTCCACACCAATGAGACAGGTGCACGTGCCTAGGGATGGGCAACAGTTACGGGGGACGGGCAACCGCGGTCATTTACCCATAACTATTTAAGCCCTTGCCCGCATAACCGTTTACCCATTGGGTAATTGCATAAACGGGTATACCAATACCTATAACTGTTTATAAACGATTAGCCTTACCCATAACCGCATATTTGTTTAACTGCAATTGCGGACCCGTTTAACTATAACCGCATACCCTTTTACTCATTACCCATTTTTAACCCCTTTTTTACCCGTTTACCATTTTCTTTTACTCGTTTATCCTTTTTCAACAAATTAAAAATTGAAAAAGAAATTTGTCATAATTTTCTTTGTTGACAATTCAACACTGTTATAGAAACATTTAAAATGCATATCGGTATTTCAATCTTTAAATCCTCGTACAATTTCGAAAATTGAAATAATAGTTTATGGATAATGTTAAAACCAAAACAGTAGCCTCAAGTAGTTCCTCTTCTTCATTCGATTTCCGGATTGCGCCCTAATCAAAATCACAACTGTGCAGCAGGGCTGGTGTATATCATTTAAAAATCAAATTATATTTCGTCACGGTGCAAAGTTCTGATGTCACATCCCGGCCCGGGGTCCACCACATCCCGGGCCCGCTCCACCACCGTAGCACGATATTGTCCGCTTTGGGCCCCGACTACGCCCTCACGGTTTTTTTTCTGGGAACTCACACGAGAACTTCCCAGTGGGTCACCCATCATGGGAGTGCTCTCGCGCGCTACTCGCTTAACTTCGGAGTTCCCATGGAACCCGAAGCCAGTGAGCTCCCAAAAAGCCTCGTGCTAGGTAGGGATGGGAATATACATATAAGGATCACTCCCCTGGGCGATGTGGGATCTCACAATCCACCCCCCTTAGGGGCCCGACGTCCTCGTCGGCACACCACGGCCAGGGTTAGGCTTTGATACCAAATTGTCACATCCCGGCCCGGGGTCCACCACATCCCGGGCCCGCTCCACCACCGTAGCACGACATTGTCCGCTTTGGGCCCCGACTATGCCCTCACGGTTTTGATTCTGGGAACTCACACGAGAACTTCCCAGTGGGTCACCCATCATGGGAGTGCTCTCCCGCGCTACTCGCTTAACTTCGGAGTTCCCATGGAACCCGAAGCCAGTGAGCTCCCAAAAGGCCTCGTGCTAGGTAGGGATGGGAATATACATATAAGGATCACTCCCCTGGGCGATGTGGGATCTCACATCTGACCTATGGTACATTAGCATCTCTCTCAGTTACAATCACTTAAAAATCAAATACTGAAAAGGAAATAGAATGCTACAGTTTCAAGGGTCATTCAATATAAAAAAAAATTGATTAGAAAGAACAAGTTTGTATCAGAATCCTAGTAAAAGAGAGACAATTTTTTTTAAATTTTAAAAATATTAAAATAAACGGTTAAATGGGTACCCGTTTGTAACCGCGGTTAATACCCATGATTGTCCATTTATATTTTATGGGCAAACGGTTAAACCCATAACCGTTTATTTGTTTAAACGGTTACCCATAACAGTAACCGTAAATTTTAAATAAATGAGTAAATGCGGTTATCCATACCTATGGATATTTTGCCATCCCTACAGGTGACGGTGGCAAGGGGTAGTTTTTCTATTTGGGGATGACATAATGAAGTTCCACCTTCGGTATGGAGGTATGGATTCTAGACAGTTAGTCAATGGGTGATGTTTGCCAAATATGCTTGTCACATATTGGTTTTGTGCTTGCTTACTCGTATCATTTGTTCAACTAAGCATTAATGAAACTGACTTGCGGTCTATGGATATATTTGAGTACCACAGTAAAAGTAAGAAGCTAACTAATCATCATTTTAAACTCTGGAACATAATATGGAATCCATCAAAGATGAAAAAAAATCTCTCACAATTTATATGCTTTGACGTGTAATGAAACTAATTCATGTTTTAGTTGGGTTGGGTAAACTCAAAGCAGCCAGTGCCTAACTTGATTATAAAACTGATGGAGTCGATTAAAATCAAGTAAATATATGCCCCAATTCAACCAGACGTCAACTCAATCATTTATCAAGTTGGGTTGGGTTGAAGCTTAACACAATTTTTAGCCCGAATTTGCTCATCCACAGTTTACGCATCCCACTCCAATGTAATAGCTACATATAATTTTAGTAGGGGTTGTTCGGATCGGATCTCGAACCCAAAAGCATAAAACGAATCGCGAACAGATCACTTTCGAGACAAGATTTTGAAAATCGAAAACGAACCAAAATTTAGGTTTTAAAATTTTGAGATTAAACATTTATGCCTTTTAGAGTTTTGATTAAACATCTTTCTACAATTTAGGTGCCAAATGGATTAGAAGTAGCCTTTTTTATAATTTAAATTACCCAACTTGCCATTATATAAATATACCTTTTAATTTCTAGATAATACATCAAAACTCCTAAAATCTTGTAGATAAATAAAAAGTCTTTCAAAATACACATGAATGTGACTTACCATTATATTTAATAAACTTTTAATTTTCTTAGATAATATTTCAAAACTGCTAAAATCTTGTAGATAAATATTGTAGTATTTAATTTTAATAAGAAGTCTTTCAAATTAACATGAAACGTAGAGCGGTGAGCGGGAATGGACCAATTTCACATGCGATGTCAGAGCACAAGTAAAGTACAGTAATGTGGGTAAGAATCATACCCTCAAAGGCATCCACCTATACTGAGATCCGCCAAGAATCCTCATCGATACGAACCTTTAGCAATTAAAACTTGGAGGGGCACAAAACAAGAAAATGTGAGTGGGCAAAAACAAAGCTTTTCAAAAACCATTTCTCTTTCCAAGAATAGTAACCCCTCACCGTAAAACCCGTATAATTTCCCAGAAAATAGTAATACATATGTATACAAAAATCATACCCGAGAGTAGGGAAAACCAAGTATATGCCATGTCAAATATCTCAAAATGAAATAAGTAAGCCAGGTTAAAAAAATCAATGAAAAATGATACGTCAGCCGGAGTCACCTAACGTGACCTGTACGGCTAAGCCTATAACTCATAACCCAATTCCTGCACACGAGTTGGAACCACCTAAAGTGGTATGTACGACAGGCTAGGTGTAAATAGTTATGCTCAAGTGCTACGATTACGTGAAGGCTGTGCGAAGTATCGCAAGTCACCTACGAGTCGGAACCACCTAATGTGGTCTATACGACAGGCTAACACCTGCCTTGGATCCAAGGTGAGCGTATGGTGCGAAAGGTGAACGATCACGTGAAGGCTAGGCCATGGCCTTGGGCGGAGCACTAACACCAGGGTGCAGGACATTAAGTACTAAATGCAACCCAACATAATCATACACACTACAATCACTACCATCAATATATACTCACCTGAAGCTTACCTGAGCGTCCGCAATGTCAAGCAACAATATGCATAACTATACTAACACATATTCTAAAATGTAATGCAATTGACATGGCATTTAAATCGTAAAACTATTTAAAACAATTTCTGGGAAAAAACGTAAAACATACATACGTATATATAGAAAACAAAAGCCCATTCACCTGGAGTCCGCGCTACGATTCCCTAGTACAAACATCGAGGCGTCCCGAACGATCGGCGCCTAGAACAATTATCAATCACATCTTAGAATTCCTATCAATAGAATACGTAACTCACATAAAACACATCCTCTAGGACATTCTAGAATGATTTGAGACCCATTGACCAAAAGTCAATGGTCGATCAAAGATCGACGGTAGGGTCACAACACTACATAACTCGATCTGGAAGATCCGCATCTTAGATTTCCGATCTGTAACTTTCAGAGATCCACATTATACTTCTAGAATATCATCCTAAAATTTCATTATGATCCAACGGTTGGATCTCCGCTAATTACAAATTCAAGTGGCGGTTAACGTTTTATTTTATAAACTTACAAATCTAATTCGGGAAGATCCGTACGTCGGATTCCCAATCCGTAAGTTTCTATGGTCCTCAAATATTATGTACTATAATGTAGTGAAGTTTAGTGATGATCCAATGGTTGGATCGTTGATATCTATAATGTTCAAGTGGCGGACCTTAAAGAAATTTCGCCGGATTCTGCAGATTTTGCAAATTTTCTGGGCAATTTTTGGAACTCCATATCTCACTTGTTTGTCAACCAAATTTGACCCATAATATACCAAAACGAAGCTAGAGAAGTGTAGAACAAGATTATACCTGCTTTGAGTCCAAATGGTTTCCAGAGATTGCCAGAAAATGGCCTGAAAGACGGCTGTTCTTGGGAAAACATGGAAATTCGCCAGAATTTCTGGGCAACATTTCAACGTCCATAACTTTGTCAATACTCAACGAAATCAAGTGATTCAAAAACGAAAATCATAGTTCTCGATGAGACGAAGAGATTGATACCTTACACGATGACTATCTCACCGTGATTTGGGGCAAGGATCAAACCGCCAGCAGTCAAGCCAATTTGTCTATAAAAGGAAGAATAGGGCCCAGAGACAAGGACACTCAACCAATCAAACAAACATACAACTTGTCTTTCTCAGTCAAGCCAAACTATTCAGAAAGTTGTGCCTTGCCCAAACTCTGCTCTCCTTATAGCCTTATAATTCCCAGAATAGGATAACCTCCTCCTGTGTAAAAGCTCTGTTACCTTTCTCCAACTGATGTAGTATCGATTCCCTCGTATAGATTAGTTCACTTTTGTTCCCCTTAGTGCTTAGAAACCTTTGTAATCATAAAGAAGAGAAGCTGCACAAGATTCAACCTTGCTTGACAAGGTTAAATCTTGCCCGACTCTCTTTGTGTTGTCTTTTAATATTTAGCTTTAGAATGTATTCATCAGCATATATGCAAGTCCTTTCTAAACCCTTATCTGTTCAAAGCATCATAGGATCTCAGATCTAAAGTCATCATTATCGTAAGAAGATAAAATCGGACTATAACTCATGATTTGATCAGATTTGACTATCATCCTTCGAGCATACAAGTTAGATAAAAGTCCTTGATCTCAAGGCATAGAAAAGAACTTAATGTAGACTTAACCCATGTACGACAATCCATTGATAAACAAGAAGTTAAGATAACTTGGGGCGCAAGTAATCGACTTAAACCAACTTGTTCTACGTCTGCCATATAAGAGATGGCAGTGGCACGCCTTCGCATATAGTTAGTGTTGACTGTGAGCCTCAAGGCCTATACCTAAGGCCCCACAAAGGCACATTTCAGGACTAACTACAAGCTTATATTGAAACCTCTTTCAAGCAGGAGCCCGACGACCAACCAAAGTGCCAATCCCTCGGAGAGTTGTGTGCCAGAGCCAGGAACCTCCGCCACCTGGGATATTCTGCCCGAACATAGTTTTGGCACGTTCAGTGGGACATAGTTCTTGTATGCCAAGAAGACGAAGGAGAGAACAAGCCTTCAGCCAGGCGGCAAAACAAAACAACCCCAGTACACACCAAGAAACAACATGGCAGATCCTCCTGAAGAAAACATACAAGCCACCATGATGGCTATTTTGAAGAACATAGAGCGAAGCCTTTTGAATGTAGAAGAAAGTACGAACAGACTGTGTTCCTCGACGAGGAGTCCACAAGGAGGACTAGATCTGGAATGCCCTATTCCAGAAAATGATTGTATTGGGGGGTGATGAATAAAGCCAGTCCTGTGGAAAAGCCAGTTCTTCCTTTACTTAAAACAATGAAAGAATAGGCGAGAGTTCACCAGTGGTTGTTAAAGGAGCCGGAGTTGCCCGACACCTTGTTAGTAAATAATGGGGGGCAATGTGAACAAAGAACAGAGTGGTTGCTAAAAAACCCACAGGCTAGTACTGCTCTTTCCCTACAAGCCCCGCTAAATATGATTAACTTAACGTGGGCAGAGAAAGGGAAAGGGAAGGCCACGTGGGAGGTAAAGGCAGAAAGAAGGCCAGCTGACAAAACCACGGAGGGAACTATCAGGGTGCCTGATAAGCCCAAAGCCACCATAGTGAGAGAAGTGGTGCTATGCAGCAAATGCCATTTTGAATGTGAGTTAGAAGTGCCAACAACATGAGCATTCATTGATCAGGAGCTGGTTAAAAGGAGAGAAAGAGAAGAACAGGAAAGACGCATAAGCATTATGCGGTTAAGAGAGAAAGAAGCGTCTCAAAACGTCTTCCAGAGGCTGGGGGGAGATTCCCAACCTAAAAACTTGTCAGAGGTCTTCAGGAACTATGAAGCCTCAAAGGAGGTGGAAGAGAAAGAGGCCAAGATGCCAAGGTGGAAAGAGGCGAAGCCACCCCAACCGAGCTACACAGGCGAAGATGTCCGAATGAAGGTGAGAACGGTGGACCCAATTACAAAGAGGAACCTCGCCCGACTCGGGCGAAGGTGGTTTATAGTTGGGAAAGATGGAAAACCCATCAAAGAAATGGGGGCATCCATGATCAGGATAGTTCAGAGGCAGCACAAAGCACATATGAACTCATTAAAAGCCCCCGCCACTTCGGAGACTTCAAGGAACATAAAGTTGGAGGATATTCCTCATGAGGAAGGAAATCAACCACACTGGAAAAGTAAGAGAGAAGTTAAGAAGACGAGCAGTAAAAATGAGGGGGAAGGAGATCAGGTGCCGCCAAGCCCGCATCCTGGGAAGCAAAGAATCTTGAGGAGGGCTCAAGAAGATGTAGTAATGATGCCAACCCCAAGGTGGAGCCCGGAGCCAAACTGCTTCGAAACTATCTCACCTGAAAGAGGGTTGCCTGCGTCGTTGTTGATAGACACTGTTTGTGAGATGCCGAAGCAAGTACCAAACTTTGGTATCACCGAGGAAGATGAACTCCCTGAGCTGATGTTGCCCGAAGAAGCGCAAGCCTGGATAGATAAGTTCATGAATAACATTGGGGGCAAAGAAATGAACTTAATTGGACCGAGCAATTTCCACGTAAACATGACGTACGTTTTATCAACCATGTTTCGTGCTGAGCATGATCAACCTCATACGATAGAGGGTGATTACCTGGCAGCGAAACCTATGATGGCACATGTTAGTGTTGAAAAGACCGGGCAAGGGGAGTCTAGCTGAACAGAATTGCCCGAGCAGCAAGAGAATAAGCCCGAAAGAATATACTCAGACAAGATGGTTTTTATTAGCCCAAATCCAATTCTGGCCAACCATCTTAAACCCATATATGTAACCGCTCATCTAGAGGGAATACCCTTTAAGAGGGTGTTGATAGATAGAGGGGCTACGGTGAATGTGCTCCCCTATAAACAAATGAAAAGGATGTGCAGAGGTGAAGAAGACTTCATCCCTACAGATCTTACAATGTCTAGCTTCTCAGGAGCTATTACCAAGACCTATGGGATATTGCCGTTAGAAGTTTACTTGGGATCGAAGCAGATCATGCTGGCTTTCTTTGTAGTGGATAGTACTTCCACCTACTGGGCATTACTGGGCAGAGACTGGATTCACCAAAGTCTTTCTGTGCCGTTCACCTTACACCAGCAAGTGGCTGTCTATCACGAGGAAGTGGAGACAGGGCCTGGTTTCTAGGAGATGGTTGAGGCCGAATCACGGCCATTCTTACCTATGGCCAACATTGCAGAGGCCAACTTCTACAATCCCATTATCGGGATTCTTCAATGTACAAGAGCTGACAAGAACGGCCGCCCGACTAAGGTGACGGCCCAAAAGCTTTTGGAACAAAGATTGTCTCTTACCAAGGAAGAGTGAGATCGACCTTATACCATCCTGAAACCCCAACAACATTAATGTCAGAACAAAAGAGGAAGGACCAGGTAATAGCAGTCAGGTCCTTGATAAAAAGACTGTTGGTGTACGGGAGAGAGAAGAGACAAGAGGGGGAAAACTCAGCTGGGGAGGAAGAAGGTTGGAGCAGGGGAACTATGATTAGCCAGATAAGAAAAGAGGAGCCTTTTGGAGAAGAGTTAGAAGATCTGTCCGACAATCCAGAGCTGGTAGAGTTTTTGTGTGCAGAGCCAGATAAGCCAGCTCCTGAGGTACAAGATCCATTGGAAATTATTGATCTGGGGACCAAGGAAGATCCAAGACTAATACAGATTAGCGGTCTGTTGGAGACCGAAGATCGGGCAGGGATTGTCACCCCTTTGCATGAATTCAAAGACTGTTTTGCTTGGCACTACACCGAGATGCCAGGTTTAGACCCAACCTTAGTAGAACACATGATGCCTATTAAGGAGGGGTTTAAACTTGTCAAGCAGGCACCACGAAGGATGTCGAAGGAAATTGAGGAGAAGGTCAAGGAAGAAATTGAGAGGCTGGTAAAGGCTGGATTTATTAGGCTTGCCAAGTATGTTGAGTGGTTGGCCAACATTGTACCAATTTTAAAAGCTATAACTAAAGTAGTTAGATGTTTCGTTGACTATCGAAACATTAATGGAGCCATGCCTAAAAATGAATATCCCATGCCTATGGCAGACTTATCCGTAGATGCGGTTGCTAAACACAAAGTTTTATCTTTTATGTATGGAAATGCTGGATGCAATCAGATAAAAATGGCTAAAGAAGTATACATAAAACAGCTTTTAGGTGTTCAGGCCATGTTGCAGCATACGAGTATGTGGTGATGCCGTTCAGGCTCAAGAATGCCGGGTAACTTACCAAAGAGCAATGAACACCATTTTTCATGATTTAATCGGCCATAGCATGGAAGTATACATTGATGACATCGTGGTAAAGTCTAAAACTGAAGAACAACATTTGATTGACCTTACGCAGGCCTTGACAAGAATGAGGATCCATAAGCTAAAAATGAATCCAAAGAAGTGTGCGTTTGGAGTGAGATCGGGCAACTTTTTGGGATTCCTCGTTCATCAAAGAGGTGTGGAGGTTGATAAAAATAAAGCTCGAGCAATAATGGAGTCGTCTTCCCCCACCAACAAAGTACAACTTCAAAGATTGCTAGGGAAGATCAACTTCTTAAGAAGATTCATTGCCAATCTAGCGGGCAAGATCCAACCGCTAACTCTTCTACCAAGGCTAAAGACCAAAGAAGAATTTGAATGGGGACCCTCACATCAAGAGGCTTTTGATAGAATAAAAGCTTACTTAGCTTCTCCACCAGTACTTATGCCACCTAAAAGAGGGAAGCCGTTGAAACTTTATATTTCTGCTTCACAGAAATCAATTGGAAGCTTGCTAGCTCAGAATAATGAAAGTAAGAAGGAACAAGCTATATATTACCTCAGTAGAATTCTTACTGAGGTAGAAACAAGATACACCTCGGTGGAGAAATTATGCTTAGCTTTGTACTTCACTGCCTGCAAACTAAGGCATTACATGTTGCCTTGCCACATCCACATCATTGCCAGAACTGACGTAATCAAATACATACTATCAAAACTAATGTTGACTGGAAGAATTGGAAATTGGATTTTGGCATTATCAGAGTACAGTTTTCAATATGTTCCCCAAAGGGCAGTTAAGGGACATGCAATTGCAGACTTCTTGGCAGAGCATCAAGAATCTCAAGAAGAAATTGTCAACATTCCAGGAACTTTGGAGGCAGCTAGCCTTTGGATCCCTCCAACTAAAGGTCTCTCGGGCAGAGAGGAATGGATTCAACAGGAAATAAAGATAATATCTAGCCTCTGGGTTACTCCCTGGAAATTGTATTTTGATTGATCTTGTACTTAAAATGCTGCTGGGGCTGGAGTCGCCATCATTGATCTTGGTGGTAACCATCACTGTTATTCCTTCCTATTAGATTATCAAGAAACTACTAACAATCGGGCAAAATATGAGGCATTGATAATCGGCCTAGAGATCTTGATCGAGTTAGGGGCAACTGAAGTTGAAGTATTTGGTGATTCAGAATTAGTAATCAACCAATTGAATGGGGAGTATAAATGTAGACACATCGCCATGGCTGGTTATTACCTAGTGGCCACTCAGTTACTAAGCTATTGGGGTACTAAGATATCAGCCAGTCACATCCCTAGAGAAGCGAATGCAATTGCCAATGAGATGGCACAATTAGCCTCTAGAGCAACAATCCAGGAAAGGAAGTTTGAAGGAAACATAGAAGTCCAAAGAAGAAACCTCCTCTCCATCTTAGAGCGAGGGTTCAGCCTGGATGTAATGACGGAAAAAGTGGAAATTGAGGACTGGGGAACACCTATTTTGAGATACTTGAAAGATCCCTCTTTTCCCACAAAAAAGGAGGATAGGCGGCGGGCAACTAAATATGTTTTGTGGGGAGAGAATCTATTGAGAAAGACTCCAGATGGGATAATGCTGAAGTGCTTAGGCGAGGAAAAATCAATGAGGGTAATGGCTGAGGTGCATGAAGGGATTTGTGGAGCACACCAAGCAGGGACCAAGATGAGGTGGCTCCTCAGAAGATACAGTTACTTCTGGCCCGAAATGGAAAAAGATTGCAAAGCTTATGCCCGAGGATGTGAAGAATACCAAAGACACGGGCCACTCCAGCATGTAAACCTCGTGGTTAAACCTTTACCTTTCAAAGGATAAGCCATGGACTTCATCGGGCAGATTTACCCAGCTTCTAGCAAAGGCCATACTTTCATAATCGTGGCTACGAACTACTTCACTAGGTGGGTGGAAGCTTCAGCTGTTCAGACTATCACTCTGGCTGTGGTCACAAAATTCATTGAGAATAGGTTTGGGGTGCCCGAGACAATTGTCACAGACCGATGACCATCTTTCATTTCAAAAGTGGTAGAGGAGTTTGCCCACAAATTCAACGTAAAGATGATTCAGTCTAGCCCTTACTACCCTCAGTCGAATGGTCAAGCAGAGGCTGGCAACAAGATCTTGGTGAACATTATTAAAAGAACAGTGGTCGAGAATCTAGAAAAGTGGCACGAAAAGTTGGGAGATACTTTGTGGGCATATAGAACTTCTAAAAGAGCGGGGACTGGGAAAACACCCTTTGCTTTGACTTTCGAGCAAGATGTTGTACCCTATGGAGATGAATGTGAGTTCGGTCAGAATTCATAATCAATTTTGGGCTACACTATAAAGAATACGTTCCATGTGTCAAGAAATTGAAGACCTCGATATAGCCCGTATTGAAGCTTTGGATAGGATCCAAGAAGGAAAAAGAGCTGTGGCACGAGCATACAATAAGAAAGTAAAGTTAAAAACCTTCGAGGAAGGAGAATTAGTGTGGAAAGCAATTCTGCCCTTGGGAGCCCAGGTTAGGGGTTTTGGAAAATGGAGCCCGACATGGGAAGGTCCTTTCATGATTAGTCGAATTCTGAGTAAAGAAGGATTCTATTTAACAGATTTGGAAGAGAAATTATAGAAAAATCCGATCAATGCTAAGTTTCTAAAGAAGTATCACCCAACTTTATAGGATGCTAGGGATTGTTATATTGAGGATAATTAAACATAACAAGTGGTCTGAAGTTGGCTTGCAAAAAGTTAAAAAGAACATTTCATTTCATCAAATGTGGAAGATACATACATCAGACCAATAGTTGTATATCCCTAATTGAGTAAAATTATCCCAGATGGGTGGATCTACATTTTACTCAACCTTCCCTAAACAATGATACTACTAGCTAAATTTGCCCTAGTTTGTCTGAATCTGCTGCGCTCTTATTCATAAGCCCGATCAAGGTTGTGCGGTCAGCCAGGTCGCGGTAGTTGATCCTGAAGCACACATCTATGATGATGAAGTGATCAAGAAGCAGGAGTTGTGAGCCCAAGTAAGATATACCAGTATGATCAAGATCACTCGACTAGCCTACAAAGTTGTAGGAATCCTGAAGTATGAATCGAGCGTGAAACGCCTGACTGAAGATATTAAGGGAAATGATCGCTCCTTAGTGATATCGCTTCCAATACTGGTCAAAACCAGAGAAATCCATGCAGGTTCCAAGGGATACACTCATTCCTTCATGAAGAGAAATTTGGGATGATAGTCTATCCAAAGGCGACAAAGACAATGAAAGTCTACAAGAGGGCAAGGCATGGTGGAAACCCTTTCACTAAAACCTACAAGAAGTTAAGATAACTTGAGCCTCAAGGCTTATATCTAAGGCCCCACAAAGGCACCTTTCAGGACTAACTATGTCATATCTCGGCCCGGCCCCACCACATCTCGGCCCACTGTAGCACGATATTGTCCGCTTTGGGCCCCGACCACGCCCTCACGGTTTTGTTTCTGGGAACTCACGCGAGCAGAACTTCCCAGTGGGTCACCCATCTTGGAATGCTCTGGTCCAATCTCGCTTAACTTCGGAGTTCCTACGGAATCCAAAGCTAGCGAGCTCCCAAAAGGCCTCGTGCTAGGTAAAGATGGGAATATACATATAAGGCTTACGGGATCCACATCCATGGGTGATCTGGGGTCTTACAATCCACCCCCTTAGGGGCCCGACGTCCTCATCGGCACACTTCCGGCCAGGGATTGGCTCTGATACCAAATTGTCACATCCCGGCCCGGCCCCCACCACATCCTGGGCTCGACTCAACCGTAGCACTATATTGTCCACTTTGGGCCCCGACCACACCCTCACGGTTTTGTTTCTGGGAACTCACGTGAGCAGAACTTCCTAATGGGTCACCCGTCCTGGGAATGCTCTGGCCCAATCTCACTTAACTTCAGAGTTCCTACAGAACTCGAAGCCAGTGAGCTCCCAAAAGGCCTCGTGCTAGGTAGAGATGAGAATATACATATAAGGCTTACAGGATCCACATCCTTGGTCGATGTGAGGTCTTACAAACTACAAGCTCCTATTGAAGCCTCTTCCAAGCAGGAGCCCGACGACCAACCAAAGTGCCAATCCCTCGGGGAGCTGTGTGCTCGAGCCAGGAACCTTCGCCACCCGAGATTTCCTGCCCGAACAAGTGGTTTGTTTCACTGGAGAAAGGAAGAGCCGAGAGAGAGTTGAAGAGTTAGAGAGAGTGAAGAGTTGCGGAAAAAAAGAGGAAGAAGAAAAAGTTCTAGATATTTTGGGGACCAATCTATGGGTCCCACGTGTCACATTACTCCAATTACAACATGTGTTTCACATGGCAAATTACCAAAATGCCCTCAACGTTCAGAGGTTCGTAAAATCTTCGTTATAACTCAAAATCATGAACCGTTTACGCCCACATGTCAGTAACGACGAGTACTACGAGGATATGCCAAGAAAATAAATCTTACATGACACGACATAGCAGTTAACAAAGGTCAGTACATTTGCCTCGAAAGGGCATTTTTCATAAATTCACTTATTAAAATTATAATTTTTGGGGACGGGTCGTCACAATCTTCCCCCTTTTATAAAATTTCGTCCCCGAAATTTTAAAATAACTTGTTAAATGTAAAATACTCGAAAATTGGAAGAACATATCTATATAAATACTTACACAAGGAAGAAATCGAGTTAGAGCGGTTGCATAAAAAAGAGTGCCATTCTGTCGCGATCGGATTGCAATTATTCCTCTTTCATGCCTCCAAGCTCATACCTTCTTCCTTCCTTGACAATATAGTAATATAATATCTGTACAAACCGTAAAATTGATATTACTACAAACCATAAAATTGAAAGCACTAATTATGACATTATAACATAACGTCAAAATATACGCATAATAAAATATCAAAAATAGATACTTATATAAAAACGTACGATTCAAATACTTGTATCAAGTTTAAAACCAAGAGTGGAAATAACTCACCCAATATTTACAATAGCAAAAATACTCAAATAAATAGAATAACCTCGTAGAAAAATGTTTGCACGAAAAATCAAAACTCAAAATGAAAATGGACTTGCCAAAGATTTGTCGTGTCATGAACTTCGAGAATAAGTCCGAACCGTAGCTAACTAGTAGGTGTTGTCGTAGATAAGCGATCTTGCTCACTAGCTTAGTGAAGCCAACAGTTAAGCCATCGATATTACAGTTTGCAGCCTGTAATGGCGATAACTCATCGTTGTCTCAATACGCTAGTGAGAAATTCCCTAAGATTCCCAAAATATCGTTTTGCTCCTCATATGCGAATATATATCTAGATCGTCTGATTCGTGCCTCGATTGCAATGCCGTAAAATCCCAGAATACACCAATCCAGCTACTAGAAGCACATTAATATCAATGTACGCCTAACTCATTAAGTCCCAGAGTAACGTAATGAAAAGATGCGTGGAGACGAACAGTATCATAAAATATTTCCTTCGTGACTATTCACTAGCGTTATTCACCAAATTAAGGATATAACCTTTGAAATCCAGAATTAGAGAATCGATATCTCTATCGACATCATTCGAATGACAATTACAGTCTCAAACCATATATGGAGATTGACGCTACAATCGCTAAGCTTTATACCTTCACCAATACTATGCTAAAAACTATTCAATCCTCAAAACCATATGAAATTCTTTTTGGTAAGTCTAGTAAACTCACGAGGAGATGGTACTCTAAGGGTTCCTGCTAGGGTCGATATGAAACTGGCATACGCATCCACCAAGTCGACCTATCGTGAATTTCTCATTGATTGAGCGAGAAACCATGTCGAGTAAGCTAAAAGAACACTCAAGAATTTGAGAGTCAAAGCAAGTTCATCCAATTGGAAGCTCAAGTTATCTAGATTGATTGCCTGCCATCATACTACAAAACAACTTCCAGAATATTCAATCACCAACGGTAATGATCTATTCGTCGAAGTATTTGACGAGTGATTGAAGAATCAATCATCACAACTAGATTTCAACATCCAAGTTTTTGAACAATCTACCTGTCTTCGAAATTATGTGAACTGCAATAGAGTAGACACGTACCTAAGATTGACCAAAATATCTTTTCAGCACAAATGAGTGAATATGAAGTCACAGTTAGAACTGATGCTGATCAAAATGCTAGAAAATCTAATAAATTCAAGAATGGGTAAATTTAACAAGTGGTCTAACTGTAGTCCCTTAGGACCAATGGAAAAATGGGTTGACTATCAAGTCGATCTATAAACATCAAGACATCACCACAATCCCCATACGTACCAAATACCTCGTACCAAAAGCTTATGGTGATATTTCCCATTTGTATTTGGATATGGAAAATGAGTACAACCCATTCAAATGATTTCTTGATGGGTCAAAGGTAATGTCACATCGATACTCGAAAATTTCAAATAGAATGGGATGAGAAAGACTAAAAATGTTTAGGGTAGAAGCAACTCTTACTACGGTACTCAGTAATTACGTTTGCACGACCGAGATAATATACGATAGTGCAATCATAGGCATCGATCTAATTCTCCCAATGTTGTTGTTATAAACTTAGCTCTGTCCAAAAGTAAGTGAAATTAAGAAGTCCTAAGGTTAAATAAGGTTTTGGACATATTTCTCCACAAAGGAGTACCAATCGATTTTCAAATGAAAAATGACAATTGTTGACTCTAAGTCACATCTGTGATGGTTCATTTTTAATGGTTCTACCCCTAGGAAACATAAGGTTCTACCCCTAGGAAACATAAGCGTTACCCTATCATGATGTATCTACACAGCCAAAACCTCCGAAGAACACGTCATCGTGGATTTCAAAATTCTCAATGTTATCGAGAAATGTAAGAATCATATTTGGAGAACAGACAACACTTAAGCTGTCAGAAATTTTATTCATAACCCACATACCACACTAAACCAACTTCTTCGGTCAAAAGGTGATGAAGAACACTAGAGCCGAAAGTTCGCCAACCAATAGTCGATAATCTCGACAAGACTAAGAATATCTCAAATGTTATAACACTTTGTAAGAATTTCGACCTTCATTCTCAAAACTCTTTTTGGAATGAGAAAAGAATATCGTCTGTGAAGATCAGACCTCCTAAGATAAGTACCAATCTAAACAAAGCTGATGTATGAGGAATATGGTCTCACTACAGAGGTAGATAAGAAAGTCGTCGAAAAGGCTACTACGAAGTAGGCAGGTTAAGAAAGAAAACTCGAGTTACGAGGATGGGTCAACTAGATCATCAACTCGAAGTAGAGGATAATAGTTTTAATTGTCACTTAAGGAAGTTACTGAAATCTAGGTATAATCCTAAGGTCCGAAGTTCCCTAAATAAGGGGCTTGGTTGAATAAATTTTCTAATCAATAAGCTTTAGTAACTAAGTTCTTCCAAATGGTGTGAGTCACTCGAAAAATGCAAGGAAACTAATTTAGTCTGAGAAAGTAGGTCAATGATAATATCTCAGATAAGACTTTGGAATGTGACGCTTGAATGTACGTCCTCAAAACGTACCATAATACTTCCTTTCACCACACCACGTGCTAAAGGGTCTGCACCACTTTCTAAATTCTCCATTCACTCTAACAGTGAGAAACTAACTCGTAGTTCAATTCTACTATCTCCCCATGGAGGTGATCGAAAAAGTGGCTAGGCGAAGAGGTTATATTTACCTAGATAGGTGATAAGGTAAAACAGCTATGAGTTTACTATCCTAATCCAAGCTTACTCCTAACTTTCCAAGATTTAGTTTCTTCGACTCCAGCAACCACTATTAATCAGTCTATTGGTTGCGCTCTAATTAACAAATTCATGATATTTTAATATTATTCGTTACCTTGAAACTGTGAACCGACATTCCGTATAAGGTATCACTCCCAGATACTAGCACCTGTGTCCGGTATGATAAATTATACCTCATGAATATTGGTTGATAGTTCCTGGATATCGGACAATATTGTTAATTAGCAGCGCCACCATAGGCCGATTATAGACTAGAGTCCACTCAAGTAGATGGTTTTAAATGACTAAGATGAAACTGGTCTTGTGAGGGGAGGGGGTTTCATAATTCTTGGGAAATACTCACTACTTCGAAGATTTCATATTAATCATAGGTATAACAACTCATACTTTGGTGCATATACTCATCAAAATGATGAGTACATCACCAAAAGAAATTTGGAAACTACTAATGGTTAAGATGTCCCAGAGCCAGAAAGAGGAATTTACTAATAATCTACTTTAGAACGGCTTAAACGGGATAAATAGTGTGGTCAAGAAGGCTAATACTATTGAAACCATAAGTGATTGTCCCCCAAATGTTTCTTTCGTCGAGTGCTACCACTTTAGTACCATGTTGTCGCTCAAGACAATTTTGGTATGCTAATAGATACTGCCAAGGAATCAAAACTATTTCGAATTTCCAATCTTGAAAACTTTAATACTGATGGCTAGAGAATAGTGATGGAATTAGTTTACAATTCCCTGGTGATCCACCGATATCGATACATTAGCCTTGCTTTAGGGCCATCAACTCCTCTCAAATGCACATTTTTCCCTTGGTAAAAAAGTTCTTTGCTTTGAATCTATAAATGTTCGCCAAAGTGACCTTCTAAAAGGTCGACAAGTCGATAAAACTACTCAAAAATCAGAAAAAAAACTAACACATTTTTCGTATTCGAAGAGGTTGCAAGATTCGAGCATTAAGCTCAAGAACTGAAAATACTGACATCTCGCGTGTGATGAACGCAATACTGCCCAACTTATGCTCTGATACCAAACTGACACACCCCGACCCGAAATGTCCATTAGGACTCTAAATCGAGTTGTGCTGACCGACACCTGGAAGGTGACAAAGCCATAAAGTATGGTGATGCGGAAAATGTGAAATAATTTAAACCTAAAGGTGCCTAAAAATATAAGTGAGAGGTGAGCGGGAATGGACTCATTTCACATGCGATGTCAGAGCATAAGTAAAGTACAATAATGTGGGTAAGAATCATACCCTCAAAGGCATCAACCTATACTGAGATCCGCCAAGAATCCTCGTCGATACGAACCTTTAGCAATTAAAACCAGGAGGGGCACAAAACAAGAAAATGTGAGTGGGCAAAAACAAACATTTTCAAAAACCATTTCTCTTTCCAAGAATAGTAGCCTCTCGCCGTATAACCCGTATAATTTCCCAGAAAATAGTAATACATACGTATACAGAAATAATACATACGTAAAACCCGTATATGCCATGTCAAATATCTCAAAAATGAAATAAGTAAGCCAGGTGAAATAAATCAATGAAAAGGATACGTCAGCCGGAGTCACCTAACATGACCTGTACGGCTGAGCCTATAACTCATAACCCAATTCTTGCACACGAGTCGGAACCACCTAAAGTGGTCTGTACGACAGGCTAGGTGTAAATAATTACACTCAAGTGCTACGATTATGTGAAGGCTGGGTGCAGTATCGCAAGTCACCTACGAGTCGGAACCACCTAATATGGTCTGTACGACAGGCTGGCACCTGCCTTGGATCCAAGGTGAGCGTATGGTGCGAGAGGTGAACGATCACGTGAAGGTTAGGCCCTGGCCTCGGGCGGAGTACTAATACCAGGGTGCAGGATATTAAGCACTAAATGCAACCTAACATAATCATACACACTACAATCACTACCAGCAATATATACTCACCTGAAGTTTACCTGAGCGTCCGCATCGTCAAGCAACAATATGCATAACTATACTAACACATATTCTAAAATGTAATGCAATTGACATGGCATTTAAATCGTAAAACCATTTAAAACAATTTCTGGGGAAAAACGTAAAACATAAATACGTATATATAGAAAACAAAAGCCCACTCGCCAGGAGTCCGCGCTACGATTCCCTAGTACAAACATCGAGACGTCCCGAACGGTCGGCGCCTAGAACAATTATCAATCACATCTCAGAATTCTTATCAATAGAATATGTAACTCACATAAAACACATCTTCCAGGACATTCTAGAATGATTTGAGACCCATTGACCAAAAGTCAACCGTCGATCAAAGTTCGACGGTAGGGTCACAACCCTACATAACTTGATTCGGAAGATTCACATCACAGATTTCTGATCTGTAACTTTCAGAGATCCACATTATACTTCTAGAATATCATCCTAAAATTTCATTATGATCCAACGGTTGGATCTCCGCCAATTGCAAATTCAAGTGGCGGTTAACGTTTTATTTTATAAACTTACAAATCCAATTCGGGAAGATCCGTATGTTGGATTCCCAATCCGTAAATTTCTATGGTCCTCAAATATTACGTACTATAATTTATTAAAGTTTAGTGATGAACCAACGGTCGGATCGCCGGATTATGCAGATTTTAAAGATTTTATGGGCAATTTTTGGAACTCCATATCTCACTTGTTTGTCACCCAAATTCGACTCATAATATACCAAAATGAAACGAGAGAAGTGGAGAATAAGATTATACCTGCTTGGAGTCCAAATGGTCGCCGGAGATTGCTAGAAAATGGCCTGAAAAATGGCTGTCAGCGGGAAAACAGGAAAATTCGCCAGAATTTCTGGGCAACCTTTCAACGTCCATAACTTTGTCAATACTCAACGAAATCAAGTGATTCAAAAACAAAAATCATAGTTCTCGACAAGACGAAGAGATTGGTACCTTACATGATGGCTATCTCGCCGTGATTTGACCAGAAAACACCTCAAAATGGAGGAGGTCGCCGAAAATTGGGCAAACTTTAAATCGTTATAACTTTCTCATTCCTCCACCAAATCACACGATCCAAACATGAAAATTCACCTACACAACATGAGGAATAGATTTATACCATTTTGAGTTCAAAAGATGGCTGGGAATTGTCTAAATCACGCCTAAAAGTCCCGGCCCAAAACCTTGTTCTTCGAACTCGAGGTTAGGATTCGTTTTCAATGAAACAAAACTCAAAACTGGGTTTATGGTGGTGAAGACATGCAGATAATGGTGGTTTTGATATTCAACAAGCCGAGATTTTTGGTGATGATGGTGGTTTGTTTCACGAGAGAAAGGAAGAGCCGAGAGAGAGTTAGTGAGTTAGAGAGAGTGAAGAGTTGCGAAAAAGAAGAGGAAGGAGAGAAAGTTCCAAATATTTTGGGGACCAATCTATGGGTCCCACGTGTCACATTACTCCAATTACAACATGTGTTTCATATGGCAAATTACCAAAATGCCCTCGACGTTTAAAGGTTCATAGAATCTTCGTTATAACTCCAAATCACGAACCGTTTGCACCCACGCATCCGTAGTGACGAGTACTACGAGGATATGCCAAGAAAATGAATCTTACATGACACGACACATCAGTTAACAAAGGTCAATACATTTGCCTCGAAAGGGCATTTTCGTAAATTCACTTATTAAAATTAGAATTTTTTGGGACAGGTCGTCACATATTTGGTACGTTACTTTATATATCTTCTTGGTACGTATTTGGTACGTTCATATTTCTTTTTTGTATGTATTTGGTACATTTATATATTATTGTGGTACGTTTATATTTATTTAATAAAAAACATATTTGGTACGTTACTTTATATATCTTCTTAGTACGTGTTCGGTACGTTTAAACATATTTGAACATACCAGCCTCAAGCCTCCGAAAATAGAGAATGCTTCTAGTTATCTTACATGATATCAATATAAAATAGTGAAAACAACCACTAATTGAAATGGATAAGTCCATTCAAAATTCAAAAATGAGGATCACATAATTCTAAAGTGGGAGAAGAAACTGGCTTAAAAAAAAGGGTCACGTACAAAAATATATCAAGCTAAAAGGATATATATGGAATTTAATAATTAATATTTTAAATATAAAAAAACACAATAATTACATGTAATCTAAATAAATATAAAAATGCTGACATGGCTATTGTTTAAGCATCCTAATCAAATTTTAAAATAGAACCAGTGCTTAATCTAAAGAGTATTAGAAAAGTATAGACAAAGCAAATGAGGTTTAAAATAAGTGCAGCGACGGAAAAATATACCTTCTCATTCTCCAATTTGAGAACCTTGTGACTTCTGCCACACTTTTGACCAAAGGATCTGAGCTCTACTACTGTGTTCTATTAACGTTTATTACAATGGCTCCGAATCACAGTTCCCTGCATAGGAAAGATTTACCGGATGGTACACCACGTATCATTATACAAATAATGAGATATGTATGCTAAAAAGTTAATAACTTAAAAAATAAAATTTTCATCCCTTCTATTAAAACACGTGATGTACCACTTGTCTTTCCGTCAGAATTAAAAATTTCTCTTGCATAGGACACAAAAATGCAGGCATTAATTAACGTTTATTAAAGCCGACTAGTAGTGCACTTGTTTTTTCAGATTCTTAAAACTAAAATGGAGTCCAATTGCATTTTTCTTCGCCAAAATGTTATCGACTCGAAGCAACCGATCAAGAGCCCAAGTCAACCCCAATTTGCCACCTGGTAGGAAATGTGGAATGTAACCAGAACAAAACAGTAAGGAGTAAGGAACCCCTAATCCATCCTAAATCCACCGACATTGCCATTCATCACTCTGCATGCAAATCGACGTGTCAAACTCTCGTCCCACAATACCATGCACGTAGCAGCTACCACCGCACCCGAATTCCACGTGTCACACTCTCAGAATTTCACCGATTATATATATGAGGAATTTTTCAATGTGACTGTCACATGAGGTGGTACACCACGTTTCCTTGTATAAATGGTAGGTTATGTGTGTTAAAATGTTAATAACTTTAAAATTAAAATTTTCCACTATTTCCATAAAAACACTTTATGTACCATCTGTATTCCCATCACAACTAAAAATCTCTCTATATATACGACCATCTTTTACCTTTCGGAGTACCGAAATAAAATACAGAAAAGAGGAGAGAAATCAAAAACTCAAAAACCATTCCAAGTGTTTGCTTGAAAAAAAAAATTATCGTGTCTAATTTCGAAGTGCATTTTATGGGTTTTCAATGGCGTCGTCGAAGCAAATGGAGGAGGAGACAGCTGCCAAAGCAGCAGCGAGGCTCGCTGCCCATGAACCGACAGACGTGAACAGAGGTGGAGTTAAGGAAAAGACGGTCAGGGTGGAGACTACTTACGTGACTGATGACCCGGGGAGGCTAATAGAGTTTGCGCAGCGCGAGGAGAAGCCCGGTGTGCTCGGGTCGATGATGAAGGCGGTGACAGGGACTTTGGAGCATGCTAAGGAAGCTGTGGTGGGGAAACCCTACGAAGAAAGTCAGGCTCAAGAGAAGGGCAGGGAGTATACGACCCAGAAGGGGAAAGGGACCACTGATGCAGCCGGGGGGAAGATAAACGAGTATACTGGAAAAGTGGCAGATAATGCAAAACAAACGGCGGAGAAGGCAAAGCAGAAGAAGGAAGCGGCTAAGGGGAAGGTGGGTGAGCATGCGGATTACACAGCTCAAAAGGCTAAGGAAACTAAGGACACTGCTGCTCAGAAGGCGAATGAGGCGGCTCAAAAAGCAAAGGAGACCAAAGACACGGCCGCTAAGAAGGCAAAGGAGGCGAAGGATACAACAATGTGTAAAGCGCGCGAGTATACAAACTATGCTGCAGAGAAGGCAAAAGAGACCAAGGACACTGCGGCTCAGAAGGTGAAGGAGGCGAAGGATACAACAATGGGGAAAGCAGGCGAGTATACAAACTATGCTGCTGAGAAGGCAAGAGAGACCAAGGACACCGCGGCTCAGAAGGCGAAATAAGCAGCGAACAAATCAATGGAGACAACCTCTGAGTACAAGGACTATGCCGCTCAGAAGGCAAAGGGTGCTAAAGACACAACAGTAGGGAAAGCGAGCGAGTACACTAACTACGCAGCCGAGAAAACAAAGGAGGCAAAGGACACAACTGTGAACAAAGCTGGCGAGTACACCAACTAAGCCACTGAGAAGGCAAGGGAGTCCAAGGACACAACATTGAACAAGGTGAAAGAGGGGAAGGACACAAAGATGAACAAAGCCGACGAGTATACCAACTATGCCACCGAGAAGGCTAAGGAGGCCAAGGATACTACAGTGAACAAAGCTGGTGAATATACCAACTATGCTACTGAGAAGGCCGAGGAGGCCAAGGACACTACAATCAACAAAGCTAGTGAATATACCAACTATGCGGCTGAGAAGGCGAAAGAGGCCAAGGACACTACTATCAACAAAGCTAATGAATATACCAACTATGCGGCTGAGAAAGCCAAGGAGGCTAAGGATGTGATGGTAGAGACGGCTAAGGAAACCAAGGACTATACGGCTGAGAAGGCGAAAGAAGGGAAGGATACTACCGTGAGTAAGTTGGGTCAGCTCAAGGACACCGCTGCTGGCGCCGCTCAGAAGGCCGTGGAGTACTTGTCCGGCAAGAAAGAGGGGACCAAGCAGAAGGCTGTCGAGACTGCCGGGAAAACAGAAGACATGACTTATGAGACTGCAGAGAAAACCAAGGTATAATTACTATTCAAAATTACTAATTAAGAATTAGTAATCTTGATTAACACAGGTACGCTTATATAAAGAAACGACATTCGATTTATCGTTTTAGTAATGATCTAATTTGTGTTTTCTAGGAGAAGTTGAGTGAGACTGAGGAGAAAGCGAGGAGAAAGATCGAGGAGTTGAACAAGGATGAAGATGCTAACAGGGCACGTGAGGCACGTGAGCAAGGGACTACGGGAAGGAGGACAATTCCCGTTGTGGAGAGGGTGGAGGTTGACGTTGCGGAGATGAGGCCTGGTGACGTGAGTCGTTTGGACGAGGAGAGGAAAGCACGAGTGGAAGTCCGCATCAACGACGAGAGCAAAGTGCACGTGGAGCGCCCTGGAAAAATGTGATCGCGTCCAGTGTGCGTAGCGGGGACCGGACTCCTTTGCAATGATTCGTACTTTGGGTATGCTGTTTTTTTGCTTCATAAATTGGCTTTGTCCTCTGTATCATGTATACCATGGTAAAATAAAAAAAACTAAAAAAAGACATATCTTGGTCGTGGATGAACTTTTTATGGGCTGATCATAACTGAAGCCAAATTTTTTCACCTGTCAACGAGCCCATCAGCCTGAAGCTCCCTCCTCCGACAGTATTCAACGAATCCATCAAGCATCTTGTAAATTCGTAATGCAAGAGAGAGCAATTAATTGCCCATGATGACAAAAGTCAAGTTGATAATGTGATTTGAGAGTGATTGGTTAGACATTGACCATGTTTAAAATGTTTACATAGTCCACATTTTATATAGCCATGTGATTACTTGGGTGAATTAACAACGATTTGCACAAGTGTCTTGTGTAGTGGCCGTTATCCAAACGAAGTTGAAGTTAATCTGCCTCATGAGTGTCATGTTATTTTGATGGCCTGCAACATTATCATCAGAGCAACATTATTCACCTAAAATTGCTCAAATCTTTGCTAATCATTATTTGAAGATAATGTTGCTAATCGTTCTGAATAGTTTTATGAATTTTGAGAAGAGTTGCATTATTCACCTAAAAGTTGCTAATTAATTCGACACAGAAGGGACATGCCGCATAGTTCCATTGGCTAAAATAGATTTACTCTTCATGTGCAACCAAATTAGAATGGTTTATTACCCTAGTTTAGACTAGTTTAATCACTTGTATATAAAAAAGGAAAAAAATAAATCAATCCAATTGTGTACTAAACGATATTCATCAAAATTACTGGGAGAATTTACACTTTGATGGAAAGAGCGAAGCACATTCTTCCAGCTAACTTAACTAAACTCAAGTGTGCACACTGTGATTTGACAAAAAAAAAAAAGAAAAGAAGTTGCACATTGTGTTTGCTAGTTTTTGTCTTTGTTTATTTTTCCTTTTCCTTGTATTATAACACGTGATGTATTGCTTGAATAACTTACGCTTAGAAAAATCTCTCTCCTTTATGATAGAATTAGAAAATCACTTGAATAAGAAAACAATATTGTTTGTATTATACTTCGCTAACCTCGAAACTACCGAGCACCTAACTTTCGAAGACTTACTAAAAAATTCATGGTGAGGTACCTATATATGCTGAAACACATGAGTTCCTCTTCAATCAAGAGACCAATAATCACAACATGACAAGTGTCGACACCATAATAAAGCTTTTAGAGTCCTCCATCGACCACAGAAGAAAACATGGGACTCTCCTCAGCTATAAAAGAAGGTCATTATAAGACAATTAATCTCTAATGCTATTATTCTACTTAATCAATTATTGGAACTCACTCATGATATTATACTTAAAGGGGTGTAGTCAATTTGGATTTAGGAGAATTTCAAATTTTTTTTTTTTTTTTTTAAAAATGATAGATTTCAAAGGATTTTAATAGACTCTACAATTCTATATGGATTTTGACAGATTTAGATGGATTTCCATTGTAGATTTGTATGGATTTCTTTCATGGATTTCTTAGGATTTTTTAGTTGACTTCTACAACATCAAATGAATTTCTTTATCAATGCACAATTTGACAAAAAAATTAAACATAACATAAACATACATATATTGTTATAGAAATACAAACCAATCAAATATGTCTTTCCCCTTCTCATTTGAATTATAATTAAAAAAAATCAACCAACCTAAACAAAGATTATTGACTCATAACCACCTGCAATCAGCCACTTCAAACCCAATCAATCACAAAATTAAACTTGAAAATAATAATTTCAACTGACAAAATTAAAATAAGGAATCGAAGCCATTCAAATCTTTTGTATAAACCAAAAGCAACATCACAATTGAATTTGAATTTTAAAATCTAATACAACACACACACACACACACACAAAAGGCAAGTCAAAGAATACGTTGTCTATATTCTAAGTTTTGTCCCATCCATTCCCTGTGGGCTGTTGCTCTTCATATTCTGGATGTTGTCCCATTCAAATTATACGTTGGATAAGAATTGTATATGATGGAAATGCAATTAGATTTTACAATTGTACATGACATAATGTTTAGTGGATGCGTTGCTAGGGATGAGGGGTGACGAAAGACTGTTTATCTTCTGCAAAGAGGATTATTTGGTCTAGAAAAGAAATCCTAGGGGTGAAGGTTTGTTGAAAGCATTTCGTATTTATACCACCTTCCCTCAAATGCATCAAAATCCCTCACCCATTAAAATCCTAGCAAATCTTTCATATTCTCACTACACCTAGAATCTGTGGACTTTTTTAAAATCCTAATCGATTACCGCTGGATTTGGATGTAATCTTTAAAATCTTCTCAAATCCTAACTTGACTACACCATAATTTCAGAATATTTTAAAATCCTTTTTTCATAATTATAATTGACTACACCTAGATTTTAAAGTCTATTAAAATCTTATCAAATCCTAATTTGACTACACCCCCCTTAAACCTTTGTATCATGTAAACTCTACATTATCAATGAGAACTCATGTACCCTCGTGGACGTAGTTCAACTTAAGGTGAACTACGTACATCTTGTGTTTGCTTCCCTACTTTTATCTCTTTACATACTACCTATACTTGATGACCAAAGCAACCTTGCGAAGGTCATACCTTGACACTTTATATTGTTCGAGAGTCGACCCGGTTTTGTGCATCAATATTTGGCGCTGTTTAAGGGAACGACACTAACTCCTACTCTTACTTGCTTTGTCAAGCTTATTTCCATCTTTCATACACTCTCTTACGATCAGGCATCCATCTCCAATATGAGGAGTGAGGGGAGTCACAATGTGACATCTCGTCCCGAGATTTATTGTATTTTATTCTTAGTAGTAGTGAAATTATCAAAATAACCCTGAGATGCCATATAGGCCTTCCACGTGGACATCAAATTTTCCTTTCACTTTTCCAGTTTTATTTTACTATTTTGGAATAGTACTCATTTTTACGAACACGTGGCCATAAACGGAACTTAATTCGAAGTTATAACGAACAAGTTATAATCGAAATAGTATAAATTCACTTGAGAGAGCTTCAAACTTTAAAAACCAACCTCGTGCAGTGTGCACCACTGCCTTGTTCTGGCGTGGGAAGCATATATCAGCCTTCAAAGAGGCTTAATGCTGAGGGATGGTGTGCAATTGCTTTAAACAAATATTATTTTGGGTTTTAGAAACCCCAAACTAGCTCCAACACACATCACATCATTTTTCCTTCTTTTTGACCGGTTTCTTCACATGGCTCTTTCTCCCTCTCTTTTCGGCTTCTCTCTCTCTCTCTCTTTTCCCTCTCACTAATTTTATTATTTCTAGAAACTCTCTCTCTCATTCCATCATCATCTTCATCTCTGTAAACAGAGAGGCCGAAAGGCCAACGACCTTCACCTTCCATTTCTCAGGCGAACCACCTTCTTCGAACAAATCAAACCCTGGAAACGGGAACCTTGAACCTCTGGGACATGAGAAATTCACCAGCAGCTTTGCATGCGCCATCAGAGCACCCTCGTGTGCTCTGCCATTAACACCAAGAGCTTGAGCTCTCTCAAACTCCACCTTAGGTAAGGTTCTAATCCTCAACATGGCTTTCGTGGGTTATAATCTTGTTTGAGCTGTGTTTTTATGTCGAAATTTCAAGGGTTTGGACCCTGTTATAAATCTATGCATGCATGTCTTCCCCTAACGACGAACTTCGGCGAAATGCCGTCGAGTTCGAAGTTGGTGGGTGTTCCCAACACATCAAATCTCTCCCTCTATGTCTCTGTGATAGATTGGGTAGAAGCCATTCGAGCCCTAACCTCTGCAAGCATATCTCTATCTCTTTTCCAGTTTTTTGGAGCGTGAATGGATGAACTCCGGCGACCTTTGCGATTTTCAGGCCATTTTACGGCCAAACCACGGCGATTTAGCCATCTAGAAGGGTATGAATCTGTTCTTCTCGTTCCAGGGTATGATTTTCATTTTTGAATCACTCAATTTTGTTATGAATTGATAAAGTTATGGACGTTTAAAGTTTGTCCAGTTTTTCGGCGAGTTACCCAGACCAGTCACCTTTCACGTTATTTTTTAGCCATCTCCGGCCATTTTTTGAACTCTAAACAGGTATGATCTTTTTTAAACATTCCTAGCTTCGTTTTGATGTATTATGGGCACAATTTGGTTGTGAAATGGCTCCGAACGGAGCGTTTGAATTCCTCCCTAGATTTTCCGACGAAAATCTACAACAAACCAGAAGAAGAAGAAGAAAAAAAAAAAAAAATGAAAAAGCCTAAGCCCAAAACCAGGCCAAACCTGAAGCCCAAACCTTTAGGCCTTGGTTCCAGCCCTGGCCCATCTCCTAAAAAAAAACAAGCCCATACCCATAACCTGGATCCGTGGACCAGATCCGACCTAGATCCGCTAGATTTGACCTGAATCTATTTTTGAAATCGGAGAAAATATTCCCTTTGGAATATTCTGTTAACTTTAACAGAATATTCCTTCTAAGGAGGAATATTCCGTTAAAGTTCACTATTGACCATTAGTTGACTTTTTGAAATTTTCTCGAAAACCCTCCTAGCCTAATTTTCGACGTCCCGAGTCCATTTTTGGCATCCATTTAGGAAAATTTTGAAGGTTTAACATAGTTGACCATCGAGGCATCTCGGTTGACTTTTTAGGATTGACCGTTGACCTTTCACAAAATTTGCCCCGGACCCCACTTAGCTTATTTCGACGCATTGATTCTGAATCTATTGTTCGTTTTTCCAAATTTAACCGTTTTAGTTGATTTTTACTGACTGGACTCAATATTATGGTAGGTGCAAAAGACTTCGATTTTCCCAGCTCGAACGGTTACGATATGCATGTACTTGTGAGTGCCTCTCATACACTTTATGTTTCTTTTAATATTATTTGTGAGCATAAACTTGTGGCACGACATCCTTGTGCTTTATTTGCTCATTATTACATGTTTGCACGGTGTCTCTTAGTTATTTGTACTGTCCTGGGCTAAGGATTAGCTTCACATGTATCGTTTACATTCGCTTTGGATCCAGAGTTAGGTGCAAGCCTGTCCTTTTGTGTAATGTTTTGGACTCGTATGGGATGTGACTAGCACAACTCACGTTATGTAGTACTAGAATGTAAAACCTACACCCAGCCTGTTCCATTGATTGAATATCTCTGCAGTGGAGTTATGTGCCTACATATATTAATGAGCATTGAATTCTTATAATAACAGTTTGAGACTTAATGTTGCATACATTTTAATGCCCTTTAATTTAGATTCTTGTTATGTTTTTGAGTGAATTTAGTTTGTTTCATTTAGTTTTATGTTTTTTCCTAGGTTTGAGGAGCAAAGACAAAGACACAACAAAAGGGAGCATTTTTGCGATTGAAATGAGTTTGGCTTGCTGGAAGCAGAGGCTGTTTGTGCAGATCAGCCAACTTGACGGAATAAACTGTACTTGCTCAGATTGAATCAGTTGTTGAGCCTTATACCATTGGAAAGATATGGAAGTTAGCTTTCAGAGGAATTTTACGGTTCGTGATTCCGAGTTTCCTAGACGATGTTACAGTGGTTCTTATACCGGACGTCTGCCAGCAAGGTTTACTCGGGATTTGCAAATAGATTTCAGAGTTACAAAGTTTAATAAAAGGAAATGTGCAGAGCAAAACGGGAAGTTTTTAATAAGATTTCAAAACTATCCTAAACTGTGGTTAGTTAATAAATTTAATAATTGGGTGTGCCACATCAGCAAAATATTATTCCAAGTCAGAAGAGGAATTGAAGAGTCTTAGTAAGGGAGGATTCCAGAAATCAGGAAAAGGGGAGGAAAAAGAGGGGATTTTAGCGATTACAGAGGAGACAGATTTGGGGGATTTTTGGCTTTTGGGTATTCGAAGGTGCGGAGGAGAGGTCAGCGAGACGAAAAACCAAGAACAGAGGCCAGCGACCACTTCAGTTATCTATCTTCATCGTTAGGGAGTTCTTCATGTTTTTCAGATTGTTAATTATGTTTTCTTATTCTATGAGCAACTAAATTCTTTTTCTAGGGTTAGGATGATGCCCTAGCATGGATGTTTATGGGTTTTTATGTTATTCATTGGATTTCTAAGTTCTTTCAGATGAATGCTTAATCATTGTTTAATTGTTACTTTTTGTTTGAGTTCTTTGACTGATCACCTTAGGACTTTGCATCTAGTAAGATTGGAAGATGAATTTGAGGCTGAACTAGCAATATAATTCAATTAGCTTCTTGTGGTTGAGTGTGGTAAATTACATTATTGCTTGACAAAGAATAATGGTTTGCTTGGTTCCCTTGTTTTCTAGAGCGTAAAGAGTCTTACTTGTTAAATTTATGCCTTAACCAGGATAGATTACATGTTAGGATATACGACCTCTGCCTGAACTAGGAGAGAATCATTCACTTAAGGAAAACTATGGTCTAATGTGCCTGACAAGGACTTAGATACGGGAATTATCATCTAAAGAATCGAAAGATCCATTGAATGCATTGAAACCTAAACTAGATTGCTTGTGGTTGATTCCGAATCCCTAGACTTTTCATCACTTGCCTTAAAACACAACGGTTTCTTCTCTTTAATTTCAGTTTTCATTTAAGGTTCTGTTTTGTTAATTTATACAACCATCACACCAAATTCTTCACAACCTTGATTGATTTATTAATTAAGATTGAGTCTAGTTCGTTGTTTGGGTTTGTGTGTCGTTAATATTATTAGATTTGGTTTAGTTTATTGAATTGGAGATTGAATTAGAATCCTCGTGGGAACGATACTTGGACTTGCTAGACGCTATATTACGACTATCCTGTGCACTTGCAAGTTTACACCAAGTTTTTGGCGCCGTTGCCGGGGACTCTAATTGAGTCCCCCAATTTGATATCTTATTCCATATCTAATAAGTCGTTCATTACAGTTTACTCAATTTGATTTTGTTTTGTTCTCTAGTTTCAAGTAAGAGTCATAACTATTAATATAAGTAAAGTAATTTTCGTCACTGTTTTATTTCAGTTTCTGTATGACTGTTTCGACACAGTGTTGGACTAAACAATTCGATTTTTTTACCAGGCACATTATATATTGTTGGAAAGCCCCAGAAGTCTAGTTTTCAACCCAAAAAACAGATCAACGATTGGATATTTGAACTGGAAGAAATTTGCTAAATACTGAGCAGTGGTCAAACTAGGAGCAAAGTCTGATCGTATATGCAAGGTAGACGTTCGTTGCCATTTGAGTTGATTCCCATAGATCAAGAACTTGAGCGTACTTTAAGAGAACAGCTGAGGCAGCGAGTGTTTCAAGAACCAGCCATGGGGGAAATAGTTAATAATGGTAGAGATAATCCTCCACCATTGCCACCACCACAACCAAGGCTCATGCGAGATTATACAAAACCAACAGAGTACAACGCACCGTCATGCATTGTTTTGGCTCCAATTGCGCAGCGTTTTGAGATTCGTCCACAAATCTTTCAGTTGCTGCCTTTATTTCTTGGGAAGGAGGAAGAAAATCCATATCATCATATCAAGGCGTTCTTCAAGCTATGTTCCACATTCACCTTCACTAATGTTACCGAAGAACAAATTCGACTTCGTTTATTCCCATTCTCTTTGAGGGATAAAGCAAGCAGTTGGTTGGACTCTCTTCCCGAAGCATCCATCGACACATGGACAGAATTATCCAAGAAGTTCTTGTCCAAGTTCTTCCCTGCTCGAAGAACCAATGCTCTGATCAATGAAATTATGAGTTTTCGGCAACAAGAAGGTGAACAGTTTCATGAAAGTTGGGAGCGATATAAGGACTTGTTTCTTCAATGTCCTCATCATGGTTTTAACACTTGGCAAAAGGTTCATTATTTTTACAAAGGTTTGAACCCTCAATGTAGGAGTTTGGTTGATTCAACAGTTGGTGGAACTTTGATGGACAAAACGCCAGAAGAATCCATACATGCCTTTGAAACTATATGTGAAAATTCTGAGCATTGGGATTTTCCCACAAAAGATTCGAGAGTTTCAATTGCATCATCAACAAAAAGAGGAGGGCTTTATGAAGTTGATACAAAGATGGGTTTAGAAGCACAAGTGGCAGCCCTCACCAAGCTTCTCACACCACTAGTAAGTAAGATAGCCACGCAGCCATGTACACTATGTGCGAGCATCGCCCACGACATGGAAAATTGTCCAGCAAATCCTAATCTAGAAGGCATGAAAGAGGTCAATGCATTTAATGGGAGGCCCCGAAATGATCCATATTCCAATCATTATAATCCGGGATGGAGAGAACACCCGAATTTATCTTGGAGAGATTCGCAAAATAGCATGGGACCATCCAATTCAACAAAGCAATATCAGCAGCCTTATCAAGCTCCTCCAAGTCAACAAGAAGACCCCACGGTCAAGGACATGTTATCTCAACTCTTAAAGAAAACTGATAGATATGAGCAGGAAGTTGTATCGCTTAGACAAAGTCAAACGGTGTTGGAAAAGGCTCAATCTAATTTTGAGACTCAGCTGGGACAAATAGCTACTACTTTGAACAAGCTTGAGCGAGCACAAGGGCAATTTCCAAGTCAAACTGAAACAAATCCTGGGAATCAAAAGCATGTTCAAGCTGTCACCATTTTGAGGAGTGGAAAGACGATTGGTAATAATGTGGAAAGTTCAAAAATTAATAAGGAAGAAGATGAGGGGATCAGCGCACATATAGGGCAGCCGCTTGACAGGAAGTCTGGAAGTGTTATAAAGTCTAAGAGCAATGACACGACCTTTGACAAAGCAAACAAATCTGATCGACCAACTCAGTTTTCTTCTACTGCAGAAATTCATGGCTCTCTACCTTTTCCACAGCGTGCAAGACAAGCTAAAAAAGAGAAGTACATGGGAGACATTCTGGAACAATTCAGAAAGGTGCAGATTAATATTCCTCTTCTTGACGCGATAAAACAAATTCCGTCATACGCGAAGTTTTTGAAGGAACTTTGTACTAACAAGAGAAGGTATGAAGAACATGAGGAGGTGAAGTTATCAGACACGGTTAGTGCGGTTCTTCAAAGAAAATTGCCACCAAAACTTCAAGATCCTGGTAGTTTTACAGTCCCATGTGTCATTGGAGAAAGAAAATTCGAAAAAGCTTTGCTTGACCTGGGAGCAAGTGTGAATTTGATGCCTTATTCTGTTTATGAACACCTCAAATTAGGCGAGCTAAAGCATATATCCATTTCTCTACAGTTCGCTGATCGTTCTGTAAAATATCCAAGAGGGATTGTTGAAGATGTACTTGTGTGTGTTGATAAATTTATTCTCCCTGCTGACTTCATCATTTTAGACATGGAAGAAGCCGAACTTCCTGGTCGTGACTTGCCTCTCATCCTTGGCAGACCCTTCATGGCTACTGCAGGTACAAAGATTGATGTAAAATCAGGATTACTAACTATGACTGTGCAAGGTATTACTGTGGAATTTCAGGTCTTCGAAGCATTGAAGAAGCCTATGGATCTTTATGACTGCTTTCGTGTTGAGGTTGTGGATCCAATTATCAAAAAAACATTCATCGAATCAAGTATCTCAGACCCTTTGGAAGTTTGTATTTCTCAACATGGAATGAGTTTTGAAAAGGCAGCTGTGATTGAAGCCGAGCGAGATCTTAATGTTGTAGCATCCTACTCCCCTAGAGGCACACCCAAATTTGAAGCCTTGCCACTCTCACAAGCTAAAATTGTACCATCCATTATACAACCTCCCAAGCTTGAATTGAAGCCTCTTCCAGAGACTTTAAAGTATGCATATTTGGGTGATTCAGAGACTCTTCCTGTGATTATAGCTGCTGACCTTAACCAAACAGAAGAAGAAAAGTTGATGCAAGTGTTGAGGGAGCATAAAACAGCATTGGGATGGAGTATTGCAGACATCAAAGGAATTAGCCCTTCAATTTGCATGCATCGGATATATCTTGAGGACGAGTCAAAGCCTTCTAGAGAGGCTCAGAGACGGCTTAATCCCCATATGCAAGAAGTGGTTCGTGCAGAAGTTCTTAAATTACTGAATGTCGGCATCATTTATCCTATATCTGACAGCAAATGGGTGAGTCCACTGCAGGTTGTACCAAAGAGATCTGGTATTACAGTTGTTAAGAATGAAAATAATGAGCTTATACCCCAGAGGACAGTCACAGGTTGGAGAATGTGTACGGATTACAGAAAGATCAATAATTCAACTCGAAAAGATCATTTTCCGCTCCCTTTCATTGATCTCATGCTTGAGAGACTTGCAGGCCATAGTTACTATTGCTTTCTTGATGGCTATTCGGGATATAATCAAATTCCTATAGCTCCAGAAGATCAAGAAAAGACTACTTTCACATGTCCGTTTGGAACTTTTGCATATCGACGGATGCCTTTTGGGTTATGTAATGCTCCTGCAACATTCCAAAGATGCATGATGAGCATTTTCTCAGATATGGTGGAAAGGTGTATCGAAGTGTTCATGGATGATTTTTCCGTGTTTGGGTCATCGTTTGATCAATGTCTTCATCATCTTTCATTGGTGCTCCAACGGTGTCAAGAAACCAACTTGGTTTTAAATTGGGAAAAATGTCAGTTTATGGTGAAAAGTGGTATTGTTCTTGGTCATGTAATTTCAGCTGAAGGAATTGAAGTTGATAAAGCTAAGGTGGAGCTGATTTCGAAGCTTCCTCCTCCTACTTCTGTAAAAGAAGTTCGATCCTTTCTCGGGCATGCAGGGTTTTATCGACGATTCATTAAAGATTTCTCAAAAATCACCAAGCCACTTTGTGACCTGCTTGCTAAAGATTCTGTGTTTAAGTTAAATGATGAGTGCTTACAAGCTTTTAAGACCCTCAAGCAAGAATTAACACGAGCCCCGATCATAAAAGCTCCGGAGTGGTCTTCTCCTTTTGAAATTATGTGTGACGCTTCTGATTATGCAGTGGGTGCTGTGTTAGGGCAGCGAGTTAACAAACTCCCTCATGTTATATATTATGCTAGCAGAACTCTCACGGGTGCTCAATTAAATTACACGACAACGGAGAAAGAATTACTTGCAGTAGTCTTTGCTTTGGAGAAATTTCGAAGCTACTTGATTGGCTCTAAAGTGACAATATATTCAGATCATGCAGCTCTTAAATATTTGTTATCAAAAAAAGATGCCAAGCCTAGACTTATACGATGGATATTGTTGCTTCAAGAGTTCGATCTCGACATTAAGGACAAGAAAGGGTGTGAGAATGTGGTTGCAGATCACTTGCCTAGATTAAGTAACGCCAAGGTAGCTGATGTCGAGCTTCCAATCAATGATCACTTCCCTGATGAGCAACTCTTCTCTATTCACGAACTCCCATGGTATGCTGACATAGTAAACTACTTAGCAAAACAGTTTCTGCCTCTGGAATGGTCAACACAACAAAGGAAGCGTTTTCTATCTATTGTGAAGCAATACTATTGGGATGATCCTTATTTATTCAAGCACTGCTCAGATCAGATGATAAGAAGGTGTGTGTCTCACTCTGAAGTTCAGAGCATTCTCACTTTTTGTCATTCTCATGCTTGTGGAGGTCACTTTGGTGCAAAGAAAACAGCGTTAAAGGTATTACAAAGTGGATTCTATTGGCCTACGTTGTTTAAGGATGCCTATGCCTTCGTCATTGCTTGTGATAGGTGCCAAAGAATGGGGACTATTTCTGCCAGAATGCAGATGCCATTAACTAACATTCTGGAAGTTGAATTGTTTGATGTGTGGGGAATAGATTTCATGGGCCCATTCCCTATGTCGAATGGATATTTGTACATCATTGTGGCGGTGGATTATGTCTCTAAATGGGTGGAAGCAATGCCTACCAAAACCAATGATCATAGGGTTGTGTTACATTTTTTGAAAGAGAACATCCTTACTCGATTTGGGACGCCTAGAGCGATCATTAGTGATGGTGGTTCACACTTCATCAACAGACCGTTTGAAGCTCTCATGAAGAAGTATAACATTACGCACAAAGTTGCTACTCCATACCATCCTCAAACAAGCGGACAAGTTGAGCTTTCGAATCGTGAAATCAAGCATATTCTCGAGAAAACAGTGAGTCAAAACCGAAAGGATTGGGCAAGTAAGTTGAGTGATGCATGTTGGGCATATAGGACAGCTTTTAAAACTCCCTTAGGCATGTCTCCTTATCGACTTGTCTTCGGAAAAGCATGTCATCTTCCGGTGGAACTGGAACATCGAGCATTTTGGGCATTAAAGAAGTTGAATTTCGACACTAACCAAGCAGGGAGTATGCGGAAGTTTCAGTTAAATGAACTGGATGAATTGAGGAATGAAGCTTATGAGAACGCTAAGATTTATAAAGCAAAGACAAAGCTTGCTCATGATAAGATTTTAATTCCCAAGCATTTTGAGCCACATCAAAAGGTGTTATTGTTCAACTCAAGGCTTCGATTGTTTCCCGGGAAGCTGCGTTCTAGATGGTCTGGTCCTTTTCTGGTTGTCCAGGTATTTCCACACGGAGCAGTAGAGATTCAAGACATGAAAACTGGTTCCATATTCAAGGTGAATGGGCATCGTCTTAAACCATATTTAGAGAATGCAGAAACTGTGCTATCGCAGACCAAAACCATTGAGGTGGCATACCTCAATGATTCTTCATTCATTTGAAGGTCACTGAGTCCGGCTGAAGACTTTAAATTTAGCGCTTCTTGGGAGGCAACCCAAGCATTCGCTGCATGAAGATGAAGCTGCTCTGTGCGGAAAGTCTCGTGTCGTGACCACTTAACCAAGGGAGTTCTAAACTTTACTCTTTATTCTTCAGTTTATTTTTCTTCCGTTCTCCTTTTCCTTATTTGTTAACTCATTGCATGCCTTTTTATTTCACTTCACATTGAGGACAATGCGTTATTCAAGTTTGGGGGAGGGATCACATTTTGATAGTTTTTCAGTTAGTTGTTTTGAGTCAGTAAATGGAGGCTCTCTGTTTTATTAAATTCTGGAACAGTCTGTTGCTGTTGTTGAGTTTTGGTCCGTGTTGCGTTCTTCAATTTTTCGTTCTGAATCCAAGCATATAAAGAACGTGTAATTCTGCCTTGTATTTTGTGAGATACATGTCAAAAACTAAGCAAAGGTCAGAAACTAATTAGCATAACTTGGAAGTCTGCGTTTTCAAAGTTTTTCTTTTTAATTTTGGTTCTAGTTAGTTGTTTTGTGTTTAAATGTGTCAAGTAGTGTCCTAAAAGTCCAAAGATAATTTGAAAATCCAAAAAAAAAGATTTTTGTTTAGCTTTTTGAGTCGTGTTGGTTAGTCCTTTCCAAATCCAATGATAATAACTTGGTTGCTACTTAAATATGGGTCTAAGAAATCGATAAGCATTGTTTGTGTTCTTTGTTTGATTCTTTGGTTAGTTATGCTTTATACGATCATTCTTTACACCTTTCTCATGCACTTAGCCAAGGACAATGCAATTGTTTGCTTGCTTAGAGAATTATATGCAGATTAAGTAATCATTAAGATCTCAACGAACACTAGAACTTGCTTTAATATCTCTCGAGGCGAAATCCTAAATCATGCAATATTAGGGAGATGATTTTGGCCATCTTTGGACCGTTTGAGCCTTTCTACTTAACCCTTTATGTTATGTTATCCTTAGTTAGCCCTTTGAAGCCAAACACTTAACCTTTTCTTTCATCACCTACATTAATCCATACCCATTTAACCTATATTAGCCATACCCTATAGCTCGAGATGAATACCAAGATGATGAAGATAGCGATAAAGGTTGAGTGTACATCAAAGAAGTGGCGTGTACCGAGGTACCATGTGTCATATTACTGCTCAGCTTAAAAAAAAAAAAAAAAAAAAAAAAAAAAAGAAAGAAAAAAAAAAAAAAAAAAAAAAGTTTGAAATTGTTCGATTCTTACAACATGAGTCCTGGACGCCAAACAATCATATTTCAAAAGAGGCTCAACCGAATTACATATGAAGCATTGGTATATCTCAAGTTCTAGTTTTTCCCTACCCTTTCTTTCATAGCCAATAACCTAGCCTAACGTTACAACCTTGTAAAGTCCATTTGATCTTTGGTGTTGCATTTATTTACATTAGTGGAGAGATGATATGACGAGCAAGCCTATGGGGTTCGATACATTCATTATCTAGAGATTACCATATCACACTTGTTTGCATATACCTATCCGAGTTGCAAGCGTTGTGCTAATTATTGGCTAGTCATATACTTACCAGAAGAATGGTTGTGTAAGGTGTTGTTAATTTTTGAATCAGGTGTAGAATCCTTACAATGCGTCTCTATTCTTTGAGCTGTATTTTTCCATGTAATCTTTGTGGAATCTATTTGGAAAGTCTAACTGCATTGTGTTTTGTTTAAATTTAATCTTAAGTTTTTCTTGTGTTTGCTTGAGGACAAGCAAAGTCTAAGTTTGGGGGTATTTGATACGACCAATATTGCATACATTTTAATGCCCTTTAATTTAGATTCTTGTTATGTTTTTGAGTGAATTTAGTTTGTTTCATTTAGTTTTATGTTTTTTCCTAGGTTTGAGGAGCAAAGACAAAGACACAACAAAAGGGAGCATTTTTGCGATTGAAATGAGTTTGGCTTGCTGGAAGCAGAGGCTGTTTGTGCAGATCAGCCAACTTGACGGAATAAACTGTACTTGCTCAGAATGAATCAGTTGTTGAGCCTTATACCACTGGAAAGATATGGAAGTTAGCTTTCAGAGGAATTTTACGGTTCGTGATTCCGAGTTTCCTAGACGATGTTACAGTGGTTCTTATACCGGACGTCTGCCAGCAAGGTTTACTCGGGATTTGCAAATAGATTTCAGAGTTACAAAGTTTAATAAAAGGAAATGTGCAGAGCAAAACGGGAAGTTTTTAATAAGATTTCAAAACTATCCTAAACTGTGGTTAGTTAATAAATTTAATAATTGGGTGTGCCACATCAGCAAAATATTATTCCAAGTCAGAAGAGGAATTGAAGAGTCTTAGTAAGGGAGGATTCCAGAAATCAGGAAAAGGGGAGGAAAAAGAGGGGATTTTAGCGATTACAGAGGAGACAGATTTGGGGGATTTTTGGCTTTTGGGTATTCGAAGGTGCGGAGGAGAGGTCAGCGAGACGAAAAACCAAGAACAGAGGCCAGCGACCACTTCAGTTATCTATCTTCATCGTTAGGGAGTTCTTCATGTTTTTCAGATTGTTAATTATGTTTTCTTATTCTATGAGCAACTAAATTCTTTTTCTAGGGTTAGGATGATGCCCTAGCATGGATGTTTATGGGTTTTTATGTTATTCATTGGATTTCTAAGTTCTTTCAGATGAATGCTTAATCATTGTTTAATTGTTACTTTTTGTTTGAGTTCTTTGACTGATCACCTTAGGACTTTGCATCTAGTAAGATTGGAAGATGAATTTGAGGCTGAACTAGCAATATAATTCAATTAGCTTCTTGTGGTTGAGTGTGGTAAATTACATTATTGCTTGACAAAGAATAATGGTTTGCTTGGTTCCCTTGTTTTCTAGAGCGTAAAGAGTCTTACTTGTTAAATTTATGCCTTAACCAGGATAGATTACATGTTAGGATATACGACCTCTGCCTGAACTAGGAGAGAATCATTCACTTAAGGAAAACTATGGTCTAATGTGCCTGACAAGGACTTAGATACGGGAATTATCATCTAAAGAATCGAAAGATCCATTGAATGCATTGAAACCTAAACTAGATTGCTTGTGGTTGATTCCGAATCCCTAGACTTTTCATCACTTGCCTTAAAACACAACGGTTTCTTCTCTTTAATTTCAGTTTTCATTTAAGGTTCTGTTTTGTTAATTTATAAAACCATCACACCAAATTCTTCACAACCTTGATTGATTTATTAATTAAGATTGAGTCTAGTTCGTTGTTTGGGTTTGTGTGTCGTTAATATTATTAGATTTGGTTTAGTTTATTGAATTGGAGATTGAATTAGAATCCTCGTGGGAACGATACTTGGACTTGCTAGACGCTATATTACGACTATCCTGTGCACTTGCAAGTTTACACCAAGTTTTTGGCGCCGTTGCCGGGGACTCTAATTGAGTCCCCCAATTTGATATCTTATTCCATATCTAATAAGTCGTTCATTACAGTTTACTCAATTTGATTTTGTTTTGTTCTCTAGTTTCAAGTAAGAGTCATAACTATTAATATAAGTAAAGTAATTTTCGTCACTGTTTTATTTCAGTTTCTGTATGACTGTTTCGACACAGTGTTGGACTAAACAATTCGATTTTTTTACCAGGCACATTATATATTGTTGGAAAGCCCCAGAAGTCTAGTTTTCAACCCAAAAAACAGATCAACGATTGGATATTTGAACTGGAAGAAATTTGCTAAATACTGAGCAGTGGTCAAACTAGGAGCAAAGTCTGATCGTATATGCAAGGTAGACGTTCGTTGCCATTTGAGTTGATTCCCATAGATCAAGAACTTGAGCGTACTTTAAGAGAACAGCTGAGGCAGCGAGTGTTTCAAGAACCAGCCATGGGGGAAATAGTTAATAATGGTAGAGATAATCCTCCACCATTGCCACCACCACAACCAAGGCTCATGCGAGATTATACAAAACCAACAGAGTACAACGCACCGTCATGCATTGTTTTGGCTCCAATTGCGCAGCGTTTTGAGATTCGTCCACAAATCTTTCAGTTGCTGCCTTTATTTCTTGGGAAGGAGGAAGAAAATCCATATCATCATATCAAGGCGTTCTTCAAGCTATGTTCCACATTCACCTTCACTAATGTTACCGAAGAACAAATTCGACTTCGTTTATTCCCATTCTCTTTGAGGGATAAAGCAAGCAGTTGGTTGGACTCTCTTCCCGAAGCATCCATCGACACATGGACAGAATTATCCAAGAAGTTCTTGTCCAAGTTCTTCCCTGCTCGAAGAACCAATGCTCTGATCAATGAAATTATGAGTTTTCGGCAACAAGAAGGTGAACAGTTTCATGAAAGTTGGGAGCGATATAAGGACTTGTTTCTTCAATGTCCTCATCATGGTTTTAACACTTGGCAAAAGGTTCATTATTTTTACAAAGGTTTGAACCCTCAATGTAGGAGTTTGGTTGATTCAACAGTTGGTGGAACTTTGATGGACAAAACGCCAGAAGAATCCATACATGCCTTTGAAACTATATGTGAAAATTCTGAGCATTGGGATTTTCCCACAAAAGATTCGAGAGTTTCAATTGCATCATCAACAAAAAGAGGAGGGCTTTATGAAGTTGATACAAAGATGGGTTTAGAAGCACAAGTGGCAGCCCTCACCAAGCTTCTCACACCACTAGTAAGTAAGATAGCCACGCAGCCATGTACACTATGTGCGAGCATCGCCCACGACATGGAAAATTGTCCAGCAAATCCTAATCTAGAAGGCATGAAAGAGGTCAATGCATTTAATGGGAGGCCCCGAAATGATCCATATTCCAATCATTATAATCCGGGATGGAGAGAACACCCGAATTTATCTTGGAGAGATTCGCAAAATAGCATGGGACCATCCAATTCAACAAAGCAATATCAGCAGCCTTATCAAGCTCCTCCAAGTCAACAAGAAGACCCCACGGTCAAGGACATGTTATCTCAACTCTTAAAGAAAACTGATAGATATGAGCAGGAAGTTGTATCGCTTAGACAAAGTCAAACGGTGTTGGAAAAGGCTCAATCTAATTTTGAGACTCAGCTGGGACAAATAGCTACTACTTTGAACAAGCTTGAGCGAGCACAAGGGCAATTTCCAAGTCAAACTGAAACAAATCCTGGGAATCAAAAGCATGTTCAAGCTGTCACCATTTTGAGGAGTGGAAAGACGATTGGTAATAATGTGGAAAGTTCAAAAATTAATAAGGAAGAAGATGAGGGGATCAGCGCACATATAGGGCAGCCGCTTGACAGGAAGTCTGGAAGTGTTATAAAGTCTAAGAGCAATGACACGACCTTTGACAAAGCAAACAAATCTGATCGACCAACTCAGTTTTCTTCTACTGCAGAAATTCATGGCTCTCTACCTTTTCCACAGCGTGCAAGACAAGCTAAAAAAGAGAAGTACATGGGAGACATTCTGGAACAATTCAGAAAGGTGCAGATTAATATTCCTCTTCTTGACGCGATAAAACAAATTCCGTCATACGCGAAGTTTTTGAAGGAACTTTGTACTAACAAGAGAAGGTATGAAGAACATGAGGAGGTGAAGTTATCAGACACGGTTAGTGCGGTTCTTCAAAGAAAATTGCCACCAAAACTTCAAGATCCTGGTAGTTTTACAGTCCCATGTGTCATTGGAGAAAGAAAATTCGAAAAAGCTTTGCTTGACCTGGGAGCAAGTGTGAATTTGATGCCTTATTCTGTTTATGAACACCTCAAATTAGGCGAGCTAAAGCATATATCCATTTCTCTACAGTTCGCTGATCGTTCTGTAAAATATCCAAGAGGGATTGTTGAAGATGTACTTGTGTGTGTTGATAAATTTATTCTCCCTGCTGACTTCATCATTTTAGACATGGAAGAAGCCGAACTTCCTGGTCGTGACTTGCCTCTCATCCTTGGCAGACCCTTCATGGCTACTGCAGGTACAAAGATTGATGTAAAATCAGGATTACTAACTATGACTGTGCAAGGTATTACTGTGGAATTTCAGGTCTTCGAAGCATTGAAGAAGCCTATGGATCTTTATGACTGCTTTCGTGTTGAGGTTGTGGATCCAATTATCAAAAAAACATTCATCGAATCAAGTATCTCAGACCCTTTGGAAGTTTGTATTTCTCAACATGGAATGAGTTTTGAAAAGGCAGCTGTGATTGAAGCCGAGCGAGATCTTAATGTTGTAGCATCCTACTCCCCTAGAGGCACACCCAAATTTGAAGCCTTGCCACTCTCACAAGCTAAAATTGTACCATCCATTATACAACCTCCCAAGCTTGAATTGAAGCCTCTTCCAGAGACTTTAAAGTATGCATATTTGGGTGATTCAGAGACTCTTCCTGTGATTATAGCTGCTGACCTTAACCAAACAGAAGAAGAAAAGTTGATGCAAGTGTTGAGGGAGCATAAAACAGCATTGGGATGGAGTATTGCAGACATCAAAGGAATTAGCCCTTCAATTTGCATGCATCGGATATATCTTGAGGACGAGTCAAAGCCTTCTAGAGAGGCTCAGAGACGGCTTAATCCCCATATGCAAGAAGTGGTTCGTGCAGAAGTTCTTAAATTACTGAATGTCGGCATCATTTATCCTATATCTGACAGCAAATGGGTGAGTCCACTGCAGGTTGTACCAAAGAGATCTGGTATTACAGTTGTTAAGAATGAAAATAATGAGCTTATACCCCAGAGGACAGTCACAGGTTGGAGAATGTGTACGGATTACAGAAAGATCAATAATTCAACTCGAAAAGATCATTTTCCGCTCCCTTTCATTGATCTCATGCTTGAGAGACTTGCAGGCCATAGTTACTATTGCTTTCTTGATGGCTATTCGGGATATAATCAAATTCCTATAGCTCCAGAAGATCAAGAAAAGACTACTTTCACATGTCCGTTTGGAACTTTTGCATATCGACGGATGCCTTTTGGGTTATGTAATGCTCCTGCAACATTCCAAAGATGCATGATGAGCATTTTCTCAGATATGGTGGAAAGGTGTATCGAAGTGTTCATGGATGATTTTTCCGTGTTTGGGTCATCGTTTGATCAATGTCTTCATCATCTTTCATTGGTGCTCCAACGGTGTCAAGAAACCAACTTGGTTTTAAATTGGGAAAAATGTCAGTTTATGGTGAAAAGTGGTATTGTTCTTGGTCATGTAATTTCAGCTGAAGGAATTGAAGTTGATAAAGCTAAGGTGGAGCTGATTTCGAAGCTTCCTCCTCCTACTTCTGTAAAAGAAGTTCGATCCTTTCTCGGGCATGCAGGGTTTTATCGACGATTCATTAAAGATTTCTCAAAAATCACCAAGCCACTTTGTGACCTGCTTGCTAAAGATTCTGTGTTTAAGTTAAATGATGAGTGCTTACAAGCTTTTAAGACCCTCAAGCAAGAATTAACACGAGCCCCGATCATAAAAGCTCCGGAGTGGTCTTCTCCTTTTGAAATTATGTGTGACGCTTCTGATTATGCAGTGGGTGCTGTGTTAGGGCAGCGAGTTAACAAACTCCCTCATGTTATATATTATGCTAGCAGAACTCTCACGGGTGCTCAATTAAATTACACGACAACGGAGAAAGAATTACTTGCAGTAGTCTTTGCTTTGGAGAAATTTCGAAGCTACTTGATTGGCTCTAAAGTGACAATATATTCAGATCATGCAGCTCTTAAATATTTGTTATCAAAAAAAGATGCCAAGCCTAGACTTATACGATGGATATTGTTGCTTCAAGAGTTCGATCTCGACATTAAGGACAAGAAAGGGTGTGAGAATGTGGTTGCAGATCACTTGCCTAGATTAAGTAACGCCAAGGTAGCTGATGTCGAGCTTCCAATCAATGATCACTTCCCTGATGAGCAACTCTTCTCTATTCACGAACTCCCATGGTATGCTGACATAGTAAACTACTTAGCAAAACAGTTTCTGCCTCTGGAATGGTCAACACAACAAAGGAAGCGTTTTCTATCTATTGTGAAGCAATACTATTGGGATGATCCTTATTTATTCAAGCACTGCTCAGATCAGATGATAAGAAGGTGTGTGTCTCACTCTGAAGTTCAGAGCATTCTCACTTTTTGTCATTCTCATGCTTGTGGAGGTCACTTTGGTGCAAAGAAAACAGCGTTAAAGGTATTACAAAGTGGATTCTATTGGCCTACGTTGTTTAAGGATGCCTATGCCTTCGTCATTGCTTGTGATAGGTGCCAAAGAATGGGGACTATTTCTGCCAGAATGCAGATGCCATTAACTAACATTCTGGAAGTTGAATTGTTTGATGTGTGGGGAATAGATTTCATGGGCCCATTCCCTATGTCGAATGGATATTTGTACATCATTGTGGCGGTGGATTATGTCTCTAAATGGGTGGAAGCAATGCCTACCAAAACCAATGATCATAGGGTTGTGTTACATTTTTTGAAAGAGAACATCCTTACTCGATTTGGGACGCCTAGAGCGATCATTAGTGATGGTGGTTCACACTTCATCAACAGACCGTTTGAAGCTCTCATGAAGAAGTATAACATTACGCACAAAGTTGCTACTCCATACCATCCTCAAACAAGCGGACAAGTTGAGCTTTCGAATCGTGAAATCAAGCATATTCTCGAGAAAACAGTGAGTCAAAACCGAAAGGATTGGGCAAGTAAGTTGAGTGATGCATGTTGGGCATATAGGACAGCTTTTAAAACTCCCTTAGGCATGTCTCCTTATCGACTTGTCTTCGGAAAAGCATGTCATCTTCCGGTGGAACTGGAACATCGAGCATTTTGGGCATTAAAGAAGTTGAATTTCGACACTAACCAAGCAGGGAGTATGCGGAAGTTTCAGTTAAATGAACTGGATGAATTGAGGAATGAAGCTTATGAGAACGCTAAGATTTATAAAGCAAAGACAAAGCTTGCTCATGATAAGATTTTAATTCCCAAGCATTTTGAGCCACATCAAAAGGTGTTATTGTTCAACTCAAGGCTTCGATTGTTTCCCGGGAAGCTGCGTTCTAGATGGTCTGGTCCTTTTCTGGTTGTCCAGGTATTTCCACACGGAGCAGTAGAGATTCAAGACATGAAAACTGGTTCCATATTCAAGGTGAATGGGCATCGTCTTAAACCATATTTAGAGAATGCAGAAACTGTGCTATCGCAGACCAAAACCATTGAGGTGGCATACCTCAATGATTCTTCATTCATTTGAAGGTCACTGAGTCCGGCTGAAGACTTTAAATTTAGCGCTTCTTGGGAGGCAACCCAAGCATTCGCTGCATGAAGATGAAGCTGCTCTGTGCGGAAAGTCTCGTGTCGTGACCACTTAACCAAGGGAGTTCTAAACTTTACTCTTTATTCTTCAGTTTATTTTTCTTCCGTTCTCCTTTTCCTTATTTGTTAACTCATTGCATGCCTTTTTATTTCACTTCACATTGAGGACAATGCGTTATTCAAGTTTGGGGGAGGGATCACATTTTGATAGTTTTTCAGTTAGTTGTTTTGAGTCAGTAAATGGAGGCTCTCTGTTTTATTAAATTCTGGAACAGTCTGTTGCTGTTGTTGAGTTTTGGTCCGTGTTGCGTTCTTCAATTTTTCGTTCTGAATCCAAGCATATAAAGAACGTGTAATTCTGCCTTGTATTTTGTGAGATACATGTCAAAAACTAAGCAAAGGTCAGAAACTAATTAGCATAACTTGGAAGTCTGCGTTTTCAAAGTTTTTCTTTTTAATTTTGGTTCTAGTTAGTTGTTTTGTGTTTAAATGTGTCAAGTAGTGTCCTAAAAGTCCAAAGATAATTTGAAAATCCAAAAAAAAAGATTTTTGTTTAGCTTTTTGAGTCGTGTTGGTTAGTCCTTTCCAAATCCAATGATAATAACTTGGTTGCTACTTAAATATGGGTCTAAGAAATCGATAAGCATTGTTTGTGTTCTTTGTTTGATTCTTTGGTTAGTTATGCTTTATACGATCATTCTTTACACCTTTCTCATGCACTTAGCCAAGGACAATGCAATTGTTTGCTTGCTTAGAGAATTATATGCAGATTAAGTAATCATTAAGATCTCAACGAACACTAGAACTTGCTTTAATATCTCTCGAGGCGAAATCCTAAATCATGCAATATTAGGGAGATGATTTTGGCCATCTTTGGACCGTTTGAGCCTTTCTACTTAACCCTTTATGTTATGTTATCCTTAGTTAGCCCTTTGAAGCCAAACACTTAACCTTTTCTTTCATCACCTACATTAATCCATACCCATTTAACCTATATTAGCCATACCCTATAGCTCGAGATGAATACCAAGATGATGAAGATAGCGATAAAGGTTGAGTGTACATCAAAGAAGTGGCGTGTACCGAGGTACCATGTGTCATATTACTGCTCAGCTTAAAAAAAAAAAAAAAAAAAAAAAAAAAAAGAAAGAAAAAAAAAAAAAAAAAAAAAGTTTGAAATTGTTCGATTCTTACAACATGAGTCCTGGACGCCAAACAATCATATTTCAAAAGAGGCTCAACCGAATTACATATGAAGCATTGGTATATCTCAAGTTCTAGTTTTTCCCTACCCTTTCTTTCATAGCCAATAACCTAGCCTAACGTTACAACCTTGTAAAGTCCATTTGATCTTTGGTGTTGCATTTATTTACATTAGTGGAGAGATGATATGACGAGCAAGCCTATGGGGTTCGATACATTCATTATCTAGAGATTACCATATCACACTTGTTTGCATATACCTATCCGAGTTGCAAGCGTTGTGCTAATTATTGGCTAGTCATATACTTACCAGAAGAATGGTTGTGTAAGGTGTTGTTAATTTTTGAATCAGGTGTAGAATCCTTACAATGCGTCTCTATTCTTTGAGCTGTATTTTTCCATGTAATCTTTGTGGAATCTATTTGGAAAGTCTAACTGCATTGTGTTTTGTTTAAATTTAATCTTAAGTTTTTCTTGTGTTTGCTTGAGGACAAGCAAAGTCTAAGTTTGGGGGTATTTGATACGACCAATATTGCATACATTTTAATGCCCTTTAATTTAGATTCTTGTTATGTTTTTGAGTGAATTTAGTTTGTTTCATTTAGTTTTATGTTTTTTCCTAGGTTTGAGGAGCAAAGACAAAGACACAACAAAAGGGAGCATTTTTGCGATTGAAATGAGTTTGGCTTGCTGGAAGCAGAGGCTGTTTGTGCAGATCAGCCAACTTGACGGAATAAACTGTACTTGCTCAGAATGAATCAGTTGTTGAGCCTTATACCATTGGAAAGATATGGAAGTTAGCTTTCAGAGGAATTTTACGGTTCGTGATTCCGAGTTTCCTAGACGATGTTACAGTGGTTCTTATACCGGACGTCTGCCAGCAAGGTTTACTCGGGATTTGCAAATAGATTTCAGAGTTACAAAGTTTAATAAAAGGAAATGTGCAGAGCAAAACGGGAAGTTTTTAATAAGATTTCAAAACTATCCTAAACTGTGGTTAGTTAATAAATTTAATAATTGGGTGTGCCACATCAGCAAAATATTATTCCAAGTCAGAAGAGGAATTGAAGAGTCTTAGTAAGGGAGGATTCCAGAAATCAGGAAAAGGGGAGGAAAAAGAGGGGATTTTAGCGATTACAGAGGAGACAGATTTGGGGGATTTTTGGCTTTTGGGTATTCGAAGGTGCGGAGGAGAGGTCAGCGAGACGAAAAACCAAGAACAGAGGCCAGCGACCACTTCAGTTATCTATCTTCATCGTTAGGGAGTTCTTCATGTTTTTCAGATTGTTAATTATGTTTTCTTATTCTATGAGCAACTAAATTCTTTTTCTAGGGTTAGGATGATGCCCTAGCATGGATGTTTATGGGTTTTTATGTTATTCATTGGATTTCTAAGTTCTTTCAGATGAATGCTTAATCATTGTTTAATTGTTACTTTTTGTTTGAGTTCTTTGACTGATCACCTTAGGACTTTGCATCTAGTAAGATTGGAAGATGAATTTGAGGCTGAACTAGCAATATAATTCAATTAGCTTCTTGTGGTTGAGTGTGGTAAATTACATTATTGCTTGACAAAGAATAATGGTTTGCTTGGTTCCCTTGTTTTCTAGAGCGTAAAGAGTCTTACTTGTTAAATTTATGCCTTAACCAGGATAGATTACATGTTAGGATATACGACCTCTGCCTGAACTAGGAGAGAATCATTCACTTAAGGAAAACTATGGTCTAATGTGCCTGACAAGGACTTAGATACGGGAATTATCATCTAAAGAATCGAAAGATCCATTGAATGCATTGAAACCTAAACTAGATTGCTTGTGGTTGATTCCGAATCCCTAGACTTTTCATCACTTGCCTTAAAACACAACGGTTTCTTCTCTTTAATTTCAGTTTTCATTTAAGGTTCTGTTTTGTTAATTTATAAAACCATCACACCAAATTCTTCACAACCTTGATTGATTTATTAATTAAGATTGAGTCTAGTTCGTTGTTTGGGTTTGTGTGTCGTTAATATTATTAGATTTGGTTTAGTTTATTGAATTGGAGATTGAATTAGAATCCTCGTGGGAACGATACTTGGACTTGCTAGACGCTATATTACGACTATCCTGTGCACTTGCAAGTTTACACCATATACGCAACATGATTTTCTGGGATTGAAATTTTCTCCGACAAAGAACCAAGAGGAAGATTAGGGTTAAAGAGATAATTTAGGGGAAAAATATAAGTCATGGCACAAATAAGGAAGGAATGAAGAAAAAAGTGATTTGAGAAGGCTATTTAAAAGCAAACCAAGAAAAGATCTCACAGTTGAAGATAAAGAATCGTTATCCTAGATTAGCATGGACGAGAATCAAGACCAATCAATGAGATACGTGATTTCTTTTTCGAGGAGTGTGCATGCAAAACGAGGCATGCAACATAACGGTTAATTTTAAGAATTATAGAAATCGAGAACAACCCAACTGCCTCCCTTTAATGAGCTAACCAAATTTCAAGAAAGGCATGGCCTTTCGATAACAATCCATCCTCAAGGAAAACGGGTTTCCTTTCAGACGGATAGTTAAGGACAATTGTGGGACCATAATTTTCCGGAGTCGGAGTAAGGCTGATTTGAAGTCTGGTCATGGACTCACCAGCTCCGGGCGGAGCTGTATCAGACGAAGTAGCAGTGCCACCATCAATCTACTTTGTGGTTCTAGGTGGAGTTCTAGTGACTCCGTTAAACGACCATGCTTGTTTCGCAAGACAGGCGATTTAATCTGGATATGGACACAATCAAATCTTATAAGTCTTGGAGTTCCTATAACCTAGGAATTGGCGTGCGCCGCAAATAATCATAACTCCTAAGAAAGTGCAATATCTACTTCTAGATATCCTCTACGATTCTTCCGACTTATATCGAGGATTCCTAAAAAGGTCTCTCTTCCCACAATATAAATACACCCATCTAGGGTTCATCTATGATAACGCAATCTAAATACTTGAATTCTCTTGTCCACTGTTTGAGTTTAAGATCATTCACTAACTTGACTGTTGGAGAACCTTTGGCCGGCACACACCCCCCCTCCTCCGCCCTTGGCTTGCTCACAGTTGTTTTACTATTTTGAAAGTTGATCGGGTTTGTGCTCAACCACCGCTCACGAAGGTGTGCAAATTGGTTCCAACATGTAATAGACTTGCATATCAGGCTCTTGGCAGGGGTTGGTTCTCCGAAGCATATTTTAGGGTCTTAGAGAAATATTCCTCCATCGATGCGTAGACTAGGTAACACTATGCTAACAGGTTTAAGGAACCTGAACGCTAGTGCTAACTCCTCAGTTCTCTATAAATAGCTAAGGCTAACCACTTTATTTCGGTAATTAAGAACTATCACCACACTTTTACTACTTTGTACAGTCTTTCTAACTTAGGCATCAAATACTTTTTGGCTAACACTACAACAATGTTAATCTAACTCCATTTATCTCTTTTCTTTGCGTGTGTAGGTTTACATCAATTTAATCTGAGGTGAAACTTTGCTCCACAAATGAGTCAATGGGAGATTATGTTGATGCTGCAAAACCGAACGTAGAAAAACTAAATAGTGAATGCAAAGATGGTGATGGGTCCCAAGGTCGATAGTGTTAATGGTTCACAAACTACATTTTGTACGTAACATATAAACTATTTCTCTAATAACGACCCATAAATAAACATAGATACAGGGACAAAGCCAGAAATTTAACTAAGAGGGGACACCCTAAAAAATTTGAGCTCCTTTTTTGGACAAATAAAGTTAGTTCTTCACAAATGCTGAAAAAATTAATGACAAAATGCCTAATTTTATCATACTCTATTGTCTAATGTTGTCTTCAATTGTTGACAATCTAATGCTCATTTGTACTAATTAGCCAAATACATGCAACTCAACAAGGTTTAGACATTAATGCGTAAGAAAAATATACAAGACGGATGAACATTTAAAAAGTAAAAGAGGATTTTCACTATTTTAATATGATTAATTGAATAATCTTAATTTATAATGAAAAAAAAAAAAGATGAGAGGGGGCATGTGCCCCCACTGGGCCTTACCTCCCTCCGTCCATGGATCTCACCACGTGATCTACATGCAGTCTACCAAATGTGAGAAAAAATCCTCGCAGGAGCCTCTTTGTGAGGATCCTGGGGATCCTGCAATCACATCCGTTCATTATGCATCGTGCGGTCAGTTTTCATCAGGTATTGTTTATATTCAATTTTAAATAAAAAATAAACAATAATTTCTGACCGCACGATGTACGATGAACGAATGCGATTTAAGGATCCTCGAGATTCTCATAAAGAGAATCTGGCGAGGATCATCTATCTAACATTTTTATATCAAAATATGTTCCACCACTTCCACGATGGAATCTGCCACTTGTAAGGCATGCTAATGTGGATCGGCCAACTACCTCAGGAAAATTACAATAGACAGAGAACTAGAATCTGACTGCTGAGTAGACCTGTAAACAGGTCGGGTTTATTGGGTTTGAATCGGTTTCAATCCGACCCGTTAATTTAACGGGTTACCTAAACCCAACCCGTTTAGCTAACGGGTCACCCAAACCCAACCCATTAATCTAATAAGTCACCCGTTTCACCCGTTAACACTTACTAACAATTTTTTTTTTCATTCCAATACGAATTACAGATATTTTAATCAAATCACACATATTAATGAACAGTCTAACATCATACACACACACATATCAAATAAAAAAAAATAAAAAAAGCAAAAGAAAAAGATGGGCTATAACATCATGATCATCGCCATCATCAACTTCAATCATCTATCCAGCATTAGTCATGGCGATCTGGTCAGAAAAGTACCTAATCCAACTCCCAAGTTCCATTTTTCTATTATTTTCATGCTATCCAGCATTAGTTGGTAGTATATTCAAATAAAATCCAACCCAAAACCAAAAGCTTCTCTCTTTTTGCATCATTTCATTTTACATTTCAAAGCTTTCAATTTGTCCATGCTAGCAATATCACCATTTTTCTATGTTTATGTGAGTTTCTGGCAATTGGGTTTCTTTATTTTGTCTCCAAGCTGTATGTTGTATGAATGTTCCCTTTTGATTCTCATATATATATATATATATATATATATATATATATATATATATATATATATATATATATATATATATATATATATATATATATATATATATTGAAGTGGTTGGAGCTTATTGCTTTTAGTGTTAAATTGCCTGAGGACTTCAGAAGATTAGGCGGCTTTCATCAGAAGAGTAGAGAGCGAGAAGGCGTCAGAAGAAGAGGGCGAACCAGAGCACCGGGCTGCGAGTGCCAGTCAGCCAGGTTTTCTTGTTAAGTCTTTATTGAAATTACTCAAACGCCCTCACTTAATGGGTGCTATCGGATGCTAACAGGTCTCGCAGGTTGACCCAAGATAACCCATTATTTAACAGGTGATTAACTGGTTTACCCCTTAACAACCTGACACGTTAAGCATCCACCCAAATACTAATTTAAACAGATGGATTAGATCGAATTAGCCAGTCGAGTGTAAAATGTCAGGTCTTGTAAGATCCCACATCGCCCAGGGGTATGGATCCTGTAAGCCTTATATGTATATTCCCATCTCTACCTAGTGCGAGGCTTTTTGGGAGCTCACTGGCTTCGGGTTCCGTAGGAACTCCGAAGTTAGGTGAGTTCGTGCGAGAGCAATCCCATGATGGGTGACCCACTGGGAAGTTCTCGTGTGAGTTCCCAAAAACAAAACTGTGAGCGCGTGGCCGAGGCCCAAAGCGGAAAATATCGTGTTGCGGCGAAGTCGAGCCCGGGTTGTGGTGGGGGCTGGGCCAGGATGTGACAATTTGGTATCAAAGCCAATCCCTGGCCGGAAGTGTACCGACGAGGACGTCGGGCCCCTAAGGGGGGTGGATTGTAAGATCCCACATCGCCCAGGGGTGTGGATCCTGTAAGCCTTATATGTATATTCCCATCTCTACCTAGCGTGAGGCTTTTTGAGAGCTCACTGGCTTCGGGTTCTGTAGGAACTCCAAAGTTAAGCGAGTTCGCGCGAGAGCAATCCCATGATGGGTGACCCACTGGGAAGTTCTCGCGTGAGTTCCCAGAAACAAAACAGTGAGGGCGTGGCCGAGGCCCAAAGAGGACAATATCGTGCTACAACGGAGTCGAGCCCGGGTTGTGGTGGGGGCCCAGGTCGGGATGTGACAGGTCTACCGCTGAGTTGAACAACGGGAAAGTACGCTGTTAAAAAAAGTACAACCTTTTTAAAGAATCAATTTTGACAATTTTGAAATCTTGCTCTGACAATTGTTAATTGCAATAACATATTGTGAAAATAAATTTCTTTAAACAAACTCTGTGACATTATTTTTAGAAAAATGTTAGAATACCACATTTTTTAATCATATTATAACTCTAATGTGATAAGTGATGTGGATATATCACGTTAATTTTTAAATTTATTTTATTGAATGGCGATTGTGCATCATTTGTTACATAAAATAGTACATTAATATAGTATAAATATGTAGTATTTCTAGTATTACTGTTATATTTAATGTCATGATTCTCATTTCCAATTAGGAATGATTATTTACAAATGTTAATGTGCATTATTCTATTAGATTTTTTTGTCATAATTACAATATGTTCTCGTTTTTTAAAAAAAAATATTGTAAAATAGTCGTTCTGACGTATGCATGTCAATTTCAATGGGGTACACAATGGATTAAAACATAAGTGTTGTAGGCATAATTTACTGAACAATTATGGACACTATAGAGAGAAGGGGGTACGGTAAAGAGAGAGAAGAGAGAGATGTCTGATTGCGAGGTGTGTTCTATTCCACCCCATTATGCCTTTATTTATAGTAGTAAGGAAGGTTAATTCCTTGGCCTTTTAGGATTACAACTCTTAACAGGTAATCACTCCTAATAGGAATATAAGAGATATTCCTATATCTACTAGGATTTACACAATCACGTTCCTAATCGAATAGGACTGCAACACTCCTCCTTAAGTGTGTGAATACTCAAGTAAATGGCGCATCAGGTCTTCAGTGATGAAGCAAGTACAGTTGATGAAGTCGTCGGCATAATGAGCGAATGCGAGTCTCAGATCAACAGAAGAATGCATAAAAAGGTAAAACTCACAAAACCTCGTTATGGTAAAACCCAAGGTGGGATAAAACCCATAGGATAAGGAGAAAAGTGAGAAGTTGTATTAAGTCAAAACTATACGTCTTTTGGACTAAAGTAGAAGAGCTCGCAAGGGTATGATCAGCCTAGGATGGGTGCCTCGTTAAAACCTCGTTAGGTAGCAAAAACCCAGTGGGAAAAATGCTCCTAATCGTAGGGAAAAAGAGAACATTATGATCAAATGAGTATACTTCTGGATACTCCCCCTGAGTTTGACATAACTTCCAAATGAGAACTACAAGCATTGCATATGATAGTTAGGTATACCAATTCCTCAGACAAGCTTCTGGAAGGTTAACTTTGGCAGTTACGTTGTGTAGAGGTCAGCAAGGTTGTCTGGGATCGGCTTGCATGACTTCAATCTCTTGATGCTTTGTTGATGTAGATGTAGACGCAATATATCTTAGCGTTGACTTTGTTGATGTATCATGGCTTGGTTGGGTTGATACATGCGGCATAATTTGCATGGATCATCATCGGGACTCAACGATGGATGAAAACACAACAAGTACTTCGAATATGCTCAATAAGAACTTTTAACCATGTCTCACTTGTGGCGTAGTGAAGTGAGGTGAGTCTTAGAATAATTCGAAGATTTTGCAACTAAGGTCATATCGTGGACCTCCAAGATATTGCGATATCCCTTAACGGTAAAGACATAACCATTTGGGGATTTTGCCTTGTACTGGTTTGATAAGTAACTTGCGTTAGCATAACAAACAAAGCAAGCATCATTCTTAGGATCAGGGGGGTTGGATCTACTCGAGATGCGTTGAGATTTGCCCAAATTTGTAGTACCTTCAGGGTACGTCTTTAATACCAATTCAATGGTTGCGTGTAGGCACGATGTTACATCTTTACCAATAAATCAACAACGAATGAGATGTCCTGTCTAATACAATGAGCTAAGTACAACAAAGCGCAAAGTTAAACTTAAAGGGTCTCATTTGCATATAATATATAGACGATCATAGGTATACTCAAAGGTAACACATTCGGGGTGTAGTTCGACTGGTAGACCAAGGTACCGTCAGAACAATGCTTGAACTTCAGGTCAAGGCATAAACGAGCTTTCCTAAGATCTTTCATGTCAAATTCCGTCTTCAGGTGCGAGGTAGTTTTCTCAAGCTTTTTTCAGATTCCATAACCTCTTCAAGGGTCTCATTTGCATATAATGTATGGACGATCATAGGTATACTCAAAGGTAACACATTTGGGGTGTAGTTTGATTGGTAGACCAAGGTATCGTCAGAACAACGCTTGAACTTCAGGTCAAGGCATAAACGAGATTTCCTAAGATCCTTCATCTCAAATTCCATCTTCAAGTGCGAGGCAGTTTTCTCAAGCTCTTTTAGAGTCTTAGTGAGATTCCTGTCAACGACATAAACTATAACTCTAACAATTCAGAATAAGACTTCATAGTTTAGCACGCAAGGGCATTCATTCAATCCTTGACTGATCAAATAATCACTTAGACGGGTATACCACATCCGCCGAGTTGTTTCAATCCATAAGTGAACACCTCAAACGAGTTAAGTGAGTATTCCATGGTTTGGAACTATTTGAACCAGTCCATGTAATTCTTCAGGAACTTACATGTAAATCTCTGTATCTATATCCCCATGGAGAAAACACTAACCACATTTCATATGCTGTTATCAATCACATGACATTTAAGAGAAATCTTGTGTCGAAAGGCGTGCATCATATCGCACTATTTCATTCATCTCAATATGCTTCCTTTCCCACTTGTAACTGAACAAGGTTACCTTGGGCAGTGTAGAAACGATAGGTCAAAAACACACTTAGGTAAGGAATTTGATCTGGATTGTAATTTCAGTTGTCCAATCAGTTCTACGTTGTCACTTAATCAACAGAACATGGTTCGATATCGTTACTTTTCATTTATGTCAGTAGCTACCATATAAGTGAAAAACTCATCGATAGTAATCTCATTTCAATTCCATTTAGCTCATCCAAACTAGTATACTGGACCAAGAACTTCAAGTCTCTAGAGTAATCCGGATTAATCTCATGAGATGGAAATGATTTGAGACAATGATCAAGTAAAGATTCATTGTTATGTCATGTCTTCCTCTTCTAGGGAAGTGAATCCCATGAACTGAGTGATCTGCCGTGCTATAGGCCAGGATAGATTGATTGGCTATGGGTGGCACATCCTCCAGTGATGTTGACTCGATGTCCGTTAAGCATGTTTATCCTTGCAGGCATGTTTACAACTGGTATATGATCTCGTCACTTTAGCTAGATCAGAGGAATGGTCTGGAGCAACATTCTGAAAGTTAGAATTCATCACACTTGCTTATCACACTTTGTGCGATAGAGGATCAAGATGAGACATAGTAGGCAACGTCCACTTAAATTCGCACCGTTCTACAGGAACGTTGACGTTCTTATCTCCCCTAACGGTGGAAATACTACCTCATTAAAGTGACAACCCGCAAATGAGCGGTAAAGATATCGCATGCAAAGGCTCTAAGAGAGCTAGTGTGAAGAAGAATCATGTTCGACAAAGATTCACATCCTTCTTTGATGACCCATATTGGTACGTTGTGGCGGCGCAACTTGGCACATGAATGATAGGAGCATATTTATGCGACTTTGTTAACTTATTTTGTTGCATTTACTTATTTAGTTTCTATTTATTGAAGTAGTTTAAGCTATTTTCGTGTGTTTGTAGGCCCAATTGGCAAAGGTGACAAAAAAGAGCAAAATGTAGTAATTTGGAGCAGTTTTGGACTCGGAATGGATAACAGGCGTGGAAAGCATAATGGATGGACGTTTTTGGTGTTTAAAGAGTGTTAGAGATGTGCTAAAATTTGGAGGAATTAAAAGTGAGGCTTGGAAGGCAAGGAATTACACAAGAAAGGGAAACCTTATCCAAACTAACCTTATCTTATCTTATCTAATCCTATCCTATCCTTATCCTATCTTACCTTATCTCCAGCTGCAAGAGGGAGTCTTTATCATATTTCAACACCTCTTATCTGATTTATAGGAGTCCTAAAACAATGCTAAGAACCAAATTCTTCTCCTAAAAGGATTGTGCCGTGTATCTGCCTTATAAACAGAAGTGTGCCGCAGCTTTGGAGGGAGAGGAGAAGCCGAATCTGCCATTGATGGAGTGTCTCAGAGTTCTTTCTATCCTTACTTGATTTCAATGTTTAAATTAGATTGTTTTTATTTAGTTATGACGAACATGTGTAACTAAACTTCTTTTTAGCTAGAGGTGAATTCGAAGCCATGATGTAATGTTTTATATAAATTGATTACATCCAGTTATTGTTTCATAAAACATGAATGTGATTTACTTATCTGTTTTATGGAGAACTTATTCTTGTATGTTTATTAAGGGTGCACACTTGGTTTGCATGCAGGGATTTGATGCTAGAATATAAGGGAATTTCACCTAATTGTTATGAACTTATATTTATAAGTAGTAAAAGTCACTAGTCATGATTGTGTTAAGTAAATTCTTGGCAGGAGTATCATGCTTTTCATAGTTACGAATGCTTTGTCGATGCTTATGATTTTCACAGAACTTAATGATCCTTGAGATGTATCTCTATCATACTTTTCATAATTAGGGAACTTGAGAAGAATAATTTGGTTGTGTCCCTGAGTCAAATTCAATGAACTTAGGAAAATCTGAGAGTTAATTAGTACTGTTCACAATTAATTTGGGGCATTGCCCTTCATGGTTTATAGGAAGAATAACAGGAAATCGATTTGTATGCATATGTTTCATGTGTGGAGAAGAATCCTCTAGCTAGCCTTTCACCCATATTTTATTCACATCTTAATTTACTTGCTGCTCTTTACTTTTGTTTTCACAACATTCGTCCAAAATCTCCCCCTTTATTGTTTTGATGTTAGTTTTACTTAGTTTTCAGTTTTAAGTTTAATTTGTGTTGATTAGCATCCCTTCTAATCCCCGGAATAGAACGATCCCTACTTACTCATACTACGATTGCCTAATTAAAGGGTTTAATTTGTGTGTTAGTTTCTACCACATCAAATTTTGGCGCCGTTGCTGGGGATTAGCAAAATTGCTAATCTTCCCCTTTATTTATGTTCTTGTTTTTCTTGTGTTTTAGATTTAGTTTTGTTTTGTTTTCTTTGTTTTAGGTACTAGTTTATGACTCGAAGTTCTCAACCTGTTTGTGGGCATATATTGGAGTTTGACGATGATTTTGAACGAACTTTGAAAAGGAAGAGGAAGCATCCAGAACTCAATCCGCCTAGTTCTAGTTCTGAATCCGAATTTGAGGAAAAGGAAGAGGAACAAGACATGGCTGTAGACAATCAAACAATCAAGGAACTTTCAGCCTCAGGATTGGACAATACCGTCCCTATTTGCATTCAATACCCTATGGCAGCTCAAGGCAAAACCGATGAGTTTGAATTGAAGTCTAGTTTGCTGCATCACATTCCCAAGTACCATGGGCTATTCATGGAAGATCCGAACAAGCATCTTAAGGAATTTGAAGTGGTGTGCTCGAGCATGACACCAATCAATGTGGATGGGAATATTCTGAAGATGAAAGCCTATCCATTCTCTCTTTTGGAAAAGGCTAAGGATTGGCTCTTTGAATTAGCACCCGGAACTGTAACTTCTTGGGAAAGCATGAAGAAAGCATTCTTAGAGAAATTCTTCCTAACTTCAAGAGTCATTCTTTTGAGGAAGAAAATAAGTGGAATTCAATAAGGCCAAGGAGAATCCTTTCCAGCGTATTATGAGCGTTTCAAGACTTTAGTTGCCTCTTGTCCACAACATCAAATGAAGGAAGAGATGTTAATTCAATATTTCTATGAAGGACTACTTCCAATTAAGAGACAAATGCTCGATGCTTCGGTAGAAGGTGCTTTAGTTGACAAAACACCAGCTGCTGCAAAGATCTTAATAGCAAATCGAGCCTGGAATGCACAACAATACGAAGGAGTTAGACAAAGAGAACCCACATGGTAGAATCAAGTTAATGAGGTAAGTGATATTTCTGAACTTCAATCTCAAATGGCTAATCTTTCTATTCTTCCATCACAGGTTGCTGAAGGATCCAAGGTACAAAATGCAGCTGCTTGTGGCATGTGCTCTATGCAAGGACACCCCACTGATCAATGTCCTCAATTAATAGAGAATGGGGGATGGGAAAGTGTCAATGCCATAGGTCATCAAGGCCAAAATCAACCAAGGAATGACCCGTTTTCCAACACTTACAATCCGGGCTGGAGAGATCATCCAAATATGAAGTGGAGGGAACCTCAACAGACTCAACAACAAGGCGGATATAGACAGCCACCTCCTGGCTCTATCAAAGGCCATTTGCACCACCACAGCCTCACCCACAATCTTCCCAACCAAATTCAGGTTCGTCAATGGATAATGATAAAATTCAAGTGCTAACTTCTTTGACACAGGGCTTACAAAATCAAGCCAAGAAGATAGGCGAATTGAAGAATCAAATGGGGCAGATGAAAGAATTCATGGGACAAGTTAGAGAACAAGGCAAACTTCTTACTTCAACCATTGTAAATCCAAAGGGAGGCTTTGAAACTGCTAAGGCTATCACTTTGAGAAGTGGCAAAGAGATTGGAACCAACCCAAAAATGTCCAAACAAAGCCAAAAAGAGGACGAAAAGTTGTTGCTCGAAGAAGAAGATGTGGACAAGGCCACGACAAGGGAAGAACAACCATTGCCGCAGCCTTCTAAGACCCCTATGCCATCCAATTCAGGTAAGGTTGGTTCGAATTCAAGTCCTTCTAACCCTATTCCACCAAATGTGCCTTTCCCTCGCACGTTCATGCAATCCAAGAAGGACAAGAATGAAAAAGACATCTTAGAAACCTTCAGGAAGGTGCAAGTCAATATCCCACTCCTTGATGCAATAAAGCAAGTTCCGAAATATGCTAAGTTTTTGAAGAAGCTTTGTACAACAAAGAAACAGATTTTGGAGAAAGAGGTGGTACATGTAAGTGAAAATGTCTCTGCATTTTTGCAAAGAAAGTTGCCACCTAAATGCAAAGATCCAGGTAGTTTCACTATCCCTTGTGTTATTCGTAATACAAGGTTTGAACATGCTATGCTAGATTTAGGTGCTTCCATTAATGTCATGCCATATTCTATTTATGCATCTATGAATCTAGGAGAGCTTAAAAATGATGGTGTCATTATTCAATTGGATGATCGATCTAATGCATATCCGAAAAGAGTTTTGGAAGATGTTTTGGTGCAGGTAGACCATTTGATTTTTCCAGCATATTTTTATGTGCTTGAGATGGAGGATTCAGCCCACTTTACACCATTGCCAATCTTACTTGGACGACCTTTCATGAAAACAGCCCAAACCAAGATTGATATGTCCAAGGGAGCGTTAACTATGGAGTTTGATGTCGATGTGATTAATTTTAATGTTTCTGAATCTGTTAAGTATCCTAATGATGCTCGTTCTTGTTTTGCCATTAATGTGATTGAAAATATAGGGCAAGAACGTTCAGCACCTATCAAGAATGATGCATTTAGAACCAGCATTAAAAAGGGAATTGGAGTGGATCACACAGGACAAGCCACTGCCCTCAAAGCACCCAAGGTCGAGAGCACCACCTCTGAAATTGTTGACAGTGTTGCTACTTTTGATTCTTCATCGCAGTACATCGGTGAGCCACCTATTCCAATTCCAATTCTCATTTCAACTAATAGGTTGTTACCTTCTTTGGTTCAGGTGTCTAATCGAATCCAAGCTGGTGGGAGAGTTTGCATTGACTTTAGGAAGTTCAACGCCACAATCAGGAAGGATCACTATCTTTTTCCGTTCATAGATCCAATGCATGGAAGTTTTGAGGAGCATGTCATGGAGGATGTACCCCTCCATGCCGTTGGCCCTAGTGAAGCTTAAAGTGTTTTATTGTGTGTCATATAAAAATTTTGGAAAAAAAATCGAAAATTTTTGAGAAAAATACCAAAAAGATTCGTTTTTGTTGTTTGTTTGTGTCTTAGGGTACCTTCCAACACAATGATGAGGATTTGGTTTTTAATTGCATGACTGTTAAAGAAAGTTACAAACATGGGTGGAAGTTTGATATGCTCTTTGGTTAATGCTTAGTTGTAGTTGTCATTTACGAATTCACATGTAATCACAAAGAAAGAAAAAATTTGTAACATGCTTGAAGGAAGGAACTCAAACTAACGCTACAACCATGTGAGACTTGAGCCTATTCTTTGTTTGGAGAGTTATTAATCTATGATATTCTTGTTTTCTAAAGTCGTTGCATGACCTCATTATTTCTTTGCTTGGTTGCTACTTATAATGCTTTTTCATCATTTTAGTTCCAAATACTAGAACTCATGCCCGTTTCATTCAAACCATAAAATTGATTGCATAACAAATAACAAGATGAAGTTATTTAGTTACCACCAGAGCCAAAAAGCCTTATCCCTTGCATACGTATTGTAGGTTTAACCCCTTTGAGCCTTATTTAGCCTATTTTCTTTGTTATTATCCCTACCTAGCTTAGTATAGGACTATCCATACCCTTGTCCTTAAAGAATAGTGAAGAAAGACTTATTGGGAATTCCTTTTGATCTATAATATGCAGAAAAACAAGTGTGGGGGAGGAATTTGTTCTTTTGAATCTGGTGAAGTAGTATGTTTTATGTGTCAAAAGAAAAAAAAAACGAGAAAAAAAGAAAAAAAAACGAGAAAAAGAAAAAAAAAAACAAAAAAAGAAAGAACAAAAGTTGCAAAGAAGTGAGAATGAGCTCATAAGTGTTGGTTGTTGAAGAAGGGTCCAAAAATATGAATTTGACCCTAAATGTTGTACAAATCTCCCCTTTGTGTTTAAAGTTGAGTGCTGCAATCAAAAGTTGAATTCTAAGTGTTGATTTCGTTACTTTGCTTACTATCACTTTAAGAACCTTTGTTTATCCTTAACCATTCTTTGTTAGCCAATACCTTAGCCGTGTTACAACTCTTAGACTTCTATCTTGATTGTTATGTGTTTCAATATATAGAGTTTGAAATTGGTACGAGCATATGGAATCCCTGGTTCTTGCTTCTAAGTAGTGGCATTCCGTTCATTAGATCATATACATGTGTGTATTAATAATTCCAGAAAGTGCCTTCTTTGTTATAACATATGTGAGTGATAGTCTACATGTTTACATCAATCTTCTCACATATACTTAGTATAGGGAGTGCTCAGAAAATCTGTGTGAAAATAGAGAGTATATCCGGTGAGGAATTGAGTGAATTCACCAAGGCATGTTACCACATTCAAAATGTTGTTTTAATTGATTAAATACGAGTTAGTGAGTGGTTACTGCGATTAAGTATAAGCTCATGGGTAAGGATGGCTAAAATCTATCTGACTAGTGATTTTTAACATGTCATGTTTCATTGGAAATCCCTGAGGCAATTGTTGGAAGGTTTAGGTTGTGTTTTGTTTACTTTGTTTTGCTCGGGGACTAGCAAAAGCTAAGTGTGGGGGAATTTGAAATTGATAGGAGCATATTTATGCGACTTTGTTAGTTTATTTCATTGCATTTACTTAGTTAGTTTCTATTTATTGAAGTAATTTAAAATTATTTTCGTGTGTTTGTAGGCCCAATTGGCAAAGGTGACAAAAAGGGCAAAATGGAGCAGTTTTGGACTCGAAATGGATAGCAGGCGTGGAGAGCATAATGGATGGACATTTTTGGTGTTTAAAGAGTGTTAGAGATGTGCTAAATTCTGAAAGAATTAAAGGTGAGGCTTGGAAGGCAAGGAATTAGACAAGAAAGGGAAACCTTATCCAACCTTATCCAAACTAACCTTATCTTATCTTATCTAATCCTATCCTATCCTTATCCTATCTTACCTTAACTCCAGCTGCAAGAGGGAATCATTATCATATTTCAACACCTCTTATCTGATTTCTAGGAGTCCTAAAACAATGCTAAGAACCTAATTCTTCTCCTCAAAGGATTGTGTCGTGTATCTGCCCCATAAATACAAGTTATAGCCGTAGCTTTCAGTCAGAGAAAAAGAGAGAAAAAATATAAAGAAATAACAGAAGTGTGCCGCAGCTTTGGAGGGATTTGATGCTAGAATATAAGGGACATGATTTCAATCCTTACTTGATTTCAATGTTTAAATTAGATTGTTTTTATTTAGTTATGACGAACATGTGTAACTAAACTTCTTTTTAGCTAGAGGTGAATTCGAAGCCATGATCATATGTTTTATATAAATTGATTACATCCAGTTATTGTTTCATAAAACATGAATGTGATTTACTTATCTATTTTATAGAGAACTTATTCTTGTATGTTTATTAAGGGTGCACACTTGGTTTGCATGCAGGGATTTGATGCTAGAATATAAGGGAATTTCACCTAATTGTTATGAACTTATATTTATAAGTAGTAAAAGTCACTAGTCATGATTGTGTTAAGTAAATTCTTGGCAGGAGTATCATGCTTTTCATAGTTACGAATGCTTTGTCAATGCTTATGATTTTCACAGAACTTAATGATCCTTGAGATGTATCTCTATCATGCTTTTCATAGTTAGGGAACTTGAGAAGAATAATTTGGTTGCGTCGCTGAGTCCTATTCAATGAACTTAGGAAAATCTGAGGGTTAATTAGTGTTGTTCACAATGAATTTGGGGCATTGTCATTCATGGTTTATAGGAAGAATAACTGAAAATCGATTTGTATGCATATGTTTCATGTGTGAAGAAGAATCCTCTAGCTAGCCTTTCACCCATATTTTACTCAGATCTTAATTTACGTGTTGCTCTTTACTTTTGTTTTCTCAACATTCGTCCAAAATCTCCCCCCTTATTGTTTTGATGTTAGTTTTACTTAGTTTTCAGTTTTAAGTTTAATTTATGTTGATTAGCATCCTTTCTAATCCCCGTAATAGAACGATCCCTACTTACTCATACTACGATTGCATAATTAAAGGGTTTAATTTGTGTGTTAGTTTCTACCACATCAATGGAATGCACACCCAAATGCGTAAATACGAAAATCGTCAGGTTCGTACCCAGTAATCAACTGTAACGTCGAATAGGTTGGGTGGCAATGGGCCTAAGGTAGACCAACATAGCTGCATGCAAGATTGCATAGCCCTAGGTAAAAAACCTAAAAACGTGGTACGTTCATGATGTGGTAGAAACTAACACACAAATTAAACCTTTTTTTTATAGTTGTAGTATAAGTGAGTAGGGATCGTTCTAGGCCGGGGATTAGGACGGATGCTAATCTACACAAACCAGACTCAAAAACTGAAACTAGACTCAAATAACACAAAATAAGCACTAAAGGGAACTTTGGACAAAATTCTAACTAATTTGACACAAAATACTAAAGGGAGAACGGCTTTTGACAAATTCAAAGTAAAATTAAGTAAGTTGCAGAAACAAACTAAGCTTGGTACGAAATTTTGGTGATTTATGGGTGAAAGGCTAGCTAGAGGATTCTTCTCCACACATGAAACATATGCATACAAATTGATTTCCAGTTATTCTTCCTATAAACGATGAACGACAATGCCATAAATTAATTGTGAGAAGCACAAATTAACTCTTAGATTTTCCTAAGTTCATTGAATTGGACTCAGCGACACAACCAAATTATTCTTATCAAGTTCCCTATATAAACAACATGATAGAGATACATATCAAAGATCATTAAGTTCTATGAAAATCATAAGCATTGACAAAACATTTGTAACTATGAACTGCATGATACTCCTACCAGGAATTTACTTAACACAATCATGACTAGTGACTTTTACTACTTGTAAATATAAGTTCATAACGATTAGGTGAAATTCCCATATATTCTAGCATCAAATCCCTGCATGCAAACTAAGTGTGCACCCTTAACCAACACACAAGAATAAGTTCTTAATAAAACAGATAAGTAAGTTGCATTCACGATTTATGAAACAATAACTGGATGTAATCAATTCATATAAAACATATGTTCATGGCTTCGAATTCACCTCTAGCTAAAAGAAATTTAGTTCCACATGTTCATCATAATTGGAAAAACAATAAAAAATAAACATTGAACTAAAACTAAGGATAGAAAGAACCCAGAAACGCTCCAGCACTCCAATGGCAGATTGCACAATCCTTGGATGCAGCTTTGCACGGCACTCCTCTCTCCTTCCTTTCTTGCACGACACAAATCTCTAAACTCTCAGAAACCTGCGCCCTTTTTGTATTTCTGTCTTCAAACTCTGAATGAATGCTACGGCACAAGGTTCATATATATAGGCAGGGCACCGCACAAAGTTTGTGGAGGAAAATGATTAGTTGTTTGCATAATTTTAGGACTCCTTAAAATCTAATAGGAAGTGATTTAATATGAAAAGGAATCCCCCTTGCAGCTAGAGATAAGGTAAGGTAGGATTAGGATAGGATAGGATAAGATAAGGTTAGTTTGGATAAGATAAGATAGGATAAGGTCTCCTTCTTTTCAGCTGATTCCTTGTCTTCCAAGCCTTAATTTAATTTCTCCAGATTTGTAGCACATTCCTAGCCTCTTTTGAACTCCAAAAACGTCCATCCGTGTACTCTCCACTTGTGCTATCCATTCCAAGGCAAAAACTACTCCAAATTGCTCCAAAATGCCATTTCTTGTCACCTTTGCCAATTGGACCTACAAACACACGAAAATGGCTTAAATCACTCTAATAAATAGAAACTAACTAACTAAATGTTAAGAAATAAGCTAACTAAGTCACATAAATATGCTCCTATCAAATTCCCCCACACTTAGCTTTTGCTAGTCCCCGAGCAAAACATAACTCAACCTAAACCTTCCAACGATTGCCTCAGGGATTTCCAATGAATTTTAGCCATCCTTACCCTTGAGTTTATACTTAATCGCAGTAACCACTCACTAGCTCGCATTTAATCAATTAAAACAACATTTTGAATGTAGTAACATGCCTTAGAGAGTTCACTCAATTCCTCACCGGATATACTCTCTATTTTCACACAGATTTTCTGACTACACTCCCTATACTAAGTATATGTGAGAAGATTGATGTAAACATGTAGACTAGCACTCACATATGATATAACTAAGATGGCACTTTCTGGAATTATTATTATAAACAGTATATGATTTCATGAACGGAATGCCGCTACTTAGAAGCGAGAACCAGGGATTCCATATGCTCGTACCAATTTCAAACTCCACATATTGAAACACATAACAATCAAGATAGAAGTCTAAGGGTATATGATTTCATGAACGGAATGCCACTACTTAGAAGCGAGAACCAGGGATTCCATATGCTCGTACCAATTTCAAACTCCACATATTGAAACACATAAAAATCAAGATAGAAGTCTAAGGGTTGTAATGGGGCTAAGGTATTGGCTAACAAAGAAAGGTTAAGGATAAACAAAGATACTTAAAGAAATAGTAAGCAAAGTAATGAAACGAACACTTAGAATTCATTCTTGATTGCAGCAACCAACTTTAAACTCAAAGGGGAGATTCGAACACATCTAGGGTCAGATTCACATTTTTGGACCCTTCTTCAACAACGAACACTTGTGAGCTCATTCTAACTTCTTTCTAAACTCTTTTCTTCTTCTTTTTTTTCGTGTCTTTTCTTTCTTTTCTTTTTTTTCTTTTGCACACAAAACATACTACTTCATAGACTCAAAAGGACAAATCTTCCCCCACACTTGTTTTTCTGCATATTGTAGATCAAAAGGAATTCCCTATAAGTGATGCTTCACTATTCTTTAAGAACAAGGGTATGGATATTCCTATACTAGGCTAGGTAGGGATAATGCAAGCTAACAAAGAAAATATGCTAAATGAGGCTCAAAGGGGTTAAACCTACAATACATATGCAAGGGATAAGGCTTTTTGGCTCTGGTTTTATCTAAACAACTTCATCTTGTTATTTGTTATGCTAATCAATTTTATGCTTTGAATGAAATGGGTATGACTTCTAGTATTTGGAACTAAAATGATGAAAATGCATTGTAAGTAGCAACCAGGCAAAGAAATAATGAGATCATGCAACGACTTTAGAAAACAAGAATATCACAGATTAATAACTCTCCAAACAAAGCATAGGCTCAAGTCTCTCAGGGTTGTAGCGTTAGTTTGAGTTTCTTCCTTCAAGCATGTTACAAAAACTGATTTTTTTTTCCTTTGTGATTACATGTGAATTCGTAAATGACAACCACAACTAAGCATTAACCAAAGAGCATATCAAACTTCCACCCATGTTTGTAACTTTCTTTAACAGTCATGCAATTAAAAACCAAATCCTCATCATTGTGTTGGAAGGTACCCTAAGACACAAACAAACAAGTAAAAATGACTCTTTTTAGTTTTTTCAAACATTTTTCCGATTTTTTTTTCAAAATTTTTGAAATTTTTGTTAAATGACACATTAAAACACACTTTAAAACAGTGAATGACCTTGGACATGCTAGGTGGTGAAATTCAAAGAAAAATCATGAAAAGCAATCTGTTTACCCCCTACACTTAAACCAAACATTGTCCTCAATGTTTCAAAAATAAACTCAATCAAGAAAGCAACAAAAACACAAGAAGCAAACACGACAATCATGGCAAAGTAAAAACAATAAAGAGAAGGGTTAGAGAACACAAATGTAGATGTAGGAGCCGGAGATTCCAAGGTCTCTTTATTCGAACACGTGGGTTGCCTCCCAAGAAGCGCTTGCTTAAACGTCTTCCAGCCGGACGATACCTCCACTTAAGCTTCAATAAGGCCCACAACATGGAGGGGTACATCCTCCACGACATGCTCCTCAAAATACTCATAGTACGGCTTCAAACAGTGTCCATTCACTTTGAATTCGTGTCCTATCTTTAAACTTTGAATTTGGGCTGCACCATAAGGAAAAACATTAGTAACAACAAAATGACCAATCCATTTAGAACGCAAGTTACCTGGAAACAATCGAAGGCGGGAGTTGAAAAGCAACACTTTCTACCCTACAGAGAACGCCGTACTACGAATCATCTTGTCATGGAAAGCCTTCGTTTTCTCCTTGTAAATATGAGCGTTCTCATAAGCCTTGTTCTGAATCTCCTCAAGCTCATTCTATTGTAGCTTCCTATGAAGACCAGCCGCATCTATGTTCATATTGAATGTCTTGACTGCCCAATGTGCACGGTGCTCCAACTCAACCGGAAGATGACATGGTTTCCCATAGATGAGCCGAAAATGAGACATCCCAATTGGTGTTTTGTAGGCTGTACGATACGCCCACAATGCATCATTCAAACGCAAGCTCTAATCCTTCTGAGTTGGTCCAATTATTTTCTCCAAGATTTGCTTTATTTCTCGGTTAGAAACTTCGACTTAACCACTTGTTTGGGGATGATAAGGTGTTGAAACCTTATGTGTGACATTATACTTCTTGAGCAGCGCCTCTATGGTCCGATTACAAAAATTAGAACCCCCATCACTTATGAGTACTCTTGGCATTCCAAATCTGGAAAAGATATTAGTTTTGACAAAATCTGCAACCACTTTGGAATCATTAGTACGGGTGGCTTTTGCTTACACCCATTTCGAAACATAATCAATCACAAGTAAAATATAATTGAAACCATGAGATGAAGGAAAAGGACCCATGAAATCGATGCCCCAAACATCAAAAATTTCGACAGAAAAGATAGGGGTCTGCGGCATTTGGTCTTTTGAACCTATATTCCCTGTTCTTTGACAACGATCACAGGTTATGAAAAAAGTTCTAGCATCCTTAAATATAGCAGCAACTTTAAGTGTTGTCCTTTGAGTGCCAAAATGACCCTCACATGCATAAGTGTGACAGAAAGTTAAGATTGAATTAAACTCATAATCATGCACACACTTTTGAAGAATTTGATCAGGGCCATATTTCCACAAGTACGGGTCATCCCATACATAAAACCGTGCGTTCTTCTTGAGTTTGTCACGTTGGTGCTTGTTTAGGGTGTTTGGAACTTGTTTAGACGCTAAATAATTCACAATATCAGTATACCATAGCTCACTTACCTTAATGGTCAGCAGCTGCTCGTCTGGTAACACCTCTAGGATAGGTAATGGCTCTTCATCATGTACCAAACGACTCAAGTGGTCAACCACTACATTCTCACTTCCTTTCTTGTCTCGGATTTCTATGTCTAACTCTTGGAGAAGAAGCATCCAGCGAATAAGCCTTGGCTTGGCTTCTTTCTTTGTGAGTAAGTACTTCAAAGTTGCATGGTCAGAATAGATTATGACTTTAGTTCCAAGTAAATAAGAACAAAACTTATCTAAAGCAAACACAACAACAAGGAGTTCTTTTTCAATGGTGAAGTAGTTCAATTGAGCGTCATTCAAGGTTCGAGAAGCGTAGTAGATGACATGCGGCCTGCTTGTCCTTCATTTGTCCCAAAATAGCCCCTAACGCATAATCGGAAGCATCGCACATAAGCTCAAAAGGAAGACTCCAATCTGGTGGAACTATGATAGGTGCTAAAGTGAGCATCTTCTTGACGTGATTGAATAACTTCTCACATTCGTCATCAAACACAATGGCACATCCTTCTGTAAAAGTCGGCACAAGGGTGTTGCAATCTTCGAGAAGTCTTTGATAAAACGTCTATATAATCCTGCATGTCCAAGGAAAGAACGAACCTCTCTCACCGAAGTGGGAGAGGGTAAGTAACGTACAAGATCTATTTTTGATTTATCAACTTCAATTCCCTTTTCTGAAACTATATGACCTAAAACTATGCCTTGTTTTACCATGAAGTGGAATTTTTCCCAATTTAAAACAAGGTTAGTTTCCATGCAGCGTTTCAAGATCAAAGTGAGATTAGCTTAACAATCATCAAACGAATCACCAAAAACACTAAAATCGTGCATGAAAACCTCAATAATCTTCTCAACAAAATCTGAAAAGATACTTACCATGCATCTTTGAAATGTGGCTGGTGCATTACATAAACCAAATGGCATTCGACGATAAGCAAAAGTACCAAACGGACAAGTAAAACTAGTCTTTTCTTGGTCGTCTGGAGCTATAACAATCTGATTATATCTCGAATAACCATCAAGAAAGCAATAAAATGAATGATTGGCTAACCTTTCAAGCATTTGATCAATAAACAGCAGAGGGAAGTGATCTTTCCTTGTGGTGGCGTTGAGCTTCCTATAATCGATGCAAACTCCCCGACCTGTTTGGATACGAGTGGGCACAAGTTCATTCTCTTCATTCTTCACCATAGTGACTCCAGATTTCTTTGGCACAACTTGAACCGGTGAAACCCAACGACTATCCGAAATTGGATAAATAACTCCACAATCAAGAAGTTTAATGATCTCTTTCTTCACAACTTCCATCATTGGAGGGTTGAGTCGGCGTTGAGCCTCTCGAGTTGGTTTGGCCCTCTCCTCCAAAAGTATGTGATGCATGCATGTTGTAGGACTTATCCCCTTAATGTCGGCCAAAGTCCATCCAGTGGTTGTTTTGTACTCTTTCAACACCCTAACCAATTTCTCCTCCTCTCCTACCTTGAGTGTGGAAGAGACTATGACTGGCAAAGTCGCTTGGTCTCCCAAGAAAACGTACTTCAAATGATTTTGTAACGGCTTAAGCTCGAGGAAGGGTGCCTGAATCACTGAAGATAACAACTAGTTAGAAGAAACAGAAATTGGAATTGGGATTGGAGGCTTACCAACATGTTGTTGTTGGAAATGTGCCCTAAAACCAATCATATTATGATACTTTATGGACATTTCACATGTTAAACTAATCTAGTTTAATATAAAGGGCAAAGATTATTGTCTGAAGCTGTCTCATATAAATGTTATGTGCTTAAACGATAAGTCCAAGGAATATGCTATTGGGAGAATGTGATCTAAAGAAGTTAGATTCATGAGACCATTCTCTTTCATATACATATCCTAAAAGTTCCTGATCATAGGATTGCCAATTGGGCATTGACAGTCCGTTAAGATCAGTACGAGCTATGTCTTCTCTTAGGGAAAGTGACTGGTCTCGAGTCATTGGTGTGACTGACACCAAGACAAGCATGTAGATGCTCGATAGAGAATGAGTCCACTGAACGCGATCAACGAGGAGTTCTCATATTCATGTCATATGAGAACTCATGGTTGGGATAATGCACAGTAGTCATTTGACCTGAGGCATCACAGTTGTCTTGTGGTTAGGTCCTTGATCTTTGACCATGTCAAAGTCACTCCGTCAGAGGGTGTCCATGACAGAGTTAGGGTTAAGCCACTTAGCCATGGAGGCAAGTGAATGCGCAACAAGGGATCTCTAACCTTCAAACCGTTTGAGGGAGAATACTCTATGATATGATTAAGAATCTCTGGCCAGAGTATGAATGAGATTGAGGAAGTCGTTCCAAATCACATTCAAAGTAAATGAATCACATTGGATAGTAGACATGAATAAACTATCAAACCAAACAATGTGGTCAAGAGTATTGTATTAGAGAAAGACCGTATTGCATTGTAAATCCTAAACTGAATAGGTTCTCCACCTCTTCGGATTAGCTTGGGTAGCCATGACATAATGCTAGGTTTCACTCATGGTTTGTGGGAGCCCTAAAGATGTATAATCATTTAAGGGAGAATTGAAAATATGTTTCAATTCACAATCGATCGTTAAGAGTAACAATCGCGCACTGCCTCGCTAAAAGGAACCTAATGGATCGCACACCGTGTAAGGAAATGATTGAAGGAGATAATGAAGATGAGTAAGAACAATTAAATAGTTTAATTGTATGTGGCAAGGATTAATTAAAAAGTTAATTAATCTAGAACGAAAGGTTCGTTTTAGGCCTTAAGTTAGTTTTGGGTTTCGGGACACAAAAGGGTTTTGGTCTACAAGGCACATAAGGTTTAAGTTGTGTGACAACTAAAACAAAATGGGAAATTAACCCACTAACAATAGGGAGGCCGGCCATGATTAGAGAGGGAGTGGGTTTTGGACTTATTACAAGTTTGCCACTCCAATGAAGGGAGGTATAAATATGACTTTATAGCTTTTTCTTCATTAGGGTTTTCTTTGAGGAAAGATGAGAGTTTTTGGCTCTCTCTTTCTCTCTAGGAAGGCCGGCCACCATGGGGGAGTTTACTAGCATCTAACTCTTCCACGGCAACTCATCTTCTTCCTCAACCATCCTTGGTGACGAAACTTAGAGGTCTCCAACTTTGGTGACTTTTGGAGAAACCTATTATTCCATCCACATCCAAGAAGGTATGGATCCAAGAAGCAAAGTTCTTCCACCTTCATCCATGGAACCAAGGAGCAAGGTGACATAGGAAGAAGGCCCTCACATGGGTGATTAACCTTTGCTAAGCAAAGAGGTACTTCAAAGGTATAAAGTTTCTCAACTCTTTCTCTTAGATCTTGAGTTGAGTCTTGGTTCACCATTTCTACTAGGCTTTGAATTTCATGGGTAATGTTTTGTTTTGAGTGCATACAAGCATGATTCCGCCTTTAATTGTTAATTGCATGCCATAGATGTTGCTCAAATGAACATGTTTTTCACAAAATTTCCTTCAGTTGTGGCAATGACTCAAGGGCAGCCACCATCTCGCCAATTTCTGCACAATTGGGCACGGCCACTTGGTTCTTGAGTCCCATTCCTTTTGCGATGGTTAGTTCAAGGGCATCCCCATTTAAGTCTTCAAGATATTTCTGCGCCAACGAATCGAATATATCAATAGAAAAACAAGAATGATCATATATAGGATACCTTATGGCTTCAGAAATATTGAAATCAATAACGTCGCCATCAAATTCCATTGTCAACGTCCCCTTGAACACATATATCTTGGTGCGGGCTGTTTTCATGAAAGGTCTTCCAAGTATGATCGGCAATGGTGTAGAATGGGTCGAATCTTCCATCTCAAGCGCATAGAAATCAGCTGGAAAGATTAAATGATTAACCTGCACCAAAACATCTTCCAAAACTCTCTTCTGATATGAATTAGAACGATCGGCTAATTGAATAATAACTCCATCATTTTTCAGCTCTCCTAGGTTCATAGATGCATATATATAGTAGGGCATGACATTAATGGAAGCACCTAAGTCTAACATAGCATGCTCAAACTTGGTATTGCCAATAACACAAGGGATTGTCAAACTACCTGGATCCTTGCATTTAGGGGGCAGTTTTCTTTGTAAAACTGCTGAAACATTCTTACTTACCCGTACCACTTCCTTGTTTAAGATCTGTTTCTTTGTTGTGCAAAGCTCTTTAAAAAATTTAGCATGCCTTGGAACTTGCTTGACTGCATCAAGGAGTGGGATATTGACTTGCACCCTCCTAAATGTCTCTAGAATGTCATTTTCATTCTCTTCTTTCCTAGATTGGATAAACCTGTGAGGGAAGGGCACATTTGGTGGAATAAGGTTAGAAGGAATTGAATTTGAACCCACCTTACTTGAGTTGGACGGCATAGAAGTCTTAAAGGGCTGCGGCAAGGGTTGTTCTACCCTTGCCATGGCTTTGTCATCTTCTTCCTCCTCGAGTAGTAGCTTTTTATCCTCCTTTTGGCTTTGTTGGGTTATTCCAACCTCTTTGCCACTTCTCAACGTGATAGCCTTAGCGGTTTCAAATCCTCCCTTTGGATTGACAAAGGTTGAACTAGGCAGTTTGCCTTGCTCTCTGAATTGTCCCATGAATTCGGCCATTTGCCCCATTTGATTCTTCAATTCGCCCATCTCTTTGGCTTAATTTTGTAGGCCATGCATCAATGAAGTTAGTACTTGAAGAATTTTATCGTTATCCATCAACGAACCTGAATTTTGTTGGGCAGATTATGGATGAGGTTGTGGTGGTGCGAATGGCCTTGGATAGAGTCCCGGAGGTGGCTATCTATATCCGCCTTGTTGTTGAGTTTGTTGAGGCTCCCTCCACTTCATATTTGAGTGATCTCTCCAGCCCGGATTGTAGGTGTTGGAAAATGGGTCATGCCTCAGTTGATTTTGGCCTTGATAACCTATGGCATTGGCACTTTCCCATCCCCCATTCTCTATCAATTGAGGACATTGATCAGTGGGATGTCCTTGCATAGAGCACATGCCACAAGCACTTGTTCCTTGCACATTGGATCCTTCAACAACCTATGATAGAAGAACAGAAAGATTAGCCATTTGAGATTGAAGTTCGGAAATTGCACTCACCTCATTCACTTGAATTTACCGTGGGGGGTCCCTTTGCCCAACTCCCTCGTATTGTTATGCATTCAAGGCTTTATTGGCTATCAAGATCTTTGTAGCAACTGGTGTCTTGTCAACCAAAGCACCTCCTGCCGAGGCATCTAGCATTTGTCTTTCAATTGGAAGAAGTCATTCGTAGAAATATTGAATTAGAAGTTCTTCCTTCATTTGATGTTGTGGACAAGATGCAACTAGAGTCTTGAAATGTTGAATTCCACTAATTCTCTTCCTCAAAAGAATAACTCTTGATGTTGGGAAGAATTTTTCTAAGAACGCTTTCTTCATGCTTTCCCAAGAAGTGACGGTTCCAGGTGCTAATTCAAAGAGCCAATCTTTAGCCTTTTCCAAAAGAGAGAATGGAAAGGCTTTCATCTTCAAAATATTGCCATCCACAATGATTGGTGTCATGCTCGAACATACCACTTCGAATTCCTTCAAATGCTTGTTCGGATCTTCCATGGACAGCCCATGGTATTTGGGAATGTGATGCAACAAACTAGACTTCAATTCAAACTCATCGGTCTTGCCTTGAGCTGCCCTAAGATATTGAATACAAATTGGGACAGCATTGTCCAATCCCGAGACTGAAAGTTCCTTGATTGTTCGATTGTCCACAGCCATGTCTTGTTCTTCCTCCTCTTCCCCTTCTTCAAATTCGAATTCAAAGCTAGAACTAGGTGGATTGGGTTCTGGCTGCTTCCTCTTCCTTCTCAACGTTCGTTCAAAATCGTCATCAAACTCCAATATATGTGCACGAATAGGTTGATAACTTCGAGTCATAAACTAGTACCTAAAACAAAGAAAACAAAACAAAACAAAATCAGAAAACAAAACAAAACAAAAACAGAAACAAAAGGGAGATTAGCAATTTTGCTAATTCCCGGCAACAGCGCCAAAATTTGATGTGGTAGAAACTAACACACAAATTAAACCCTTTTTAGATAGTTGTAGTATAAGTAGGGATCGTTCTATGCCGGAGATTAGGAGGGATGCTAATCTACACAAACTTGACTCAAAAACTGAAACTAGACTCAAATAACACAAAATAAGCACTAAAGGTAACATTGGACGAAATTCAAACTAATTTGACACAAAATACTAAAGGGGGGGAAGGCTTTTGACGAATTCAAAGTAAAATTAAGTAAGTTGCAGAAACAAACTAAGCTTGGTACGAAATTTGGGTGATTTATGGGTGAAAGGCTAGCTAGATGATTCTTCTCCACACATGAAACATATGCATACAAATTGATTTCCAATTATTCTTCCTATAAACCATGAACGACAATGCCCCAAATTAATTGTGAGAAGCACAAATTAACTCTCAGATTTTCCTAACTTCATTGAATTGGACTCAGTTACGCAACCAAATTATTCTTATCAAGTTCCCTATATGAACAACATGATAGAGATACATATCAAAGATCATTAAGTTCTATGAAAATCATAAGCATTGACAAAGCATTCGTAACTATGAACTGCATGATACTCCTGCCAGGAATTTACTTAACACAATCATGACTAGTGACTTTTACTACTTGTAAATATAAGTTCATAACGATTAGGAGAAATTCCCTTATATTCTAGCATCAAATCCCTGCATGCAAACTAAGTGTGCACCCTTAATCAACACACGAGAATAAGTTCTTAATAAAACAGATAAGTAAATTGCATTCACGATTTATGAAACAATAACTGGATGTAATTAATTGATATAAAACATATATTTATGGCTTCGAATTCACCTCTAGCTAAAAGAAATTTGGTTCCACATGTTCATCATAATTGAAAAGCAGTCTCAAATAAACATTGAACTAAAACTAAGGATAGAAAGAACCCAGAAACGCTCCAGCACTCTAATGGCAGATTGCACAATCCTTGGATGTAGGTTTGCACGGCACTCCTTCTCTCCTTCCTTTCTTGCACGGCACAAATCTCTAAACTCTTAGAAACCTACGCTCTTTTTGTATTTCTCTCTTCAAACTCTGAATGAATGTTGCGGCACAGGGTCCATATATATAGGCAGGGCACGGCACAAAGTTTGTGGAGGAAAAGGATTAGTTGTTTGCGTAATTTTAGGACTCCTTAAAATCTGATAGGAAGTGGTTTAATATGAAAAGGAATCCCCCTTGCAGCTAGAGATAATGTAAGGTAGGATTAGGATAGGATAGGATAAGATAAGATTAGTTTAGATAAGATAAGATAGGATAAGGTCTCCTTCTTTTCAGCTGATTCCTTGTCTTCCAAGCCTTAATTTAATTTCTCCAGATTTGTAGCACATTCCTAGCTTCTTTTGAACTCCAAAAACGTCCATCCTTGTGCTCTCCACTTGTGATATCCATTCCACACCCAAAACTGCTCCAAATTGCTCCAAAATGCCATTTCTTGTCACCTTTGCCAATTGGACCTACAAACACACGAAAATGGCTTAAATCACTCTAATAAATAGAAACTAAATAACTAAATGTAAAGAAATAAGCTAACTAAGTCGCATAAATATGCTCCTATCAGTTCACCAAAATATGGGCGATCATTTAAATTGCGCTTTATGATCACTAGGCGAGGCTATTTGGGGTGAACATGGGAATTCGATGTTCAGTTACAAACCCAAAATGCATGCAATACTTTATCGAAAACTTTCAATATAAACTCTCCGGCATTATCCAGTCTCCCGAACTTTAAGGGATAAGTAGGGTGGTGAACCCTTAATCGGCCATGGAGTTTAGCAGCAATGTGTGTGGACAAACATGTGACCAGTTTATCGATTCATTAACCAAAACCATAAGTATTTATATAGTCCGTATTTTGGTTGGGTTAGTCCACATATATTCCCTTGAATCTACTATGAAAAGACTATAGAAATCAAATTTCTCAACGAGCGGGCTTTGGCAAAGTGTGCTTGTAGGCACAAGATCCTTGGTAAGGAGATGCGCCATAGCATCATTGTTTGACCTAAGTTTCCCAAAAAAGGTCGTACCAAAGCAAGTAAAACTGGTCAATCACCAGGTTCTAGGCCGGCCACATGTGGCAAGTTCCTAGTTGGGAGACAACCCATTGGCCCCAAATCAAGAGACAACCCATTGGCCCCAAATCAAAGCTGCATGCTCATTTTTGGAGGTGCTGCAAAGATATTCCACTCAATTTTCTTTGGTGGTTTCATTTGTGATCATTCTTCTCTCGAATATCCTGAAAAACTTAACGACAGGGAGAATTTAAGGTCTCTTAAATGGTAATTCAGTACCATTCAGACAATAAGGAGCGTGCCAATGCTCTTAATTAGGTTGGGTAGACCTGAAGTCGTTGTTAAAGATGTGATTTAGGTATAAAGTCAGTGTGCGTAGTATCACATTCATCCAGACAACTAACTTTCCCATATTCGTACCTAGTCACATGTTTAATTGAATTGGGTCACATGTATTGAGAAACATGATTCAATTAACTCATATTCGAGGACAATATCAATAAGATTATCCATACGTAAAACAATCACTAAACATGAATCCAAGAACATGGAAAATGATCACAGAGTAAATGGATTACTAAGGGAATTCGGCCAACAAGGTCATCCATGTCAAAACTCTGCTCTTCCAATGATGTTTGGTGGAGCAAAATTAGTTTCACATATTGACTATTAGAATGGTACTCCTTAACAACATTGGTAGAGGCTTGAACAGGTGCATAACCAATGATCTATTCCATCAAGATAGAAGTAGATTATGCAAGGTTAAGGTTTAGGAATACTATACCTTATTCTTGAAGTTTTAGGTCTTATGTGCCAAGTATCATGCTTCAGGCATGATACCACACATTGGCAGGTCCTGATTCTACCATAAGTTGTAAAAACAAACTCGAAATTGGATTGTGAGAGAGACAGAACCCGAATTGGGTTCGGTGGCTCTAGTCGAAATTGGAGGGGTCTGTACGGTAGGCCTTTGCCGAAGCAGAGTAGTACCATTCGGTGCACCTTTGTTGAAACAGGGCACCACCATTTGATAGACTTTGACCGAACTGGGCTGAGCTATTCGGTAGTCTCCAGCCGAACTGGGTCTATACCGTTCAGTAGACTTCAACTGAACTGAGTCAATACCATTCGATAGACTCTAGCCAAAGCTAGGTCTATACTTTTCTCACACGTTTGTGGTAATAATCAGATCCGAGAATTTGGTAAACTTCCGCTTTCTACATTGCTGCTTTAGGAGCGAGTTAGAAACATGGAAGGACGAGAAAAGTATTCTCCAGTCAAAATTCGATCGGATTTATAAACTTTAGAATTGTACTCATTCATTGACGTAATCATGGTGTGCTTCGAACAATATCTTTCATGATTAGACGGTCCATAGGAGCGAGCCAAAGAGCCATGAATCCTTGTTCGGGAGGTATTTCCGTTAGTAATGCTTTGGGCAAAAGTCTTCGAATGAAGTCATGGCAGAGGCTTATTCAGCTCTTCCATGCCATTGTTGGCTGCAATGGTTTCTCAGCTTCTTGATAGTCAAGTGGAGATTCACTTCTTGTATCCCACATATAGTGGTTTCTATTAGAAACGTCCAAATCAAGAAAATCGAACTCGTGATGGTTCGACAGTCCATTGAATTGGAGGGAACAAGATTGTGATTGGTGCTATGAGAATGAATCCATAAGCATCAAAGTTAGAACATTCGAGTTCTAAGACATGGTTTTTATGAAAAACGTCGGGTTTTCATGGGTGTATTTGTTTTATAAAAACTTCGAGTTTCAAAGGCACTAAATTTGAAACTACATGTTCAATTTAGTCTTATGAACGATTAGTTCATAAAGGAGAGGTTCCTGCAAGAACATAGAATGCAATATCCTGATTTAAGTGTAGTGGATTTGAATTGCTTCAGGAACTCAAGTGTGAGCGTTTCGGGACTACGAAAGGATGTCACGGTTCAAAGAAGAGAAATAAATTATTGAATCGTTAATGCCCAAAAGTGATTTTCAGGTCAATAATTTTGGACAGGGTCAATCGTGGCAGCAAAAATAATTATAATATTTGGGTTAAAATTATTTAAAATGCTAGAAAAATTAGCATTGGGTCAAAAAAGTATAGCCCAAAAAGGGTTTGGGCTTAGGTGCCGTGAGTAGGGCAAAGCCCTAAAGGCGTTTTGGGCTTGGGTTAGCTGCAAAAGGTAGCCCACATGTGCCTGCAGGCCACAGGCTGAGGGTTCTTAAGCCTGATAGGAGCATATTTATGGGACTTAGTTAGCTTGTTTTCGTGCATTTATGTTGATTGTTCGTAGTTAATTTAGTATTTTAAGCTATTTTCGTGTGTTTGTAGGTCCTAAGTGTTAAAGAGGCAAGAAAGTGCATTTTGGAGCCTTTTGGAGCAGTTTTGGGCATGTTTTGGATAGCTTATGCTTGGAGCAAAAGGGATGGACGAAATTGAAGGCCAATGCATGCTAGGAATCTGCCAAAGAGAAGAGGAAAAATAAATTCAAGTCAAAGAAGGAAAAGGAATCCAAGAAGAAGAAGGGACTAAGTCAAAGTTTCCTTACTTTGACCTTTGACTTTCCTAATCCTATTTTATCAAGGTTTCATCCACAAAGAGGGAATCCTAGACATTTTGGGACAACTAATTCCTTGCTCAAGAAGGGTGCCGCACAAGGGAAGGACTTTTCCCTTTCTTTTCCCAATCAGCCGCAACTTTCCTTCACCTTTCCTTCCTTGCTGCACAAGCAAGACACATTCCCTTGCTCTTTAGGTTAGTGCCGCACCTTCCCCTTCCCTTATATACCCTTGCTGCACAAAATTATCCTTTCAATTTTGGACCCAAACCAGCAAGGAAACATCTTTCCTTGTCCTTGCCGCAATTAACTTTCACTTTCCCTTAATTTCTATCCTTGCCGCATATCCTAACCCAATTCCCTTAGGTTTTTGACTTTAAATCCTATTTCTTTTAAGGTTTTGGTTTAATTTTGTTACCTAAATAATCCCAGTTGTGCCTTAACCTTTTCTCTATAAATACCAAGTCTTGCCGCACCAAATTCATTCATTCACTCATCCATTCACACATTCACACAATTTCAGCCACAAACCCTTCCTTGCCGCAGCCTTCTCACTCTCTAAACCTACATCCCTTCATCCAAACACATCCATACACAACCTTAGTCCTTTGTGCCGCAGCAAGGTGGATAAGAGGAGGCCTTTTGGCGTTTCAAGCTTGAAGATTGGATCGTTTTAGGTGTACTTCGTTCTTAATTTCAATGTTTACTTTAATATTCTCTAATTTTGTTGTGACTATGAGTGGCTAAACCCCTACTTAGCTAGGGGAGAATTCGAAGCCATGAACATGCTTGAGATATGAATTGATTTCTTCCAATTGTGATTTGATGAATCGTGAATGCAATTCAATTAACTGTTTTATTCATAACTTGTCCTTGTATGTTGATTAAGGATGCATACTTAGTTTTCATGCAGGAATTTGATGCGGGAGTTTCACCTAATCGTTATGAACTTATATTCACAAGTGGTGAAGGTTGCTTGTCACAATCGCGTTAATTGGATTCCTGGCAAACGTATCATGCATTCATAGTTACGAATGCCTTGTCAACACTTATGATTTTCATGGAACTTAATGATCTCTAACTGTATCTCTTCTATGCATTCATGTAGGGGACCGTTGGAGAATAATTTAGGTTGTTGTATGCATTTCTTCCAATTCAATGACATAAGGAAAATCTGAGGGTTAATTAGTGCATTCACGGTTAATCTGGGGTGTTGAGGTTCATGGTTCATTGAAAAGCAATTGGAGATCGATTTATGTACAAGTGTGTCATGTGTGGAGAAGGACCCTCTAGCTAGCCCATCACCCATCAAAGTTTTCAAATTCGTTTTCAAAACTATTTTACTTTACAAATTCTTTGTTTTACTTTCAAATTCGTCCAAATCAAAACCCCCATTTTACTTTCTTGTTTTAAAGTGTCTAAAATCTGTTTTCTTTGTGTTTTCAAGTGTTTTGAATCAAACCAAAACCAATTTTCGTCCAAAACCATCCCTAGTGTTTTAAATCTGTCCACAAAGTGTTTTTAAGCTGTTTTAAGTGTTTTTAACTTGTTTTGAGTCCCTTGAGTCTATACAAACGTTTTTAACTTTGTTTTTGTGTTTTTAAATCAATTTAGAGTCGATTAGCAATCCCTCCTAATCCCCGGTCCAGAACGATCCCTACTTGCATACTTACTACAATTGACAACAAGAGGGTTTAATTTGAGTACTTAACTTGTATCACATCAAAGCCCAGCAGCAAGCTGCTAACATATGTGGGCCGAGACCATGGTGCCGGAGCAAGCCCAACCGCGTGGGCTGAAATATAGAATCACAGGCCTTTACAGATGCAAAGCCTATCAATCACAAGCTTGCTGGCAGATTGGGCCAAGATCACAAGAACGGGCCAAGAAGTTTACCGGCTTCCTTAGCGAGCAGGCTAGGCTTCGGTCCCATGCAGTTCAACCAGGCCGAAGGCCTGGGGGTGTCCATGTGGTTGCCAGAGGGCTGCTGTGATGGTGGTGCCGCACAGTGCCTAGATTTTTTTTTTCGACATAGTTAGGGTTTGACAAACCCTAAATTGCTTCTAATTTCTTTCGATTCTTTGACTCACAAATTTCACATAGATAAAATTGTATAATGCATGAAACGTGTATATATATATATATAAATATATATATATATATATTGACAAATATATAAAGCATATACAATATATATATCAGAAGGTAAATATAAACATAGGGGGTTCATGCATCATGGGGAATGTTTTCATACTTCATGGTCGTTTCAAATATCTTCCTTTATTTTAAGTGTACCTGATTGGCAGAAAACAACAAAAACCTTTGAATTTGTTGAAGATCCTTCTCGGAAAGCCGCAATTGCATTTCCAATGCGTTGTATCATGTTCAACATAGAAAATTAAATTGAATCAATAGCATGTACGTCAATTCAAAATAATAAATCAATCATAAAAAGAATGACTAAAACGTAATACTCCCCTGATTGGAGAATAAACTCTTTTTAGCATAGCGTCAAGAGCATGCTGATAACGTGTTGTAGGCATAATTTACTGAACAATTATGAAGGCCATAGAGAGAAGGGGTACGGCAAAGAGAGAGAAGAGAGAGGTGTGTAATTGTGAGGTGTGTTCTATTCCACCTCATTGCCTTTATTTATCATAGTAGGAAAGGTTAATTTCTTACCCTTTTAGGATTACAACTCTTAATAGGTAATCAACTCCTAATAGGAATATAAGAGATATTCCTATATCTACTAGGATCTACACAATCACATTCCTAATCTAATAGGACTGCAACAATAAGTTCATTTTTTTCCTCATTTAAATAAAGAGTAAATTGTGGCAATGGACCCTCAACTAAAAATCTATTACCATTGGTCCCTCAACTCATTAAAATGTGTAGCTATGGTCATTTTCGTCAACTTCGTCAGAATTTTGTCAAATGAGTTATGTTGGAATGACCATTGGTACAATTGGGGTCCCTCGACTCATCAAAACGTGTAGCTTTGATCATTTTCGTCAACTTCATCAGCTATGGTCCTTTTCGTCAACTTCGTCAGACATTTGTCAAAATAAGTTATGTTGGAAGAACCATTTCTACAATTGAGTTAGAGTTGAGGAATCATTGCTCCAATTGGGTTAAAGTTGAGGAACCATTTCTCTAGTTGGATTAAAAATGAGGGACTAATGGTAATGAATTTTTAGTTGACGGACTATAATTGCACGTTTTGATAAATTGAGGGACCAATGGTAATATATTTTTAATTGAATGATCATTGCTCCAATTAAATTAAAGTTAAGAAATTATTACTACAATTTACTCTTAAATAAATATCTATTAAGTTAACTTGGAAACACAAGAAATAGACTATATCTCCTATCATATCTCAAATTGGTAACATGCCTAATTCACGAAAAATAATTAATGTGACTGGATGTGTCACTCATGTGGCTCCTATTAAAGGAAGAGGATCCTCTCCGGACCCAAACCCTCCGGAGCCTCCGGATCTTCCTTCTTCTTTTTTATTTTCCCCTGCAGCATTCACCATCACTGCTGCAAACAAACATAAACGTGCCGCTGCAAACGCGGTGGAGGTGAGCGTGCAGCACGAGAACTCACGGAGGACGCAAGGACTTTCGTCGCGGTGGCTGCAGCTGTTGATCTGAGGATGGATGCTTGCAGGATGTTCTCGCAGCGGCTAAGGAAGGAGCTTGGATGGGGTGATTCTGGTGATGTCGATGTGCTTCGGTAATTACAGGGGAGAGTGGGGAAGATGAGTTTTCAGCCGCACGATTCTTTTACGAACGGCTGAGATTTGGTGATGCGGAGGATCCGGATATAATGGATCCGGCGAGGATCCTAGTCCCCTACTAAACGACAATTCTCTCTCTCTCTCTCTCTCTCTCTCTCTCTCTCTCTCTCTCTCTCTCTCTCTCTCTCTCTCTCTCTCTCTCTCTCTCTCTCTCTCTCTCTCTCTCTCTCTCTCTCTCTCTCTCTCTCTCTCTCTCTCTCTCTCTCTCGTACTTATAAATACCTTGGTTGGTTCTCTCACTGTTAGTAGGAGCAGAGTACTTATAAATACCTTGGTTGGTTCTCTCACTGTTAGTAGGAGCAGAGAAAATAACATATCTGGGTGCCAAAGCAATTGAAAAAACTGAATTTTGCAGTTATATCCTAGTAAATATTTTGGCGTTTGTACTATAAACACTCGGAGAAAAAATCAACGAGTTCGACGGCCACAAGAACCCTAGTGCTCTATCTCCTTTCGAGTTTCTCTCTCGCTATTCTCTCTGTGTTTTCATCACTCACCAATATGATTACTACTCTCCCCAAATCCGCCTTTCCAGTTATCTCAGCTCCAATCTCTCCCACCTCTCCGCCTCCAATAAAACATGGCCTGTAACTCTCTCTCCCTCTCCCTCTCTCTCAGCTTTTTGTGCTTCTGTATGTGCGCGTGCCCCGTGCTCTTAGCACACGGAGCGTGCACATCCAAACACCTTTGTATGTGTACGTGCCCCATGCTCTTTGCAAATGAAGCGTGCACACATCCAGACGTCTTTGTATGTGTGAAAAAGGTGAAGTCTTGCTCAATGGATAAAGGTTTTTGTTCTTTGGGTGCAGGAATTGAAGTTCGGTTGGAGGGTTGAGCTGGCAACAGTGATTGGATTTCTGGGGTCGGAATGTGGGACGGTGGGAGGAGTAGGAGGGGGTGGAATATTTGTTCCTATCCTTACTTTGATTGTTGGATTTGATACCAAGTCTGCTGCTGCTCTCTCTAAATGTAATTTCACTTCTCTCTCTACCCAATCTTCTTCTTCTTCTTCTTCTTCCTTTTTTTTTTTTTTTAGCATATTTTGAGTTTCATAAACCACCCTTTTCTTGTGCTTTCCAATGAGTTTATGATGTCAAAATTTTTATTTAAAACATATAACAGAAATTTAACATAGGATCCCAACTCAATGAAAAATGATTTTCGCAGATTTTATACCTTTCAGTTGAATGAATAAAACATGAATCTAACAATTAAAATAAAGGAATGAGATTCAAGAAAATACAAGAGTGTGAAAGCACTGGCGGAGGCATATTAGGACTAGAGTAGTCCTAGGCCTACCCTCACTTGTAAAAATAAGGTTAGTATTACACCTTGCTTTGCAACCCTTCTCAACACGTGAAACAAATCCAATCATTATCTATTTTTAATCCACCAAATTCCATCCCCAAATTAAATATAATATTTTGAATCGTCATTTATCACAAATCAATAACATTCAAATTCAACTCATCAGTCACTTTTAATTAACAAAAATTGTCTTTCACTTATGCACTGCCAGAGCTATTTCCCTATTCTTCTTGAATTTCATATATTTAACCATTCCAAATCCCAAATTTATTGAATAAAGAACAATAAGGTTTGTAAAACTCTATTATCCTCTATAAAACATTTGTTTCTATTCTATCCTACCTCTTACTTTGAGTTTTAGGGTTTGCAATTTTTTAGTAATTCTCTCCATTGAGTTTAATAATTCTTTCAATAGTATAGATGACATCATGCGCAATGGTCTCAAAATATGAGATTCATATTATCTATGGATATGTTAATTTTGACTATTTAATTATTTGGATATATATTATGATGTTTTGCATTTGTAATTTTATAATCACTATTCATTTTTTCTTCTTCTATACTTGTGTGAGGCCCCTCCTCACAAGAAATCCTAGCTCCGCCACTGTGTGAAAGGCAATACTAAATTAAGTTTATGATGTAATTTTTATTTAAAACAGTCACATGCCCTAATATAAAAAATAGTTGTTAAATGATTGATGCATTTCTGTCTCCCATTTGTGTTTCTCCCAAATTCCTGGAATTTTTCGCCTAACTATTCTACTTGTCTGTGGTATAATATATTACTTAATTTTTGCAATATATTTATTTAATTAAAAAATATGGTTTAAATTGGATTGGATGATGCAGGTATGACAATGGGGGCATCAGCATCATCAGTGTGGTACAATCTGAGAGTGCCTCATCCAACAAAAGAAGTGCCAATTATAGATGAATTGGCCCTTCTCTTTCAGCCCATGCTCATGCTTGGCATCACCTTGGGTGTTTCTCTCAGTGTTGTCTTCCCCTACTGGCTCATCACTGTCCGCATCACTATTCTCTTTCTGGATCCGTACTACGGTCTAGTGGTATTCCACTTTACTTGTAAGTGAGAGGTCTTAAGTTCGATTCTTGCCAAATGCGAGTTTGAACCACATTATTGCTAACTCATTGTGAGGCTAAGCCCACCCACTCTTCCCCTTAGTTTTTGTTAAAAAAATAAAAAATAAAAAAAAATAAATAAATAAAAAAAATCTCATCTTTTTTCTCTTCTTTTGTTCTTTCTAATCGTATCAGGGACTTCATCAAGGTCTTGTTTTAAAGGGGCTGAGATTTGGAAGGAAGAGACTATTTTAAAGGTCAGAATACTTTTACAATTTAGACTGCTAGTAATTTAACGGTACCAATTTTTACCATCTGCTCTCCAAATTGAATATTTAACATATACGATAGGCTAAAAAATGGGTCCTAAATCTAAAGTATTTGAAGATCATTATTGAAAGTGAGTGATTTCATTGTGCATTCATTTCTGAAATTTTTGCAGAAAAGAATATGCAAGGCAGCAAGAAGCTACAGTGAGCTCTCAGAGCGAACATAAGACACAAATACATCTTTGTGACTGTATGTGTGTGCGTGTGTGCATATTTATTTATTTTTTCTGTTTCAGATATGGAAATCTACTGTGTTTTTTTTTTTTTTTTTTTTGTTGTATTGCATGGTGCAGTTCTAATTAATGCAGAGTACGAGTCATTACTTCCAAGAGAATAGAAATCAATGATGGTGAGCAAAATATTGATGTTTTCATCTCAAGTACTGAAAAAAGACTGAACTCTTTTTTTCTGTATGTTCAGTAAATACTAATGTTCAATCTTAGATGGAAAAAGGTGTTGGTGCTGGTAGCTGTATGGGTTATTTTCCTTCTTCTTCAAATCCTCAAGGCAAGTAATCCTCCTCTCCCTGATTGGAGAAGGACTTAGATGGCAGCACGGGCACACGCCACCGTATTGTACCTGTTCCCAGTGGCGAAGCCACGTGAGGACGAGGAGTGGCGGCCGCCACTCCCCTCGCCAGAAATGAAGCCCAGGAGCGAGTACCCGGCCCTCCTCTTGCCGGAAATTAAGCCATGTTTTTTGCTGCAGCTGCACAAACGCTGCGCGCGCAGTGGCGAAGCTGTTAAGGCACAAGGAGGGGTCTGCCCCTCATCTCACCTGAAAACATGCCCAGAAATCATGGTTTGCTGCCCTTCGCCGGATTGCAGCTCACAATTGCTGCAACTGCAGCAGTTCTCCATAGCTGCGCAGGGAAGGGAAAACTTCTTTCTTTTCTTTTTTTTTCTTTTTTTTTTTTTAAATATCCAGGATGAAACGTTGTCGTTTGGGTCTTGGAAAAGTAAGTGAAACAGTGTGTTTGGGCAATTGGGCTTAATTTGAAAAAATAAATATATATATATATATATATTAAAATATGATGGGAGGACCACTTGTCCCCCATTACCTTTCGGCTTCCTCCCTGTTCCTAATTCCCAACCTAACAAATAAGATTTCCCAGCATCAAATATGGGCCGTTCCGTTTGGCCCCTTCTCACTGGTATGTTGGCTTTTTGTTTAATTTTTCATTGGGATTTAATTGCTATTATTTAAATTCAATTTGTGCTAATGGCCATTGAGTAATTTCTGGGATTGTTCATTGATTTTGATGATTAGGTGGTGATTTTGGTGTGATTTATGTGACTATACATGTGGGTCTGTAGATTTAAATGTGTTCTAGTATTTGCAATGAATCCATCTGCATTCTCCAATTGATCCTTGGAATTTAGAAAGTTTGGTCCTTTTATTATGCTATTGCGATTTTCGAAGTTTAATTTTCTTGGATACCATTTGATTAGTTGGAGGTAATTGGGAGCACCATTAAAATGTTGGAGAACAATGTAAATGTAGTATGTGCTATAGCAGCTTATGATTTAGTCTCTGGGTTTGTAGGTTGTGTTAAAACTTGAAGCATTTTTTGGCAGACCTAGTGGCAATGGAACGGTACTATAAGAAACAGTGCATAAATCCTCCTCCAAACAATGTAAATATTGTTTAATGCTTATTTTACGATAATTTAAATCCATCTAGGCTCTTGCCTAGATCTCGCCTAGGCACCTAGCTGCTAGGTCCCAGTTCGCTGTTTGACTAGCACCTAACATTTTTTAAGATCTAACCTAGCCAATTTAAGTTTCTTACATTGGCTTTGATATTATTGCTTACAACCGTTTTGGTAGACAGACTATTTTCTGCTATGAATATTGACTCAAAACTTTGCACTCTCCAATGTGAAAGCAACCGCTTCGATTAAACCTTGCACTCTTTTGAATTTCGCCCCTCCCCTTGACAAATCCTGGCTTCGCAACTGCCTATTCCAATATACAATATCATGTGTAGAGGACCTTATGCATGAATTATATGATTGGCACGGGACGCCTTGGTGGTGTTGTACTCGTCTCCTTTGATTGCATGATTGCCAAATGCTTATAACTTCATATTTTTTTAATTGAGTGCGGAATGGTGTAAATGTTTGCGGTACATGGTATTGGGTCATGTTCTGCTTAGAGGTAGTAGAACATGTCCTACTTCATAATTGCCACAACTGTTTTCTCAACTCTATTTCAATACAGGGACAACATTTACCCCTTGCTTTTTTAACAGTTATTTTATCTCTTGTTCTTTTCTTTTTTCTACATGTTTTACCCCTGGGAAATCATGAGGACAATGAAGAACTCACCGAAATCAAATTGAACGAAGAGAAAGAACAACCAGAAGATGAGTAGAACGACAAGTCAAGGAAGGGAAACATATGAGTGAGTTTTTTTGAGTTGTGGGGTTCGAATTTTTCGTTTAGGGGAAAGGGGGAGGAAATTGAATTGCACCCAAGAGGTTTTACGGAACAAATCTGGAAAGAAGAACCCAAAAATCAGCCTCCCCCCCATCCCTCCATCACTCTTTCTCTCTCTGTAACAATCCCTCAAATCCCCCAATCCCTGCCTTTCTATTTCTCTCTCTGTAATTTCCCCTCAAATTCCTCACCGAATCTCTGTGTCGGTTTTAATGACACCAATTCTTAATAGTGTCGGTTGCACCGTCAGATAGAACCGACATCACTATTTTCTGTGCAAATAATGGCCCACCCAAAATTTAGCACGTGGGAAATTTCCCGTCCATTGCCCTTGGATTAACTGTTAAAAAATCAATTTATTTCAATTGACAAGAATATAAGGAACTCTCTCGATTTTAATAATAAAAAAAAATCTTCTTTTCTTTTAAATTTGTGTTAAAATCAATGTACGAAAACCAACAGTAAATGTAAAATAATTCTCCCAATAAAATGTGCTCATAATAATTTAAATATAAACATCATGTCGTAAACATAATTTACTGAACAATTATGGAGGGCAAACAGAGGGGGTGCGGCACATAGAGAGAAGAGAGAGATGTGTAATTGTGAGGTGTGTTCTATTTCACCCCATTGTGCATTTATTTATAGTAATATAGAAGGTTAATTCTTTACCCTAATAGGATTACAACTCTAATAGGATCATTTCTAACCTTAGGGAATATTCCAAGATATCCCTAAATACACTAGGATTTACGCAATCACATTCATAATCTAATAGGACTGCAACACATTCATTATTTTTGTTATCTTGAAGATAGGATTATATTTCAATTTTAGGAGTAAATTTTATTTTGTATGGAAAATATATATAAAAAAAAGAAGATAATTGGATAAATATTTAGAATGAAAAACCATGATTATCTCTTAAAAAGGGAGTCCACAACTTTTAAAATACTTTAAAAAATCAGCAAAAAATTACAATAATAATTTTGAAAATAATAAAATAATTTTTAGTTTGATAAATAGAGAAATGCTGATGTTGTGACAATCTGTCCCTAATTTTACTATTTTATTAATTTTAAAATGGGTGAATTGACGAAATTGCCCTTAGAAGAGAGGAGGTTGACTTATGTTGACCTTCGTATTGTGAGATGTATGAAACATTCTTTTAGCGTATCCTCGTAGCACTCGTCACTACGAATGCGTAGATGCAATCGAAATTAAATTTGGAACTAGGATAGAGATTTTCCAAGTTACGAACGTGAAGGGCGATTTGGTAAATTCGTGTGAGATATTTTTGTGGCTTGTTTTGTGAGCCACGTGGAGCCCAAACTCCTTCTCCCCTCACTCCTGTGTCTCCCTATTTTCTGGAGCATACTATCTCCCTCAATTTTAACTCTCTCTATCATTTTCACTCTCTCTCTCTCACATTCTCTCTTCTTCTCCCTTAACCCGTACCATTCCCTTCTCTCTGCAAACCCTAGAAAAATCATCAAACATAGAAGAACGAGCTTCAAAACACCACCATCATAATCCTCTCATCCTCACAAGTCCATCCACATAAACAGAATCGAAAACAACTGAGTTTCGAAAAGTCGAAAAAAGGTCTAAGAGCTTTCAAGCTATTTTCAGTCCAATTTCGTCCACTTTTTTTACTTTCAAAAGGTATAAACTTGTTCTTCTCTTCCTAAGCTTCATTTTCATATAAATATCGTCGATTTTGGTTAAGAATTGAAGAAGTTACAAACATTTAAAGTTTACCCAGTTTTTAGTGACCTCCGAGGCTTTCGAACCATTTTTCGACCAAACCACGGTAAGTTAGCCATCTAGGAGGGTTCCAATCTCTTTGTCTCGTCTTGAGATATGATTCTCATTTTTGAATTACTCAATTTCGTTAAGTATTGACAAAGTTATGGATGTTTAAAGTTTGTCCAGTTTTCCGGCCAATTTTTCCAGTTTCCGACAGGCTAGTCATCTTTCATGCCATTTTTCGGCCATCTCCGGCAACCATTGGGTTTCCAAATATGTATAATGTTTTTGTGCACTTTCCTAGGTTCATTTTGATATATTATGGGCAAAAGTTGGTTGAATTCACCCCAGATTCGGTCGAAAATCTGCAAAAGAAGAAGGAAGGAAAATAAAAAAAAAGGGCCTAAAGCCCAAATGAGGCCCAACCTTTGGGTCTTCGATAAGTCCAAGTCCAAGTCGATTATGAAATTAAAGGGAATATTCCCCTTGGAATATTCTGTTAATTTACAGTTAATTTTAACAAAATATTCATTATGAGGAGGGAATATTCTGTTAAAGTTAACAGTTGACTGTTAGTTGACTTTTTCAAAAAAAATTCCGGAAATCCTCCTAGACTAATTTCGACTCTCCGAGTCCATTTTTGACATCCATTTAGTGAAATTTTGAGGTTTTAGCATAGTAAATCACCAGGGCATCTCGGTTGACTTTTAGGGTTGATCGTTGACATTTTCATTGACTTTTTGTAAAGTTTGTCAGGGACCCTCCTTAACATATTTCGACAACCTGATTCCAAATCCGCACTTCGTTTTCTCAAATTTGATCGTTTAAGTTGAGTTTTACTAACGGACCCCAATGTTATGCTTAGGTGCAATTATTATCGGTGACTCCAGGTTTCCTAGTTCGAACGGCTACGACCTCGCCAGTATCTGTGAGTGGGTCTTTGCTTTTAAATATTATACATTTATATGGTTTCTATTTATACGTTTGAAAAAGAATCTCTTATGTGTGCCTGGATTAGACTAATGCTTATAAGAATTAGCAAAATAACGGAAAATTACGAAGTTATCATAAATCCTACGAGATACACAGGTATGCGTACTTTTATGGGTTTTAAATTACGGTCATGATTAATATTTTATTTATTACTATTATGTCGATGTGAATTATCGAATTACTGTGGCACGGCTATATTTATGTTATTTGCCCATCGTTTGCTGCACCGGTGTTAGTACTCGCCCGGGTCAAGGCTAGTCCTTCACGTGTATGTGCACATCGCATCGTACGCTCACTTTGGATCTATTGTAGGACAGGACAGGATCATAATATTCCCCACAGAATCTTATGTTATACTTAATAAAAGTATACAATAAACTCTTAAGTGTTTGTTGAATCTATCAATTTGACAGGATATGCATTATACGGAACTAGTTTCAACAATCCAACCGTCAAACTCATTTGTATATACTATGAGATCACATACATCAAAATCGTAAAAAAAAAAAAAAGAACTTTCTGAGATTAGGTAACGGAACAAAAAATTTCGACAGTTAAAAATGAAAAATCACAATATAACCGTTATTTTAGCTCCCTTTTTGTTGATTTTTTACAGCAACAATCATCGGCCCTATAAGAATACAATGAATGAATTTGATCTTCAATTTAAAATATTTACACTAGTAGATACCACATAATCTTATGTTATACTTAAGGGAAGTATAAAATAAATTCTTAAGTGTACATCTTCATAACAATTATAGTGAAAAAATATATTAAGTATTAACACAAATAAATATTTATTTTATAAATTAAATATTAACTAGTTTAACGAATACGTTAAATTCAACCTCTTCCCAGCCTAATGGTGAAGTGCTTGTGCATTAGACCTCTTGGTCTTGGGTTCGAAGGTGGTGTGCTTCTGCTGTTGCCTTTGAATGTGATTAACAAAACATGAATTTTTTTAAAATATAATCATGTCGGATTGGTATAAAAAAAAATTGAAAATAATATAATATTATATTAGTTATTGATGTCGGCTATATCTGTTAGGATTTGGTATAAAATATTAGGTATTTACGTCGGCTACATCTGTCAATATTCGTTAAAATCATGTAAAAAATAAATTTGGTGGAGTTAAGGGTCGCTGCAGTATTCATGTCAGAAAGTAGTGAACTAATGTTGGTTAGATCCGACAACAGTTCTTTGTTGTAAGATCTCACACCAATCAACGGAGAGGAGTTGATGTGCCTTATATGTAGATGCTCCCCTCCATATGGCTTGATGTCTTTTGGGAACTCACTGGTTTCGGATTCCATCGGAACTCTGAAGTGAAGCGAGTTTGGGTGAGAGCATTCCTAGGATGGGTGACTCACTGGGAAGTTCTCGTGTGAGTTCCCAGAAACAAAACCGTGAGAGAATGATAAGCCCAAAGCGGACAATATCGTGCTACGGCGGAGCTGATTCCGGGATGTGACAATTTGGTATCAGAGCCACTCTGCCATTCGGTGCAGATGTGTCGACGAGGACGTCGGGTTCCCTTTAAGTGAGGGGCAGATGTGTTCGGCGAGGACGTCAGGTTCCCCTTAAATAGGGTGGATTGTGATATCTCACATCAACCAACGGAGAGGGGGTGATGTGCCTTATATGTACATGCTCTCTTCCCTATAGCACGAGGCCTTTTGGGAACTCATTGGCTTTGGATTCCATTGGAACTCCTAAGTTAAGCGAGTTCGGGCGAGAGCATTCCTAGGATGGGTGACCCAATGGGAAGTTCTCGTCTGAGTTCCTAGAAACAAAACCTTGAGGGAATGATAAGCCCAGAGCGGACAATATCGTGCTATGGCAGAGCCGATTTCAGGATGTGACATTTGTTATCCGACACTATTTTAACATATTGTTGGAAATATTTTATCTGACACTAATCGTATAAAACCGCCACCACTTTCCCACAAATTAAGCCAATTTTATAGTAGTGTTTGGTTGTGAATGATTTTGAGCTTTTTTTGTGTGACTCACATCACATATTCATTCGAGTTTATCTTCTGCTCTCGTTTTATGTGTGACCTCTCTATGGATTCTAACATTAGTTTACATGTGTTATGTTTATTGATGTAGGACAAGACTGATTGACACAACACAAAGCTAGTAAGGATTACAAGCGTATATACTTGAAGAATAAATTATGGAGTCTATAAGTTTGATAGAAATCCCAAAGAATAATTTAAGGGCAAATTACATAGTAGCCCCTTAGGTTTAAGGTCTATTACAACCTTATACAACATCTTTAAAACATTTCACTTTCATACCTCACGTACTATTTTATTTCAAAATAATACCTCCGTTACATTTTCCATCCATTGAGCCGCTAAGCGCTGAAGTGGCTACCAAATTGTGCCACGTGGCAAAAAATAAATTTTTTTTTTAAAACCTAAATCTTCTATAAAAAAAACTGAAACCTTATCCCCCTCTTCCTCCTCTCCTCTCCCCGCAACCCCAAAATCCAGAAACCTTATCCCCCCTCCTCCTCTCTCCCCCATCTTCATCTTCTTCCCAGAAGAAAAAAAACGCCCTTTGGTTCGTCTTCCCCATCCCTCCTCTTCCTCATCCTTCTCCCGTCTTCTCCCCCATCTTCATCTTCTTCCCCCGACCCCCTACCTGCAACCCAAAAAAAACCCAGATCTCTTCTACGCCGCCATCGCCGAGTTCGTGAAGTGAGAGGAATGGGTGTGGATTTAAGAAGTGGGGGGTGTAGAGGAGGGAAGAGGGTGGGTGCGAAGGGAGGGATGTGGGTTTCTAGGTGAGGTGGGTCGTGCGGGAGGAGGGTCGCGGGTCACCGGGGCACGGTCCCTGCGGGAAGAGGGTTGTGTGTTTCTGCGTTTCTGGTTTTTTTTTGGGGGGGGGGGGGGGGCCTCACGGGTGTGGGGTTTTCTTTCAGCTTTTGATTTTTTTTGCTTTTAGAAGATTCAGCTTTTTAAAAAAAAAAAATTTGGCAGCCACGTCAGCGCTTAACGGATCAATGGATGAAAAATGTAACGGAGGTATTATTTTGAAATAAAATAGTACGTGAGGTATGAAAGTGAAATGTTTTAAAGATATTGTATGCAGTTGTAATAGACCTTAAACCTGAAGAGCTACTATGTAATTTACCCATAATTTAATTAATTGATGGAAAGATGTTGAATAAAGTTGAAACATCCAACGAACACCTTAGGATAACTCAAAAGCCTTGGGATATTAAAGGACACTAAAACAACATTAATCAAAAGGAAATTGAAAAGTCCACAATTTATTACAGACTTTAAAATGATTCTTTTTCTTTACTTAGCCTCGTAAAAATTCACCCCAATCTTTCAAAAATTAAAAGAAGAATTTTATTCTTCAAGGAGTTCCTTTCAAGTGGAGGTGATGGATGTAGGACAATTTGGACGAAGAAAAAGAAGTTGATCATATGAAGGTTGAAGAAGATATTATGAAATTAAGTTAAAATCCCACAAGAATACATCTATGAAAATCAAGGTATTGTTCAATATGAAAATATTATGATTGACATGTTTGTAGATGATAAAGTTGATATGGTAAAGGCCAATTTGGTGGTGAGGAATTAGATTGTAAGATTGGGGAAACAAGTGAATTTGAAGCTTAAGAAATTCAACCAAGAATAGGTTAGAATATCAAGTTGCATATTCTAATCTTTTATATGGTATTTGTTCATTTGTGATTCCAACCAATTATCAAGAATATTGGGTTCCTCGGAAAAGAATTTACTTACTCATCAAGATTCATATCAACCCTTTTTAAAGATGAACTCGTGGGCGAGTTATTTACAACTGAAGTTGACTGATGTATGACAAGATTGGGTGAATTTCTACGAGGAAAAGTTCAAAAAAAAAAAAAAGAAAAAAAAGGAAGGGTTTTAAAGTCTATTAAAAATTATGGACTTATTTCTGTTTGATTAATGTCGTTTTAGTGTCCTTTAATTTCCTAAGGCTTTTGGGTTGTCTCAAGTGTTTGAAACAACTTTATTTAAGTTGTTGGATGTTTCAATTGTAATCATCTTTCAATCAATTAACCAAATTATACTTTTGGATTTCTATCAAACTAGTGGACTCCAGAATTTTATTCTTCAAGGATTTACGCTTGAAATCCTTACTAGTTTTATGCTGCGTCATTTATGGAAACATAGTTAAAGAGAGTTAATCTATGGATGTTATGGCCCAAAAATCTCACATGCAAGTTCAATTACATATTAAAGTCTAATTATCGCAAACACGTCATAAGTCGAGCCTAAATTCATGCAAAAGTGCAAAACGAGAGGTATGCGTATGTACAATCATGCCGCGCAAATAAAATAATGATTTACAAATTGGATGTTTGTATAAACGTGCCAAGCGCATTGCAAACCATGTATGTATTTCTTTTCTCAAGCCATATTGTAATATTAACATTATAATAAACTACGACAATCAGCCTACATGCTTAAATGGGCCCAAGCCACATAACGGGGCTTGCCAAGTGGATTGTGGTGTCGATGATTAAGGAAGTTCATTAGGCCTATGTAGATTTAGGGTTGTGGAAGATTTTTGGGTTGCTTGGAAGCACAAAAATCCAAGCCCATAGTTCTAATTCCATGTGGGAAAGTTTGAGAGAGCAAAGCTCCATCATCCTTTTCCTTATAAATCAAATAGGACACTTAGGAAACAACCAAAATCGAAAGTTGAGTTGTCCAAATCCAAAACGAGATCACATTTTGACCTAGAGTCGCGCGCCTCATTATTTAAGTAGAGAAATAATCTTTCCTTTCCAAGCTTATGTAGGAAAATGAGAGAGAAAATAGAGAAGATTGTTGTCAAAGATGGAATATGTGGAACAGTGCAGGAAGAAGGAACTCTATGCAGAGTGTTCAGCCTAGGTTTGCAATGCTATCAGCCTCCTGCAACGCTATACCAAAAGAGGGCTTTATGACTACAACTACGGAAAGAGAAGGAGATGACTGAGTAAAAAGGAAAGAAAAGAGGAAACCAAGGGATTCCCTAGCTGGAACTTGTATGAATCCTTACATCTATAAATTAAAGAGGTCAGTACATTAAAAACAACAAGAAGGAGAGAAGAGAACACACCAAGCAAAGCAAGCTTTCTTTATGTGTAGGAAACTCTAGTTCTTAAAGGATAAGTTTTGTCACATCCCAGCCCGGGCCCCCACCACATCCCGGGCTCGACTCCGCCTTAGCACGATATTGTCCGCTTTGGGCCCCGACCACACCCTTACAGTTTTGTTTCTGGGAACTCACCCGAGCAGAACTTCCCAGTGGTTCATCCATCCTGGGAATGCCCTCGCGTGAACTCGCTTAACTTCGGAGTTCCAATGGAATCCGAAGCCAGTGAGCTCCCAAAAGGCCTCGTGCTAGGTAGAGATGAGAATATACATATAAGGCATAGAGGATCCACTCCCCTGGGCGATGTGAGATATAACAAGTTTCCTTTCATCCTAAGTTTTCCTCCTTAGTTCTTGTAAAATTGCCAAAACATTAGAAACCCTAGATTAGTCATCCTTAATCATGCAAGAAAGAACATGCTTTCTCTGTCTGTCTCACTAAACCAGTGAACTTTTAACTTCCACGCCATGCTTCACTCAGACAACTTATAATTTATTGTAATCTTTCAATCTTGTTAAAATGGAGTCATTCATTCAACTAAATGCTTCCTAAGACACGCTAATTGTTTCAAAGTATTTCAGGACTTGGTAATGGAAACAAACCAGGGTAGTTGAGTGTTTTCCTCCTAGGCCCAAATCCAACTCGATCAAAAGATCCCTAACAATAATGTCAATCAGTAATAGAAGCCACAAAGAGGCCCACACACAAAATGGGTGCAAAAGATTTGAACTCTATTCATTCACATGGTAGAATGTTTTGCATAGAAAGACACTCACATGTTGTAGAGATTTTTTAGTATGTCTGAAACATAAGATGATGCACCACATGTAATAATCGAAATAGAGAAAGACTAAAAAATTTATTATTTTTTCACTTATATTAAAGCATGTGGTATATCAACTTGTGTGCCAAATATGTGAAAAAATCTCTTCACATGGATATCAACATTTTTGTATTCAAATGTTTTTAATCAGTGGTAGGCAAAAAGTAGTGATAGGAGCACATTTATGCGACTATGTTAGCCTATTTCTTTGCATTTAGTGAGTTAGTTTCTATTTATTATAGTGATTTAAGCCATTTTCGTTTGTTTGTAGGCCCAATTGGAAAAGGTGGCAAGAAAGGGCATTTTGGAGCAATTTAGAGCAGTTTTGGACTTGGAATGGATAGCATGCATATGGAGCAAAGTGGATGGACGTTTTTGGTGCTCAAAAGATGCTAAAAATGTGCTAAATATCTGGAAGAATTAAATTAAGGCTTGGAAGACAAGGAATCAGCTGAAAAGAAGGAAACCTTATCCAATCTTATATTATCCAACTTTATCCAAACTAACCTTATCTTATCCTATCCTATCCTAATCCTACCTTACCTTGTCTCCAGCTGCAAGGAGGAGTCCTTATCATATTTCAACAATACAAATCAGATTCTATTAGTCCTAAAATCATGCAAACAATCTTATCCATTTCCTCCTAGAACTATGTCATGCCCTGCCCTATAAATATAACCCTTTGCCGCAGCTTTCATTGAGGGGTTTTTGTTAAGAGAGAAAAATAGAGGTGTGCCGCAGCTTTGGAATGAGAGGGGGAGCCAAATCTGCTACCTAGAGGAGGAGTGTCGAATCTGCCATTGCTGGGGAGTTTTCTGAGATCTTTCTATCCTTAGTTTTAGTTTCAATGTTTATTTTAGATTGCTTTTCAAATATGATGAACATGTGGAACTAAATTTCTTTTTAGCTAGAGGTGAATTCGAAGCCATGATCATATGTTTCATATGAATTGATTACATCCAGTTATTGTTTCATAAAACATGAATGTGATTTACTTTTCTGTTTTATTAAGAACTTGTTCTTGTGTGTTGATTAAGGATGCATACTTAGTTTGCATGCAGGGATTTGATGCTAGAATATAAGGGAATTTCACCTAATCGTTATGAAATTATATTTACAAGTAGTAAAAGTCACTAGTCATGATTGAGTTAAGTAAATTCCTGGCAGGAGTATCATGCAGTTCATAGTTACGAATGCTTTGTCAATGCTTATGATTTTCACAGAACTTAATGATCTTTGATATGTATCTTTATCATGCTTTTCATAGTTAGGGAACTTGAGAAGAATAATTTGGTTGCGTCGTTGAGTCCAATTCAATGAACTTAGGAAAATCTGAGAGTTAATTTGTGCAGTTCACGATTAATTTGGGGCATTGTCATTCATGGTTTATAGGAATAATAACTGGAAATCGATTTGTATGTATATGGTTCATGTGTGGAGAAGAATCTTCTAGCTAGCCTTTCACCCAATTTTCGTCCAAACCTAATTAGTTAGTTTCAATTTAATTGTTTTAGTTCAAAATTCGTCCCAAAACCCCCCTTTGTTCTTATTTGTGTTAGTTTAGTCTAGTTTACAGTTTTTAAGTTCAGATTGTGTTGATTAGCATCCCTTCTAATCCCCGGCCTAGAACGATCCCTACTTGCTCATACTACAATTGTCTAAAAAGGGTTTAATTTGTGTGTTAGTTTCTACCACATCAAGTAGAATGTTGTTTTTATGGCAAAAGCACTCTCCGCCCACATGGGAGACCCAACACTTTGTTATCATGTCTCTTTTGATTTAACTTAGAAGTTCTCAAATGAAACTTCTCCTCAAATATAATTTGTATTCTTAAAACAAAGTTTGTTCGAAGGAAAAAACTGCACATAATTATCAATATGATCTTCTTCGTACGTCAATGTTCCTCACAAGGTTCTAAAAAACGCCTAGGCGGCCTAGGCGGATTTAGGTAAAAAAAATTTGATATCTTGTAATTAAGTATACTGACACTTACATAAAATTATACTTGTATGAAATCCTTGAATAGGATAGGAAAAGAATAATAAAATGCGTATCTAACAAGTCCAAAAAATCAATAGTACTTGATGTTATGAACTGATAGCCTGACAATCTATGTTTTTTCAATGAGAAAAAAAATTAATAGCATTGAACTGACAACCTTTTTACTTTAAGAAAAGTCAAGATGCTAGTTGTAATGGACAAAAAAAAAATTAAATTAAATAGTTTAAAAGTGATCAGATGGGTGTGGAAGGAAAAGAGAGAAACTAATTTTCTCTCATCTTCTTCCTATTCGCAAGAACACAGACCAAAAGCATGAAGTCCAGAAACTGAAAAACTAGAACACAGACCAAAAGCATTCATCCTCTCTCAAGTTCGAACACAGAAAAAATTGAAATTCCCATACCGCCTAGGCCACATAGTCGCCCGCCTAGGCCGCCTCGGCGCCCGCCTAATCCATGTCCCGATTTTGCTCCTGATTTTGCATTAATCCAGGCGGTTGGCCACCGCCAGCGCCTAGGCCGATTTTTAGAACACTGGTTCCTTATGTAGTTTAGGGAAAAATATCATACTCTTGTTTAAGCTAGTTATCGAACTCAGTTTTGATCAAATTTTTCCTTCAAATTCCCTCCAATTTGGACAAGTGCGTGTGTAAATATGGCTTAATTAAACAGCTTGAATAACTTAAGAGATCTTTGGTTTGATTCTCGTTAAAGGTGAATTTGTATCACATTATTGCTAGCCCATTGTGAGGGGTCATTCCTCACCCCCCCCCCCCCCCTTTTAATGTAGCTAATATCGTTCATCCAAAGTAGCAATGTGACTAAGATTGACGTATGACGCATACCAAATTATTAGGATTATTAATTTGTGTTGTAGGCATAATTTACTGAACAATTATGGAGGCCATAGAGAGAGAGAGAGAGAGAGAAAGGTGCGGCAATAGTAGAGAGAAAGAGAGAGATGTGTAATTGTGAGGTGTGTGTTATCTCACCCATTGTGCCTTTATTTATAGTAGTAGGATAGGTAAAAACCTTTCCTTTTAGGATAACAACATTTAATAGGTAATCAACTCCTAATAGGAATATAAGAGGTATTCCTAGATACACTAGGATTTACACAATCACATTTCTAATCTAATAGGACTGTAACACTCCCCCTTGAGTGTGTAAATACTCAAGTGAATGGCGCATCAGGTCTTCAACGATGAAGTAAGTACAGTTGATGAAGTCGTCGGCACAATTAGCGAATGCGAGTCTCAAATCAACGGAAGAATGCATAAAAAGTAAAACTCACAAAGCTTCGCTATGGTAAAATCCAAGGTAGGGAAAAACCCATAGTCTAAGGAGAAAAGTGAGAAGTTGCAGTAAGTCAAAACTATACGTCTTTTGGACGCAAAAGCTCACAAGGGTATGATCAGCCCATGATGGGTACCTCGTTAAAACCTAGTTAGGTAGCAAAAATCCAGTGGAAAAAATGCTCATAATCGTAGGGAAAAAGAATACATTAAGATCAAGTGAGTATACTTCTTGATACTCCCCCTGAGTTTGACATAACTTCCAAATGAGAACTACAAGCATTGCATATGAATAGTTAGGCATACCAATTCCTCGGACAAGCTTCTGGAAGGTTGAGTTCGGTAGTGACGTCGTGTAGAGGTCGGCAAGGTTGTCTGGGATCGGCTTGCATAACTTCAATCTCCTGATGCTTTGCTGATGTAGATGTAAACGCAATATGTCTTGGCGTTGACTTCATTGATGTATCATGGCTTGGTCGGGTTGAAGCATGCGACATAATTTTCATGGATCGTCGTTGCGACTCAAAGATGGCTGAAAATAGCAAGTACTTCGAATATGCTCAACAAGAACTTCAAACCATGTCTCACTTGTGACGTTGTGAAGTGAGGTAACTCTTGGAACAATTCAAAGATTTTGCAACTAAGGTCATGTCGTAGACCTCCAAGATATTGCGCTATCCCTAACGGTAAAGACATAACCATTTGGGGATTTTGCCTTATGCGGGTTTGATAAGTAACCTGCGTCAGCATAACAAACAAGGCAAACATCATTTCGAGGATCAAGGGGTTGGATTCGCTTGAGATGCGTTGGGATTTGATTTACCCAAGTTCATAGTACCTTCAAGGTACGTCTTTAATACCAATTCAGTGGGTGCGTGTAGGCGCGGTGCTGCATCTTTACCAAGATCAACAGCGAAGGAGATATCCTATCTAAATACAATGAGCTAAGTATAACGAAGCTCAAAGTTGAACTTTAGATATGGAATTTCGGATTCCATAACCTCTTCAAGGGTCTCATTTGCATATAACGTATAGATGATCAAAGGTATACTCAAAGGTAACACATTCGGGTTGTAGTTTGACTGGTAGACCAAAATACCATCAGAACAATGTTTCAACTTCAGGTCAAGGCATAAACGAGTTTTCCTAAGATCCTTCATCTCAAATTCCATCTTCAGGTGCGAGGCAGTTTTCTCAAGCTCTTCCGAAGTCTCAGTGAGATTCGTGTTGACGACATAAATTGCAACTCTAGAAATTCGGAAGAAGACTTCATAGTTTAACACTCAAGGGCATAATTCATCCCTGACTAATCAAATAATCACTTAGACGAGTATACCACATCCGCTAGATTGTAAGTGAACGCCTCAAACAAGTTAAGAGGGTGTTCCGTGGTTTTGGAACTATTTGAACCAGTCCATGTAATTCTTTCAGAACTTACATGTAAATCTCCGTATCTATATCCCCATGCAGAAAACACTAACTACATTTCATAATGCTGCTATCAATCACAGGACATTTAGAGAAACTGTGCACCGTAAGACGTGCATCATATCGCACTATTTCATTCATCTCATAACGCTTCATTTCCCACTTGGAACACAACAGGGTTACCTTGCGCAGTGTAGGAACGAAAAGTCCAATACACACTTTGGTAAGGAATTTGACCTCTGTAACTTTAGTTGTCCAATCAGTTCTACGTTGTCACTTAATCAACGGAATACAGTTCGATATAGTCACTTTCATTTATGTCGGTTGCTACCATATAAGTGAAAACATCATCGATGATAATCTTATTTCAATTCCATTTAGCTCATCCAAACTAGTATACAGAACCAAGAACTTTAAGTCTCAGGAGAAATCTGGATTAATCTCATGAGATGGAAATGATTTGAGACAACGATCGAGTTTAGATTTATTGTTGTGTCGTTTCTTCCTCTTCTACGCTCAAGTGCTACGATCATGTGAAGGCTGTGCGAAGTATCGCAAGTCACCTACGAGTCGTAACCACCTAGTGCGATCTGTACGATAAGATGGCACCTGCCTTGGATCTAATGTGAGCGTGCAGTGCGGGAGGTGAACGATCACCTGAAGGCTAGGCCCTGGCCTCGGGCGGAGCACTAACACCGAGGTGCAGATTAGTGAGCTCTAAATACATCTAGACATAACCAAACACACCACATTTACTACATCAATATGTACTCACCTAAAGCTTACATGGGCGTCCGCAGCGTCAAGCAATAATATGTATATCAATACTAATGCATAAACTAAAAGGTAATGCAATTGACATGGCATTTAAAACGTAATTTCATATAAAACAATTTCTGGGAAAATGTAAAACATATATACGTATATATATATATATATATATATATATATATATATATATATATATATATATATATAAAACCAAAAGCCCACTCATTGGTATGTAGCAGGGTCGTAACCCCAAGTCTCACATGGCTACGCTAGTCCTCCGGAAATGTCTCACCTATATGCGAAACAACTAATTTAACACTTATTTTAAGCACATAACCAAAGTCGTGTAACTACTTCTCATACGTTGCTCAATTTGGGGTGTTTAAATATACCATCGTGGCCTACTCAACACCACGAGCATCCCCATATTTTTTTTTTTGAAGAATAATTTGAACTTAATCAAATTTAAGTACGAAGTCTAAATTACAGCTAAATGGACTTAATTTATCTTAAACATAAGGCTTAAACAATTTCTGGGAAAATGTAAAACATATATACGTATATATATATATATATATATATATATATATATATATATATATATAACCAAAAGCCCACTCATTGGTACGTAGCAGGGTCGTAACCCCAAGTCTCACCTGGCTACGCTAGTCCTCCGGAAATGTCTCACCTATATACGAAACAACTAATTTAACATTAATTTTAAGCACATAACCAAAATCGTGTAACTACTTCTCATATGTTGCTCAATTTGGGGTGTTTGAATATACCATCGTGGCCTACTCAACACCACGAGCATCCCCATATTTTTTTTTTTTTGAAGAATAATTTGAACTTAATCAAATTTAAGTACGAAGTCTAAATTACAACTAAATGGACTTAATTTATCTTAAACATAAGGCTTAAATCAATTAAATGGTTTAGGTCCACTTTGAAAAGACTTAAGGATTGGGCTGGGCTGGCCCAACATTGTTTTTTCGAAATGGGCTTGGGTTTTGGGTTGATCATACAGCCTACGAAATTGGGCCTAACAGTCTGGGTTCTAATTTAATTAATTTTTTTTAACTAAAACAGTGGGCTCCCATTTGGCCTAGAACCAAATTGGCCAGCCGGAAATACATGAAGAAGAACACCGGATTTTGGGTGTCCTCGTCGAAAAATTTTCCAGGTTCCGATTTGGGGTCAAAACTCAACCAAAAACCTTCATTCAAAAGCCAAAATGAAGATCAAGGAGTAAGGATTCAAACCTTACCAATATGGAATGGCGTTGCCGTCGAGATTGGCTAGAAAAACCCCTAAAACCCACGGTCACCCGCCGGAAAATTTAAGAACTTTATTATCCCCCAAAGATTCTGCATCCACACCATTCCAAAATGTCTCAAGACACCCTTAACCAACCTAGAACAATTTTATAATGGTCTAAGGTGCTTACCTTAGTTGAAAGGTTCGAGATCTCGCCGGAGATACCACAAAGGAACTACACAATATTAAAGGGGTGAGGAAGGGTGTATATGGGATGTGAGGGAGAAGAAGAGAAGTGTTGATAGTGGTAGTGGGTGCAAGGATGTATGTGCGTGCGTGTGTGTGTGTTGTGTCGGGGACGGGAGCACTGAGAGAGAGGTGCGGGAGAGTGAGGGAGAGAAGAAGATTCTGGAGTTGGGGGGGAAAAGGCACGGGTAGAAGAAAACAAATATGGCCCTTGATTGGGCCATAAAGTTAAGCCCAAAAAATAATGGTTCCAAAGAGGAAATAAACTCATCCAAAAAATAGAATTTTGCCCATTCTCGTTCTTAATTCGTGTCGTCATGCCCGCGACATCGAGCACCATTAAATTTCGCTAGTGAGAAAATAATTTAAAACTATATACATGCATCCACATCACCAAGCCAAGGAGGACATTATCGTCATTTTACATACTCAAGAATAAATATATACAATAATTTGGGATGGGTCATCACAACCTACCCCCTTAAGAAAATTTTGTCCCCGAAATTTCCTATACATAAGCAAAACAACCCATCAATATCCATAAAATAGGCGTGGATACATATCTCGCATACGATCCTCAGTCTCCCGAGTGGCCTCCTCCACTGAATGATTCCTCCATAGAACTTTCACCATGTGCACAGTCTTGTTCCTAAGAACCTTAGCGGGTATGTGTATGTATATGTATATGTATATATATATATGTATATGTATATCTATATCTATATATGTATATGTATGTATATATGTATATGTATATGTATATGTATATATGCTTTACATTTTCCCAGAAATTGTTTTAAATGGATTTACATTTTTAAATGCCATGTCAATTGCATCATATTTTAGTATATGTATATATGTATATATGCTTTACATTTTCCCAGAAATTGTTTTAAATGGATTTACATTTTTAAATGCCATGTCAATTGCATCATATTTTAGTATATGCATTAGTATAGATATTATTACATATTGATGATATGCATTAATATTTTAGTATATGCATTAGTATAGATATGCATTAGTATATGTATATGTATATATATATATATATATGTATATGTATATATGCTTTACATTTTCCCAAAAATTGTTTTAAATGGATTTACATTTTTAAATGTCATGTCAATTGCATCATATTTTAGTATATGCATTAGTATAGATATGCATATTATTACATGACGCTGCAGACGCCCAGGTAAGCTTCAGGTGAGTATATATTGATGATAGTGATTGCTATGTGTATGGGTATGTTTAGATGCATTTAGTGCTCATTATCCTGCACCCCCAGTGTTAGTGCTCCGCCCAAGGCCAGAGCCTAGCCTTCACGTAATCGTTCATCTCCCGCACCACACGCTCACCTTGGATCTAAGGCAAGTGTCAGCCTGTCGTGCAGACCACACTAGATGGTTCCGACTCGTAGGTGACTTGCGATACTTCACACAGCCTTCACGTGATCGTAGCACTTGGGCCTATCTATTGACACCAAGCCTGTCGTACAGACCATTTTAGGTGGTTCCGACTCGTGTGCAGGAATTGGTTGATGAGCTACAGATTCAGCCGTACAGGTCACATTAGGTGACTCCGGCTGACATATCATTTTACATTGATCTATTTCACCTGGCTTACTTTTCTTATTTTATTGCTGAGATACTTGACATGGCATATACTTGGTTTTCACTACACTCGAGCATGATTTCTATACATGCATGTATTATTATTTTCTGGGAAATTATACGGCTTTTACGGTGAGGGGTTGTTGCATTTAAAAAAAAAAAAAAAAAAAAAAAAAAAAAGAGATGTTTTCAAAAAACTTTGTTTTTGCCCACTCACGTTTTCTGTTTTGCACCCTTCCAGGTTATAGTTGCAAAAAGTTCGTATCGACGAGGATTCTTGGCGAATCTCAATATAGATGGCTACCTCTGAGGGTATGATCTTTACCCACACTACTATACTTTACTTATGCTCTGACGTCGCGCGTGAAATTGGGCCATTCCCGCTCACAGCGCACTTATATCTTTAGGCACTTTTAGGTTTAAATTTATTCATAATTTCCACATCACCATACTTTATGGCTTCATCACCATCCAGGTGTCGGCTAGCACAGCTCGATTCGGTGTCCTAGTGGACATTCCGGGTCGGGGTGTGTCAGGGTTCATGCATCATGGGGAATGTTTTCATGGGTCAAGGTCGTTTTAAATATTTTCATTTATTTTAAGCATACCTGATTGGCAGAAAACAACAAAAGCCTTTGAATTTGTAGAGGATCCATCTCAGAAAGCCATAATTGCATCTCCAATGTGTTGTATCACGTTCAACACAAAAATAGATCAATTGGGCCTATCACTTGGGCCTATCTATTGACACCAAGCCTTTGTATCACGTTCAACACAAAAAAAAAAAAAAAAAAAAATCAATAGCATGTAGATCAATTCAAAATAATTAATTAATCATAAAAAGAATGATTAAAACATAATACTCCACATGATTGAAGATCAAACTCTCTTGTTAGCGCAGCGTCAAAAGCCTGCTGATAACGTGTTGTAGGCATAATTTACTGAACAATTATGGAGGCCATAGAGAGAGAGAGAGAGAGAGAGAGAGAGAGAGAGAGAGAGAGAGAGAGAGAGGTGCGGCAATAGTAGAGAGAAAGAGAGAGATGTGTAATTGTAAGGTGTGTGTTATCTCACCCATTGTGCCTTTATTTTTAGTAGTAGGATAGGTAAAAACGTTTCCCTTTATGATTACAACATTTAATAGGTAATTAAGTCCTAATAGGAATATAAGAGATATTCCTAGATACACTAGGATTTTACACAAACATATTTCTAATCTAATAAGACTAATAATTTGTACAATTTAGCCTCATGATAATATCATAATGATTAGATAATGTATGTGTCTCCTCCATTACAAACACCGTATCTTTACTCCATTGAAAAATTCAACAAAATATATTCAAATCAAAGATTACTCACACATGTATCAACAAAATAGATTGTTTGGTCATCTAAATGAATATGTTACCTAGTACTCAGATAGTCAATTTGTTCCATATATATAAATGCATAAACGAATTTCGAGTCAAATAATTTTTTGTACGGATAATATTGAAACGAAGATTAGGATATCTAACGATTATAAAAAGGTTGAAAAGTAAAACATTGTGGGATTTATATTTCAATAATACCAATATCAAGATTGGCATTCAGTACATGAATCACGTTAAAATGAATATTTCAGAGACAAGTGTGTTGCCAGCACAAGAATTAGGTGCCTATTCCATCCACCTCTCCACCCATTCACAATTAATACGTTTGTAAGTCTAGCCTGAAGCAATCACACCTTGCCAGAAATTCCAAAGCCGAACAAGAAATCTGATCAAAAGTCACATTCCGTAAACAAAAATTACACTACAGCTCTACCTGGATGAACTACTTATGGCTGCCCTCGAGGGTTTACTACTAGATGGGACATCTTTGACCGGTTTAGAATCGGAATTAATGGCAATATTTCCCAATCCAACTTCCATTGCCTCCCTTTCGTTTTTTTCCCTCTGGTTTTCTTCAGTCGTGTCACTGTCCACTCCTTGCTTTTTATCAGAAGCTATAGATGGTTCCAATAGTCGAGGACCTGCACTGATCCATGGATGAAGAAGGCACTGTGCAGCAGTAGGCCGTTTCTCAGGGACAAAGTCGAGGATGGGAACGAGAAAGTCAGCCAATTCACTTGCATCTTTCTCGCTGAATTCATACTTTTCTACCAGAACCTTATTCAGGGGCCAAAAGCGCAAGCGGCGAATGTGCCTCAAATCACCGTATCTATTAAAGTAATCTCTGGAATATCGACCACCTAAGGCAATCTGCAGTTTACAAATTTACGTTAGATGAAGTTCAGTTTAATTTCAATAGTGGGGTTTACAAATTTCTCACCTTTCGTGGCATCATTCCAAGAAGCTCCATCATCAATGCTAAGTGATCCTGAAAAAATCAAGATAAGATTACTAGATAATAAAATACAGACAAAGTAGAACGCATCAGCGGAGGTTCAAATGCTTGAGATCATTGAAGAAGTCGATAAAAGGACTCACAGAAAAATCGATAAGAAAATACAAAAGAGTACTCTATTGAATCAAAAACACTGAAAATATTCAGCTAAATGTTTAAGGACCAACAGTCAACCAAGGCATGTAGAGAAAAATACTAAAATAAACAGTCAGCAGATACTGCTGAGTCACTATATGTACATGGTCAGCCAAGTTTTATTGGAGCTCATACTCTAATATATTCATATGTAGAGATTCTCAATAACCGCTAACAGTGCACTTCCTATGGTTATTTCTACCGATGCCAATAGGAAGTTTTTAATGTAGCAATCAAAACTATGGGTGCATGATTATGTGAACAGAAAACACACATATAGATGAAGAGTTCTATATTAATAGCCCTACTAAAAATGTCTGAATACATATAGTAGGTTGATGATTATATTGGAAAGGAGTATCAAAATGTTATCAATGGCACAACTCTCTGTCCATTAAAACAAAATCATGATGAGCACTCGGTCAGTCATACATTCTTTTCAAATGAATCCTTTTCCTACCCGTGTTCTTCAAAAACTCTGTTTCCAAAAGATTATCTCAGTCACAAAACCTGTTCATTTGTGTACCTTATTCTTTTCAACTGTTTCATTAATATCTTATTAACTGCAAATATGCATTACCAGAAGTTTACAGTATATTAGATGTATTTATTCAAACATACAGGCAGGCAGGGGAATAAAAGTACAATTGACTTGTCAATTTCTAAAGATTAATGGAATCATGATACGAACTGTTCCTTGTGTGAGTGTGATAGCGAGAGTGCTCATAAACAGAGTCAAGCAACAACTGATATAGTCTATGGATACATCCATACCTCATCCCTATCAAAGTTGTCACCACTGTGGGGATCAAAGAGCACATCACCAGTTGCAAGCTCAAAACAAATGCATGCAAAAGACCAAAGATCTGCGGAGGTAGAATATTTTGAGCCGAGGATCACCTCTGGGCACCTATACTGTCTTGTTTGGATATCGTTTGTGAACTGTTTGTACGTCCAACATGCATTCCCAAAATCAACCAATTTGCACTTCAGGTCAATTGATGCCAACAACTTCCGCCTTGTGGTGCGATTGCCTCTCTTACTACCCTGACTTCGTGGACGAGATCCATTTGGTCCATCAGCATCTGATGATCTATCCGCTTTGACAGAACTAGCAGTCTGCTCTTCGACAGAACGCACATTCAATCTTATGTTAAGAGATGCCTCCACCTCGGCGGATGTTTCTACATCAGCATCAGCTTCATCTCTATCCGCGCACTCTTGAGCTGCACGCTTTGCCTTCCTTCTAATCTTTTTCTTCTGGTTCCGAGACATATCCCCATTTAATGCTTTTGCATACCCCGACTCCGATGCATCCTTGTCTTTACCACTTGGAAGAATAAGAGTTGCTCTTGAATTTGTCGGATCCTTGAGCGGGTCTATCATTGACATCAACAAGATATTCTCCGGCTTCAAATCAGTGTGTATAATGGAGAGCTGTCTGTGCAAATAATCCAATCCAACCAAAACATGATAACAAATCTCCTTAACCATACGTAACGGCACTCCCCGGTAATCACTGTACTTAATAAGCGTCAACAGATTATCACCCAGGTACTCAAAAACCATACAAACATGTTGCCCATTTGGTCCCGAATGCTTAAAATGGTCCAGAAGCTTCACCACGCATTTTTTATCATCCGGGTCTCCCTCTGCAATCTGTTTCAAGATGGTTATCTCATCCATGGCCGCCTCGGTATAGTGGTCAGCACTCTTTTGCACTTTCAGAGCTACAAACCTCTGTCATTTTTGTGCAATTCAACACCCACCCAACAACAACAAAAAACCCATCATTAATCCTCCATTAATTTACTTCAAACTGAGCATCTCAAAGATTAAAGAAACCAAGAACAAGAAAAAAATTTCAATTATTTTCCCCTACATTTTCAAAATCCTAATAGCTATAACCTCAGATCAAAAAGCAATAAAACGCAGTGTCGTAAAAAGCGAGAGGGAGAGAGTAGTACAGAGTGTTGGGTGTCCCAGGCGAGCCAGACGGTGGAGAAATGGCCCCAACCGAGCTTGGTCTGAACGACATACCGTCCGCTCTTGAAAGTGTCGCCGATTCGAACGGCGTGGTAGCCGCCGCGCCGGTAGTCTTCGGTGCCTTCGTCCTCCGAGGTGTAGTCGCTGCTCTGACTCCGATCGTCGTCCTGGTTATCCCCCATGTTGTTCCTCTTCCACCTCGCCCGATCCACTACAAAATCCGATCTTTCTAGGGTTTTTGGGTTCCCAATTGGAAATTGCGATTTGGGTAATGGTGAAATTTGAAATATATTTACTTACACATATAAAAATATAAAAGGGTTTGTCTAGATTACTGAGCCAAGAGAGTTTGATGGTCTTCACAGTTTTTGTCTTCAAGTGGTGGAGGGTTTACAATTTTATAAAAAAATGAAAATTTACAAGGAAAAAAATATGAGAAATTAAAAGAAAAAGGTGAAAATTGGGTTTTGGATCACCTCTGCCATCGTCGTCCGGATCTTCTTGAGGTTCAGTGAGACGTCATCGTCGTCCTCGTCATTTTTCATTGATAATCATCATCCATCTCACCTTTACCACCTTTTTTTTTCTTCTTGTTGTTTTTTTTTTTTTAGAAACGAAAATTTTTTGTTATTATTCATTTTAACGAAAAATCATATTTTTACACGAAAAATCATATTTTTACACAAAAAATCAATTTCGATACTATTCACTTTACCCTTTATTGTGTCATTATCGTTAAAATTCAAACCTTTTTCATTAGTTTTTTTTCTTTTTCATAAATATAAATTTTGATTTTTTAGATTATTAGTTTTGTTTTTTAGTATCCAAAAATCTAATTGGACCAACAAAAAAAAAATTAGAAAATGTGTATCTTTGGTTAAAAGTCAAATCAATATTGAATTATTTCAATTTGTTGATAAATAAGTAAACAGCTTTGATAACATCCTCCTGTTGTGGCTTATTTTAATTTGACAGGAGAGAGGGGTCGGCGGCATAGAGAGAGAATAAAGAAGGAGATGTGTTTGTAGGATTGTGTAGAGGATGTGTTATTGTGATATTCCGTCCCCAAATTTTGTATTTTATTTTATTTTTGATGTATTTCGGAGATTTAATTAAAACTAGTTCGTTAAATTCTCTGATTTTGAGAAAAGCGAAGTGAGGGGTATTTCAGTCATTCTAATTTTACTCGACCTTTTCGGTCAACTCTTGAGTTGTTTAGGTAGAGTTTAATTCCACGAGCGCGTAGACACAAACGGATCTTAATGGTGAACTACGAATGGCTTGATCCATATTGAGGATATGTAGGCAGCCTAATGAGGAGGTTAGATGCAGCCATAAAGTATACGAAAATTTACTATTTGAATCGATTCTCGGGTTGTGATTTGTCATATCCCGGAGGTGGGGTATGTTTGAGATACAGGTATTTGGTGACGTCACTTGTCGATCTTGGACGTATGTAGGGATCGGGGCGTGACAGTTATTCCCCATACGCAATGCCTTTATTTATAGTAATAAGGGAGTGAATAATCTTTCTCTTCCAAGGAATACAAGTCCTAATAGAGAAGAATAACAAGTATCAAATCTAATTTAGGATTTACGCAATCACACTTAAATACAAAGTTTTTAACACTCCCCTTAAGTGTGTAAATACTCAAGTAGATTCGGCATCATGTAGAGTTGAGGAAGTCGACTCATAGACACTGATTATGTGAACATGCTAGTCTCAAATAAGGTAGGAACTTGCATAAGGAACTAAGTCTCACAAAAAATCTATGGATATGGTACAAACCCAAGTAGGGACAAAATCTATAGTCTAAAGAAAAATGCGTGAGAAATACAAAGTCAAATGAAACGTCTACGCGATGTCATCAGAGATATGATCCACCCAAGGTGGTGCCTCGTCAAAACCTCGTTAGGTAGCAAAAACCCAATAGGAAAAATGCTCCTAATCGTAGAGGAAAATAGTACATTAAAATCAAGCAAGTATACTTCAAGATACTCCCCCTTGAGTTTGACACAATTCCAAAGAGAACTAGCAATGTTACAACTCATAAAGTTTACGCATACCAATTCCTTGAACAAGCTTCTGAAACGTCACCTTCGGTAGTGATTTGGTAAAGAGGTCGACCAAATTGTCTGATGAACGGATTTGCGTGAATTCAATTTTCTGATGCTCTTGTTGTTTATGTGAAAAGAAAAACTTCGGCGCAACGTGCTTGGTGTTGTCTCTTTTGATGTAACCCTTCTTGAGTTGTTCGATGAATACTGAGTTGTCTTCATAGATCGTCGTCAGGACGTCAACAACGAGGTAAAGATCGTAGGAGCTTCAAAATAGGCCCACAATTGCTATCAGCCAGAAGCATTCTCGAGTTGCTTCGTGTAAGGAAAGAATTTCAACATGGTTAGATGAAGCGGCAACTAAGGTCTCTTTAGTTGACCTACAAGAGATTGCGGTGCCTCTAACGGTAAAGTCATAACCTGTTTGAGAGCGCGCCTTTTGCAAATCAGATAATTATCCTGCGTAGGCATAACCAACAAGGCGAGAATCGCCTCGAGATAAGAAGGGTGTGACATCACTCGACGATCCGTAGGGATGAAACAAGCCCATGTATGTGGTAGCCTTAAGGTAACAGAAGATCTCTTTAACACCAGTCCAGTGTCTGCGTGTCGATGCATTACTGTATCTTACCAAAAGATTAACAGTGAAGGAGATATCGGGTCAAGTGCATTGAGCTAAGTACAATAAAGCGTCTATCGCACTTAGATAATGAACTTCAGGCTCCAAAATGTCTTCATCATCCTCCTTTTGACGGGATCTCGTTTTGCATTTAGCAATCGAACGACCATAGGAGTACCTGAAAGCTTCACTTTATCCTCGTTAAAGCGGCACAACACCTTCTGGATGTAGTTCGATTGATGTACTAAGATTCTATCTGAACAGTGCTCTATCTCAAGACCGAGATAGTATCGAGTATTTCCTAGATCTTTCATCTTAAATTTGGACTTCAGGTGTGTAGTAGTTGTCGCGAGCTCTTCAAGAGTTCCTATGAGGTTTATGTCGTCGCCATAATCTGCAACAATCGCAAAACCAGAATGTGACTTCTTAATGAACACGCAAGGGCATAGTTTGTTGTTCACATATCCTTGACTAGTCAAATATTCACTCAGACGGTTATACCACATTCTTCCGGATTGCTTTAAATCAGACTGAGCGGTACGAGGATCTAAATAAGACAAAGTGGAAGTCGTCCATGATAATTCACATCGTTCTTTAGGAACGTTGACGTTCTTATCTCCCCCTAACGAAGGGAAAACTGTCTAGTATAAGTGACAATTCATGAAATGAGCGGTAAACAAATCGTCTGTCAAAGGTTCTAAGTAACAAATAATTGAAGGAGAATCATATCCGACATAGATTTTTGCACCATTTTTTGTATGTAAGGGCGGCGAAATCGGCACATAGATCGTACAACAAAAAATGTGCAACTTCCATATGTCGAGTTTGTATCTGGTAACCAACTGAAGGGCACTATAAGGTTGGGTCACAACAGGCCTCGGGCGGACCAACATGGCTATGTGCAATATTGCATGAACCCAAGCAGCAATCGGGAGCTTGGTACGTATGACTAACGATTGAGCAATCATTTGTAAGCGCTTAATTAATGCCCCTACCAGGCCGTTCTGGGTGTGAACATAAGGTACTAGATGTTCAACTTTAACCCCAACCGACATGCAATGGTCATCAAAAGTTTTAGATGTGAATTCTCGAACATTATCCAATCGAATATATTTGATCGGATAATCAGGATGGTGAGCCTTGAGCTTGATAACTTGAGCCAACAGTTTGAAGAATGCAACATTCCTTATGGATAACAAACACACGTGTGATCAATGTGTGGAAGTATCAACCAAAACCATAAAATATCTAAATGGTCCGCATGAAGGGTGAATCGGTCCTCAAATGTCCGCCTGAATCCTTTGTAGAAAAATAGAAGGATTCGAACAAATCTTGTCATAAGAAGGATTAATAATAAGTTTTCCCATGGAGCAGGTTTGACATGCAATTCCTTGGGTCAAACCTAAACTTTAGGTTAGTGGATGCCCGTGTGATGTTTTAAGGATACGGCGTATCGCTGTTCGTTTAGGGTGTCCTAAACCCTCATGCCAAAGTGTAATTTCGTGAGCGGTCCCAGAGGTAGGTCGGCCACATAGTGGCTCTCTATAGGGCGTATGGTCGTAGTATATAGACCCCTCGGGATACGTTCCATCTTTTCTAGAATACGCTTCTGGCCATATTCGTAGGAAATGATGCACATAAATTCAACTCCATTTTGTACATAGGTTTCAGCGTGATCATTATTATCTCTAATGTCCTTGAAACTCAATAACGTTCTTCCAAAACGTGGAGAATAAAATGTCTCTTCAATGATCAAGATTGTACCATTGGACAACATTATATGTGCCTTATCGTATCCTTCGATCAAGCTGGATAGTCCTGAGATTCTTAGGTATGAAGTTAGTGAAATAGATGTGTTCACGCAAAATGGTGTTTGTGGTTGCATTATCTGCCAAACAACTAACTTTCCCACTAGTCATACCTAGGAATAAAAATTAATTTAAATTGGACACATACATAAAAATTCTAAAACAAATATCCATTCCAAATAATTTAAGTATTCAAAGATGGTAATTAATTAAAAACTTAATATCCAAAAACAAATCACCAACAAATAATCCAAACATAAAGTAAAATTGTGCAAACTTAAACCAAAAAACAAAGGGGTTCGGCCATTAGGTGGAATTCAGCCCCGTCGTTCCAAAAGTCAACTAAAAATAGTTCATGTCTAAGATTCTAATCTTCCATAGAGGTGATAGCCTCCCAAAATTCAAAAACCTCCATCTTGGTACTCTCTGGTTCATCCATTTGCATAAAGTTTGATTCAAACTTCTTACGACGAGAATGATATTCAGCTACAACCTTCTGGGGAGCATGGCAAACACGGGACCAATGGTCCTTTGAACCACATCGACAGCACATGTTCGCATGCATGGTTTCAAGTGTTTTACCCATATTCTTGAAGTTTGGGGCCTTGGGAGTGAGATTAGGGCGCTTCTGGGCTCTGTTTCCTCACTTAAATGGGCCTTGGCTCTGTTGACCTTGATGGGGTGGCTTTTGACCGCCCCTACCACATCTATGTTGGCATAGGCATTGGTTGGTGCTATAATGTGCTTCAGGCACAGCAGTTGCCCCAGTAGGTCTAGCTTGATGATTTTTCATCAACAGCTGATTCTGCTTTTCAGGGAGAAGTAAAATAGAGATTAAATCTGAAAACTTAGTGAACTTTTGAGCCCTATAATGTTGCTGCAGGACAATATTAGTGGCAGAGAAGGTTGAATAGGTCTTCTCCAGAAGATCCTCTTCAGTCAAAGTCGTTACAGAACTTGAGAAGTGATCAGATTCGACAAACTTTAGAATTATACTCATTCACAAACTTAAAGTCTTGGAAGCGAAGATGCTGGCAATCATGTCTTGCTTTAGGCAAGAAGATGTCATTTTTGTGATCAAAGCGATAAGTCAAAATGACCCAAAGTGCTAGTGGATCTTCCTTAGTAAGGTACTCGGTTTGCAGTGCATTATGAATGTGTTTTCGGATGAAGATCATGGTAGTTGCTTTCTCAGCTTCGCCAACCAGGTTTTCAAATTAAGACCGTGCGGTCCAGGTCCAAAAACATGGGCTGGGTATATGGGTAATAGGCCCAAGACGCCCCAAAAAGAGCTCTAATCTGGTGCGGTGAGGAGTAAGCTAGGACTACAGGTCCTATACAAAGGTGTGCTCCGCTGCTTCACAGCATCTGTGTACCTGGGGGACGTAATCATATACGTCGCAGCATAGGGGAACATCACAACCAAAAGGCTATGATCAGGTGTGTCATGGTGCAGGTGCATCGACTCACCAACTTTGGGCTGGGATCTGGTGCCAGTCTATGCACATAGACATCATAGCTCTACATGCGAGCCCAAAAAAAATAAAAATTCTTAGGTCGAGAAAACCAAGGCCCAATTGGGCTCGGGTTTGAACAAAAAAACACCCCAGCTATGCTGAGTGTGGTCACCAGGGACAAAGGTCGGTGCCGCCGCTTCAGGCGGCCGTGTTTTGGAAAGAAAAAAAAATCTCGGGGCGAGTTCGTTTCAACAAGGATAAAAAATATGAGCAGAGATAGAAAAAAATCTCAACATTTCAACAAAAAAACCCTAGAAATTCAAATCAGAATTTCGAAATAAAATCCGACGAGATTAAAAGGAATCTCAGTCAATCGACATTGGTGGGCGAGCTTCAGGCTGTCAGGACAATGACCCAAGGTCAAGGTTGGGGTACAGGCCCACCTATGATAGTGGAGACGCCATGGAAGGCGTCAGGATTTTTTGGGTTTCAAACAACAAGCCCATGGCTTCGGCTTCGGGGTTTTGTGGCTCGCCTCAGCCACATAGGCTGCAAGCCTGGTGCTGGTGGCTTGACGCGGCGCAACTTGGAAGCCAGCGGGTCGCGGTGTGGAATGGTTACGAGATGGGCTTTGATCAACCCTAATTTTAATTTCTAAATTATAAATTAATTCAATTGCATGGATATTCAACATAGAGCATATATTTGATGCAATTCATGGTAAATATCAAATTCACATAATTCAACAATTATGGATATAGGGCATACATAGTTTATGTAAAACCTAAAATTGGAAAACGTAAAGTTGGGTCACACATTATGGTGAATGTTCATGCTATCAGGGTTGCAAAAATATCAAGATAAAAACCGTTGTTTTGAAAGAACCTGATTGTGTGATGACATTGATGAACTGGTTTAACAAAAAACTTCCACATCAAATTCCTAAGCACATCGGTAGGAGCATGTTAATAACGTGTTGTGGCTTATTTTAATCTGATAGGGAAGAGGGGACCAGAGCATAGAAATATATGTGTTTGTAGGGTTGTGTAGAGGATGTGTTATTCCCCCTATGCAGTGTCTTAATTTATAGTAATAAGGGAGGGAAGAATCCTTCTCCTCCAAGGAATACAAGTCCTAACAAGGAAGAATAACTAGTATCAAATCTAATCTAGGATTTACACAATCATACTTAAATAAGAAGTTTATAACACTCCTTTCTTTACTTTTTTTTTTAAATGATAGAATTTTTTTAGATTAGCCACAGACGGGGTTTGAACTCACGCCATCATGCAAGGGCTCAATACCTTTCCACCACTCTTTCTTTACCCCACCTCCATTTGAATAGAAATTTTAAGGGTTAATCTTAGTTTACTAATATGAAGTTTCTTGATTTTCAACATTTGTTTCATTAAGTTTTTTTAACCCCAGAAAGGTATCTGTAATCATAATTTTGTGTAGAAAATGACTTTCCTTAATTAACAAATGAGTAGTAGTACAATGTAGAAATTGATTTTCCTTAATTAACAAGTGAGTAGTTGTACAATATTTATACAAGGATTACAATAGTAACAGTTGTCAATTAGTATTACGGTTTAGTGATATTCCTCTTTGCTTCTAAGTGAGAGGTCTTAGGTTCGATTCTCGCAAAAGGCGAATTTGAACCATATTTTTACTAGCCAATTGTGATAGTAAGCCTACCCCCTCATCCTTAGTATAAATAATATCGTTTGTTCGAAAAATAGTAACAATCCTATACTGATGGAGTAAATTACAAATTAATGACATAATGGAAAGTGGTTATAAACCACAATGAATTGGCATTGAATTGGTATTAAGTGTGTAACTCCCTAACACTCCCTCGCAAACTTGACGGCGATGACTAGACAAGTTTGGAAATAAGACGATGAAGAGGGAATAAATTGCACTCGATGATTTTCATTGGCAATTCGTTCATGAACAAATAGTCAATTCCAATATATGTGGTTCGATAATGAAAACCGGATTGGCGGCCATGTAAGTGGCAGACATATTATCGCAATTTAGCATAACTGGTCTAGAAAGAGGATATTGAAGTTCATGTAAAAGGCCTTGAATCCAAATTGTATCAGCATAAGCATATGCAAGAGCACGATATTCGGCTTTCACACTAGATTGAGAAACAATACGATGTTTCTTTGTGTTCCAACATATGAGATTAGGGACCAAGAAAATACAGTACCCAGCAGTGGATCGACGGGTGTCAGGGCACCTCGCCCAATCTGCATCTGAGTAAGCAATAAGGATGGAAGAATTAGGGGAACGTCAGAGTAATAATCCATGACCAAGAGTACCTTTTGATTGGCAAAAGACATACTAGTACTGCATTGGTATTTAGTGGATGAATTTTGACTAACCAACACATCACTATTGGATAAGACGTTGCGGGTACGATTATCTAAACAACTTATTCTACACACTCTTTTACACTGATAGTTATCTTTAGGTAAGACCTAAGACTGAGCATCAACAATTTTTTTTTTCTGCTCTACAACATTATCCGTTAGAGCATTTATAGATCTTTTTGACATAATGGAAGCAAATTGTTACAATAATTTTAAAACGGATTATTGCAAACAGTATTGCAAGAAAAACAGAGAGGAAAATAAAGTGTCAAGAAGCATATAGCACAAATTTCAAATAAACATACATCACACGTACAATAGCGACTAAAAACCAACACAATATAAATCTTTGATAAGATAGCAAAAAAAAATAAATAATCAATTTTAAAAAAAAGGAAAAAAATCAAAACAAAATTATAAGATGTATTATAAACCAAATTACAGTAATAAAATATATTAAAATTTTAAAGCTAGCATTTTAAAAGTTTAAACTGGTTACCTCAAAGATGGCAAACTTTGAAACCAGAGCCCTATGAATTTATGCAAAACCAAGCAACGACCCATTATTGTATTGGAATATGAATCTGAATTTAAAACCGTACATCATATAAATAGAAAACATAGCATGAATACAATTGAAAATAATGAGAAAATTGAATCTGAATTGAAAACCGTACATCATATACAAATACGAAAGCACATGATGTATATAGGTTTTTTTATACCATTGGTTCTCCCTTTTTGCATTGGCTGTGAAGAAACAGAAGCTTAAAAAAAAAAAAAAAAAAAAAAAAGCTGCGTCCATAGAACTTTTCGAAAATCTGTTATTGTCGGACAAAGTCTTCACATAACAACTAAAAAACACAAACTAAGAGCATGAAATTTCAAATTTTAAAGCGCAAATTACACACCTTTTAACAAGTTCAGATTTGCAATGGAAACAGAGGTGAAAATGCAACAGTACATCGAACTAAGTGCTACAGAAAACAAAATAACCACTTATCTCCGCGTTGAAACAATTCCATTCAATCTTGTGAGCACAACTTTGATAGAGAGATTAAGAACAAACACTCACATAACAAATTCATCACATGATAAGAAAGAAAGAACTATTAACTAGACCTGTAAACGGGTCGGGTTTATTGGGTTTTGGGTCGGGTTCAATCCAACCCGTTAAGTTAACGGGTCACCCGAACCCGACCCGTTAAGCTAACGGGTCACCCGAATCCGACCCGTTAAGATAACGGGTCACCCGTTTCACCCGTTAAGACCCGTTAACAATTATTATTATTTTTTTTTTTTGCATAAAATCTATTTTTTGTTGTTAAGATTTTATTGAAATTACTAAAATATCCTCCACTAACGGGTGCTAACGGGTCTAATGGGTTTAACGGGTTGACCCAAAGTGACCCGTTATTTAACGGGTTGTTAACGGGTCCACCCGTTAGCGACCCGACCCGTTAAGCACCCACCCAAATACTAATATTAACGGGTCGGATCGGGTCGGGTTAACGGGTCGGGTTCAAAATGCCACCCCTACTATTAACAGAAATTGATAAATACACAAGTAGCAAGCAGCCAAAAATAATACAAATCATTAACATACGATTGATTAACAAAGGCGAAGAAAAAGGAGAAAGAAACAGACTAAAAAATGTCCTGGTTGTTAGCGTTTTTACAAGGCAACTCAACTTTTACCAACAGTAATACATTATTATCTAAATAGAAAAACAAAATCATGAGTACCAGTTGGGAAAAAAAATGGAATAAAAAAATAAAATAACTGCATTCCGAACATTTAAAATCTGGTAGCGATTGACAATGCAATCACAAAGGGGAAAGTTGCATTGCCAATTATTGTACAACAGGGTTGTTTAAACAATGGGAAAACCCAGAATACAGAAATTTTATTCACAAAACTCATCTCATTTTCTAACCACTGTATAGCAAAACACAAAAACTATAATGCAGAGACCACTCAAGTTTATAATGCAATTAAAAATAACAAAACGCTAAACTCAATTGCCAACATAGAGCATTTATAAAAATTTAAAGTAAAGATGTTCAAAATTATTTTAATCTGAGAAAACAGTTACGAAAATGTAAACCATGCACCCTAGTATAATCTAAAAAAGTTTATAAATTTGATCGAACCAAAAATTTCAGAGCAAAAAATGCAAATAATTTACTGTAATTAAAAAAGGCTCTGAAGCTTGTATATAAAAACTGTAAATTCAAAAGAGCAAAAGTTTCTAACACGAAATACAGAATCGAATCAAACAATAACACACAGATGAAACAAAGCATAACAAAATACTTAAAAGATAGAAGCTATGTACCTTAATGACACATTTGCTTGCAAGCCTCCACATAAAAAGTGCCCAACTCGTGTAACAGTATTTCCTAAAATGAAAAACCAAACCAGATCAAACGACCATACACAAACCAGAAAAAAAGTAGCAAAACACAAAAAGTTCAGTTTTACACCAACCAATCTGAAAATTTTCACCCACTCAGTCCCAATGGAGTTCAGTGTTATTTATTCAATGCACAAAAACGTAATACCTGGATAAAGCACATAATGAAATTTTTTATTTGCCCCGGAAATGAAATAGAAAACTCATGTCAAAATAAAAAAGTTATCAAACTGTAAAATTTTTCTTTTGAAAATAGAATCTAGGCCAATTTTTTTTCGTGGTCCCCGTGGTGAGACCTTATTTTTAAATCGACTCTGTGGTAAAAAAGTTGTTAATCGTAACCAAGGTTCTAAAAGGCGCTAGGCGCTAGTCGGGCGGCGGGATGGGGCCTAGCGCCTAGGCGGCTAGGCGGAGCCTAGGCGGGCGACTAGTCGGACTAGGCGGATTTAAGTAAATCTATTCTATTTCGTGTAAATAAGTATTTGTTTATACTTAAAATATACATAATTTCGTCATAAACTAGAAAATAGAATGACATCTATATTATGAAGTATTGGAACATAATGAAAACATAGGGAGCAAACATATAATGTGTGTTTATTTAAGTATTCAATAAGTCTCTTACAATTTATTGGAAACAATAAAATGCAAAAGGAAAGTTATCTATTTTTTTATCTAAGTGAGTTGCAACCTAGGCAAGTGTCTAGGTGGGTCTGGGCGGGCTAGGAGGGTGCCTAGGCAGTCTAGGCGGGCGCCTCAGCAGGTCTGGGTGGGCTAGGCGGATGCCTAGGCGGTCTAGGCATTAATCGGGACGGCTGGTCACCGCCTAGCGCCTAGGCGGGGCCTAGGCGGTGCTAGGCGAGGATTTTTAGAACAGTGATCGTAACCTAGTGATGAAGTCTATTAATAATCGTAATCTAAATTAAAAGTTTTCTCAATTTTCTGTTAAATATAAGGGCAAATGTGTCATTTCGTTTCTATCGATTACATCAAGCAATCATAAAGCACCGCATAAGTTTATTTTAAAATTCTTTAAAAACTAAAGAGAAAAACACACACAGTGTCGAAATTTTTTTTCGGATGACCGTGTCTATTTCATTATTGAAATACAAAATTGCCACGTTTTGATATTTCTGATAGGCATTAATAAACAAAATTCCTAATATACCCCTATAGTTCAAAGAGAAAGAAGGCAGAAAACTCTCTGACTACCTCCTTCCACGCAGACCACCCACCTCCATCGACCCAGATTTGCTGTCTCCAATCTCCGATTTAAGATCTGTCTTTTGGCATCCCTTGTGTCCATCTCAGAAAGAGCACAAGAAGGAGGACACAATATTGAGATGAAAAAGAAAGGGAGAGAGAAAGTGTGGGGAAGGGAGGGATGAGTAGGGATGGGGTGGGGTGGACGATGCAGATCTCCAATAAGGAGTCGGCCAGTGGGGGAGGCATGGGAGAAGAAGGGTGTGGGAGGCGATTTGAAGACTGGGAATACAGGGAGTCAGTTTAATTTTATTTTTTTAATTAATTGTATTTATGTTATAAGAATACAGGTGTCAACAAGTTATTAGTGGGGAACATCACCTGTAATGCTAAGGTGTGTGTTCTAGTTACATGGAAAAATTTCTCCACAATGTCATTTCCGACTCTCACGGTGCCTTCATTTGGCATGCTACTTTCGCGCCCTAAGATACCAAGATCCATAAAATCATAGATTCATATTCTATATGTGGCGAGCTTGTTTCGTTAGGTTTTCTATCTGAATTAGAAATCAATTATTATGCAAACTTGGAATTTGGTGTTATTTGGGAAAATGAGTTTGGTGTTAATTGAGAAAAAGAGAAGGAGGAGGAGGAGGGGGGGGGGGGGGGGGGAGAATGGGTTAAATAGCTTGGTTTTCTGTACATCCATGACAAAGGCATGGAAAGTAATTTGTTAGGATTCAATGACAAATCTCAGTATTTGCAACTAAGGCAGGGTGGGGGACGGTTTCTCTTCTTTTTTCTTTTTCAATTTTGTTGTTAATAGAAAAAAAGTTCATTCAAAAAAAAAAAAGAAGAAGTAATGAAATGGCTTTTTTGCCCCTGCTTATGCACAAGATTTTGATGAAAATTTTGATTTAACAATTTTTTTATTTTATATTATTTTATTTTTTTATTTTTAACACATGGGCTGATTTGAAGTAGGGTCTCACCACATGGACTGCAGAACAAATTTGGCTCAAAAACTAAACATTTTTTTTTTTTTGGAGAAGTAAACTAAACATTTTTTTGATACAATAATACTCTACTCCAAGAGATGATGTGCTAGGTTACGCCACATAAAGGGTTAAATAACTAACTAGGTATCAAACATAACACAATTACAATACGTTCTTTGCCTTATGTGAAGCAAACTTGTGATAACATCACTAGACTGTAATAAGAAAAGTAAGCATGAGAGAATAAGGAAGAGCGGAGCAATGGGCCATACAAACAAACCCCCAAAGAAATCCGGTAGTAGTCTTGGGCCGAAAAAGACAACAAAATACGCCGGCCCAGTCTTAGTGGCACTTTCGTGGTTTTTGGTGAGACATCAGGGTTATTTATTAAGAAGGCTGGTATACATAGCCGCGTTGTTAGCAGATCTGCTTCTAGGGTTTCCGGTCCTTTAACAACCAGCAGCAGCAGGAGGCAGCAGCAATGGTTCTCAAGTATGTCTTCCTTCTCTCTCTCTCTCTCTCTCTCTCTCTCTCTCTCTCTCTCTCTCGTCGAGATCTGATATCGAAATGGTTTCATTTTCCGTTCTTAATTTTTTCCTCACACAATCACCGATTGAGAATCCTCTTTGTTGTTGTTGATGTTGAATTTGGATGCTTATTATTTATTTTCCCATTTAGATTTTGGATTCTAATTTTGCAATAAGCTGTTTACATGCTCCGATTTGTGCGTGCTTTTGCTTTCCTGGGTGAAAAGTGCTCTCTGTTTTTGTTGAATTTGATTATCAGTGAAATATTTGCTAGAAACAGTTGACGAAACCCAACGAATAAGTGATGGGTTTTGGCTGCTTGTATCTGTTTAAAAGTTTATGCTTTTAGCTAACTGTTTGTGTGAAATTATGGAAATGTTGTTGAATTGAATGCCATTTCATGGTTCACATAGGTTACGTGTAGCACTAAATCCAGTGAGTTTTCAACTTGTTGGTGTTTTGGTATTAAGCTTTTGAAATCTGGATCGCGGAATGTGGTAATTATATTTTCCAATCTCGGGGAAATGATTGGGTTTTTTGTTATTGGAATGTGTTGTGAGGTGTTCGTATGGGTAAGTCTGTTGTTGATCAGCGTTTGTAAGCAGAGGTGTGTGCTTGTTGTATTTTCTACCAATGATGCTTCTTTGCGTGTTCGGTGATAATCAAATGTGGTAGTTGTGTGTAAATTTAATGGGAGGTTGATGAATGTGGATGGTTTGGGTTTTTAGGCTTGGTGGTTTCCTTCTCCATTTCTTGGCCTTACTTTTGTGGTTCTGTTTGTTAGGTTTAAGCATGTTGATTTACCACTTCCGGCCATTAATATTCCTATTGTGGCTTATAAAATCAATTGGTTTTGTCTTGTCAGGACAGAACTATGCCGTTTCAGCGGCGACAAGATATACCCAGGAAAAGGCATCAGATTTATTCGTTCTGATTCTCAGGTAAGCATTCCTTAAACCTGAGGTTATTTTACTTTGTATCAGATTATATATTGAAATGGATAATGCTAGGGAGATCAAATTTTTAAACCAAATTTTGTAAACCAAATGATGTGGTTGTTGATGATTGGATTATCACTCAAGTGTTGTTAACATGCTTATTTCCTATCGGTGACACATCATTTGGTTTGCAAATTTGGTTTAAAAATTTGATCTACCTAGAATTACCCTATTTAAAGTATCATTTGAAAAATATTGTTTTTGTCTCTCTTTTTATAAGCTGTGGTGGTCTTTCAGGTGTTCCTTTTTGCCAACTCCAAATGCAAAAGGTACTTCCACAACAAGCTGAAGCCATCAAAGCTTACCTGGACAGCCATGTACAGGAAGCAACACAAAAAGGTAGACTTGTGTTTTTCATATCATATATAAAATCTTAGATTCCAGTACTCCATTCCAAACAATGCAGGTGGATCAAATAATGTCCTGATTAGTTACATTAGATATTTAAAGCCTATAAATTTCTGGGAAATTGATTGGTTTTGATCATCTGTTTGATCATCTGTTTTGATCATACATTAGTTATATTAGTTATATTGCCTTGTAATCCGTTTCATCATGCATCTTTTTGTTAATCAATCTTTGAAGATAAAATTTAGCCTCTTAAAACTTGTCTGGTAGTGGCCAATCTTTTGTATGAAGTAGCTACCTGCCTTGCAGTCTGTTGTGTTTATCTCGTGTTATTACGGATGATATCTTGGCATAATTAGGATATTGCTCAAGAAGCTGTGAAGAAGAGGAGACGTGCCACCAAGAAGCCTTACTCAAGGTCTATTGTCGGTGCTACCCTGGAGGTTATCCAGAAGAGAAGAACTGAGAAGCCAGAGGTTCGTGATGCTGCACGTGAAGCTGCACTTCGGTTTGTGTTCTTGTCTATACTTGTAGCCTTGATTCACTTTATCATACGTCTTGTTTGGCTTCAATGTTTTTATGTCAACCTTTTGTGATCCATCGTGTGATTTAATGTCTGGATATGTTCTGTAGTGAAATTAAGGAAAGAATCAAGAAGACCAAGGATGAAAAGAAGGCCAAGAAGGCAGAAGTAACGAAATCTCAGAAGTCTCAAGGCAAGGGCAACATTCCCAAGGGAGGTGCACCCAAGGGACCAAAGCTTGGCGGTGGTGGTGGCAAGCGTTAAGCCGCTGTTCTGTTGTCTACTTGTTGCAGAGTAGAGTAATAGATAGGACATGTTTGTTTAATTTGAAGATTTTGTAAGGATTGATCGGTCACGCTTGATGGTCTGGTCGTAATTTTCTTTCGTTTATCCTATATCTGTCACTTTGATATTACCAAGTACCGAATAGTTAATTCAGTTTGCTGTGGACTTGAAAATTTCTGCCGGAGCTGCAATGGCCTTTTTCTTTGTTCATTAAGATTTGGACCGAGGTCTCTTACCATGCCTACGAGGCTTGATGAGTGAGCTTTTCGGTACCAAACATTGTTCTTGTCCATATAACCCTCTGAAGCGCAGCAGAAATCCGCTTTAGAAAGATGTCTCAGGGAAAGTCGATTTTATTCCACCACTGTGTTACCATCATGTAGATTAACACATCCTTCTGTGGATTTGTGTCCGACTTATTCTGCATATTCTTTTGTCGGACTTCCTTCCCAAAAGATCAAGTTATTCCCACAATCCTTAGTTTTCACTTTTTAAACTATTTTAATGAAGAATTGAGGCCTGGACACACTTTGAGGAGTTCAAATCTTGTCAAATTTTTTACGTTGTAGAACATCTTTAATGGACACTAAGGGTGATTATTTCGGACTAGATTAGCTTTAAGGACCAGGCCGGAATGACTTAGAATAGACCAAGTTGAACTGATTTAGTGAAGTGCTTGGTGGAGTATTGAACTAGGAAGCAAAATAATTAAAAAACTCTAATATTGTTGTAGCCAATTTATCTGACATGGAGAGAAAGGGGGCGCTGCAGAGAGAGTGGAGAAAATATGAGATGTTATGATGGTGTTTTATTTTCCTACGAAGTGTCTTTATTTATGGTAGCAAAGAGGAGATGAATAATTGTCCTCTAAAGAAATACAATCCTCATAGGAAAAGAATACCTAGTAATCAAATCTATGTAGGATTTATAAATCACACTTTAATATAATATCTAATTAATATATTAAAAATTTAGTATCCTAGCATTATTCTTATTCTTAATCTACCTTTTCTTTTTGGGAAATTTTATTTAAACCCATCCAACCTATTTCTACACCCAACTTACTCTTTGCACCCATTTGATTTTTAACTAAACTATTAATCTCTTTAAACCCAAATTTGATACCAAATATACCCCCATAAACCCAATTCAATATGTGGATTTATTTTTACACCCATTTGATTTTTAGAAGCTAAATTTGATGTGTTTAGACCCAAGTACTTTGCATGATTTTCCACAACACAAAAGCTGATAATTCAATTGTTGAAAGATGTCAAGAAAGGCAATGAAAGGATCAAATGGATGGACAGGGAACCTTATGCATACTGGAAAGGGAACCCTTTTGTTGCTGATAAGAAGAAAGACTTACTAAAAAATGCAATGTCTCAGAGATACAGGACTGGAATGCTCGCCTATTCATCCAGGTACCATTAAAGATAAAAACTAATTTCATTTAAACAAATGGCATATGTTATCAACAACATTAACTTTTGATTGAAAACACAATTAGACAATAAATCTACAAACTAATTAGGCATAATTTCAGGATTGGATTCTTGAATCTTAACAAGGCTTCAAGCAATCAAATGTAGCAGACCAATGGACACACAGGTATTTCTTGTAGACATATAAATAAAATTCTCCTGTTTGGGAATTAAATTTCACTTTAATCGTCATTCCATTTTATCATGATTTATGCAGGTACAAGATCTATATGGAGGGTTATGCATGGTCTGTGAGCGAGAAGTACATTCTAGCCTGTGATTTAGTAACATTGCTAAAACCGAAGTACTATGATTTCTTCACAAGAGGTCTACAACCAGTGCACCATTACTCGCCTATAAGGCATGAAAACAAATGTAGATCCATTAAGTTTGCTGTGGATTAGGGCAACAACCACAAACAAAAGGTGACTCCTCTTTCTAATTAACTTTCCATTTTGTTCATAATTTATGTTATTGTCCTTTTAAACTCCGAGCAGCGCTATTTGTGCCACATTTATAAAGATGCGGTCAACAATGTGATCCCCCTAGCATTACTCTGGAAGTTTATACTAGGTTTCTGTTACTTACGGATTTTGAAACAGGCACAAGCAATTGGAAAAGCAGCAAGCAACTTCATTAAGGAGGAGCTAAAGATGGACTATGTGCATAACTACATGTTTCATATGTTAAATGAATATGCTAAACTCTTAAGATTTGAGCCACGAATACCCAAAGGCACTCCACATTTGTGCTCGGAGAGTATGGCTTGTCCTGCAGACGAGTCGCCCAAGAAGTCTATGACCAAATCATTGGTTAAGAGTCCATCAGTAACATACCCTTGCACCATGCCTCCTCCCTATGAACCCCAAGCTCTTGCAAAGTTATATAGGAGGAATATTAATTCAATTACACAAGTGCAACAGTCGGAAGATAAATTTGATCGTAGGGTTTAATTATAGTGTTTGGGTTTATTAATAAATTTGAGTTTTATTATTAATTTCATTTTGTACTTAATAGTAATTATACAATAGGGTAAAATAGACAATTAACATTTAAAATTTTAAGTTGGGTGTAAAAAGAGGTTGAATGGGTTTAAATAAAATTTTTCTTTCTTTTTTCTAGAAAACTCTTCACACACTCTCTCGAGACACCTATTATTTTCTTCCTTTTTTCTCTCAACCATAGCTCTTTTTCTCCTCTTTAAGCTAGATCATTCCTGCAAAATGCATAATCCAAAATCCTCAAATCTTGTTGATTCCAAGAAAAGAAGAAAGATACTTAAAATTTGGATGTGATTTTCCCGTCTAGATTTTCTTATTCATACCATTGTTTCTGATCTCATCGTAGTGATTTTGACAGTACGACTTCCTCTTTGCTTGTATCGCTGCAGCGAGGCTCTTCCGACTATTCCACGAACGAAAATGATCGGGTTGGGAAATTGCCAAGGTTCTTGGCCTTGAAGATGCAGGTTTGTCTTCTACTTGTTAGACGGCCATGAAGACGATGCGAAGCAGATTAGACGAGTCTAAGGCCAAGCAAAGCAGACGGGCTTAACAGTCTGATGCATTTTGGAGGTTCTTGCTAGGACCTCCTAGTGAGAGATTCAGTCGAGGGGAGTCCTGTTTTATCCCATTAAACTTAATCATGTATGTAACAAACACATGCATACTCTAATATGTAATCCAGTCTACTCCAATGAAAGTTAGCAAAGCCAATCAAACGCACCCTTTGGGAGTTAGCAAAAAGTATCTGGTGCCCTTTTGTTAACCTTGCAGAACTTTTATGTTACCCTAAAATTTTGTCAATCCAACCTAATTGTTAACCAACGCTTTAAATTTTATCTTTCATCTTAAAATTATTCTAGAGTCTAATTGATACATGTTTAATAGGAGGATGATACATAGAATGTGCTGACCCCGTCCTTACTTTTCACTGTAATTTCTTTTCTGTTGGTGTGAGTTGACGATTTAACCCTTTTTGGACAAAAGTGGAATCTAATGTGGATGTGGTTTCGGCTTGCAGTTGCTTTTTCCTAGTGCCATAGTTATTTAGTGCTCGTCGTTGCGAAAGCGTGAGCATGAGTTAGGCTAGAATCGGATCTGTAACGCGAAAGTTACGCTCCGTTAAACTACGTTAATTACGGGTATGTTTGTACACCTTCGTACAAAATATCAGTGTTAGAAACACTGTTAAGGATACAGATTTTGTACATTTAAAATGGCACAAAATTTGAAAATACATCCATCCAATCCTATTCCTCAAAAAAGGGATCCGTGTCCCCCCATCTCATCCACCAATCAAACTTTTTCTTTTCCTTGAATCCCTTCTCACCACCCAATCAATTGTTTTCCCTCTCTCACTCAACCAATCAGAAATGCTCTCATTTCTGTCCCACCAATCACAACTCAAACCACACACACTCTCTCTCTCATATCCCTCTATTTACATTTCTCTCACTTATCTCATTTCCTCAAAACTCTCTCATTTTCTCTGCACGCACAGAGAGCTCTGAAAGCCCCAAAAACAAGGAGTTGCTGCTCCGTTTGGTTAGTAAACATCCGGGAACCATCACTTCATTGTTCACTCACCCTCTCCCTTGTCTTGCACGATGCAGTAACTGTGCATCCATTTCTGACGACATATCAGTTAAGCTTCAAGACTCTTTTGATCTTCCTTCTCTGTAGTCTACATTACTTGGTTAGTGTTTAAAAATGGCTTTGGTGAAGGTGTTAGCACGAAAAACAACTCGAGGGACATTTTCCATAAATCTGGAAGCTTCAAAACCGTGGTCGTTTGGCCACCTTCTAGCCATTTTTTTGCCCAACCTCATGTTCTGTCGAGCCTTTCAAGGGTATGAATCTCTTCTCTATATTCTTAACTTCAAAATGGTCTTTGAATCACCGAGTTTGGTTAACTATCGAGTTAGAAATCAACTCTAAAAGTTGGGAAGAAATTCCCAAATTTCTGGAGAAGTTTGACCGTGGCCATTTGGTCATTTTCAGACCCAATTTCTGGACAACACGGACCACAAATGAACTTTCAATAGGTGTAGATCAGTGTACTACATTCCTAGCTTCAAATTGGTTTTTGTAGCATTGAATTTTGTTGTGAATTGAGCTCGGGAAGTTGGACATTCAACCTGCAAAACGCAGGAGCTAGTGAAGAAGGTGAGTACGTTTGTACTCGCGGCGCATGGGTAACTCCCCTGTACTCGGCGCGTGGTTGCCTGTGCAGCCACTTGAGGCGGCGCGTCCCCAGCATGTGGTCGACGTGTGTGTGTCCATGACGTCGAGTAAATCATTTCCGTATATTCAAACCCTATGTTTGAGCAAACTATGGAGGTTTTATTTAAGTTTCCATATATGTGTTATTAAACTAATTAAATTAGTAATTTCACATATAGGGGAAACATATCTCGAGGACGTACATGGTCAATCAAGGCTCAGAGGCTTCGTTTCGACTGCGTAACTGTGAGTGGGTCATTTCGTTTTACAGTATATGCATACTTGCTAGTTTCCAGTTATACTTTGAAAAAGAATTTACTACGTATGCCTTGCTTAGACTAAAAGTACATGAAGTAATGAAATGACGGAATTTAGGAAATTATTCTAAGCCCTATAAGTTCATAGGTATGCACGAGATACCATGATATTATATTTACAGCTATGATTATTACTATGTTGATTAGAGTTATTGAATCTTTGTGGCATGATTATATTTATGTTATTTGCTCATCATTGTTGCACCCCAGTGTTAGTACTCGCCCATAGCCAAGGCCAGTTCTTTACGTGTATGTTCACATCTGCACCGTTCGCTCGCCTTGGATCCAAGTTGGGTGCCAGTCCTATCGTACAGATTGCATTATGCAATTCCGACTCGTATGTGACTGTGCTTCGGCGCCAGCCTTCGCGTGATCGTAGTACTAGAGCGCATTGATTACACCCAGTCCTGTTCATTTCAGAAATTATCTGTACGAACTTGTGTGTCAGCATAGGTTGATGAGCATTCGTTATGATGTGTTTACTAATTCGAGATTATGTGATTGTGGTTACCTTGTGCTTACTTGATAGTTGTACTTTATTAATTTTCTTGAGACTTTGCAAGCTATTATGCATAGTACGTATATTTTTGGAAACTATACTTGGTTTTATGGCGAGGGGTTATAATGTTTTTGAAAAGGTTTTTACAAAACGTTATTTTATGACGCACTCAACTTTGTTTTTCCCCCCTTCAGGTTTAGTAGCTGTGCTTACGTGTAAACGAGGATTGTGGCAAATCTCAGGAGATGGTTATCTTCAGTGGTATAACCCTCATCCTATTTACTGTATTGTCTTATGCTCTGACATCATGTGTGAAATGGGTTCAATCACGTGCACCCGCACACTCTTTTGATTAGGCACTTTTAGGTTTAAATTTATTCACATCCTTTTTCCACTACACTACACTTTATCGCTTCGTCACCCTCTAGGTGCCGGCCAACATAACTCAATTCGGAGTCTAAGTGGACATTCCAGATCGGGGTGTGTCAGTTTGGTATCAGAGCCAGTTGGATCTTGCGACCTGTGGGTTATGGGCCTACCACGAGTAGGAGCTTGTCCTGGGTTCGAGACTGGCCGAAGAGAGAGAGAGAAGAAGAGAGAGTACTGAAATCAAAATGAGTTGTTAGGTAAAGGAAACAGTACATTAACTAACATTGTACAGTAGATGAGAAATAATGTGGAAATCATACCTTTTAGACAGATCATTAGGGGCAATTGTGGGACCATGATTTTCTAGGGCTGGAGTAAGTTTGATCCAAGTACAATTACCTCAGAAGTCCAATCATGGACTCACCAGCTCTGAGCGGAGTAGTATCAGACGGCGCAGCGGAAGCGTGGTGGGCCCATAACCCACAGGTCCCAAGATTGAAACCTGGCTCTAACACCATTGTGAGAACCTGTTTTTTTCAAATTATAAAAGCTGGATCCATTTCAACTTGCCTACCACACTAAACAAATCAATCATCCTATATTTCATTATTTTATTACCCATCATCATCACACCTCCCCTCATTTTCCCCATTTTCAGCCGAACCACACACACTCTCTTTAGCTATCCACTCAACCAATGTAATATTCTTCCTTACTCTCCCTTCCCACTACCTTCCACTCAACTCTCCCCTTTTTTCTTTCATATTTTCTACCATCCCACTTCGCCTCTCTCTATTTTACATCTCTCTTTCCCTCAAACTCTCTCATATCCTCTGCACGCACAGAGAGCTCCGAGAGCCCAAAAAACAAGGAGTTACTGCTCCATTTGGTAAGCAAGCATCCAGGAAACATCTGATAAAATTAGGGGTTTGGTGTGTGGAGATTGTTAGATGGGTTGTCTTGTCAAAGCTCAAACTATCAAGGTGAGTGGTTTATGTAATGTGTTGCAAATTATACTTATTTTCAAATATCTCTATTTCAAGTCAAGCATGTTGGATTTGTGGAAATGCTTTCGGAATTATAATTATAGTGATATGTGGATATTTGGAATTGTTCATGGAGCATGAGAACTTTAGTGTTGCATTAATCCGAGGAATAAATGTAAACTGCACAGGGGACATTATGGTAGAATGGCCAATAGGAGTCACGTGGTGAGTTACTATTTATGAAGGATATAATGAACATGTAAAAGGATGATGTGATATGGCACAACGTGCATAATAATTTGATATTATTATTGTATTTTCTATAGTGACTAAAATGGCATCGCTTGACTGGCATATTACATATTCTAGTCACTGAGCGATGTAGTCATTGCTCACCCCTCACTTTTTTATTTTACAGATGAGTTATTTGACAAGACAGGTGCTAGACGAGCTGAGATTGTTTTAGACAAGGGATTTAAGAGTTTTCTGATTTTTTGTACACTTTGTAAGGATTTTGTAATATTTATTTGTATAAGAGAACCTTGTTTTACGTTTGTAGTTTTAGTTTTACTTTTATTCGCGCACCGAGCATGGGGTCCTACCGACTCCTGGTCTGGGGCATGACAGGAGCCTTTGAACAGTCGAACATCCGAAGAACACGTCACACTAGATTTTGAAATGATCAGAGTCAACAAAAGGCGTAAAATAGAGGTAAAATGAGACAACACTTCAGTTGTCAGAAACTTACTCGTGTTTAGCAACCCCAAACCAAAATTAACTTTCCTCGGTCGTAAGTGAGGAAAGACACTGTAGTCGAGGAGATTGCCAACAAATTATCGATAAATCAACAAGATCAAGGATATCTCAGTTTCGCAACGCTTTGCGAGAATTTCTACCTTCTGCCTCCAAACCCTTTCGGAAAAGAAAAGAATGTTGTTTACGGAGATCACATCTCCCAAGAAAGTAGCAATTAACAAGGGTTACTTGAGAGGATGGTATAAAGCTGAGTGTTGGTTTGTCTTTATTTACAAATGATCAAGAATTGTTCGAGTGGTTATAATCACTTCCTATATCTGAGTAGAGATAAGAGAATATCGCCATAAGCTCCAAGTGCGAGTTTCCTATACATGTGAAGATTTTGGTGATGTACGGTGATTATTGATTGACTTGACAAGTCAATTCCTTTTCCGTTGGTCCAATTAGACAACATTTTACACCTCTTGGTAAATTGCCCAGTCATAAAACTATCAGACTTTCTAACATTTTGATCAATACCTACTATGACATTAATTCCATTTTTTTTTACCCTTCTGTGCTGAAAGGCATTCTAGTTAACCTTGGGTACGTGTTTACCCTACTGCACTTCGTATTGCCTTGAAGCAGATGCACTGTCTGGAAGAACCGTTGACGTTGGAAGTGCAATCATGACCATTAATTTCTCAATCACCCAACAAATACTCGGTTGAATGGATCTTTACCGTGGTGATTGAATATCTCGAAAACTACTGTTGTAGTTGATGTTATGCATCCAATCCAGTTATCTCATATTCTAGATTTGATGGACTTGTTTTGACCCTCAAATTCTTAAGTGTTCTGATAGCTCTCTCAACCTACGTTTTCACTAAATTCGAGAGAATTTCCACTTTGAAGCTACTTGCTAAGGCGTTGCGGACTACGTTGGCTTGACTACATGGCAGGTGTGCCACTATTGTATCTCATCGTGATGTGAGTTTTACTACCAAGTTTTGGGAAAGTCTTCTTAAAGGCCATGTGTCATAAGTTTTTTCACCGAGTACATTTCACCTTCAGACTAACGGCTAGTCTGAACGATTTACCCGGACCTTCATGGTGTGTTACGTTTATCTGCTCTATAGTTGTAGCACAATTGTATTAGACACTTATTTTCTGTTAGAACTGCTAGAAACTACAGTTACAATTTTTGGTCTTGGTTGTGACACGTTTGAGATATAGTTTGGAGATTCTTTGCTTAGCACTTGTTTCATAGAGAAGTTTTACGAACAAGTGTTCAATTGTGAAAGTTCACAATATAGAATTGTTTTATTGCTGTTATTGCCTAAGGGGGTAGTGCGTGAACACGGTAGAGACTTGACTAGATGTTGTTTGTGTATTTCCCAATAGGGGGCATGATGGTAATACTGCACCCTCCGGAATTTGTTACTTGCCTATCATGACAACAGTGAGTTGTCGATATCGCGGGCTACAGATCGTAATATCAATAACTTATTCGTTGGATTCGTTAAGCAAGTAAATAGGTAGGTCCATTTACGTTAGTACTTACTTGTGTATTTGTTGTTTTCACCTATTTATTACTTGGGCTCAACCCAAGGATATTATGTACTTACTTTCGGAGTACACAACACTCGAGTGCGTAGTAGGAAAAAAATCCTATGTTCAGTTTTACTATCAGTACAACTACTCTTATATATATATATATATATATATATATATATATATATATATATATGTATGTATGTATTCTCGACAGGACGTTAGTATATATAAATATTTTCGACATTTTCTCTTTCCGAAAACTATTATATTATACTATTGTACGGAAGAAGAAGGAAAGTATGAGTTAGAGGCATGAAAAAGGAATTAATGCACTCCGATCGCGACGGAGCAGCATTTTCCCTTTTTGTACAACCACTCTGACTTAATTTATTCGTCACGTACATATATTTTATTCTTCGTATCTTTGAGTTTTGTGTAACAAATGATTTTAAATTTCGGGGACGAAATTTTATTAAGGGGGTAGATTATGACGATCTGTCCCTACTTTTTACTGTAATTTCTTTTCCGTTGGTGTGAGTTGACGATTTTACCCTTTTTGGACAAAAGAGGAATCTGACGTGGATGTAGTTTTGGCTTTCAATTTATTTTTCCTAGTGTCGTAGTTATTTAGTGCTTGTCGTTGCGAACGCGTTAGCACAAGGTAGGCTAGAATCAGATCTGTAACGCGAAAGTTACGCTCCGTAAAAGTACGTTAATTACGGGTATTTTTGTACACATTCATATAAAATATCAGTGTCGGAAACACTGTTAAAGATACAGATTTTGTACATTTAAAATGGTACAAAATCTGAAAATACATCCATCTAATCCCATTCCTCAAAAAGAGGATCCATGTCCCTTCATCTCATCCACCAATCAAACTTTTGCTTTTCCTTGAATCCCTCCTCACCACCCAATCAATTGTTTTCCCTCTCTCACTTAACCAATCAGAAATGCTTTCATTTCTGTCCCACCAATCACAACTCAAACCTCACTCTCTCTGATATCCCTCTGTTTACATTTCTCTCACTTAACTCATTTCCTCAAAACTCTATCCTTTTCTCTGCACTCACAGAGAGCTCTGAAAGCCCCAAAAACAAGGAGCTGCTACTCCATTTGGTTAGTAAACATCCGGGAACCATCACCTCATTGTTCACTCACTCTCTCATTTCTCTTGCACGACACAGTAACTGTGCATCCATTTCCGACGACATATCGCCGTCTCTGGCGAAGGTAAGCTTCAAGAAAAACAACTCGAGGGACATTTTTCAGAAATCTGGAAGCTTCAAAATCATGGTCGTTTGGCCACCTTCTAGCCATTTTTCTGGCCAACCTCGTGATGCGTCAAGCCTTCCAAGGGTATGAATATCTTCTCTATATTTCTGACTTCAAAATGGCTTTTGAATCACTGAGTTTGGTTAACTATCGAGTTAGAAATCAACTCTGAAAGTTGGAAAGAAATTCCCAAATTTTTGAAGAAGTTTGATCGTGGCCATTTGGCCACTTTCAGAACTAATTTCTGGACAACACGGACCACAAATAAACTTTCAATAGTGTAGATCAGTGCACGACATTCCTAGCTTCAAATTGGTTTTTGTATCATTGAATTTTGTTGAGAATCGAGCTCGATATGAGCTAAGGAAGTTAGACCTTAAACCTACAAAACACAGCAGCTAGTGAAGAAGGCGAGTACGTTTGTACTCGTGGAACGTGGCTACTCGTGTAGCCATTTATGATGGTGCGTGACAGCGTGTTCGGCCTCTGGCTGGCATGTGATCGACATGTGTGGGTTGGTGATGTCGAGTAGATCGTTTTCGTATATTCAAACCCTATGTTTGAGCAAACTACGAAGGTTTTATTTAAGTTTCCGTATATGTGTTTTAAACTAATTAAATTAGTAATTTCACGTATAGGGGAAACATATCCTGAGGACGTACGGGGTCAAGCAAGGCTTGGAGGCTTCGTTTCGACTGCGTAACTATGAGTGGGTCATTTTGTTTTACAGTATATGCATACTTGCTAGTTTCCAGTTATACTTTGAAAAAGAATTTACTATGTATGCCTTGCTTAGACTAAAATTACATGAAGTAGTGAAATGACGGAATTTTGGAAATTATTCTGAGCCTTATAAGTTCACAGGTATGCATGAGATACCATGATATTATATTTACAGCTGTGATTATTACTATGTTGATTAGAGTTCGTTGTGGCATGATTATATTTATGTTATCTGCTTATCATTGTTGCACCCCAGTGTTAGTATGTTATATGCTCATCATTGTTGCAATTTAAGAACTTACTAAACGAACCACAAAATATCCAAAAACGCGTAGAGGCGATCAGATTTGGATTTGGATTTATAACGAAGATTCTACGTTCGAACGTCGAACGTTTTTGGATATTTTGTGGTTCGTTTAGTAAGTTCTTAAATTGCAAACCAAGGGGACCCGCAAGGAGATTTTTGTCCTCTATCCTGTACCCAATCCGAATCCCCTTTTTGGATTTCCTCCTAACTCTCATTCTCTCTTTTGCAGCCAAGTGGCAACTCCCCCTTTTTTTTTCTCTCATTCTCTCATCTCTCCTCCGAGGGCCTTTTCTCTCACTTCACACTCTCTCTCTGTCTCGCAGATCTCCCTCTTTCTGTGCTCTCCCCTCTCCGACGACCTACACAGACACCAACCTTATAACCCAAGACTCATTCACCAACCCTCGAACCCAGGACCAAGAGGGTAGCACCAGGGAACCCGGTGTAAGAGCTTAAAGAACCTGGCGAGTCCCGACGGCTTCGAGCTGATTTTCGACCAACTTCAGCTCCGGCAAGGGGCCACGAAGGTACGATCTCATTCCTTTCATATCTATCTTCATTTTGGTAGGTAAATCATAAATTGTGGTAGAAGATTGACGTTTATCGGAGCTTGGGAAACTTCAACCTTCTTCCCTATCGAAACCAACCTAAAAACTAGGTCAACCAGACTAGGTAACCCTAAGCCTAGAAATGGGCCGTCCGATTTGCAACGGTAATAAAAAAAAATTCTGATTTAATATCAACCGTGCGATCTGAGATCGACAGTTGATATTAATCTGCTTTATAAATAAATAAATAAAAGAAAAAATAGTTTTAAAATTAAGAAAAGTTACCGTTTGACATGTGGCACAATCTGGAGTGTTGGAATTCAAATTTTTTTTTAAATCCAACGGCAGAGATTAATTAGTTGAATAAAATTTTTAAATTTTTTTTAAAAAATCAGAAAAAAAAATCTGATTTTTTTGTTAAAATTTGTTTTTACTTTTCTATAAATACCACTTCTTCTCCATCTACCTTACACCACAATTTCATATTTTGTCAACTACTTTCAATCAAATTCCTATATTTCTCTCAAAGTTTCAATCCAATTTTTTTCCACAAAATGACTGCTTGCAGGTACGAATTGGTTGCTTCTTGAAGATGTTGCGTTGTGCACTAGCTGGGTTGAAGTTACTCATAGTTCGCTTACGGGTAATGAGATGCAATTGCGAGAAATGTGTAGTCTTATTCATACCAATTTTCTTGAGAAAATGGGTGGGAAAAAACCAAAGAATCGATGTCTAGTCGTTGGAAATTACTTAGCCAGTCCTTTAGTACGTGGAGAGACGCCTTGGCACAAGCTAGTACTAATATTCGAAGTGGGGAAAATTACGCGGATCAGGTAAGAATATATTATTTATTTGTTTGTATTATTTATTTGTTACCTAATTTTATTATAATTATTTGATTATATTATTTATTTGTTACCTAATTTGATTATAATTATTTGTTTATATTTGATTATAATTATTTGTTTGTATTATTTATTTGTTACCTAAAAATTTCATTATTATTACTCATTTGTAGCAACTTCAAGCACAAGCATGGTATGGTGCCAAAACCAAATCAAAAAACAAATCATTCAACCGGTGGGAATGTTGGAATATTGTTAAAGATTGTCCTAAATTCAGAGTTGTCCCTATTGGTCCCGAAGTTTTCATGAACAACACCCCTCTACACTCTACACCGATCATGGCTCGCATGTTCATGAAGAAGATGGAGAAGAAGTGCCTGAAACGCCCCTCCTTGAACAAGCGTCGGGGTCGACCCGTTATCCAATTAGGCCTCAAGGTAAGAAGGCTTCAAAGAGAAAAGGGAGTGCTTCCAAGAATGATTATGCAAAGTACATGAAAGAACTTGCTAGCCAAGGTGAATTGACTTTGGCGCGGGAAATGGCGAAATTTGAGGCTGATAAAGCTAGAGATGAGGCAAAAGCTGCATTACGTCCTGCTGATCATTACGTCCTTTTGGGGAAATGAAATGTCAATTTCTCTAATTTAGTAGTGACCTAGAGACACAGGAGAAGATAAAACTACTAGTTCCTCTTACTAAGCTAATTATTAATAAAAGCAAAACCCTGGTAAATTAAAGTTAACTTGAACAAGAGCGAGCACAAGAACAGCCTCTTAGGGATAAGAAGGCAGATTTCCCCAGAAAGGTGGTGATACTGGGTTATAATCCTCAACATTAATGTAGAGATAGTTGCATTCTGCAATCTGATGTTGGTTTTTCCCTCCTGCCTTGTTAGCGCTTCGAATAGCAACCGACGTGCTTTCTACCGTCTCTTCACCAGAGATTTCAGTGTAGCGGGTGGAAACTTGCTTCCTAGCAACTTCATCTCTTAGGATTGTCTTCAGCTTCATGACCTACAACGCCATGTATATTCAACTCACTATGTTAATGCAATGGCCTATGGTGTGGCCAGTAAATGTTGTACAAATTATTTGAAATTTTTAATCATTATAGATAAATGGGTTTTTAGCTAAGTTTGTAAAAGGAGAACTAATGCATGTGATTAATTAAGGGTTAATAATTGATTATAAGGGCATTAAATTAGATGAATTACCTCTTCTTGAAGTTTTTGCTTCTCTTTGGACACAACATCATACTCTTGTTTGAGAGCGTCATACAAGCGCTCAAGCTGCTTAGCCTTCCATCTGGCTCTTCGGTTTTGGAACCAAACTGCAATCTGCCTAGGCTGCAAGCCGAGCTCTCTTGAAAGCTTCATCTTCCTATCAGGATCCAGCTTAATCTCCTCCTCAAAGCTCCTCTCCAGTGACTCCAACTGATCGCTCGTCAGTCTCTTCTTTTTGTCTTGACTAGAGCACCCATAACCGCTCTGATAATTATTTCTGTCCATTAATCCAGGAACCAAGCCTCCTTGTGATGATGTCTCAGATATCATTGCTTGATGCTTCATCTCCATTCCTGAAAATAAATTAAAATTACCCAACAAATCAATTATTTGTAGTCTTATATATGAAGCTTGACAACGAAAACGAGTGCTAAAAATGCATTGGGTATGTAATTGTATATAATATAGATATATGTTTAAGTAAGACTGCATAGTTCTGTGTTTTGAGGTTGTATTTGACCTAAATGACTAATTAAAGTGTGACTTCTCCAAGAAATCAGGGTTGAATAATTGCTTTGCTTTAAGTGGAAACCATAGCAATAAAATTCAAGGAAAGGAAAACCCTAGCTAAGATAGAGAAGAAAGTACCGGTCGAAATGGTGAAAACATATTACTAAAGTCAGAATAATAAAAAATAAATTACCAGGAGAGTAGTTGTCATAGCAGTTATAGTTGTAAAGGAAGCCAAAGGAAGGTTCTGGTCGAGAAACAAAGTGTCTCAAACTGGTTTTCCAATCCATATTGGGATGTAATTGGTTATGCTTTCCTGCTGCCTTCTTGTTTTAAATGATCGACACGTTATATGGGTATGCAGGATTTAAAGGTGATGAATATATTGTGGACCACAAAAGATAGACAGAGTAAGCTAGGGCTAGGGAGAGATGATGATAATGATCGAAACTAAGCTTAGAGAGAGAGAGAGAGAGAGAGAGAGAGAGAGAGAGAGAGAGAGAGAGAGAGAAAGATGATCAGTTGAAACTAGAAAGGGTTCTGTTGTATTCTCTCTTTTCCGGCGCAAAAGACTGATGAAGTAAGCAGTTGAGAGAGAAGTGTGACTGTGCTAATTCACCTATGGGGTGCAACAAAAGCTTTATGTTTACTTTCCCTCTGAGAGAGAGAAAGAGAGGGAAAGGCCAATAAATAGTACTAGGGGAGGGGTAGAAGTCAGGAGGCGTGAGAAAGGGAGGCATCTGTCAGTTCCATAGGAGGACCATATCAGATTGAGACCTTTGAGTCCACTCATCCACTCTCTCCCATTTACATCATCTTCCAACCGACAGGCTTGTCAAACATTGCATACATACATGTCTATGTTAGACACTAGGATTCCAATTAATTAGTTTTAGGATGGGTTAATTACACTAACACCTTCATTGTGTTTTCACAAAACCTTTGACTTTTGAAACATAACACAAACACCCCTTGAGGTTCTAATTTACTTTCACATAATCCTATAGGACAAATTTTCCCTCATTATTAATTATACTTTTGAAAAAAATGAAAACTCCTTTGAATAAATAGAAAAAAATCCAAATTAAAATCTTACATTAAACAATAAAAAATAAAAAGAAAATCAAAGAAATATCGTTATCTTGCTTCCTCTATCATGGACTCGGATCTTCTCCGGAATTCGGCATAAACAAATTCAAGGTTTCCAACGACAACTTGCATTTCGTGAGGAAGATTCTTGTGAATTCAGTGGTTATCATATTTTTTTATGACGGAGAGTGAGGTCAAGCTTGTGGAGAGGCTGATTGATCAAAAAACCAAGATGAAGGAGTAGTTTCTTGTGAGGACGGCTAGGTAGGAGGTGAAGCATGTTAAGAGCAACTCCACTCCTAAAAACCCCTAGTCAAGAGTCAATTCAATCCACCCAAATGAATAGTAATTGACTGCAATGAATAATAACTACCAAGTGCATCTCCACCCCTAAAACTAAATTGCCTAATCAATTCGTATTAAAATATTATTATTTTTAAATAATAAAAAATAATTTTATTTTTAATCATGAATAGGATTTTTGACCAATATTGTTACGCCACGTGTCATTATTCGAAAGTATAATTTTGATATTTTTTAAATAATTTTTAATAATTTTTTAACATTATTTATCATGTTAGTTAATTTTTAATAATTTTTTAATGTTTTTTTATCCGAAAAACCTGGAACGTTGATCTGGAAATTGAGCGGTCTAGATTGTGCCACGTCACTAGGCATTGGTTTTGAATTTAAAAAAAAAATTTACTGTTGGAAATCCAATGGTCCAAAAAACTAGCTGTTGGAAATCCAACGGACAAGGACGTGCCACGTAATTAGCCCGAATCCCAGCATCCCTTAGTACACCTGCAACGCTCACCCACGCTCGCGGTTATAGGTATGGTTAACCGTTTATAAACGGTTATGGGTATGGGTATAACCATTTAGGCAATCACCCAACGGGTAAACGGTTATGCGGGTATGAGAATTAACAGTTATGGATAAATAACCGCGGTTACCCTCCCGCCCTAACCGTTGCCCATCCCTAAATCGGACACACCCACATTAGGGTTGCCGACGGGTTTTGGTGGAATTGAGACCTTTCTGGGCTAAATTGGCCTTGGTCACAGGTATGAAAGTTACTCTACTCATTAAGATCTTCATTTCTGCAAAATTTGGTAATTTTTGGAAATAGTTGGATTTTCCGGCGAGTTGGGGCGGCCGACCGCCACCCACGGTGGTGCGTGGCCAGTGGGCCGCCAACACTATTCTTAGGCTGAATTAAATGCCTTGAGTTCAGTTTTGATAGTGGTATGACGTAGGTTGATTGTTTGAACTTAATTTCATTACATTAAGTGGTTAGGTATTTATATGAATCGATGATCCAACCATTGGATCGTCACCAAACTTTAATACGTTATAGTACGTAATTTTTTAAGAATGTAGGAACTTACGGATCTGGAATCCAACATACAGATCTTCCCGAATTGGGTTTGGAAATTCATAAAATAAAATGTTAACCGCCACTCGTTTTGGAAATTGGCGGAGATCCAACCGTTGGATCGTAACGAAATTTTAGTATGCTATTCTAGAAGCATAATGTGTATCTTGGGAAGTTATAGATCAGAGATCTGAGTTATGGATCTTCTGAATCAAGTATATAGGGTTGTGGACCCTACCGTCGCTCTTTGATCAACGGTTAACTTTTGATTAAGGGTCTCAAATGATTCTAGAATATCCTTGAGGAGATGTTTTATGTGATTCACGTATTCTATGATTAAGAGTTCTAAGATGTAGTTTGATAATTATTTTAGGCGCCATTCGTTTTGGGACGTCTCGATGATTGTGTTAGGGAGTCGTAGCACGGACTCCAGGTGAGTGGGCATTTTGGTTTTCTATATATGTATATATGCCTGGTGTTTTTTTAGGAAACATATTTAAATGGTTTTATACATTAAAGTGTAGTGCCATATGCTTATTACTTAGAATATGCATTTAATACTTACATTTATTAGTGATGGTGCTGCAGACGCTCAGGTAAGTTCCAGGTAAGGTTATTTTTGGTTAATGGTAAATTACATGGTTCTGGTTATACTTAGAGGCATTGAGAGCTCATTAACCTGCACCCCGGTGTTAGTGCTCCCGCTTGTGGCCAAGGCACAGTCCTTCACGTGATGTTCACCTCCCGCACCATACGCTTACCTTGGATCCAAGTTAGGTGCACAGTCTTGTCGTACAGACCACATTAGGTGGTTCCGACTCGTGTGCAGGCATATTAGATGAGCTATAGATTTAGCCGTACAGGCCAACTTAGGTGGATCCGGCTGATACATCTTCATTCATCGTTGATGCATTCTTTCATATATTGCTTATTATACTTGCTTGATTCGATTATTCTGATGATACATCGCATGACATATTGTTTTGATATTGAGTTTGATGATGATTTTGAGATACATGTATATTTATATATATGTTCTACTTTCTGGGGAACTATACAGGTTTTACAGCGAGGGGTTATAACTTTTGAGAAAAAGAAATGTTTTCGAAAATCTTTATTTTTGCCCACTCACGTTTTCTGTTTTGCCCCCCTCCAGGTATTAGTAGTCGAGCTTTATATCGACAAGGAGCTGTGGCAAATCTGGGTGTAGATGATACTTTTGATGGTATAATTCTCACCCTATTTCACTGCATTAATCTTATCCTCTGATGTTGCGTGTGAATTGGGTTCATACCCGCTCATAGCGCACTCTGTTATATAGACACTTTTAGGTTTAAATTTATTCATATTTTACACATCATCACACTTTTTGGCTTCGTCACCTTCCAAGTGTCAGCCAGCACAGCTAGATACTTAATACACCTCACATTTTTTTTCAATTAAAATTTATCTTAATACACCTCAACATACTTTCCCGTAATACCCTCGCATGCCACATTCTCAACATACACCTTACATTTTCTGTATACATTCCACACTCTTCACAATGGTTTCATTCTTCTTTTTATTATTTGTGCTATGTAATGTTTTGCTACAAAATCATTCATGTAATACAAGGATTTGCTCAACTTTTTTCCTTTAAATAATTGTTGGCTTTTTAGCCAAAATGGTACATGAGATTTGCATAACACTTCACTTTGGTCCCTGAGATTGAAAATCAATAGAAATGGTCCCGGAGATTGTCCACCATCCATTATTTTGGTCATTCCGTTAAAAACTCTGTTAAGTGTCTCGAAGCTCTTGGCCGGAAATTTGGACAATTTTCAAAGCTTCGTAACTCAATCGTTTCTTAACCAAATTTGACCCATAATATATCAAAATGAAGATAGGAAAGTGTATAACAAGATTATTTGGAAGCCCAATGGTTACTGAAGATGGTCGAAAAATAGCCTGAAAGGTGACTGGTCCGCGGGAAAAACTAGAATACTCGCCGGAAACTGGGTAAACTTTAAACGTTCATAACTTCTTCAATACTCAACGAAATCGAGTGATTCAAAAATGAAAATCACACTTCTCAACGAGACAAAGAGAATGGTTCCTTTTTCGATGGCTAACTCGCCATGGTTTGGCTGGAAATTGGCTCGAAAGTGGCTAAATCGAATTCGAGAGGGGAAAATATACAGAGACATGAGATATATAAGAATGATAGAAAGATGATGGGAGCGAATAAACGAAAATTTGTTTCCATTTGTTCTTCTATATCTCTTCACCTTATTTATCTCTCATTTCTCTTATATTCATGCACAAAAATTAAAAACTAAAAACTAAAAAACAATTAAGTTCTTGAATGAGAATTAAGAACTAAAAGAAAACTCAGAATTCATGCAAAAAAAGTGAAAATTAAAAAGGAAAACAAAATAGGCTAGAAGAGTTTATATAGGAAACACCCAAACCATAGACGACTAGGAAACATTAATAAAAGTCCCAAAAGGCCCATTTACCAGAAATTACTATTTGCTCAATAGACACATATTTGTTGGGTAATGATACTTAATCCAACGAAATCGAAAATTTTGTCGGGCACAAGTGGTCAACGTTTTTTTTTGTCAGAGACTTTGCCAGACGAACCATTTCGTCAGGCAAAATTATTTAATTAAAAAAAAAAAAACTAAATTAAACATTACCCGACGAAATTGTTCGTCAAGCAAAACTATAAATTAAAAAAATTAGTTCCTGTACAATTAAATTAAAATTTTGTTGTTACCAAAAACAATTAAATACAATTAAAAAACTACTAAATTATAAAATACAATTTATACAATTAAATTGGGAAAATAAATAAAAATATGAGGAAAATTTTTAATTTTTGGTGTTTGCCCTACGAAATAGTTCGTTGGGCAAGTATTAGGTTTGTCGGGCAAACTTACTACATTCGCACCAATTTTTTCCTCAAAGACTATTTGTGTGACGATGTATATGCATCACGCTAGTTTTTGGCGCCAAACAAAGACTTCGATTGCTTTTTTTCCCAACATTACCCGACGAAGGTGCACCACCGTCTCGTAAAACTGTGTAAATATTTTAAAACTAAATTTAATCACATTTTGTAGACCTTAATGAATGGTCCCAAAACTAAATTATTTCTTACTTAAGATTTTGTGGTATCCACTAGTGTAAATATTTTAAATTGAAGATCGAATTCATTCATTGTATTCATATAGGATCAAGGAGTGTAGCTATAAATAATCATCAAAATTGAAGTTAAAACTATTGTTAAATCATGATTTTTCGTTTATAACCGTCGAAAAGTTTTGTCCTGTTACTTGATCTTTGAATGTTTGTGTGAGATCCCACATCGACCAACGAAAAGCGGGTGATGTGCCTTATATGTACATGCTCCCCTCCCTATAGCACGAGGCCTTTTGGGAGCTCACTAGCCCCGGATCCCATATAAACTCCGAAGTTAAGTGGGTTTGGGTGAGAGCATTCCTAGGATGGGTGACCCACTGAGAAGTTCTCGTGTGAGTTCCTAGAAACAAAACCGTAAGGGAATGGTGAGCCCAAAGCAGACAATATCATGCTACGACAGAGCTGAGTCTGGGATGTGACAATTTGGTATCAGAGCCACTCTGTCGTTCGGTACGGATGTACCGGCAAGGATATCGGGTTCCGCTTAAGTGGGAAGGATTGTGAGATCCCATATAGACCAACAGAGAGGGGGTGATGTGCCTTATATGTACATGTTCCCCTCCTTATAGCACGAGGCCTTCAGGTAACTCACACGAGAACTTCCCAATAGGTCACCCATCCTGGGAATGCTCTCGCCCGAACTCACTTAACTTCGGAGTTCCGATGGAACCTGAAGCCAGTGAGCTCCCAAAAGGCCTCGTGCTATAAAAGGGGAGCATGTACATATAAGGCACATCACCCCCTCTCCGTTGGTGGATATGGGATCTCACAATCCACCCTACTTAAGCGGAATCCAGCATCCTCGCCAGTACATCCGTACCGAACGGCAGAGTAGCTCTGATACCAAATTGTCACATCCCAGACTCAGCTCCGTCGTAGCATGATATTGTCTGCTTTAGGCTTACCATTCCCTCACGGTTTTGTTAGCAGGAACTCACACGAGAACGTTCCAGTGGGTCACCCATCCTAGGAATGCTCTCGCCCAAACTCGCTTAACTTCGGAGTTCCGATGGAATCCGAAGCCAATGAGTTCCTAAAGGCCTCTTGCTATAGGGAGAGGAGTATGTACATATAAGGCACATCACCCCCTCTCTGTTGGTCGATGTTGGATCTCACAGTTCTTTTTTTGCGATTTTTGGGGTATGCAATCTCAAAGTATATGCAAACAAGTTTGACTGTTGGATCATTGAAACTAGTTTCGTAGAATGAGTATCCCATCAAAACAATAAAGTCACTAACACTTGGAGTTTATTTATACTTTCATTACGTATAACATAAGATTTTGTTGTATCCACTCTTGTAAATATTTTTAATTGACGATCGATTTAGTTCATTGTATTCATATAGTATGAAGGAGTGTAGTTGTAAAAAATCATCAAAATCGGAGTTAAAACTACCGTTAAATCGTGATTTTTCATTTGTAACCGTCGAAAAGTTTTGTCCCTTTACTTGATCTCTAAATGTTTGTTTTTTGCGATTTTTGACGTATGCGATGTTGAAGTATATACAAACAAGTTTGACAATTGCATCGTTGAAACTAGTTTCGTAGAATGCGTATCCCATCAAAACAATAGATTCACTAACACTAGGAGTTTATTTATACTTTCATAAGTAGAACATAAGATTTTGTGGTATCCACTTGTGTAAATATTTTAAATTGAGTATTGATTTAGTTCATTGTATTCATATAGGAACAAAGAGTGTAGCTGTAAAAAATCATCAAAATCGGAGTTAAAACTACCGTCAAATCGTGATTTTTTGTTTATAACTGTTGAAAAGTTTTGTCTCGTTACTTGATCTCTGAATATTTGTTTATTGCGATTTTCGGCGTATGTGATCTCGAAGTACATACAAAAAAGTTTGACGGTTTGATCATTGAAACTAGTTTCGTAGAATGCGTATCCCATCAAAACAATAGATTCACTAACACTTGGATTTTATTTATACTTTCATTAAGTATAACATAAGATTTTGTTGTATCCACTCGTGTAAATATTTTAAATTGACGATTGATTTAAGTCTTTGTATTCATATAGGATCAAGGAGTGTAGCTGTAAAAAATATCAAAAACGGAGTTAAAACTACCGTTAAATCGTGATTTTTCGTTTACAACCGTCGAAAAGTTTTATCTCGTTACTTGATCTTTTAATGTTTGTTTTCTGCGATTTTTGGCGTATGCGATATCGAAGTATATAAAAACAAGTTTGACGGTTTGATCGTTGAAACTAGTTTCGTAGAATGCGTATCCTATCAAAACAATAGATTCACTAACACTTGGAGTTTATTTAAACTTTCATTAAGTATAACATAAGATTTTGTGGTATCCACTTGTGTAAATATTTTAAATTGACGATCGAATCAGTTCATTGTATTCATATAGGATCAAGGAGTGTAGCTATAAAAAAATCATCAAAATCGGAGTTAAAACTACCTTTAAATTGTGATTTTTCTTTTATAACCGTCGAAAAGTTTTGTCCCGTCACTTGATCTTTGAATGTTTTTTTTTTTTGCGATTTTTGGCGTATGTGATCTCGAAGTACATACAAACAAGTTTGACGGTTGGATCGTTGAAACTACATTCGTAGAATGCGTATCCCATCAAAACAATAGATTCCCTAACACTTGGAGTTTATTTATACTTTCATTAAGTATAACATAAGATTTTGTGGTATCCACTTGTGTAAATATTTTAAATTGATGATCGAATTAGTTCATTGTATTCATATAGGATCAAGGAGTGTAGTTGCAAAAAATCATCAAGATTAGAGTTAAAACTATTGTTAAATCGTGATTTTTCGTTTATAACGGTCGAAAAGTTTTGTCCCCTTACTTGATCTCTAAATGTTTTTTTTTTGTGTGCGATTTTTGGCGTATGCGATATCGAAGTATATGCAAACAAGTTTGACGGTTGGATCGTTGAAACTAGTTTCGTGGAATACGTATCCCTTAAAAAAATAGATACACTAACACTTGGAGTTTATTTATACTTTCATTAAGTATAACATAAGATTTTGTGGTATCCACTTGTGTAAATATTTTAAATTGATGATCAATTTAGTTCATTGTATTCATATAGGTTCAAGGAGTGTAGCTGTAAAAAAATCATCAAAATCGGAGTTAAAACTACCGTTAAATCATGATTTTTTGTTTATAACCGTTGAAATTTTTTGTCCCTTTACTTGATCCCTGTATATTTGTTTGTTGCAATTTTTGGCGTATGTGAGCTCGAAGTATATACAAACAAGTTTGACTGTCTAGTTTCGTAGAATGCGTATCCCATCAAAACAATAAACTCATTAACACTTGGAGTTTGTTTATACTTTCATTAAGTATAACATAAGATTTTGTGGTATCCACTTGTGCAAATATTTTAAATTGAGGATCGATTTAGTTCATTGTATTCATATAGGATCAAGGAGTGTAGCTGTAAAAAATCATCAAAATCAGAGTTAAAACTACCGTTAAATCGTGATTTTTTGTTTATAACCGTCGAAAAGTTTTGTCCCGTAACTTGATATCTGAAGGTTTGTTTGTTACGATTTTTGGCGTATGCGATATCGAAGTATAGACAAACAAGTTTGACTGTTGGATTGTTGAAACTAGTTTTGTAGAATTCATGCCCCATCAAGTTGAATGGTATATATATATTTATTAAGTAGCTGTAAATTTATTTATTTTGTATGTATAACACTTAAGAAATTGAATGGTATGTATATTTGTGAAGTAGCTTTAAATTTATTATTATAGTTTGGATCGGGTTTTTGTTAGAAAAATATTTATTGTGGATTTTATGTAAAAAAAAGGTTAATTTGAAGGGAGTAAAGTCACATTTTCAGTAAATTTTATAATAATATATTGTTTTTCCTTTTAAAATATAACTTGTTGGGTCGTCGCGCAAAATGTTAAAATTTTGGCGGCGCAATTTTAAAAAATAGGCGTTTTAAAAAAAAAAAAAAAAAAAAACATTTCCCAAATTTGGACAAAATGGAGGTGCAAACCGTGCAATTGGAAAACAATCGTTCTCTCTTCCCTCTCTCTCACTTGGTCTCTCTCTTCTTCCCGTAGCTCCTCATCCTTCCTCCTCATCGCTCATCTCAGCCGGTCCTCATCCTCCTTATCCTTCCCTCTTGCTCATCGCTTCTTTCCATCACTCATCTCAGCCACTCCCGACTGCAAACCGTGCAACAGACAACACGATATAGATTTTGGTATTGTAAGGTCAGAATCAGGTATCTATCTTTTCTTAGTTCTTAATTTTTCTTATCTCTAAGGTCAAAATTAGGCTTTACTGCCTAAATTTGAAGATTTTGGTAATGTAATTTGATTCAACTTGGGGGTAATTGTCACATCCTGGCCCGGGCCCCCACAACATCCCGGGCTCGACTTCATCGTAGCACGATATTGTCCGCTTTAGGCCCCGGCCACGCTCTCACGGTTTTGTTTCTAGGAACTCACACGAGAACTTCCCAGTGGGTCACCCATCATGGGATGGCTCTCTCGCGAACTCGCTTAACTTCGGAGTTCCGATGAATTCGAAGCCAGTGAGCTCCCAAAAGGCCTCGTGCTAGGTAGAGATGGGAATATACATATAAGGCTTACAAGATCCACACCCCTGGGCAATGTGGGATCTTACAATCCACCCCCTTAAGGGCCCGACGTCCTCATCGGCACACTTCTGGTCAGGGATTAGCTCTGATACCAAATTGTCACATCCCGGCCCGGGCTCCACCACCACAACCTGGGCTGGACTTCTCCGTAGAACGATATTGTCCGCTTTGGGCCTCGACCACGCTCTCACAGTTTTGTTTCTAGGAACTCACGCGAGCAGAACTTCCCAGTGGGTCACCCATCATAGGATTGCTCTCGCGCAAACTTGCTTAACTTTGGAGTTCCAATGGAATCCGAAGCCAGTGAGCTCCCAAAAGGCCTCGTGCTAGGTAGAGATAGGAATATACATATAAGGTTTACAGGATCCACACCCCTGGGCGATGTGGGATCTTACAGTTTTAGTGTTAAATCGAATTTTAGGGTTATGATTCAATACTGGCGAAGTCCTTCAACGGATTCTTCACCCTCTGCAACCAGCCATAGATCTCACCATATAATTTATCAAAACTGACTTAGTTATAACACATAGAAGAACTTTAAGTTCCAAATATAAACCTTTATTTGGTCGAAATTGAGAGGCAAAATGGATTAAAAACTTAAAGTTTTGTAATATTTGAGGAAAGGTTTTTGGGCAGTGACATTTTTCGATGGTGGTTAACTGCTAATTATGCTATGCACTTGGGTTCTTGTTGTTCCGCCTGCATTGTTGTCATGGATTCTCAGTGAAGTAGTGAATGAGTTGTCTACATTGTTTTTTCCTATCTTTCTTGGGTAATGACATGAGCTTAACTTCCTTCTAGTGTGTGTACTGTGGTTTCTTGCTTTCTCCAACCTTTTAGAGATTTTACATTTTCTGCAATTTTATTAGATTGGGGAGCCGTTGTAGGATAGTTTTTAGATTTGTATTGCAATGTTAGAGTTGTATTTTTGGATTTGATTCTAGGGTTGTATCATATAATGGGTGGACCTCTGGTTCAATAGGTTTTTCATCTCAATTTTAGCTCTTTAATAAAATTCCATTTCTCAGATATGTGGCGTCTGGAAAACACAAGGTAACACTAGTGGATTGAAGAAACTTAGTGAATATTTGTTTTGTTGTCTTATCTTGAATCCGAAGTGTGATTGGCAGTCGCATGGGATATTTAAATTGTAAGGGTCTTCAACTAACCGTTGGCTAATGAAGAAGTCAACTAACTATGTTGCTTAACCTTCCATCCAGAAAACCTTCTGGTTTTGGTTATTCTCTTTCGACAATGTGTCTAGTCAAGCTCCAATTAATTGGAGTCCCATACTTGAAGGGTCTCAGAGTGAACTAATTCTGGTCAGAGAACTAGGATATGTAGCCACAGTCTAAGCTTATAGTGTGGTAAACTCTAGTATTAACACGTTCTTGGCATAATTTGATATTATAATCAAAGTTGGTTGAGGCCTTCAAGCTTCTTACACATGCTGTCATGATATCTTCAATGAATGCCTAAATCTAGAACAAAGTCTCATGAAATTTGCAAATTTTTTAATGTTAGTTTTTGGTTGAAATAGTTCGATACCTCGTAATGTCAAATTTGTCTTTTTTCAATGCAATAAATCATAAAGAAATCAAATTGATTATTATTAAAGTAAATATAAAGTTAATATAAAAATGATATATTTTGAGGATGAATTAAGGGGTCTCAGTAAGGCTGTGATTGTCATGCTTCCCGTGCTGTATAATTACGTGCATAAGGACTGTCTATGTTTGATGCTTGATTTGTCCATGTGAGATAGGGCTTAATAATTAAAGCTTTCTTAATTAGATTGCATGTATAGAATTTAATAACCGCACTAAGAATATTGTCAATGTGTTTGAAGATAGCTTTTGGATAAACATCAAGTATATATCTACTTAGAATTGCTTTCTTACATGAATTTTACGACAAATAAAAATACGACAGATTAGATTGATTTTCATCATGTTAACTTGTGTACCGTGTTGTATGGCCACTTTGTTTGCTGCACTTATTTTAATAATAAAAATATAAAACAGAGCTCTGTTGCACATAGAGAAGGCATCACGATTGCGACCAAAATAATCAAGATACACATAAACGAAACATCTGGTCCCATTGGTTTAAAGTATAGTTGACATCTTTAGTTAGTATTGTTTCTACCGTTGGACTACTGCTTCATATATATGTGAACAAATGCAAGAAATGATATGATATTACTTTGGCTGTTAATTGATTAGTTTCAAATGCAACAAAGGATTAGTTTCTAATGTTATATTTTTATGGTTCAAAAAGTGTAGAGATGTTGTAGTTGATCACTCGTCGTTGGATTGTGACCAATGCGCCTCCTGCATTATCAACATCTATTGCTTCAGAGGATGTCACTGTACTCGAGGATGCAGGTCTTCAGATCCTGACTGAGGTCCTGGATCAGAAGCTCGATCGTCGTCATGGAAAGGTTGTTCGGGCGTGGGTTTTTGAGACGAGTGCCTCCTCTTCCACATCGGCCACATGATAAGTCAATGCCCTGCAGGAAGAAGTGGCAACCTTAAAAGGTCAGCTTGCTGCCCAGGGCAAGCAGATGAGTATGATTGTACGGGCCTTACAGATGTCCGACCTCCAAATCCCCAACACTTGATCTTGCTCCACCTTCGACCTCCCAGCCACTTCGCCCAGCTGATACCCAGTAGCATGATGTATCAAACTTAGAAGATTACTTGTTGTAGTTTTTCTTTTATGTTCGGACATCTTGTATGTACATTTTCATATAATTTATAATTAAATACTTTTTCTTGGTTTATTAATTATTGTTTATAATTTAATTACAATATTTATAAAAAATTAAATAAAAAATATTTTTGCCAAAAAAAAAAAGAAAAGAAAAAACAAGGGTTTGCGCGACGAAAAGAGCACTTGGGTTGCGCAAAGTGTCTTTGCACGACGCAAGTTCTTCCGTCACGCAAAACGCGGCAGATTGCGTGACGCAGGTGCTCTCTTTTTCGCTCAAACCCTACTTTCACTGCCTTTGCGCGACGGTTGGCGTGCGGCGAAGGTTTCGTTGGGCTAATTTTCAGGCAACGTTTTTTTGACTTTGCACGATGAATTTAGCTGTGTCGTGCAAACTATTTTTTGTACTAGTGTCTCTCTCTCAAAGGTACACAACTCTCATCTCTCTCTCGCGGTTCTGATATTTTACAAGTACTGTGTCCCTTTCTTTTTCTCCTCGCGCCGCAACTCTCCACTCTTTCTCTCTCTCAAGATACACAACTCTCATCTCTTATGTGAATAATAAGGGATCTGTTTTCTTTTCCCCTTCCATTACTACATATTCTTAATGCGGAAGGAGATAAGCTAATATTTGTTTGAGAGAACTTTTTTTATTGTTCTACTTTATTTATGTGCTTTTGTTTATGTTTGTAGGTAAAAGATTGTGAAGAAAAAGGTTGCGACCTTGAGGAAAGAAAGAGAACAATTGACTAGGTAGAGAGATTCTGCTCTCCAAGGGGCACACATGTGGCATTATGAGCTTGCAAAAGCTAGAGAGTGCTTTGTGATATTAGAATCAACTGTTATGAGAGCAGAGGAGAAGGTCAGGGTTGCCGAGGTAGATGCCCAAGTTACATTAGAAGAGGCTAGAAAGAATCTGCTGCACAATTTTGTTTTTAAATTAATTGAATAAAAAAATTAATGTTTGCCAGACGAACAGTTTCGCTAGGCAAAATATTAATTTCGTCAAGCAAACTTGGTCAATGCGCTTTTCCCAACAACAAAATTTCGTCGGGCAAGCATATTTTGCTCGACGAAAATTATAAATTCATCAGACAAAAGTTTGCATGACGACTTTTGCGTGATGAAATTCCTTCAGATAAAATCTCAAGCAACAAAAAGTTACTTTAGCCCGACGAAATGATTTTGTCTGGAAATGATGTTTTTCTTGTAGTGACCTAGCAAAACTAAATTAAAACACCAAGTAAACTAATAAAGATGTTATAAATCTAATCTAACAAAATCTGCGACAACCGTCCCTAATTCTACAAGTTTATAAATTATAAAAGCGTGAATTGACAAAAATACCCTAGAGGCGAGATTATTAACTTTCATTGACCATCTTTTTGTGACGCATATAAGCTATTATTTTACCATATTCTCGAAATACTTGATGGTACGAATGCGTAGGCATGAACAGAACTAAATTTGGAGTTACGACGAAGATTTTACAAACTACAGAGCGTGATGGGCGTTTTGGTAAATTCACGTTACAAAAGATATTTTTCTGTATTTTCATTGGTGAGTTTGAGCTGTGTGCCAAGTGGGGCCCATACCCCATTTCTCCCTCTCTTCCGTGTCTCCCACTTTCTCGGTCCAGCTCTCATTGGTCACTCTCTCTCTATCTTCAAATTCTTTCTTTCACTCAGCTCTTTCTCATCTCTCTCTGCAAACCTAGAGATCACACTACACCACTCTTATCGGAACGGCGAGCAACCCCATCAAAAATCTGAACTAATCATGGACCACCGTCAATTGCCATGATTCCCTCTCCCTCATCCCCCACCTCTCTCTCTTGGCCTTCTCTTCCCTGAATCCTTCTCATTCTCTCCCTCTCTCTCTCTCTCACTCTGACTCTCCCTCTCTCATTGAAACTCGTCGGACCACCACCACCACTCTCTACGACAAGCATCACCCCCACAAACCCGAGACCTTACCTCGTCTCTTGGCCGTGAACTTGAATGCTTAGGCATCGAACGAGATGTTCGACAAATTCAAGCTATTAATCTGGCTTGGGTAAGGTTTGAGAACGCTTAAAATACTTTTTAATGATTTCTTGGCATGATTTATGAGTTCCTCGTGTGATTTGATGATGAATTGATACAGAAATACCTTGAGGGATCTTCCCCAATTTTTCGGCGAGGAATCTGGCAGCTTTCGAGCTGTTTTCCGGCCAACTTCGGCTACGGCCGAGGAAACCAAGGGTATAATTCGAATCCTTTTCCCTTGATCTTCATTTTGGTATATTACATGGCTAGGTTTAGTGAAGTTTTAGTTACTCGGAGTTTCCTAGATTCCGGCGGTTGCGACGACAATCGGCCAAAGAAGAAGAAGAAGAAAAAAAAGGAAAAAAAAAGAAAAAAAAAAGCCCAAGCCCAAACCCGGATCCAACCCCAGATCTGAACTATCCGACTCGGACCCATTTAGGGATTTAGAGGGAATATTCCATCTGAGGATGAAATATTCCGTTAAAGTTAACTGTTGACAGTCAGTTGACTCATGTTGACTTTTTTAAAATTTTCTCGGAAACACTCCTAGGCTAATTTTGACACCCGAGTGCATTTTTGGCATCCATCTAGTGAAATTTCAAAGTTTTAACGTAGCTAATCACCGGGGCGGCTCGGTTGACATTTTAGGGTTGACCTTTGACTTTTTACGAAAATTGCCCAGGACCTTCCTTAGCGTATTTCGACATCCTGATTCCAAATTCGCACTCCGTTTTCCCAAATTTAATCATCTTAGTTGAGTTTTACCAATGGATTCTAATATTATGCTTAGGTGCAATAAAAAACTGAGAGTTCAGCTTCCTAGCTTGAAAGAATATGACATCACAAGTACCTGTGTGTAATGCCCTGAAAAATTAAAATCTAAATTATTTATGTTTATGGTTATGTGGAGGAAATTGAAAATAAATTGAATTATGATTATGAATTTTGAATGGGGAAAATGTGGAATCCCGTTCCTAGATTCGATTATTATTTATTTGTATAATTTTTTGTTATGTAGAAAAGACGAAAATGCCCTATTTGGTTTAACGTAATTATACGAGGACATATTTTATTCTCATATATTTTAAACTATTTCTTGTCTTATTTGGATAGAGCTCGGTCCCACAAGATTGTATGCAAAAATCGTTCGCCAAACGGAGTTAGAACGAATAAAATCGTTCGCCAAACGGAGTTATACGAATGTAAAAATCGTTCGCAAAAAGCATGATTAAGAAATTTAAATAAAGAATTGTGATTAACGGTAGCTAGTTAAACAAGAGTTTAATTTTGGCATGTCAATGAATTTAGTTTCCAAAATAAAATTTTCAAGTTGGGGCGTTACACTGTGAGTGGGTGTTTTCTTTTATATATAGTGCGTGTGTGTGTATATATATAACTGTTAGTTTCCATTTATACATTCATAAAGGGTTTTCTATAATACGCCTAAATTAGCATGACATTTATAAGATTTTGAGCATTGTTAGAAATTATGAAGTTATACTACATCCTACGGGATACACAGGTATGTGTATTATTATTGATGCCTTAACTATATTTATGGCCATGATTAATATTTATGGAAGGGTAAACTACCAATTTAGTCCCTAAATTATCACCTTAGTGAAAATTTGGTCCCTAAACTATTTTTTCAGAAAAATTAGTCCCTGAATTATAAAAATCTGCCAATTACATCCCTAATGTTATATTCAAAGGTACCATATTCAATTTTCCATCAATTTAAGTCACATTACTTGCATGTGATACACATTGGAGGGTAGATTGGTAGTTTTTCATAAAGAAATAGTGTATGGAGTTAACTTTGGAGGATAAATTGGTAGTTTTTCATAAAGAAATAGTGTAAGTTAACTTTTGAGGGTAAATTAGTCATAAATTCGCAACCTATATGTGTGGAGCCAAAAATAATCAAGTGGCGACACATGAATTTTTGGATAATAGAGGACAAAAATACCCTTGAGGCACATCAGGATTCCTACTCACGAGCATCGGGCAATCATCTTTCAACCAAGTCAAAAGTGCCCAAAATAGGTAACAATTTAAAACCTATTTGATCCATCCACATAAAATCCTTCCTACAAGGTAATTCCCAAAAACATTCCTTTTAAATTATATTAATTGGCTAATTAATGGGTTTATTACCTAAATAATCCATTAATTGTCAATTAAACTATCCATTACTACCAAAAAATACCCAAAAGGCCGGTCACATTCTCTCCCAAAGGGACCGGCCATGCCTTATATATTCTACCACATTTTCCCCTTTTATCATATTAATTAACTAGTTTATTACGCAATTATTCTATTTGCTAATTAATTAACTAATTATTTCCATAACTCCCAAATTAACACAAATCAAGAACCTAGCCCACAATGGGAGCTAGGTGGCCGGTCCTCTCTGTTGAAAATGTGCCCTAAAACCAATCATATGATGATACTTTACGGACATTTCACATGTTAAACTAATCTAGTTTAATATAAAGGGCAAAGATTATTGTTTCAAGCTGTCTCAAATAAATGTTATGTGCTTAAACGATTAGTCCAAGGAATATGCTATTAGGAGAATGTAATCTAAAGAAGTTAGATTCATGAGACCATTCTCTTTTGTATACATATCCTAAATGTTCCTGATCATAGGATTGCCAATTGGGCATTGACAGTCCGTTAAGATCAGTACGTGCTATGTCTTCTCTTAGGGAGAGTGACAGGTCTCGAGTCATTGGTGTGAATGACACCAAGACAAGCATGTAGGTGCTCGATAGAAAATGAGTCCACTGAACGCGATCAACGAGCAGTTCTCATATTCATGTCATATGAGAACTCATGGTTGGGATAATGCAAAGTAGTCATTTGACCTGAGGCATCACAGTTGTCTTGTGGTTAGGTCCTTGATCTTTGACTATGTCAAAGTCACTCCGTCAGAGGGTGTCCACGACATAGTTGGGGTTAAGCCACTTAGCCATGGAGGCAAGTGAATGCGCAACAAGGGATCTCTAACCTTCAAACTGTTTGAGGGAGAATACTCTATGATATGACTAAGAATCTCTGGCCAGAGTATGAATGAGATTGAGGAAGTCGTTCCAAATCACATTCAAGGTAATCATATAAGTAAATGAATCACGTTGGATAGTAGACATGAATAAACTATCAAACCAAACAATGTGGTCAAGAGTATTGTATTAGAGAAAGACCGTATTGCATTGTAATCCTAAACTGAATAGGTTCTCCACCTCTTCTGATTAGCTTGGGTAGCCATGATACACTGCTAGGTGTCACTCATGGTTTGTGGAAGCCCTAAAGATGTATAATCATTTAAAGGAGAATTGAAAGTATGTTTCAATTCATAATCGATCGTTAAGAGTAACAATCGCCCACTGCCTCGCTAAGAGGAACCTAATGGAACGCACACTGTGTAAGGTAATGATTGAAGGATATAATGAAGATGAGTAAGGACAATTAAATAGTTTAATTGTATGTGGCAAGGATTAATTAAAAGTTAATTAATCTAGAACGAAAGGTTTGTTTTAGGCCTTAAGTTAGTTTTGGGTTTCGGGACACAAAAGGGTTTTGGTCCACAAGGCACATAATGTTTAAGTTGTGTGACAACTAAAACAAAATGTGCAATTAACCCACTAACAATAGAGAGGCCGGCCATGATTAGAGAGGGAGTGGGTTTTGGACTTATTACAAGTTTGCCACTCCAATGAAGGGAGGTATAAATATGACTTTATAGCTTTTTCTTCATTAGGGTTTTCTTTGAGGAAAGATGAGAGTTTTTGTCTCTCTCTTTCTCTCTAGGGAGGCCGGCCACCATGGGGGAGTTTACTAGCATCTAACTCCTCCATGGCCACTCATCTTCTTCCTCAACCATCCTTGGTGTCGAAACTTAGAGGTCTCCAACTTTGGTGACTTTTGGAGAAACCTATTCTTCCATCCACATCCAAGAAGGCTTGGATCCAAGAAGCAAAGTTCTTCCACCTTCATCCATGGAGCCAAGGAGAAAGGTGACAAAGGAAGAAGGCCCTCACATGGGTGATTAACCTTTGCTAAGCAAAGAGGTACTTCAAAGGTATAAAGAAATCTCAACTCTTTCTCTTAGATCTTGAGTTGAGTCTTGGTTCACCATTTCTACTAGGCTTTGAATTTCATGGGTAATGTTTTGTTTTGAGTGCATACAAGCATGATTCCGCCTTTAATTGTTAATTGCATGCCATAGATGTTGCTCAAATGAACATGTTTTTCACAAATTTTCCTTCAAGTGGTATCAAGAGCCTAGGTCTAGTAGTTGGTGAATCCTTTTGGGTTTTGTAGTTCATAGTCTTTGATTTAAATGTTGTAATTGTTACAAGCTTTATTCTTGCTTCTTTGAATGTAAATTTTGCTAGAAAATTTGCCATCTCAAATGTTGTAGATGTAGTTCATATGAGCATGAATTTTGGAGCTAAAATTTGGTGCCATGTTTTTTGGGAAATTCGGCCAAATCCAAAGGGTGGATTTTTGGGTTCATGTTTGTCTTGTTAAAAATGTTTTAAAGTGACATTAGGAACCCCTAAGTACCCTAGTATGGTAATATGTTATTTCCCTTAAGTTTGAGAGTTTTTGGGATGTCTTTGGGTGAAAAATGTTCATGGAGCTTTTATGGGTTTTCATGAATGTTCTTCATTGTTCTTGTTATGTTCTTGGCAAGAACAAAAAGGTTGGGTATTTTGATTAAAAAGTTTTTGGTTGTTTACATAAAGTTTTGTTTATGAAAAGATGGTATGATTTTAATCATCACAAGGTATGGACTTTTCTTACACATCCATACCAATCAACTTTTCAAACCATACCTATTTTCTTACAACACTTTACTTTCCCATGATTCATGGAACCATGTTTCATGGAAATTGAATTTTTCAAACCAACCCATCACCTTTCACTTTGTTGAAAAATTCAAAAATTTTGACACCATCTCTCACACATCACATGGCCGGCCACTCCCTCAATGGGAGTACTTTTGGGGCTTTTATGCAATTACATAAAGTTGTGATATTTTTGTGTATTTGCACTTTGACCTGAAAGTTTACGTTTTTACGTAAAGGCCCAAAAACACTAAAGGACAAATTGTTTTGCTCCTTTAATGAAGTTTTTGTATTTGTTGAAATTTTTGGGTTCTAGTTGTAATTACATGAAGTAGTGGACTTTTGTGTTTTTACAAAGTGACCTCAAAAGTTTGTGTTTTGCAATATAGCCCAATGGTTGAGGTTATTGCTTTTTGGGGCCAAATTAGGTTGAGAACAAAATGGTTTTGTCTCTTTAAATGAGAATTGGATTTTCATTTCATTTAGCTCCTATTAAATCAATTCTATGGATACAAAAACCAAATGACAATGTTGCATTCAAGTTTAATTAGTTAAAGCGTTAATTAATTGAAGAAAGGGTGATTATGAACCTAAGCCTACGATAATTGAGCTATGTGAAAGGCCGTCTCAAATTTGTTTGAACCATGGGAATGTGTAGATTAGATTTTGGTTGTAATTTGATATGATCAAATGTTGTAAAAGAGCATAAGCTCTTCTTTGCTTTAAAGTAATTTGTTTTGATCAAATGTTGTAAAAGAGCATAAGCTCTTCTTTACTTTAAAGTACTCCTTTTATTGTTTTATTTGATATGCATGAAATTGGAGTAGAGGGTCCAACGCCCAATAAGAAAACACGCCTTAATGTGATTAAACGCGTAACTAAAATCAATCACCATCCCTAGACCGAGATCCAACACTAGGCCCGTGTTGGATCAAATCAAAGGTTCATAGTCATCCTAAGGCCCTAAGGCAACTATATAGTCCATTAATGAATGCAAAGCTTATGTTAGTAGTACCATATATTCTTGCTTTAAAAACCGTTTTACAAACATAGTGGGAGTATCATATACTACTAAATCAATCACATGGACCAATAGTTGTAATAGGACCGAATTGTTTTAATGTGATTAAAATGCATGCTTATATGTGATGAGACCTCAAACCCTCAACAAACCATTATTAAGTTGACAAGCGTGAGAGTGCTTTGAACACTCTTTCGTGGCCTTCCACCGTGGTAGGCTCCAATCGTTTGTGACTCGTACACCGACTTCACCCTATCATGGGGGAGTACAAAGTGCGTGCTTACACTCAAGAGGAGTTCTATATGCATACATGATGTTGTGAAGGTAAGCAACGAGAATGATCAACATCATATCATTGTGAGGTTGTTCTTGAACCCCTACCCGAACTTGCATGGTGGGAATGACTTAACTAAGTGCAATGGAGCCAACATCATATCATTGTGAGGCTTCATTCTCTAGAGGCCCAAAAAGATGGGTACTTGCAAGAGATGCAAATGAGTAAGCGTACTCTCTCATTATTATTGATGCTAGCCAACATCATATCATTGTGAGGTGGGCTTGGTAATAGTGAGCCTCCCATACCCTACTAAGAGTTTTCTCCAAAACTCTCGAATTCCGATGAGGGATATGGAATTTGCCGAAAATAGTGGGTGGTGCTATTTGATTTAAAGACCCGGATCAAATAGCTTAAAATCAATCAATTTATATTCGTTATGTATTTATTTACCGATATATTTGCAAATGCTATCCAATACTTGACAAAGAAAAGCCGAAGGCTTTAGTTTCCGGACTTGGTACCGCAATCCCATAGAATGTCTTGAATGGATTGTATTTGTACCAAAGTAGTCTCATCCTCGCAATCTTCCTATTGATAATGTATCATTGGAAAAATATGTTAGAAAAGTCTATCATAAAGAGGACAACACTTTTAGTGTCATAATTCTTCAATTACAAATTGTTGTATGAAGAAATAAGAGTTGCTTTGAACAACCCTTAGTTAACGCAAACACTAGTGCTTGTTTCTTTGTTACATGAACAAAGAACTTGAGAAGTAAGCACAAAGGCATGGACACTTTATGTACCATGCTTCTTCACTTACAAATTGTTGTATGAAGAAATGAGAGTTGCCTTGAACAACTCATACTAGTTTGTATTTATGTTTAGAACATAATGGTTGGTTGACAAAAATAGTCCATCAACATGGACTTATGATGATTTTGAATCATTGAGTGTTGAAGTGTTAAACCACTTCCAGAGACGGAAACTAGGCAAGGACTTCACTTTTGTGTCCCTATCCAAATGGTTCACTAAGTTTATTATAAACTATATAGTGAACAATAACCGCACGCTCTCCAAATCGTTTGATGTGTATAACACGATTGAAATAAGTTTCAAGAGAGATAGTGGGAGTTTAGGGACCATGACTATTGTAGTCAATGGAGAAGTCAAATGAAGAAAGCTAAAAACTCCAAGGGAACAAACTTTCTTTATGAAAGGATGGACATTGGAAGGGGTATTTGCAAGAAATGTCTTGCAAGTGTCAAGAACACACTTTTCGAAGGTGTTGTAAAATGTTCTTGAATAAGTTCAAAATAGTTGGTTCTTCTACTTGAATGTTTGATTCCGTATTAGTAACTATGTTTTACAATCGTTGTAAAAGTGTTGCTAACAAGAAGTAGAAGATTAATGAGAGAAGAGAAAGTACTTCACATTCGGAACGTGAATCAAATAATGATCTCTGCGAAAGCAGATAGTACTTACTTCCTCATATGAACTACCAAAGAAATTGGAAAAACAAAGATTGTCTTTACATTCCAATTTGAATAAGGAACATAATTCCGTCACTAAAATGTTAGGAGATGGATGAATGTTTTGTTTGACAAAACAATTGTTCTTTATGAAAGATTGGATTATTGTAATCTGATTGATTGTCTCTATAATAGAGATAATGTGGTAGTGTTAACTGTTTAGAATATAACGATGCTTAAAACCCAAAAGGTTGCAAGGAAGTGACTAATCCCACTAAGTTGTGACACCTCTAAAACATAAATTACGAGTTGGTCATAAATGGATGCTATGGATCGTTAGATCCGGATCCGATGCCTTCTTGTTAAAATTGTATAGAGGTGAAATGTTCAAATCTTTATTCTTTTTGGAAAGAAGAAAGAATCACAAAGAGATTGAGGTTAATTCACTTACATGTTAGTGGCACATGTCCACAACATAATACTACTCATGTTGTATGACATTCACCGAAGATAGCTCTCGGTTGGACTATTGTTTATTTTGAATAAACACAAGTTCGAATACTTTGCAAAAGGTTTCAAAGAATTCAAGAATGTAAGTTGATGAGTAAGACGTCTAAAGTTTTTACTCCTTAGATTTGATCCAAGGAAAACTAACACTTTAGATGAGTTTCCTTGAAAGATATCAAGGAATGTAGCATCATAAGATAATGTATTTCTCCATTGGGAGAAGAACGAACTCGAATAAGATTTAGTTCATTGGATGTTATCAATTACCCATATATAGGATATATATTTCTAAGTCAATATGATTGTCAATTAGAAAATCTTCCAAAATGCTTCATAACTTCATATGATGTAGTTGGAAAGAAAGACAAGTCTTAATCGTGTTAAGACTTGAGGTTATGTGCTAATTAGCAATATTTGTTATAGAACAATCTTGTGGGATATCCTTAAATTAACTTTTGGATATCACTTCTATGAACCAACTAACAAATGTTGTTTGTTGGGTAGTTCATTGGAATCCTACACTAGGATTTGCCTAAGATAAAGCAAATGAACGAAAGATAGAATTCAAAGAATGGGTTCTTTGAAAAACAAGATGATAATCAACAAATATGACAACCTAGTTCCTACACCACTAGCTACAAGGTAGTCGAGAAAGATTTATAAACCGTCTTAGTTGAATGGTTTGAACTTTATGACTATGTCATGGAGTTACACCTCTTAATTCGAAAGAAATAAGAATGAAAATCCTTATGACTACATTGAGTGTATATATGACATATACTCAAGGAAATGGTATAATACCATTTGACCCGAAATAATGAAACCTTCATAGCTAATTGGTAGCTTAAGGTGACTACAATCAAGGAGATTGGTTGACTTGGAAGAAACCATCTTTGATGTAGTCTTGGTTTCTATTAATTCGAAGATTGCTAGGTACAACAAAATAGTGATTCAATGTTTAGACGTAATATAGGTTTCCGAAACCATTATCAAGATAGTCTTGATAATATATGTCTAAAACTAGGAATCACAATACTTGTAAGTTGTAGAGATCCATCCATCATGAATCTTAGCAAGCTAGTGGGAGCTATAAACATCTTATGAGAGAAAGATCAAATCGTTTGATTTCTCATAAAGATGTAAATGAATCTTTTGTTTACTAGGTTTACAAAAGATTAGTGGGAGTTAATCATATTCCTAAATTTGAAAATATATTTGATATATTAATTTTGGAAATGAAAGGAATTCTTCTTCGTTAAAGTTATGACTTTAAAAGTTCTATAATAATAGAATGTATATGGGAGACATAGTCTATATACATAGGATGGAAATCTATAATGATCGATTTCAAGATATAATTGGATTATATCGAGACCTAATGATAGACAAAAGATGCTAGGAAGTTTCTCATATGATGATAAACTTCAATAAGAAGGACAACTCTAGTGAGACTAGGAAGTCGCTCTTCTCAAAGGGGACGTACCCTTTGACTCCCAAAGAAACATAATGCGTAACTGGAATCCTTTATGCGTATGCATAAAGGCGATTTACGTATTTCATATTGTATGAGAAACACAGATATGAGCTGTACCTAGAACGGTACAAGTTGATATCAGTGCAAGCACAGGATCAGAACCATGACAACTGTCAAGTGAGTCCTTAAGCATTTAAGAAATACTAAAGGATAGATTCCTCAAGAATGAGGAAGAATTAAAGTGACGCAATGGAAGCGTAAATGTATTAGATTATGAATCTAATATCGTATCCATCATTGGATGTTTCTTCATTATGAATGAAGAGATAATAGGATATCTCTTTATTATGACTAAAGGGATATTTGGGTGGAAACATTACAAGTAATGACTTTAGTGTGTTCCATCATGAATGCAAAATATATCGCATATAGAAGTTTACAACAATGTTGTTTGGATGGGAAAGTTCATTTATGAACTCTCTATTCGGTTCCAACCAGAAAGTGTCTCTAGTGTACAGACACTACGACACTAATGGGGTGATAGCTCAAGCCAGGGAATCAAGGTCCCATCAAGATCCGAACTCAAGTGAGAGACTAAACCACATGATTGAGAATCATGTATAATGGTGACGTTGTTATTCTCAAGGTTGCTTCTATGGATAACATATAGATATCCATTGTCTACGCCTACTACTCAGCCATTTTTGAAATGAATTCAGAAGAGGTATCATCACTGATAACCAAGCTGATTGGCTCTAGTGCAAGTGGGAGATTGTTGGAAATGTGCCCTAAAACCAATCATATGATGATACTTTACGGACATTTCACATGTTAAACTAATCTAGTTTAATATAAAGGGCAAAAATTATTGTTTCAAGCTGTCTCAAATAAATGTTATGTGCTTAAACGATTAGTCCAAGGAATATGCTATTAGGAGAATGTAATCTAAAGAAGCTAGATTCATGAGACCATTCTCTTTTGTATACATATCCTAAATGTTCCTGATCATAGGATTGCCAATTGGGCATTGACAGTCCGTTAAGATCAGTACGTGCTATGTCTTCTCTTAGGGAGAGTGACAGGTCTCGAGTCATTGGTGTGAATGACACCAAGACAAGCATGTAGGTGCTCGATAGAGAATGAGTCCACTGAACGCGATCAACGAGGAGTTCTCATATTCATGTCATATGAGAACTCATGGTTGGGATAATGCAAAGTAGTCATTTGACCTGAGGCATCACAGTTGTCTTGTGGTTAGGTCCTTGATCTTTGACTATGTCAAAGTCACTCCGTCAGAGGGTGTCCACGGCATAGTTGGGGTTAAGCCACTTAGCCATGGAGGCAAGTGAATGTGAAACAAGGGATCTCTAACCTTCAAACTGTTTGAGGGAGAATACTCTATGATATGATTAAGAATCTCTGGCCAGAGTATGAATGAGATTGAGGAAGTCGTTCCAAATCACATTCAAGGTAATCATATAAGTAAATGAATCATGTTGGATAGTAGACATGAATAAACTATCAAACCAAACAATGTGGTCAAGAGTATTGTATTAGAGAAAGACCGTATTGCATTGTAATCCTAAACTGAATAGGTTCTCCACCTCTTCTAATTAGCTTGGGTAGCCATGATACACTGCTAGGTGTCACTCATGGTTTGTGGAAGCCCTAAAGATGTATAATCATTTAAGGGAGAATTGAAAGTATGTTTCAATTCATAATCGATCGTTAAGAGTAACAATCGCCCACTGCCTCGCTAAGAGGAACCTAATGGATCGCACACCGTGTAAGGTAATGATTGAAGGATATAATGAAGATGAGTAAGGACAATTAAATAGTTTAATTGTATGTGGCAAGGATTAATTAAAAGTTAATTAATCTAGAACGAAAGGTTCGTTTTAGGCCTTAAGTTAGTTTTGGGTTTCGGGACACAAAAGGGTTTTGGTCCACAAGGCACATAATGTTTAAGTTGTGTGGCAACTAAAACAAAATGTGCAATTAACCCACTAACAATAGAGAGGCCGGCCATGATTAGAGAGGGAGTGGGTTTTGGACTTATTACAAGTTTGCCACTCCAATGAAGGGAGGTATAAATATGACTTTATAGCTTTTTCTTCATTAGGGTTTTCTTTGAGGAAAGATGAGAGTTTTTGGCTCTCTCTTTCTCTCTAGGGAGGCCGGCCACCATGGGGGAGTTTACTAGCATCTAACTCCTCCATGGCCGCTCATCTTCTTCCTCAACCATCCTTGGTGTCGAAACTTAGAGGTCTCCAACTTTGGTGACTTTTGGAGAAACCTATTCTTCCATCCACATCCAAGAAGGCATGGATCCAAGAAGCAAAGTTCTTCCACCTTCATCCATGGAGCCAAGGAGAAAGGTGACAAAGGAAGAAGGCCCTCACATGGGTGATTAACCTTTGCTAAGCAAAGAGGTACTTCAAAGGTATAAAGAAATCTCAACTCTTTCTCTTAGATCTTGAGTTGAGTCTTGGTTCACCATTTCTACTAGGCTTTGAATTTCATGGGTAATGTTTTGTTTTGAGTGCATACAAGCATGATTCCGCCTTTAATTGTTAATTGCATGCCATAGATGTTGCTCAAATGAACATGTTTTTCACAAATTTTCCTTCACTCTCTCACCCAAGGAGGCCGGCCACACCCCTATAAAATGCCTCAATTCTCTCCAAAAAACACTTCCAATTCTCTTGCAAAAATTCTCTAAAATTCTCAAACACTTTTCCCTCAAAATTCTAACTTTAGCATCGGAGGTTTTTCGGCCAAAGCCCCCCCCGGTCATTCATCATGGGCGCGTGAGGCTCTTGACCTTGACCTAAAGTGTTATTTGTTTTGTAGGTGCAATTTTGTCCAAGAAGAAGGAGGAAGAATTTTGCATCCACAAATTGGTGCTTTCATTGAGAGAAAAGTCACACACTCATAGAAGACTCTCGCATCCAAGGTTTTCTATTTTCTTGTCCATTTGTAGATTTTTCATAGGTTCTTATTATTAGAATTTTTTAGTTGCAAAAATTCTTTGATAAAACGTAAAAGAGAAGTACAATGGCTAGAAATTTAGAAAATTCAACAAGTGAAAATTCCAATATTCAAGAGATGGGACCGCGGTGATGCACGAGGTTAAATGTGAAAATAAATGGAGCGGCACCACCACTACGAAGCTCCACCATGGAAAACACCCGCGGCGAGGTCCATGGCACCAAAGCTACGGCCCAAGCCATGTCATTCCAAGCCCAAATCCAACGCGAGCCCAATGCGTTGTCGAGCCGAGCCCAAGCATCGCACTCACTTGCGCCACACGTCGAGCAGCCCACTCCCGTGGCCCAGCTTGCTTCTGCCGAGCAGCCCACTCCTGTGGCCCAGCCTGCTCCCGCCGAGTAGCCCACTCTAGCGGTCCATCCTGCTCCCGTGCCTTCCAAGCAGCCCAATTCGGTCCAAGATTAGTTCAACCGTCCCGGCTTCAAATTTATGGGCCTACGATCAAACCGGGGGCATTCTCACCGCATTTCTTCAAGGATTTGACATTTCCCAACTCAAATCTCACGCCCGGAGTTTACCACCCTTCCACTGCTTAAGGAGGCACATTCTTTCCAAGCTCTTCCAATCCAAATGGCGAACAACACTTGTCTCGACAAGTCATAGAGTTGACGAGCGCCCTAACACAACAGAGGACCTTGGTAAACCATCTCTTGCAGCGCACCAAGATGCAACATGTCCCAAATGAGGTGTCCCGAAGAAGGACAAGGGCAGACGAAGAACCTCTCCAACAGCGTCCTGGCAAGCAGCCACTTGACTAGCCACGAACCGAGCGTTTGGGTAGAGTACACTCCCTGACGGAGCCCCTGAGATAGCGTATACTCCCGTCTTAGCGTGAGAAGGAGCATGCACTCTCGGTTAGGCCCATGGACGAGCATACACTCACATCTAAAAGACGCTAGGCGCTAGTCGGGCGGCGAGCTGGGGCCTAGCGCCTAAGCGGTTAGGAGGGGACTAGGCGGGCGCCTAGGCGGACTAGGCAAATTTAAGTAAATATATTATATTTCGTGTAAATAAGTGTCTATTTATACTTAAAATATATATAATGTCATTATAAACTACAAAATCGAATGATATATATATTAGAAGGTATTGGCACGTAATGAAAACATGGAGAACATGGATATAATGTGCATTCATTTAAGTATTCAACAAGTCTCTTACAATTTATTGGAAAAAATAAAATGCAAAATGAAAGTTATCTATTTTCTATCTAAGTGAGTCGCAACCTAGAAGGGTCTAGGCGGGGGCCTCAGCAGGTCTAGGCGTGTGCCTCAGCAGGTCTAGGCGCCCTTTCTTAATTTTCAAACGCCTAGGCATTAATCAGGGCGGTGGCCAACCGCCTAGCGCCTAGGAGGCGGCGCTAGGCGGGGATTTTTAGAACAATGTGGTTGAGACCACACTCCGATGAACAACATGGACAACCTTCCAGGCAAAGTGTTCATTCGCGCCTAGGCTCTCAAGGAGCATCATCCACCTCGCATCGGAGTAGGCAGCATGACGGAAGGAGAAAAGCAACCAGCAGCCTACGAAGAATTTCTTCGCCTGCTAGGAATGAGCCGAGCATATAGAAGAGCCGAGCACATAGAAGAGCAGCCTAAACTAGCAGGTCAAGACTGGGGGTAGCCGAGAGCTCCGCTACCTCAGGAAGAAGTAGATAGGCTCCTAAACAAGTGCTCGTGTGATTTCCAACACAAAGAAGTGGCTGACGAGGCACTACGACGGGACATGACCAGCATAAGCGGGTCACCCTTCGCGGACAAGATCGAGCAGGCAGAGCCTCCACGCAAGTTCAGCATGCCACATTTCACATCCTTCAAAGGAGATAAAGACCCAGAGTGGCACCTAAAACACTACTGAAGCGCAATGATCCTCTATCGAAATAATGACTCGATAGCTAGAGCAGCCTTCCAAAAAAGACTTCCAGCAGACAACCTGCTGTTCAAAAAATTGGTCATAAAAGAAGATCTGACTATGGCAAACTCTTTCGCTCTAGCAGAAAATCATGCACTTTGGGATGAGGCTCGCTGATCCAGATTCAAGGACCGGAAGAAGTACCTGACATCGCCTCCCAACTATCCAAACCGGAAGCAACGGAGGACCTATTTACATGTTTGACGATATCTTAAGCAGCAATAAGCTCTACCATTATACGAGAAGAGCTGGGGGTCCGATTACTTGTATTCCACAGTTCAAAAGCTCTCATCGATGCTACCATAAATTCAAAAGATAACTTTCACGATAGTTGTTGCAACCCGAAAGCTCAAGTTATACCTTCAGACGCACACAGTCATCCTCATGATGCGCTATTCTGCCCAATCCAGACGCACAATGATAAAGGCACAGACACTGGCGGTGCAAAGTTTTTTGACGAACGCAACAACTCTACTCAAAAGGCACGCCAAGGGCAGACGAACACTAGAAGGACATACTTGGAAACAAGTTTTGTCCTCGTCGCCCCAAAAGGTTCTACATAGAAGCAGCATATACCAGCAGTTGAGCACTACCTCCTGCTATGTGTCACACGACCCCAGCCGACATTTGCTCCATAATTCAACTTTAGAGTGGCCCAATACCAGTATTTGAACATCTTCTGTTGTGTGTAACATGGCCCCAGCTCCACGGCTCCCTACTACGTCTTCACGCCAAGCCTAGGCAACACAACAGAACGGCCCAACGACGCCTTGGAGGTAATCGAGATTTTTGGCATCTGCTTGTCGACTGCGCATCCAACTATAAAGGCTCGGGGGTAGGCGTAGTCTTTGTCACCTCAGATGGCTCAATGCTTAAGCAGGAGATCACTCTAGGCTTCAAAGCATCCAACAACGAAGCAGAGTACGAGGCCCTACTAGCAGGCCTCCGAATGGTAAAAGACTTGGCGGTGAAGAAGCTTGCAATTCATTTTGATTCCTAGCTAATCACCAGCTAGACTATTGAGGAGTACATATCGAAACATCCAAGGATGGCGCAATACCTAGAGAAGGTACGCAAGCAACTTGAAGCATTTCAGACTTACGCTCTCACTTAAGTTTTGCAGGCAGACAACGTCCACGTAGATGCGCTAGCCGGCTTAGGCTCCGCCCTAGACCATCAACTCAAACGCTCTATTATGGTAGAGTATCTAGATAAGCCAAGCATAGAAGCGGAGCCAGCAGTCGAAGTGTCACAGGTTAGTACAACTCCAAATTGGCAAGATTCCACTATAGACTACCTGGTCAATGACATATTCCCCATGGAAAGATTTGAGTCTAGAAAGCTCCAAATATGGGCAGCATGCTACTATATGTAGAATGGCATTCTCATCCGAAGATCTTGCACCGGACCACATCTCCGCTGCCTATTGCCTCCCGATGACTTGAAGGTTTTAAGCTCAATCCACGTAAGCATTTGTGGAAACCACTCCGGATGTCGATCCTTAGCACAAAAGGCTCTTAACACAGGCTACAACTGACCTACCATGCACCACGATGCTAAGGAGTTAGTACAAAAGTACAACCGCTGCCAACGCTATAAGCCGGTACCAGCACTGCCTGCCAGCGAGCTACACCTGCACACGAGTCCTTGGCCGTTCGTGCAGCAGGTAATTGACCTGGTAGGACCTATGCCGCCTGCTACTGAGGGCAGAGGCATGATGATCGTGGCAACCGAGTACTTCACCAAATGGGTAGAAGCAAAGCCCATGGTGACCACGACTCAGATGGACATAGAGCACTTCATATGGAGGAACAACATTTGCCGATTTGGCATCCCTCAGTTCATCGTCACCAACAACGGCCCGCAATTCGTGGGCGAAGATTTGGCGAAGTTCTTCAAAAAGTATAGCATCAAGCAGCACATGTCTACGCCAAGATATCTTCAAGGCAATAGGTGAGCCGAAGCATCCAACAAGATGCCTCGACTGCCTCAAGAAATCTTTCACCGACAAGAAGGGAAAATGGCCAAAAGAATTCCCCAGATGTCTATGGGCATATTGCACCACTAAAGGACGAGCAACCGGTGAAGCTCATTTCTCTTTGGCATTCGATTTAGAAGCAATCATTCCTCTCAATGTCATCATGCCAAGTATCAGCACTCTAGCATTGAGTGGAACATAAAGGAGATGGCCACAAGCTTAGATCTGGTAGAGGAGAAGCGCGAGCAGACCACCACCTGCATCGCAGCCTACCAACAACAGTTCCTCTCTAGCTACAACAAAAAGGCCAAGATCCTGCAATTCCAGCCCGGAGATATAGTCTAAAGAAAAGCCTTCATCACTGCCCACAGTGAAGGCTCCAAAAAGATGGATCCCATATGGGAAGGTCCGTATAAGATCAGTAGAGTAGGTGGCAAAAATAAGTACACCCTCACCACCATGAAACGACAAAAAGATCGAAAAGCAGTGGAACGCTTGCAATTTGAGGAAGTGCCATATGTGACCTCCCGCTACATCAAAGCCCGAAGACTCAAGCAGCTCGACGAGCACCACCTCACAAACCAAGGACTATCCAGTTGTTATGCAGTTCCTACCTTACAGCTAAGTTCTCATTCGTTTCACTCGTTTTTCAATGAGGAATTCAGAAGTAAATACAACTTGGCTTGGTTGCATGTTTACAACAACTGATCAATCCTGCACTTCAAAAGAAGACCGCACCCTTCTTAGGGACTCACCGCAGGAATTGTACCCCCCAAGGGACCAACCATGCTCTTTAGTGTGAGAGGGTAAACTAATTCCCCGACACCCACATGGGTCTACTCTCCAAAGCGGGAGGATAAACTCTACACTCCGAATATCCAGACATGGATGAGCCTGGCTGCCTTAGTATAACTAGATGCACGATGGCTTGCTCCGGGATTCCTAAAATGAGCCACAATGGTCTTTTTCAAGGCTTAGCTAATTGAAAGATTTTAGGTCTTTTGGCCTAATCCGCAGGAAACTGGGCCTTAGAGACAGAGGGGGCATATTACGCAGTACATCCGATGGACAGCTGCCTTGGAACCCTAAAGCTACTACCGAGTGCACTAAGGTAGCCTATGGTTTCTGGAAGACTGCCTACGGCTTGCCTTTCGAGCAGTACAGCCGCGCTAAACCTATACAACCGCACATTCTTGTGAAAGGTTAAACAAGCTAGCGTGCAAATACGAAGTTTTATCCACTGCCGACATGCTAAGTAGTCGATAAGCTTCACCTATGCCAAGCGCGAAACGACTTGCGCCAAGTCCTAAAGTGTTCTGATACTTGCTACGCAACCTACGGAATTAGAGAAAGCCAAGGTTAACAGCCGAGTGGTCACGCGGACTTGTCTGCTTCTGTAAGTAAGGCGTCCGGCTGCCGACCCTATGGCTAACAACTTTGCAAAGTTCTATACCAACACCTATGGCTGCATAGGCTACGCGGCCTGTCTGCTTATAACAAAGTAGCATGCCTGCCACTGGTCTATAAAGTCTAAAGGTTAGGGCATGAACAAAAGAAGCGAAGAAGGAGAAAAGCGAAGGAAGTAAGTTTATTAAATTTTCTAGCAAATTGATAAACAACTAGCAAAGACCAAATGAGTTCAAGCAAAGCAAAAAGCAACGAGGGAAACAAAGAAAATCCTAAAGACTACCTAGAAGACTACTCTTCAGCAGCTTGGACATTCCACGACTACTCGGTCGCCACACCTTCAGCAGCCGCGACATTCTCAGCAGCGGCACCATCCAGCGCTTCACCCCCGGCTGCTCCAGCCCGGGCACCAACATCTCCGACGACTTCACCAATAGAGGCCTCAAAAGTAAAGGTGAACAAGTCTTCCGGAGAAATAGAGAAGGTCTCGAAACCTCAAGCCCATAATTCTCACCCTTCAGCTGCTTATTCTCCTCGAGCACACCAACACGGATGCTCTGCAGCTCATCCACATCCTTCTTCAGACTTTCGTTGATCTTCAGTACATCTTGAAGTTCCAACACTTGGGGTTCAAGCCTATTGACGATTCTCTTGAAGTTGATCACTTGATTATAAGCAGTAATAAACTCTTCATCCTTTGCATAAGCAGCGAAACGAAGCTTAGAAACTGCAAACTCAAGATCTTGAAGCTGAGGTATGTAACATCCAATCTCATTCTCTGCACTTTCATACTTAACTTGGATCCCGTCAAGCCTAGTCTTCAAGTCAACGATCTATTGGCGAGCGGCCTAAAGCTGCAGAGAAATAGGGGTAGAAATATTAGACCCCTTCAAAGTAACGAGCTCAGAATCCAACCTCTTAATCTCCTTGGTCGAGGAATAAGCTTCAGTTGTCTTAGCCTTCACCACCTACTTGGCAGCCTTACTATATCTGCATCATAGCAAGCAGATCAGTAATTCTATATTGTGTCGTATGATTCATAAAGGAACTTGGGCAAGCAAACCTTTCTAACGCCATCAACAAACTTGGCACAAACGTCCATGTCTTCAAGCAGATCTGGTTTCAAGAACACACAGATCACATCAGCCTCTCTAGAAGCAGGCTCAGTGGATTTCTCACAGCTGCCCACACGAGCAGTCTCTTCCTTTCCAGCAGGGGAATCAGTCTCAGTAGCAGAGGAAGTGGGTTTTGGAGCCACCTTAGCAACAGAGTCCACCTTATTGCTTTTTATAATAGCAAGTTTCTCCAAAGGTGAACCAGATTTGGCTCTCAACTGATGTCTTGGTACAGACTTCGGCACTTGGGCATGAAAGGACCTTTACGTTGAGCAATTCTATCAGCAATCGTACAAGCCATTCTCGACATGGCAGGCGCCACATGCTCAGATCTATCAGCCTCATTTTTCTTCCTATTGGAAAAAGTTATGTCAATCACAGGCCTCTCGGCAGTAGACGGACCCTCACAAGCAGCGGAGAAAGTCTTGAGTTTTTCTCAACCGGCATCTCTTGAACAGGCGAGAATATCTCTTATTTCAACCTTCATTCATAATAGGCTCCACGACAGCGTTCAGACAAGCCAATGCATCCGTCTTGATCCTCTTTACCTCCTCTCTTGGGAGCAGCCCACTTTTCTCCTGGTGAAGAGGACTAAACAGCCAACGCCATTCACGGTACTCAGCAGAGGAGCTCAACCCAGCATTTTAGCAGGCAGGAGGCCTGCAAGCCTAGCATTCCAGCAGCCCATGAGGCCTGCGACTTTCTTATTTCTCTCAATTGCCAGCTTGGCCCGTGTCAGGTCCAAGAGCCCAAAGGATATGACCCATACGGATCGCCTAGCACTACGCCCCAGCGCCACAATCTGCGGCTCGAGCCGCACAAATTTCCCTTAGCTCAGCCAATCCGAGTAGCCCAAGCAGTGGTCCCTGCAACGACACCTCCTTGGCCCATGCCGAGCCGACTCCTGGCCCCTGCCAGCCGACGGCTGCCTCGCAATAGCACTATCCAAGAAGAAGACAAGAAAAATTAAATTTTTCTTATATTGGTGTGGCACCGAGAAGACAAAGAAAGCAACGAAAGACGGTCTTTTGCACGGGCAAGTGTAGAAGATTGCTAGAGAAGGGGAACAAATATCCTCAAGCTTTCTCTCTCTTGTAGAGTAGAATAAATTGCTCTCCAAAGTTGATTTAATAACCCACTTAAGGTGGACTTAAATAGGCTTTGAGAGAAATTTATTTCCATTTCCTAGAATGACCTAATTTCCAATTAAAGAGGGACTCTACATCAAAATAGGAAACAAGCCTATGTTTCCTAAAGCAAGAAGATCTCTACACCTACTGCCCTTTCCTGCGAGCAACCCAACAAGTGTGGGGCATATGTGGAGCCAAAAATAATCAAGAGGCAACTCGTATGTGATGCGTGTAGCGCCAATCTTCACGTGATTGTAGTACTAGAGCGTAAATCGTTAATACACCCAGCCTTATTCATGTTAGAATACCTTTGCATGAACTCGTGTGTCAGCTTGTGTCGACGAGCACTCGATGTGATATATTTATTTCTACGAGATATTGTGATTACTAGAAGTTATGTGCTTATTTATGAATTTGTGACGTATTAAAGTCTTGAGATATTGCAGGTTATGGTAAGTATTTTCATACTATATGTAGTATAAATTTTTTGAAAACTATACTTGTTTTATGATGAGGGATTATTATGTTCTAGAAAGGTTTTTACAAAACTTTATTTTTAGTCCCACTCACCCTTGTTTTTCGCCCCTCTAGGTTTTAATGCTGAGCGTTTGTGTCGACGAGGATTCTTTGCAAATCTTGGTATAGGTGGTTACCTTCGAAGGTATAATTCTCATCCTACCTTACTGTACTTTATTATGCTCTGACATCACGTGTTGAATGGGTTCATTCCCGCTCACAAGCGCACTCTTATATTTAGGCACTTTTAGGTTTAAATTTATTCACATTTTCCACATCACTACACTTTATGGCTTCGTCACCTATCTGGTGTCGGTCTGCACAGCTCGATTCGGAGTCCAGGTGGACATCCCGAGTTGGGGTGTGTCAAAATCTATCGTTTGACAAAAGAAAAAAAATTAATAAAGATGTTAATTAAACTAACTAGCTAAAATAGTTTTTTTTTTTTCTTTTTTTTTTTTTTTACATTGTTCACGAGCTAATTTAGCAAAATTTGAAAGAAAAAAAAAACTCTTGGAGATGCTCTTAATCAGCGAGCTCTTGTTTGGCAAGTTTTGTATTAAATAAGCACCAGATTACTTAATCCGGCCCCACCATTTTAATACCCCTCCCACCAGCTTAACTATCCCCTCGAAAACCTTAGTATTATTAGTCGGACTCAGCCAAAGAAAAATCATGCCCACTTTTCTCCGACCTATCCTGATGTCTGCTCTCCTCTTGGGCATTGAGACCTCCGATGAACACTAAGCAGATACGAACAAAGATCCAGAGATATGAGATCGAACTATCCACACCAAGCATATAGGAACATATAACGAAAGGTAGCAGATCGAACCCAGGGCATCGTGACCTCCGTTCCTGAGCATGGCGACCTCCATTCTTGGGCATCACGACCTCCATTCCGGGCATCACAATTTCCGTTTTTGTTCTGACATCTCTGGTGGCGGTTCGAATATCTGGGTTTATGGCATAATTGCCAATTGATTTTGTTGATGTGAGGGAATTAAATTCAAAAATGGGAGAAATTTCATGTGGGTAAGGCGTAATGGCTGCTGGGTTTTCAAGTATTTCTGATGTGGATTAAGGTCTCAATGGATTAGAGACCACAACGGATACGAGGAAGCCAACGGTGGCAATGCCACCGACTGGGCTTTTTTTTTTTTTACTTTTTTTGCAGTTGACAACTTTGCTATGCATCTCCAACTTCATGTCAGATGACAACTTTGTTTTATTATTCTTGTTCTTTTTATTTTTGGTTAATCATCAATTTTTCTCTTAAAAAATAAAAGTTTGAAGTTCTCTTATCTGGTACAGTATAAATAATATGACTATTAGTCCAATACTGCACCAAACGCTCGACTAATTTAGTTAGTACTATCCGACGACTAATTATCTTATCCGACTGAAATAGTCAGTACTATCCGAGCTGCCAAACGAGGCGTAAGCGTCTTGTTACTCCAAGCAACGTTCTGTGTAGCTTAAATTTCCAGCAAGCCTCCTTGGTTCTTCAGTAATGAGCACCACACCTTTTACTGGATGCATGCACACTGCTGTACATATGTAATTATGTACTCTCTCAACTTTAATTTACTGGATGCCTGCACACTGCAGTACATATCTACTCTCTCAAGTTCTTCAGTAACGAGCACCACACCTTTTATCAATGCATGCAGACTGCAGACGTAAATTTGGCTCAAGATGACACAACTAGCTAGATAATGTTAAACTCCATACAAATTTACTCCAGATTGCCAATGGCCATTAAAATCGTATCATTTTGTGCTTTGTTTGGTTTTGATGTTGTATCATTGTATGCTTGTTTGTTTGACTCCTGATCCTCTATTAAATTATTGAAGCGATGGTTTATGGAGTGCATAGAAGCAAGCCACACTCTATAGAGCACAGAAGTCACACTTGCATTATTATGATTAAAAAGTGTAATGGGTTGTCGTTTCGGGATACCAATCATCAATTAAAAAGAAACTGAAGCAAAATGATAATTAATTTTGGTCCTTGTGGTGGAATGGGTTCCACACTAGCCTAAAATAAAAGTAAGAATGTTAGGGAGATTAAATTTGTAGAAAATTTTGCAAACTAAATAATGTTTCCCTAATAGAAATGAGCACGTTTATCAACGTTTAAGTAATAATCCAATTATTAACTTCTATGTCATTCACCTAAACTCAAACGGTGTAAAATGTAGTTAGCTTTGAAACAAATAACCGAAGACTACCGAAGATTAATCGTACTAGTAAACTTTAGAGTGCATTAAATTCTTATTTTTGGGACAGACACTTTCACCCTGCCACTGAATATGTCATCTTTTTCTGTGGCACTGGTATGGAAATCAATTCTGGCCATCGACGATTCAAACAAGGAAACTTTTGTTATATATTCTGCAAATCTAATTGATTAAATCTTGGAATCTTCTAAGAACTATGGTCCCATTGCAGATCGCAGCATACCAACTTATCAGCCTTGCTTTAGTCTTTTTCCAGTCTCTCTAACTCGGACACTGTCCTTTTGCTCACGGCTCACCCAAGAGAAAAAATAAAATAAAAACTCGTACCTAATCTATTAATTTATCGCCCATTTAGTAATCAATAAATTTACCGTAAGAGTTTAATTTGCATTTGCATTTATTGACTATTTTAATTATAATAATTTCAAAGATATGATCATAGTAATAAGTTTCGTAATTAATTTAATAAGGTATGGGAGCTCATAATTACGTATATAAGTTGTAGAGTTTGTCAAATGAGTTTCGTTATCCAGTGTCTTCCATGCACGGATGGTTTTCTTATGAGTTATTGATGTCGTATGCCTTAAATATTTATAACCTGATTAGGAACATCAAGAGAAACTTCATAGCAATTTTTGTGCAACCTTGCATGTAATATTAGTAACCTGATTAATTAGAACCATTAATATCAACCACTAGTTTAATTTATCTAATTTTAAGAGACTGGCTAGGTAGGCATATAAGGATAAAGAAAGTCGTTTCCAATGTATATTAATCTTTATTTACTTTTCTTATTCATGATCTGCACATGAAAACTCCACTACTTGTCCAATGAAAAGAAGACGAAGGAATGCAATCCGTGGGTTAGAAGAGGAGGATGGTACGTGGACGACGGATAGACAACGTATTCAGGATGTTGCTGTTCAGTATTTCCATGACCTATTTACCAGGAATTCAACCACAGGCTTCCAGGAGATCATTGATTGTGTGCCAGGGCGAATTGATCAACTGGATAATAATTTGCTGACTGCTACGGTGTCTGACGCAGAAATTGAGAATGCACTATATCAGATGCATCCAACCAAATCACCGGGCCCAGATGGATTTAATGCTGGTTTCTTCCAGCATCATTGGGAGACGGTGGGTGGGGCGGTGCTTGGTATGGTTAAATCCTTCTTTCAGTCTGGATGGTTGATACGGGAGTTAAACCACACAAATATTGTTCTTATCCCAAAGGTGGACAACCCGAGGAAAGTGACACAGTTTCGGCCAATTTCTCTGTGTAATGTGGTGTATAAGATTATTTCCAAGGTCCTGACAAACCGGCTAAAGAGAGTTGTTTCCAAAGTTATTAGTCCAAATCAGTCAGCGTTTGATGCAGGGCGTCAAATCTCGGATAATATTTTGGTGGTTCATGAATTATTACACTCTATGAAGCAAGGGGATGATGAGGGTTTAAGTTTTGTGGCACTGAAACTGGATATGGCTAAAGCGTATGATCGTGTTGACTGGTCTTTCTTGAATGCTATGATGCATAAATTTGGATTCGCTGATATCTTCTGCCAGTGGGTCATGGAATGTGTGCAGACTGTCTCTTACAGTGTGATTGTTAATGGGGAGGCCACAGGTCACATTGAGCCTTGTAGGGAAATTCGACAGGGAGATCCTTTATCGCCGTTCTTATTTCTAATCTGTGCAGAAGGGTTATCTGCTTTACTACAAAATGAGAAGAGGATTGGGCGCATACGGGGGATGACTGTTACTTCTACTGCGGAGCCTCTAACTCATGTTTTGTTTGCAGATGACTCGGTTCTTTTTTGTCAAGCTACGGAGATGGAGGCTTTTCATGTTAATGAAGTGTTGCACAAATATGCTGATGGATCTGGACAATGTATTAATTTGGAGAAGAGTTCGGCATTCTTTAGCTCAAGGTGTCCGTAACCGTTGATGGATAAGTTGTCGGAAAAATTGGGGATTAAATATCAAGACAAATTTGGACGATATTTAGGCATCCAAGCAGATTTCGGGGGATCGAAGATGAAGGTGTTTGAAGAGATACGAAATAAGCTGGATGAAAAAATTAATGGTTGGGCAGAACAGTTCCTTTCGGTGGCTGGGAAAGAGGTACTTCTTAAAAGTGTTGCTACTGCGCTGCCCAATTATGCAATGTCTTGCTTTCAAATTCCCATTAAATTGGCCAAAGAGATTCAGCAGGTGATAGCTAGATTTTGGTGGAGCGATCCAAAAATACGGAAGAGAATTCATTGGTTGGCTTGGAATAAAATGTCAAACAGGAAGGTTTCTGGTGGTCTTGGTTGCAAAGAGATCATCTCTTTCAACTTAGCAATGCTAGCAAAGATTGGATGGAGAATTATCTGTAATCCGCACTCTCTTCTAGCTAGAATCCTTAAAGCAAAATATTATCCCAATTCATCTTTTTTGGAGGCTCCAATGGGTAGACGTACTTCCTGGGGATGGAAAGGCATATTACTGGGACGGAAAGTCTTGAAAGGGGGAATCCGATGGAGGGTTGGAGATGGAAGGAATATTCGGATTTTCAAGGATCCTTGGTTGTCTACACCGCGCACGTTCCTTCCCATCTCGCGATTTGAACACTTGCCAATGGTGGTGGGGGATTTGGTGAGTATTGATGGAGTATGGAATCGGGACTTAGTTGAACTTTGTTTTAATGAGGAAGAAGCGCGGATCATCTTGGGTTTGCCTTTAAGTAAGTTTGGGTGTCCTAACCGGTTGATTTGGCACTATACGAAGAATGGGATGTATTCCGTTAAGTCCGGGTACAGGGTAGTGCAGGAAATGAATAAAAATGGAGAGCTGGGGAGGAAGGGTGGGGGACAAACGAGTACGGACCATGTGGCATATCGTATCTGGGGGGATATATGGCGAATGAATGTTCCTCCCAAACTCCGCCACTTTATCTGGAAAGGATGTAAAAATGTTCTTGCAGTGAAGACTAATTTACACCGACGGGGTGTCCAACTGGCACCTGGTGATAGGAGCATATTTATGCGACTTAGTTAGCTTGTTTTCTTGCATTTACTTAGCTTAATTATGTTAATTATAGTATTTTAAGCCATTTTCGTGCAATTTCAGGGCCTAATGACAAAGTGTGCAAAAAGAAGCATTTTGGAGCATTCTAGAGCTATTTTGGGCCAAGGATGGATAGCTTATGATTCAAGCAAGAAGGATGGGCGAATTTGAAGATTTAAGGGCTAGGAATCTGCTAGGAAGAAGGAAGAAACAAGTTCAAGATCTAGAAGATAAGAGAAGAGCAAGAAATAAGGAGCATTATCTAGAAGCATTATCCATAACTTTATCTTATCTTGCCTTATCCTTTCCTCATCTTATCCACCTTATTTTCAGCCAAAAAGGGGGGGTTCTTATTAAATTTTATCACCTAAATTTGGGGGTTCTAGAAGCCTAAAAACATGCAACAAAGCCCTTAACCTTCTCCTACAAACCTGCCGCACATCCTCTTCTAAAACCCTACAAACATAGCGCCTAGATGTCCTTCTAGATGGTCTAAAGTCCTTCTCCTACATTCATGCCGTGTATAGCCTTCTAGATGCCTATTTTCTGCTGGAAAAACACATTCTTTTCCCCTTTGGATTGTGATTGAAGTTAGCTTAATTTCTGAGGGATTTGGAGTCCTAATTCTACATTCATTCACACTCCCATTCCACCCATGTCGTGGCCTTCATTCAGCCCCTATATATATGTGTGCCGCACCCCCTCATTCATTCACCACCCCTCTCATAATTCACTCTACATTAAGACATTCATCCCTTCGCATCCATTCACAAGCTTCATTGTGCGCAATTGCAAGGAGGGAAGGACCTAGTGCCGTGGCTGCATCCATACTTCTAGGTGTTTTCTATCCTTATACTTCAATGTTTAAATCAAGTTATTTTCGTGTAATTGCAAACATGAGAGGCTAAACTCGCTTTAGCTAGGGGCGATTTCAAAGCCATGATTACATATGTGACATGAATTGATTATCCAGTTATTATTTCATAAGTTATGAATGTAATTTGCTTAACTGTTTGATTCAAAACTTATTCTTGTATGTGGGTTAAGGTGGCCAACTTAGTTTGCATGCATGAATTTGATGCTAGAATATAAGGGAATTGCATATAATGAACTTGTATTCATGAGTAGTAAAGGTTGCTAGTCACAATCGTGTTAAGTTAAATTATGGGCAAACGTATATGCTGTCATGTTTTCCTCGTCAATGCTTATGGTTTTCAACGAACTTAATGACCTTTGAGTGTGCTGTCATCAATAAGGATAATTTGGTTGGATGCGTATTCCGTCTAATTCAATGAACTTAGGAGAATCTGAAGGTTAATTAGTGCAATCCACGGTTAATCTGGGGCGTTGTCATTCATAATTTAGAAAGATAATAACTGGAAATTGGTTTGTGTTGCATAAGTATCATATGGGGAGAAGGGTCCTCTAGCTAGTCCATCATCATCCAAAACACCCAAATTCGTATTCAATCTGTTTTGCTTTTAGAATCTGTTTGTTTTAATTTGATTTCGTCCAAACCAATCCCCTTTTCATTTAATCTTGTTAGTTGAGTCCAAATCTGTTTTCTTTGAGTCTTTTGAGTCAAGTTTGAGTTTATTTTCGTCAAAATCACTTGTTGGGTCTTAAATTGAGTCTTTTTGATTGTTTGTTGCTATTTTAAGTGTTTTGAGTTAGTTTTGAGTCTATAGAGTCTAGTTTAGTGTTTTTAAGTCTAATTTGTGTTGATTAGCATCCCTAGTTAATCCTCGGCCTAGAACGATCCCTATTTACATCCATTCTCCCATGTATTTTGGTTTGGGTCTCCTTTGCAGCTGGACGTGTTGGGGATAGAGGGGGAAGATTTTTTGGCATGCTGGAAATGGATTTTTGCCAAATATGGTGTGGAGGAAGAGGGTGAGAGGTTGATTAGGTGGGTTGTATGTGGTTTATGGAGGATTTGGCAATGCAGGAATAATATGGTTTTTGAAAACAGGAGTGTTGAGCCGAGTGTGGCGTTGGAGCTACTGAACAAACATTGGGGGGAGATTGAAGAGGGGAATTGGGACAGAGAGCAACAGGGGGAGGCGCTGGCTAATAGTAACAGGAAAAAGGGGGAGGCGCGGTGGGTGGGCAGAGAGCAACAAGGAGGGGATGCGGAGAGTCAAAGCAAATGGAGAAAGCCTCCTTTTGGCACCATTAAAATAAAGTGTGATGGAGCGTGGATTAAGCAAATGTGTAAGGGGGGTTTTGGATGGGTGGCAATAGATTTGCAGGGGTGTTTCAAGTAGCGGGAGGTGTGGGGAATGTGTATTGTGATTCGATTTTGATGGCGGAAGCAGAGGCAGTGTGTGGAGAGGGGAATTGGTTGCGTTCAAATTGAAACAGATTCGAAAGTTTTAGTGGACATGCTTACTGGTGGGATTCCATTGGAGGCTAATGTGGAGGGTATTGTTTGGGACATTCATCATCTTAAACAACAAATAAGTCAAGTGGAGTTCCTCTTTACAACGCGTACCTGCAACGGGGCTGCACACTTGGTGGGGGCTCGTGTTACGCGGATGGGAGGATGGGATTTGTGGGATTATTTGGAACCGGAGTGGTTATTCAATCCTCTGGCTCATGATGTAAACATTTCAATTCATATCTAATATCATTCTATTTCTGACAAAAAAAAAAAAAAAAATCAACCATTGAAAATATACAGTTTTCACAAGTCATCACTTCCTTATATCAGACTTGTTTAATTTTCTTGAGCACTTACAAGTTGTCTACACATAATAGTTTGAATTTAATTTATTGACTTTAAGTGAATGACTACGAAAACGGTTGGATTTGATTTAACGGTCAAGTGTGTCGGTAGTAAGTGCAGGTAGATACTCACGAAGACTTGCTACTGGTTGCGTTTTATTTCTTTGAATAACCATGATAACCAAAAATCAACCAAGTAAAGGACAATGAAGAACTGATCATCAAGTGTGCTTTTCTTTTTCCTGAATTACAACCAATCTGGTGAAGTTGAAGAATCTGAAATCAACCTTCGAAATTAAAAATCACGGTTTAAACATTTTATGAACCAAGTTAAAATTTGATAATAGCAGATCGTTCAGAGCAACTGTAACAAATGGCACAAGTAACCAACCAAAGACTAAACATTTTTCAGATCCAAACACCAAAATAGAAACCCCTAAGGTTAGTTTTACTATTTTGGTAGGAAAAACTCTAGGTTAAATGAACAATTGAACTACTAGTGGTTAGACCAGACATTTGTGTCGTGTTTTTCATGTTTATGTCGTTTTTGTGACATATACCCGATATCTTAATAGGTCGTATCGTATAACACCTATTAAAATAAACGGGTAATACGACCCGACTCGAAATCGACCCGTTAATATTAACGGGTAATATGACCCAACATGTTACCTGTTAAACAATATATATTTTAAATCAATAAATAATCAAATTAAAACAAAATACTAAATTAGTATTATATACCTTTGACAAACAAAAAAAAAATAGTATCTATATACCACATTGTCACATAAATATTACCAGTGTTCTAAAAATCGGCCTAGGTGGCGCCTAGGCGCTAGGCGGCTAAGGCCAGACACAATTTAGGGAAAATCATTTCGAAAAATCGGTCTGGAGCTAGGCGGTCCTAGGCAGCGCTTAGGTGGGCTAGGCTGTCCTAGGCGGCTCCTAGGTAGAGGGCGAGGCGGTCCCAGGCATTTTTTATTTTTTATTTATTAATTGTGTGCTTTTTTTCTTTTTTGGTTTCATGGTAGTATACTTATGGAAATGGTGTACCTAATTTGCAAATGATGGATTTACTACAAGTTCATCCAATAGTGAAACGAATTGGAGCACTTTTGAGGGATACATACAAAGAAAAGAAATAAACTAGATACAACAAGGTTAAATAATTTAGTCTATGCCCAATCCAATGCAAGGATCATGAACAGGAAGAATTTAGTCTATCATCCAAGAATCCTCCTCATTATGATTATATGCTTACTGTTTTTTAAATATTGAACTTTTTGGATGTACATACTTTGTGTATTCTTCTACTTCTATTTTTGCATTTTATCATTCTTTTATTATCCATACAAATATAATTTTTTTTAGGTGTAAATAGGCACTTATTTACAAGATACATAATAAATTTACATAAATCCGCCTAGGCGCTAGGCCCCTGCCCGCCGCCCGCGCCTAGTGTTTTTTAGAACCTTGAATATTACTTAAATAAAAAAAAAGCACATTAAGTATTACATACCCAAAAAATAAGGGGAGCTTTAATAAAAAGGGCTTGAACTAAGTTTATTTTAACCAAAAACCATCCTATAACTTTTTTTAACCAAAAACCATCCTATAACTTTTTTTAACCAAAAACCATCACAGAACAAGGTAAAACCCACCAAACCAACAGACAGCTCGACCAACAGCCAGTCACTCATGGGCTCTCCTTTGGCCCTCATCCTCCTCCTCCTCATCTTCGTCTCGCTGAGTACTACAACTTTCCATTTTGAATCACCCTATTTCGTTGAGTATTGAAGAAGTTATATCTATTTGAATCTTACCCAGTTTCCGGCGACCTCCGTGGCTTTCAAGGCATTTTCCGACCAAATCACAACGAGTTAGCCATTGTGCAAGGTACCATTCTCTTCGTCTCTTCGAGAACTACGATTTTCGTTTTTGAATCACTCGATTTCGTTGAGTATTGACAAAGTTATGAGCGTTTAAAGTTTGTCCAACCCAGTTTCCGACGACCTCCGAGGCTTTCGAGGCATTTTCCGGCCAAACCACAATGAGTTAGCTATCGTGCAAGGTACCATTCTCTTTGTCTCTGCGAGAACTACAATTTTCGTTTTTGAATCACTTGATTTCATTGAGTATTGACAAAGTTATGAGCGTTTAAAGTTTGTCCAACTTTTCGGCCGAAATCCGGCCTTCCCTTCCGTTTAGCTCCGGCGAGCAGCAACCACACCAAGCCCTTTGGGCCATGCACAAACAAACACTGTATCTGGAAAGAAAATGAACATTAACACTGTTGCTGGAAAAACATAACACTGTCGCTGGAAAAACTAACATTGTCGCTGGAAAACATAACACTGTCGCTGGAAAAACTAACACTGTCGCTGGAAAAAATAACACTGTCTCTAGAAAAATAACACTGTCGCTGGAAAAACATAACACTGTCGCTGAAAAAATAACACTGTCGCTGGAAAACATAACACTGTCGCTGGAAAAAATAACACTGTCGCTGGAAAAATAACACTGTCTCTGGAAAAATAACACTGTCGCTGGAAAAACTAACACTGTCGCTGGAAAAACATAACACTGTCGCTGGAAAAAAAAACACTGTCGCTGGAAAAACTAACACTGTCGCTGGAAAAAATAACAGTGACTTAGATTCCAGAAACAGTGTTACTTAAAATCCAGAAACAGTGACTTAAATTCCAGAAACAGTGACTTAACTTATAACATGGTTTTTTATTAAACAAAACTTATAACATGGTTTTTTATTAAAACTAAAACTTATAACATGGTTTTTTATTAAACAAAACTTATAACATGATTTTTTATTAAAACTAAAACTTTTCAAGCCCTTTTCATTAATTTTCCTAAAAATAAGTGCCTAATGAAAAAACATTAGTACATTAGGCCATTAGTGCCTTCTAGAAGTGTGAAAATTATAAATATATAAAAATATATATACAAACGCTCATAACGACAAGCTCGATAACTTTTGTGAAGAGGTCCACTCCGAAATTCTTCACTATAATCCCATGAATCATATATTTAAATTTAACCGTTGATTGTCTTTACGTTTACGCTTCATTCTCAGCATCAAATTTCGTTTTTCCAAATTGATAGGCCACTTCACATCTGTCCCTTACGTGGACAGCTAAATAAAATGCTAGACTTCACTAAAAATTCCATATCACAAACATAACCTAGGGTTTCCCAACACAGTCGAGCCTCTGGGGTGGCGGCCATGGCTGTCCCATCCCGTCATGTTGTATGCCCATGGTCTTTCCTCATGTTGTATACCCATGGTCTTTCATTGATTCTAGTTCTCCGATTTTTGCTCCCATCGCCTATGTTTCAGTTCCCAAACCCAAAACCTTTGCTGGGATTTGGACTGATGGTTTAGAAAAATCTGTCACGCTAAGCCAATTACCAACTCCAACGGTTAGGCGTGATATTACATATGTTAAGATCAGTGAAGAAATCTATTAGGAACAAGTCAAATCATGTCGCTACAATCTTTTGGGTCGCCTGTTATTGAAGAGAGGAGCAGCACCATTGAAGATGGCTGATCTCAAAGCATCTCTTGCCTCACTGTGGTCTTTTAACATGCGGTGGAGGCTTGTTCTTTAAGGCAAGGACTATTATCATATTCATTTTTCTGTTGAGGAAAACAGGAGGCGGGTTTGGTGTGGAGGCACCTGTACGTTAGCGCCAGGAATTTTTCGTCTATTTCAATGGCAAGCAGACTGTAAACCTGGTAATGTGCTCCCACAATCACATGCCCAGGCTTGGGTTAAAATCTATGGCTTAAGTCAAGAGTATTGGCACCCACGTCATTTGATGGAGATCGCACGTGGCGTCAGTACCCCCTACGCCACTCGTGAACTTTTGTATGGGCACTATGCTCGAATTTTGGTTGATATTGATCTCTCTGGTGATGGTTGAGAGAGAAAGTCACGGCTTCCCTGTTGAAATTGTTTATGAAAATCTTCCTTCTAAATGCGGGCATTGTGGTTTGATTGGCCATGATGCTTCTCAATGCTGTCAACTCCAAAAACGAAATCAAACCCGAGACCATTCATTTAGCAAGGCTCCTCAACGTCATGAGTATCGTCCTATAAACAAAAATATTGATGCTTCAAATATTTTTCTAGATATTTTTTCTTGTTTGAGTTGGTTTCAGGCGGAGATATTTTTTTATGACATTTTAAGTTTTTTTTCCTATCCTCTAGACCATGGTTTTGGCTCACAGGTTTAAGTTTTGTGGTGGGGATGATTGCCGTGGGTTGTTACTCCATTTGGGCAGCCCGTAATGCTATGCGCTTTGAGGGATTATCTTGTAATGTTTCCTCTGTTGTTTGTGATATTAAGTTGCAGCTGGTTGAAATTGATTCTTTAAGTAAACCTACCAAGAGAAACTCCATGTCTAATCTTTGTATTCTCCGTGCCATTGGAGTAAAAGGTTGTCCAACTAAGGCTCCTCGTTTTTTTGAGGTTTTATGGCTGCCTCCTCTTGTATCTTGGATCAAAGTTAACACAGATGGTGCGGTGCGTGGTGCACCTGGTTTGGCAGGGAATGGGGGTATTTTTCGAAATTATTTTGGTAATCGTTTAGGTTGTTTTGCAGCTTCAGTTAGATTTGCTTATTCTTTAGAAGCGGAGTTACATGCGTTTATTATGTTGTGGATTTAGCTTGGAATTTTCTGTGGATTGAATGTGATTCTTCATTAGTTGTCTTTGTTCTGCTTCTTGCAAGATTCCTTGGCGTCTGCGTGTTCATTGGTTAAATTGACTTGCTCGTCTTGACCCCATGCACGTTCACATCACTTTTATTTTTGAGAGGGTAATGCAGTTGCTGATAATTTGGCTAATTTCGGTGTGGATCATTCTGGGATTTTATATTGGGATTCTTGTCCTCCTTCTGCAACTTCTGCTTATATTCACCTTTCTTCAAGACCTAATTTTAGGTTGTGCTAGTTTGGTCCTTGATGTTTTGTTTCCTTAGGTGGAACAAAAGAGGAAAGCTGAAGAATTCTTACTAGATCATAGCGTTTTCGTTAATTGTTTCTAGCGGGTATTGGCCTAGTCCCCCCCCCCCCCCCCCCGGTTGGTTTACCTTTCTTTTTTTTTTTTTCTTAATATTATTAATAAAATCTAGTAGAGGGGATAGGCGAGGGGTTTCTAGGTGCAACGGTCCTCTTTACTTTGGGAGAGGGTTGGTGCCTCACACACGATTGTTGACGAAGAGCTAATCTCGCATAATCCGTCTCTACAAAATTATAAAATAAAATAAAAATTTTGTTTTTCCAAATTTTGTATTTTAAAAACATGGTCTTTTAGCGAATGCAGAAAGATGAACGATTCGGATCGTTGATATCAAGTTCAGATTTTTACGGTTAGTGAATATATTGCTCGATGTTTATAAAGTCTCTAGAAATTGTATAGCATCAACTCAAATTTTAGTTAACCGTAAATATTGGAACGTGATATCAACGATCCTAACCGTTCATTTTTCTGCATACGCTAAAAGATCATATCCCTTAGGCTAGATATTATCCTATTAGAGTTGTAATCCTATTGGGGTAAGGAATTTACCTTCCCTACTACTATAAATAAAGGCACAATGGGGTGAGATAACACACACCTCAAAATTGCACATCTCTTTCTTCTCTCTCTATGCTGCCGATCACCAGTGACGAAGCCAGGATTTGTTGGGAGGAGGAGCGCACTTTTGAAGGGTAACTGGTCCCAAACAAATGTAGACAACCAAATTGTTTTAGATAATAAACAATATTAATGTCGTTCTTAATTTATCAATACAAATAAGTTACAATTGTTGACGGTGATGTTTCATGTCATGAAAACATCGCATAATAGGCTCATTATTAATAAAAGCAAAGACATATCTCTCAATATCAACAACTATACTATTATGCATTCATTAATCTACCATGTCATCATTCGTTTGATGAGTGATGTTTTTTTTATTTCTCCAACATTCATGAGTGAGGGGAATTACTTAATATATCCCAACTTTATGACTGATTTTTATTAAGACACCAGTATTTTCCTTTTAATTTTCTAGTCACAGCCTCTTCAAATAAGAAGTTGTAACTCCCACAAGCTTAAATTCCCAAGTTCTTTGAGATGGTTGTTTTACAATTGAAAAGAATGAGCTCCATGAGACCACCACAGGTAAGTGACGATTTTTCCTTAAAGTAGATAATATCATTTGTTAAAAAAAAATAAAAATGAAAATAAAAAGATAATGGCATATGGCACGTTGTGTTATTATTTTAGACAAATCCAAGCTCAAATAATGATTACATAGACAATTAATAGTTTAGATATGATTAAAAATCTAATAATACAACATGTCGAATCATATTACAAAAGGAAACATTTTTTTTCACGTGCGTATATATGTTACATTCCCACACCCCTTAGCTAGGGAAACTCTAACAAATAGATCACCAAAAACTTAGCTAGAAAAATATACCGTATTTGGATTTTGTATGCAGAGTCACAGATTCAGTAGTAATGCCAGAACCTGCATTTCATCTCATATCATCACGTAGGTTGTATGCTAAAGTGAAAGAGTGGAAAGTCTTTGCACATCGCCACCTCATCACAGAGTACGTCGATGGGTGTGGATATGGTCCCCTACTGTTTTGTTCTTCGTTTTAATGAAACGAACCATTTCATTTAAATTTTTTTTTAAGGAAAACTAATGAAAAGGGCTTGAAAAATTTTAGTTTTAATAAAAAACTATGTTATAAGATTTGTTTAATGATTAGTACAAAGCCCATATTAAAGCAGTCCAACTAAAAGTGGCCCAACTGTAATAAATTATGTTTTGTCGCTTTTACCCCTAACTTTTTAGGTTGAGTTTTAAATTTGTTCAGTTCGATTTTCTTGTTAAGCTATTTTTTGCCGGGGCTGGTTGAAGGCTTTGAGAACCAGAATTTCGAATTGTTATCAATTTGAACGTGATAGTCGTTTCAACATTTGAAGTTTTGATCGAAATGAATGTGAGAGTTGCTTTTCATATCGTCCGTCGTTACCTGTACTGTATTTGAGGTAATTTTTTCCAGATTTTGGTCTTTAATGGAGTTCATCGTTGTTTTGCAAACCTTCTTCTTTTTATTTGAAACAGAAATATAGATCCTGATGCTATTTACTTTATTGTTTGTATTATTTTGTTGAAATGTGAGTCATTATTCATAGCGTATTCGAGTTACTGTTTTTCAATTTTTCTTCTTCAGTGAAGTTCATCGTTTGTTTCTCCAGAAAATCAATTTGAGATTTGCATGTTATTCAATATGTGTTTCTTTATTAAATTTGAGAACTGCATGTTATTTCAATTTCGTATTTATTTAGTTGATAATTGTATATGAGTTGCATAAGGTTTTTTCTCGTTTCGAAGATACAGCGTTAGCTTTTGGTTCAGTTTTTCCAGATACAGTGTTTTTTTTTAGTTTTTTTTTTCCATAAACAGTTTTAGTTTTTGTTCACTTTTTCCAGAAACATTGTTATCTTTTGGTTCTGGTTCCCAGAAACAGTTTTATGTTTTCGTTCTTTATTCCATAAACAGCTTGAGGTTTGTTCAGTTGTTCCAGAAATAATGTTATCTTTTGGTTCCGGTTTTCCAGAAACAGTTTATGTTTTGGTTCTTTTTCCATAAACAGTTTTTGTTCAGTTGTTTCAGACATAGTGTTATCTTTTGGTTCCGGTTTTCCAGAAACAGTTTTATGTTTTGGTTTTTTTTTCCATAAACAGTTTTAGTTTTTGTTCACTTTTTTCCAGAAACATTGTTATCTTTTTGGTTCGGGTTTCCAGAAACAGTTTTATGTTTTCGTTCCTTTTTCCATAAACAGTTTTTGTTTTTGTTCACTTTTTCCAGAAACATTGTTATCTTTTTGTTCTGGTTTCCAGAAACAGTTTTATGTTTTCGTTCTTTTTTCCATAAACAGTTTTTGTTTTTGTTCACTTTTTCCAGAAACATTGTTATCTTTTGGTTCCGGTTTTCCAGAAACAGTTTTATGTTTTCGTTCTTTTTTCCATAAACAGTTTTAGGTTTGTTCAGTTGTTCCACAAACAGTGTTATCTTTTGGTTCCGGTTTTCCATAAACAGTTTTATGTTTTGGTTCTTTTTTCCATAACCAGTTTTAGTTTTTGTTCAGTTGTTCCAGAATCAATGTTATTTTGTTGTTCATTTTTCAGATACATGACTTCTGAATGGGAAAACTATATTGAATTCGTGGGTCAAGTTTTTAAAGGATGTTGTGCTGATTTTCGTGATAAGTTGAAGAAGTTCTCTATTGAGTGTGGGTTTGAGTTGAAATATTTGAAGAATGTTAAAAGTCAGATTAGCGTTAAGTGTTCTAGGAAAGAATCCAACGGTTGTCTTTGGCGTGTATATGCATCAAAGTGTTCGATTAATGATTTTTTTGTTATTTGGAAATTGCACAATATGCATACATGTAAGGGAATGATATGAAAGAAGAAAAAACAAAGTTGTTGGTCGGAAGTTTGTTGCTTCTATCATTAAGGGCAAGGTTCAGTCAAATCCACTTATCAAACCGAAGGAAATCATTTCAAACCTAAAACAGTTTTACGGACTAGACATTGATTATTCTACTGCATACTTCGGTAAAGAGAAAGCTATTTCTGAGCTAAACGGGAACGTTGTTGATTCTTACAAGTTGTTGCCTTGGTATATAGAATCTAACCTTGCAAGCAATCCCGGATCTGTGTTTGAGCTTGAAGTTGTACCAGAGTCCAACAGGTTTCTTCGATTGTTCATCGCTTATGATGCATGGATCAAAGGATTCATGTTTTGTCACCCAATGTTATTCATTGATGGCACATTCATCAGGAGCAAATACAAGGGCACACTTTTACAAAAAATGGCAATGATGGTGAGTTAATAGTCTGATTTTATATTTGATGTTATTTGTTCGGTTTTTGTATATGAGTTGCAGAAGATTTATTATCGTTATGAAGATACAGTGTTAGCTTTTGGTTTAGTTTTTCCAGATACAGTCTTTTTTTTTTCATAAACATTTTTAGTTTTTGTTCACTTTTCCAGAAACAGTGTTATCTTCTAGTTCGGGTTTTTCAGAAACAGTTTTATTACACCTGATGGTATTTTATTCCTTTTATGTTTTTGCAGAGATTTTCGAGGTTGCTTATGCTATTGTTGATTCAGAAACAATAGAAAATTGGAGATGGTTTTTGGCAATATTATCTCGTATATTGAGGCGTCAAGATAGGGTGATCACATTTATGTCTGATAGACATGATGGAATTTTGAGGAGCATTCCTGAATTTTTCCCTGAATCTCCACATTCATACTGTCTTGTTCATTTAAAACAGAATGTTAGTAGTTTATTTCCAAAGGGTGCTGGTGAGGGACTAAAGAAGAAGATGATGAATCGTTTAGCAAATTGTGCTTATGCATGCACTGCATCAGATTTTGATGATTGCATTGCTGAATTTATGGATAACGGAAGAGGGCATGTGAATAATTTTTTAGTTGATTTTCCTAAAGAGAACTATGTTATTACTCACTTTCCGGGTAAGAGATGGGGATCAATGAGTAATGCACTTTCAGAGTCTTTTAATGTCATGGTGTCGAATAGCCGTTGGATGCTACTTATGGATCTTCTTGAAGACATTAGAGTTCGGCGGATGGTTAGCATGGCTGGGAAGAAATTATTCGGTCAAAATATTCATACAATTTTGTGTCCAAAGAAAGAAAATGAGCTGAAGCTGCTGTTAAAAGAGGGCATGCATTTGAGGATTAGTCGTTCTGACATGGATGTTTTTGAAGTTAGGATGGAGTGGAATCGTTTTGTTGTTTGTTTGAATGATAGGACATGCTCTTGTGTTCAATGGCAGCACAATTGTTTCCCATGTTCTCATGCATTGCAGGTGTTGCAGCATGATAATCATGATGTATTTGAGTATGTTGAAGATTACTGGAAGACATCTTTTTATTGGGAAACATATCAGTTTGTTATGAATCCATTTTCAGATTTGGATAAGCCTAATGTTTATAATTTTACGAATGGTGTGAGGTCTCCTATTACTAAGGTTCCGTCTGGAAGGCCAAAGAAGATTAGGATTAAATCTGCTTGTGAAATTAGTCGGACAAAGAAGACTGTGACTTGTAACAGATGTGGAGGTTCGGGACATAACGAGGTTTCATGCAAAGTTGTTATACAAGACGGATGATTTTTTTTTTTTTTTTTAATAGATGGGAGCTATCTGTGATATGTAACAAATTTTATTCTTTGGAGATTGCTTATTTGTTTTCAATTGATGCTTCAGATTATTTAAGTTTTGGTTTATACGAATGTACTTCTTTCAGTGTTAGTTTGTTGTTCAGTTTTCCAGACACAGTGTTCGGTTTTGGTTTAATTTTTCAGATACAGTGTTCGGTTTTAGTTTATTTTCCAGAAACAGTATTGGTTTTATACAAATCAAATTGTAATATGGGCCACTATTTTCTGCAGAGTTACCAAACAATCACAGAGTTTGTTGGATCTAGTGTTGGTTTTTTTTGTCTGTTTTCGGACACACTGTTATGTTTTGATTCTTTTTTACAGATACAGTTTACTGTCTTGGTTCTATTTTTCTAGCAACACAGTTGGTCTTTACACAACATTGCATACTGTTTCTTGAACCGAATAATCACATTTTTTTTCTGGTCCTGTGTTAGTTTTTCAGAGAAAATGTTGTGTTTTGTTTTTTCCAGAAACATTGTTATGTTTTGGGTATTCCAGAAACAGTATTATGTTTTTGGTTATTTTCTCCAGAAACAGTGTTATGTTTTGGTTGACTTTCCAGAGACAATGTTAGTTTTACATAAGGAAAAAAATTGTTTCTGTTTGGAAATCATAATGTTAGTTTTAGTTTCCAGAAACATTTTTTTTCTGGTCCAGTGTTAGTTTTTCAGAGAAAATGTTGTGTTTTGTTTTTTCCAGAAACATTGTTATGTTTTGGGTATTCCAGAAACAGTAGTATGTTTTTGGTTATTTTCGCCAGAAACAGTGTTATGTTTTGGTTGACTTTCCAGAGACAATGTTAGTTTTACATAAGGGAAAAAACTGTTTCTGTTTTGAAATCATAATGTTAGTTTTACATATGTTATTTTCCAAAAACAGTGTTTTCCAGAGACATTGTTAGTTTTACATATGGGAAGAAATTGTTTCCAGAGACAATATATATTGAGTAGCATCAAACATGTTTAATAACAATATTTGTTAAAATATAGTAAAAAGGAAATCGTGAATCTTAAGAAGTACATTCAGTTGACAAAAATATTCTAATGCCCAATGCTTGTCAATTTCTGTGAGATTGCTATGAAAGCTTCTTGTTCTTTTGTCTAGCTGTACTCATGATTCATCAAATCCACGAGGATATCTTTTCGTGCCTTTAAAACTTGATAATCTTGGATATGTTCTTGAATTTTCTGGTTCTTTGAGAGTTGGTCAATGAAGCTAAGCATGTATAAGCCGCAATCCAATCTGATTTACAAACAAATTTAAGTTGTAATGAACATGAGTATTGAAGGCAAACAAAGTATGTGAGAGATAAGTAGTTCAAAAAGCACATTTTTGGTTTCTGTATACACAAAACAGAAACTATATATAGAAGTAAAACTGGTTTCAATTTTTTCACATACGCTATTAGTTTCTGTTGTGCACAGATTCTGTCCTCGTTGACATGGAATTCAAAGTCACTTTTTATGGAATTAATTTTCTTCATTATTTGTTGGTTTAAATCCTTAAGTTTTGAATGGCTTGTTGATTCCTTTGCCTTCTCAAGCTAATACTGAACAAAGTTCCCCTGCACAAAGTTATTATAGAATAATAAGATACTTATTTGCATTATATATGAAAGAGATTTGTGATTTTGGTTTTTTAGCTTACCACTATTGATGCATTTTCCCAGTAGCAATCACATTCCAGATCTTCATCTTTTGAGTTTTGGCAAGTTGAATTGTAATGAGTCATTTCTGTAGTTTTTGTGTCCAAAAATACCAAGGAGAAATGGTTGTAATGGAACAATGGGAAGAAAATCTTTGACACTTTTCCATATTGGTCCATCAATTGTTGTAGAGCCTTTCCTTGTTTTGGACAGTTTCTTGAATGCGTTGTTCATTTATGTTGTTCTGTTGGAATAAAAATCATGTAAAATCATATCACAGTGTTTCTGCAACCAAATCATAATATGGCATACTGTTTCTGGAAAATAGCCAATTAGAAACTACACTGTTTATGGATTCAAAACAAAATTGGCACAGTGTTTATGGATTCAGAGCAAAATTGGCACATTGTTTCTTCAAAAGTATTACACAAACACACTGTTTTACATTGTTTTCCAGCGACAGTGTTAGATTTTCCAGAGACAGTGTTTTGTTTTTACAGCGACAATGTTAGTTTTTCCAGAGACAGTTACAGATACAAGTATTTACACAAATCAAGGACATTGTTTTCCAGTTACAGTTAACAAAATGTTGTTTTATTAAACATGCAGTTAACAAAAAGTTCATACGACGCAAAACTAGTTATATACTTACAAAGATTGTTGTAGAGAAGTATAAGTTCTTTTGTTTTTTTATTTTTTATTTTTCTTTTTTTAGGTAGCAAAAAGAGTCAACAATCTGAGTTGATATAAGTCCATTTGACATCAAACCGTGCAGATCTTCTTTCAACACCATTATTCTTGAATAGTTAAATTCTGTAGTTTCAGCAGTCCAGTATTGATCGCTATAGGAAATTGTAGAAGGTTTAGTTATGTTATATTTATTTAGTGCTTATAAAGTTATGGGAATTTGTAATCAAACATTAGTTAAGAGTTTTTTGTAGTACTTACATGTCTTCTGTTGAGTAGAATTGAATTATTTTCCTTTTTTCATCTGGTTCCAGCATCTTGTACACTTGAAGTTGTGTCCAGTTCACACCACTATATGTTAGATTTGTTGCTGGAAAGTCATCAGGATGTGATGAATTCTTGTCTTTTAAATTCAAACTGAATGACGGAGTGCTTGGGAGGACTATATTTTTTATAGGAGAATATTTATGCGACTTAGTTAGCTTGTTTCCTTGCATTTACGTAGTTAGTTTCTGGTTATTAGAGTGTTTCAAGCCATAGTCAAACTCAGGAAGAACGTTTGCTTTACGATCATTCCTGGTTCGACTATTTCTGACCAAAGTTCTTGTTCGCTTTTTTTCTTCAGCATTTTCTTCTTGTCCATTTTTAGTGTCCTTGCCTTCTGGAGTAGCCATGGTATCTTCTAGTTTGGCAGCTTCAACATATCGACTGTCCATTTGAACATCAATTGGAACTTGAACTTGTTTTTTTCCAGTGATCGCTTCTGGTTGTTTGCCAATTTCTACATCCTCTGTTTCAGCCTCTATTTGATCATCTTCCATTTGATCTTTAGAGATTTCTTCTCGACTCTCCATTTGATCATCAATTGGAACTTCTGGAAATTTTGTTTGATTTTCTTGTAGCCTATTCATCAGGATTCCAATTTCATTAAGAAGTAGATTCACAGTTCCTGAAGATTCAGCGTTCTTCATCCCTAACTACTGGATTTCAGCATCCATATCTTAAGCTTTTCAAATCTTTTTTCTTCTTTAAGCTTTTCAATGTCTCTTTTGAGCTTTCCAGTTGTTTGTCCAGAAACTGCAGAAGCTGTTTGTAGATTATCAATTGCATGCATCATCATGTGCTTGAGCACCATATACCTCATTTGTTCCATGCCCGTACATTTTTCAAATTGGTTGAACATCTCATCGGTTATTTTTGTGTCAATACCATGGATATGAGTTTGATAATCTGGATTGAGCTTTAGAAATTCCTTACCGTACAACTTGTCAAATTGTTGTTGGGCTTCATCAATAGTGTTGCACTGAGGCGCTTCATCTGTTTTACTTCTCTTATCAGGTTCCATCACATCTTTTGCAGCAGCAGTCCTCCTTCTTTTCCTTGTCACGGTCTTTTATTTGGCTTTTCTTGAAGAATCCTCTACTTTCTTAGCAGTAGGATCAGCAATATGTACACAGTTACAAAAGTATTATTTATTAATTCAGATTGTTAGTGTGCTACTGTTTATGGATTTTCAAAATGAAGTCTATTTACACAGCTTATAGACTGTAAAACAACTGTTTCTACATTGTATGGTGCTAGAAAGTAAGGAAGAAACACTGTTTATGGATTACAAGTAACTGTTTATGGATTATAAGTTACTGTTCTAGATTATAAGTTACTGTTTCTGGATTACAAGTCACTGTTTCTGTAATTTATAGTGCATGAAAGTATGCAGATATCAAAGTTTCTGGATTATAAGTTACTGTTTCTGGATTATAAGTAACTGTGTCTAGAATATAAGTCACTGTTTCTGGAATATAAGTCACTGTTTCTGGAATTTATAGTGCAAGAAAGTATGCAGATATCAAAGTTTCTGGATTATAAGATACTATTTCTGTTTATTGGTCATTCACCTTGGTCATGTTTTTGACCACTTGTCTTCTTTGTTTTCTTTGACGTTGTCTTTGTTTCACCATTTTTGGAATGATCCATTCCTTTTTCAGTAGGAAGAATCGCACCGGCAATCTGCACACAGTCACATATTGGGTTGTTTATAGTTTTTTGAAAGTTGAATTGTTTCTAGAAATGTAAAATCTACACATTATGTGAAAATGATTTTGATTATTGGTTATTACCTCAATATCTTCAACTTTGACATCTCTGATTGCTTGGTGTATCATTGTTGTGTCCCATCTTCCTATCGCCAGAACCATGTTTTCTCGGCCTTCAATCGTCGCAACAAGGTTTGATTTAAGACATATCCAATACTGGACAACTTAAGAAAAGTGAGAATAGTTACAGTTTGAGAATCATGACAAAAATTTCATACTTTTAAAACTAGAATTCTTATATTCTTACCAAAATAAGAACGATGCAACCGCTGGTTGTTGATTCATCCCCTCTTTTCCTCTTCTTGGTTTATGATTTGTCTATCATTTTTAAGAGGTAGTCTCTTATACCCTTGGCCCAATTATATTTGCTAATTTCGTCCAACCTCGCACAAATTTGCAGGAAGCTCCATGTGATGTATGAGCTAGAGTTTGCAAACAATAGTGACTGCAAACGAGTGATTTTTTATATGATGGACATATGATGGAAGCCGTATCTCTTGCACCTTCAGGAGTTCGGTAAACGAGTGGTTTTTTATATGCTTGAAGAATGAGTTTTTGTTTCACTCGTTCAACATTATGAAAGTACTTCTCGATGAATTTGTCCTCCTTACCAGATTTGGAGGATTTGTCGGTGTTTGGCAGTTCGACTCCATCATTGTTCAGTCCAAAGATTAGGGCAACATCATCAGGTTTTATCCTTCTTGCATCGCGATCTCCAAATCTGAACTTTTGCTCTTTGGGGTCGTAGCATTTTATAACCTTAATTAAGTCCGTATTGGACTTCTTCTTCCTTTTGGTGACAACAAGAAAGTGATCCATGTATAGTTTAATAAGACTCCAGAAAGGTGTCTTTTCCAACTGTTCGCAAACATCTTTGCGTTCTTCAAGCATTGGCTTGTATGTTTCCATTGAGTCTGAAAACCCGGTCATATTGCACCGATATTGGAGATATGTAGTATGATATCTTCTCCTCTTCTCAGTTGAATTTGGATTTTTCTTCTTCTTCACGGTTGTTTTGTGTGCAAAAGTCTTCATTCTGATTTTCTTGTTTACCTGTATTTGTAAAAATGAACAAAGTTTTAGGAATTATAATCAACAATTTCAGAAGAACAAGCAGAATATGGATTGAAGAAAACAGATAGTCAAAGGTCAAGTATTTACACAAATCAAGGACATTATGTCTGGAAACAGCTATGTTTTGGTTCTTTTTTTTCCAGAGACAGTGTTAATTTTTCCAGAGACAGTGTTGGTTTTTCCAAATACAGTGTTAGTTTTTCCAGTGACAGTGTTAGTTTTTCTAGCGACATTTACGAATTCAAGTATTTACACAAATCAAGGACATTGTTTTCCAACGACAGTGTTAGTTTTTCTAGAGACAATGTTAGTTTTTCCAGCGACAGTGTTAGTTTTTCAGAGATAGTGTTAGTTTTTTCAGAGACAGTTACAGATTCAAGTATTTACACAAATCAAGGACATTGTTTTCCAGCGACAGTGTTAGTTTTTCCAGAGACAGTTACGGATTCAAAACATAACATGTGGCATGGTTTTCTAAAAAAGTGGCAAAAAAATCATATTATTTCCTAGAAATCTTTAACATTAACATTATTACCTCTTTTTCGCCGTTTTCTTCTGACGATTGTTCTGGTGCATTTTGCACTTCTTTTTCTATGGTTTTTTCTGACGGAGGTTGTCGTAAATTTTGGACTTATGTTCCTTCGGTTTCTTCCGACGGAGGTTGTGGTAAACTTTGGACTTCTTTTTCTCCGGTTTGTTCACAAGGAAGATACGGTAAGTTTTGCACGACTTTTCCGCCGATTTGTTCCGACGGAGGTTTTGGTAAGTTTTGCACCACTTTTTCATTGGTTTCTGTCATTAAACTTTTGTGAACTTGTTTTGCCGGCTTTGTTTCGATGAATGCTTCCTTTTCAACTGTTATTTGAACTTTGATTTGATTGTTTTTGAAATGGGGGAATTTGATTCGAAGGAACACCGGGGGTTATTATGGTGGTTATCGTGCTGGGGTTGAGGTTGGTAAAAAGTCAGGGGAATATTGAATGATATAGGGGTATTTATGAAATGTAGTTTTGTAGCGGGTTGGGCTTGTAAATTCAGCACGTGGACAATAGTTTTGGATGGTTTTTTATTAAACTTTGAGCCATTTTGGTTAAATAACATTTTGAGATGGTTTTTGGTTAAATATTTGTTGGTCCAAGCCCTTTTCATTAAAGCTCCCTTTTTTTATTCATCCCAAGCCCAAAACAACGTCGTTTTGGTCTGGGTTTCTAAAAAGAGAAGGGTGATCCGCTGCCCATCGCTATTTGCAACCTAGCGCAGCGCCATAACAGAGCACAACAAAGCAACAGCAGTAAGCAGATGAGCGGAATCTCGCCTCAAGGCTTGATTTTTGTCACTCCTAGGCTTTATTTCTGACGATGGGAGGGGCGGCTGCCACTCCTAGTCCCTCTATAGCTTCACTCGACCACCCCCTCTCTATGTCCTTTATAATTGTTCAATAAATTATGTCTACAACACGTTCTTAGCACGCTCTTGATGTTGAGCTAAAGAGAGTTTGATCTCCAATCAGGGGAGTATTAGTTTTTTTAAGTCATTCTTTTTATGATTATTTTATTATTTTATTGAATTAATCTACATGCTATTGATTAAATTTAATATTTCTATGTTGAACGTGATACATTATACACCGCATTGAAGATGCAATTTCGGCTTTTCAAGAAGGATCTTCTACAAATTCAAGGGCTTTTGTTGTTTTCTGCCAATCAGGTACACTTAAAATAAAGGAAGATATTTGAAACAACCATGAAGCAAGAAAACATACCCCATGATGCATTACATTTACGTTTACCTTTTGATATATGTATTGTATATATTTGTCAATATATATATATATATATATATGTTTCATGCATTATGCAATTTTTGCTATGTGGAATTTGTGAGTCAAAGAATCGAAAGAAATTAGAAGCAATTACAGTTTTTAATTTCAAACCCTATGAATTTTGGCAAAAAAAAAAAAAAAAAAGAAAGGAAAATTTAAATCTGCGGCCAAGAGCTGCCCCGCCGCACCGACTTGTCACCAAGTCGAGCCTGCAGCTCGAGGCTTAGGTGTGGATGCAAATTTTCTCCTCTTCGGTCTTGGACGATTTTGCACCTACAAAACAATCAACACCTTAGGTTAAGGCCAAAAGCCTCACGCGCCCACGATGAATGGGGGGGGGGGCTTTGGCCGAAGAACCTCCGATGCCAAAGTTAGAATTAGAGAGAAAAAGGTTTAGAGTGTTTTTGCCAAAGGATTGGAATTAGGTTTTGTGAGAAAATGGGGTAGTATTTATAGGAGAGGAGGGGTGGCCGGCCTATCTAGGGTTTTTGTGGGAGATCTAGGTTTAATTAGCCTATTTATTGGCTAATTAAACCAAAAGGGGTATGTATTTGTATTTATGAAAAGGGGTAATAAGGAGTAATTGAATAATTGGCTTAAAAAGGAGGAAAAGGGAAGAAAAATAGGGGAAACAAAAGGGGAGTGGCCGGCCTCTCTTTGGAGAGAGAGGGCCGGCCCTTTGAGGTATTTTCTTGGTCTTCAAGGCTCATTTAATTGACAAATCAAGGAAGAATAATCCCATTAATTTGCCAATTATCTTCATTTATGTGGGATAATTGGTAGATTTATGAGATAATTGCCTTAAATGAGGATGGATGAAATAATTCGGATTTGTTTACCTTTTATGGGCGCTTTTGACTTGACCGACGATAATTACCGGCTGCTCGCGCGTAGGAATTCTGATGCACCTCAAGGGCATTTTTGTCTCCTTAATCCGAAAGTCCACGTGTCGCCTTGTGATTATTTTTGGCTCCACAAATGCCCCCACACCTGTTGGGCTGCTTGCAGAAAAGGGCAACAGGTGTAGAGACTCTCATGCTTTAGGAAACTTCAAGCTGCTTCCCATTTTGTTGATTTTCTTCTTGTAATAGGAAGATAAATCCCTTTAGGAAAAGGGAAGTAGACACTCTCTTAAAGTTTATTTAAGTCCACCTTAAGTGGATTATTAAATCAACCTTCAGAGAAGAATTTACTTCACCTTACAAGAGAGAAAGAGAGCTTAGAGGATATTTGTTCCACCTCCTCTAGCAGTCTTCCACATCTTGCCCGTGTAAAGGATCGCTCCTTGCTGCTTCTAGGTAAGAAAAAATTAATTTTCTTGTCTTCCTTGAGATTTTTGTTGAATGAGGACCCGAGACTTGCGACCGGAGATCCATGAGTCCATGGAAAAATACATATGAATATACATATTTTTCCTTTGCTTTTCCTGGGCGTGGGGCGCTGGTGAGAAAGAAACTAGGCCGTGGGGCCTGGCTGGTTGTTGGGTCCTGCGGCAAAAATTTAAAATTTTTTTTTTTTTTTTTTTTTTTTTTTTTGCAACCTCCTAACGGATCTTTCTCGTATCTTTCTTTGTAGAATCTTTTCCTCCATGTCTTCTTCGGGCCTCAAGAATGATGACAGCGTGCCGCCGTTGTATCGTCAAGGCGGGTCTTTGAGCAAGGTTGCCTAGTTCAAGGCTGCTCACTTCAAGATCAATTCTGATGACTCTTTTAGGGACTTCCTTGAGACCTACTGGCATGCCATTCCATCCGGGGTGCGTGTGAGGCGAGTCAAGGATGGTAGCAGTCATGAGCCATGTGATGAGGTTCGGAGGGCTATCAAGTTCCACCCTTACTACTTTGTATTGGGGTTCACCTTTCCCATGCCGCGTTTTTTCCAAGAAGTGCTCTGCTCCATGAGATGTGCGCCTGCTCAATGCTCTCCAAATGCGGTTCGAGTGATGGTGGGGTTCCACAACTTGAGCCAATTCTTTGATTTGGGACTAACCACCAACGAGTTCTGGTACTTCTTCGACATAGGCCGTGTTGATGGAGTTGGGCAGCTGCGGACTCGTCATAGACTCTTTGACAATTCAAGCAAGGGTGACCATGACTGGGCCAAATAGACCTGGGAGATAAGCGGCAAGTGGGAGTCCGATCACTCCCCCGAGCTGCGGGTGTCAACAGTCTTCATATCCGGTAAGCAGGCTGTTTTAATTTCCTTCTCGGCTGCTTGATTTTGATGTCGAACTACTCTTCGATTTTCTGATTGCTCTCTGCCATATTCGTAGATTCGGAGTTTGGTTCAACTCCTAAGGTTTCTCCGGACATGAAGAAAGTGCATGTTGCTATGGGCATTCCTTCCGAGTATCGTGAATGGCGCTGGCTGCTAAGTCCTCTTCGTAGGGAGAAAAATGGATTGCCCTCAAAGGAAGAAGTGAGACGGATCAAGGCAGCTGCATTAGCTCGTCCTATCACCGTGGTGGAGCCTGTTGCCAACGAAGGTGGAAGAAAGAGGCACTCTCCGTCCGCGCAAGAACCGCCTGCTCAAAAGAAGCCACGGGTCGTTCGCGAGGGTTCGTCCGCTGCTCAGGAGGGGTTTGATGTGAAGAGGCCAAAGACTTCCTCCGCTGCTCCCGGGGGTCCACCAGCTGCTCCCAAGCTTGTGATTGACTTGACTTCAAAAGAGACTGCTGGACCTGTGCCAGTGACGCCTGCCGTTCCGAAGGCTGCTAGCTCGATCGCCGATAGGATTGCTCAGAGCCAGGGTCCGTCAGTGCCGAAATTTATGCTGAAACGTCCGCCTGGGGTTAAGTCTGATTCTCCTTCAGAAAAGCTTGCGTCCGTGAAAAGTGGCATGACCTCCTCGTCTGCTAAGGTGACGCCAAATCTGGTTCCTCCCGCTGCTGAGGCCAAGCTGCCCGCTGAGAGGGATGAGACTGCGTGTGCCAACGGTCCTGGTAAGTCCGCCAAGTCTAATTCCAAGGAAGCTGCTGAGATTTGTGCGCTTTTGAGGCCAGACCTTCTGGAGGATGTGGACGCGTGTGCTAAATTTGTTGACGGCGTCAAAGGGATTATTGGTCCAGGCTCCTTTGTGAAGCATACGCCTGAGTATAGGAGGGCTGCTCTGCTGACTATGATGCAAAAGACGGCAATCTTGGCTGCCGAGTCCGTGGTTCTTGATCAAGAGGATATCAAGGCTGCCCAGGAGGTGGCGAGGTCTATGGCTGCTGAAGCTTATTCCTCGACCGAGAAAGTTAAAAATTTGGAGTCTGAGCTTGCTGCTTTGAAGGGGTCTAACGTCTCGGGTCTAACGTCTCTGCCCCCACTTCTCTGCAACTTGAGACCGCTCGCCACGAGATCGCGAACTTGAAGGCTAGGCTTGATGCGACTCAAGTAAAATATGAAAGTGCAGAGAAGGAGATTGAACGTTACATACCTCAGATTCAGGATCTCGAACACTCCATCTCTGAATCTCGCTCTGCTGCTTACGCTAAAGATGAAGAACTGATCGCTGCTTACAACCAGGTGATACACCTCAAGAAAATTGTTGACAGGCTTGAGCCTCAAGTGCTGGAGCTTCAAGGTGCTTTGAAGATCAACGAAAGTCTGAAAAAAGAGGTGGAGGAAATGCAGCGGGTCCGTGCTTGTCTGCTTGAGGAAATGGAGCAGCTGAAGATCGAGAAAGCCGGGTTCGAGGCTTTGCTGACTCAGAATCAGTCCGACTTCTACATACTTGGTTATGTTGATCATCACTTTGGGCGGCCGTCTGATTTTGAGTTTTCTGAAAAAGACTTTGAGACTTTCTCTATTTCTCCAGAAGACCTGCTTGCCTTTACTTTCGAGTCCTCCATTGGTGAAATAGCTGGAGATGGGAGTATCCTCGACGGGGCAGTCGGAAGTGAAGCGTCGGATGGTACCACTGCTGGAGCTGCCGTGGCTGCCGAAGGTGTGACAATGGAGCAGTCGTCGGATGGCCAAGCTGCTGAAGAGTAGTCTTCTAGGTAGCCTTTAGGATTTGTTTTTCCTTGTTGCTTTTGTTTGAACTCCTCCAGTCTTTGTCAGTTGTTTATCAATTTTGCTAGAAAATTTAATAAACTTGTCTCCTTCGTTTCTTTTGTTCATGCCTTAACCTTTAGACTTTATAGGCCAGTAGCAGGCGCGCCACTTTTTTATAAGCAGACAGGCCGCGTAGCCTACACAGTCATAGGTGTTGGTGTAGAACTTTTCCTTGCAAAGTTGCTAGCTGTAGGGTTGGCAGCCGGACGCCTTACTTACAGAAGCAGACAAATCCGCGTAACCACTAGGCTATTAACCTTTGCCTTCTCCAATTCCGTAGGTTGCGCAGCGAGTGCCACAACACTTTAGGAGGACTTGGTGCAAGTTACCGCAAGGTCGTTGGCCGCAGGATCGCTGCCGGATGCCTTACTCATTGTAGCAGCCACATCCGCGCGATCCCTAGGTTGTTAACCTTGGTTTTTCCCTATTCCGTAGGCTGCGCATCAAAGTGCCACAACACTTTAGGACTTGGTATAAGTCGTTGCAAAGTCGTTGGCCGCAGGATCGGCAGCCGGATGCCTTACTCACTGTAGCAGTCGCATCCGCGCGATCCCTAGGCTGTTAACCTTGGTTTTTTCCAATTCCGTAGGTTGCGCAGCAAGTGTGACAACACTTTAGGATTTTGGACAAGTGAAGCTTATCGACTACGTAGCATGTCGGTAGTGGATAAAACTTCACATATGCCTGCTAGCTTGTTTAACCTTTCACAAGAATGTGCGGTTGTATAAGTCTAGTCTGGCTTCACTGCTTGAAGGGCAAGCCGTAGGCAGTCTTCCGGGATCCGTTGGCTACCTTAGTATGCTCGGTAGCAGCTTTAGGGTTTCCAGGGATAATGTGCCCCCCCCCCCGCGTCTCTAGGGCCCAGTTCCCGCGGATTAGGCCAAGAGACCCAAAATCCTTCAATTAGCTAAGCCTTGAAAAAGACCATTGTGGCTACTTCTAGGAATTCCGTCGCAAGCCATCGTGCAGCTAGTTACACTAGGGCCATCAGGCTCATCCACGTCTGGATGTTCGGAGTGAAGAGTTTATCCTCCCGCGTTGGAGAGTAGATTGGTCCCTCGGGGGCCGTTGTTCTTGCAGTGAGTCCCTAAGAAGGGCGCGAGCTTCTCTTGAAGCGCAGGAGTTGTCAGTTGTCGCAATGGAATCAAGTTGTAAAAGCGTTCCTTATTGAAAAACAAGTGAACAAATAACTTAATTGTAAAGATTGCGGAACAACTGGTAGTCCTCGTCTTGCAAGGGTTGTGCCCGTCTAAGCTGCTTGAGCCTCCGGGCGTCGGTGGAGATCACACGTGGTATTTCCTCAAATTGTAGGCGTTCTACTGTTTTTCGATCTCCTTATCATTCATGGTGGCGAGGGTGTAGCTTCCCTTGCCGCCTACTCTGCTGATCTTGTAAGGTCCTTCCCAAATGGGGTCCATCTTCTTCGATCCCTCCCTTCGAGCAGTGATGAAGGCCTTCCTCAGAACTAGGTCTCCGGGTTGAAATTGCCGTATTTTGGACCTTTTGTTGTAGCTAGAGAGGATCTGCTGCTGGTAGGATGCGATACGGGCTATGGTCTGCTCGCGCATTTCTTCCGCCAGGTCTAGGTTTGTGGTCATCTCTTCTCTGTTCTGCTCGACATCTGGCAGTAGGGTGGTGATGCTTGGCATGATGATGTTGGGAGGAATGATTGCTTCCGAACTGAAAGCCAAAGAGAAAGGGGTTTCTCTAGTTGCTCGTCTTTTGGTGGTACGGTACGCCCACAGACATCCGGGGAGCGCGTCTGGCCACTTTCCTTTCTTGTCGGCAAGGGATTTTTTGAGGCAGTCGAGGATCGTCTTGTTGGAAGCTTCGGCCTGCCCATTGCCTTGCGGATACCTTAGTGTAGACATATGTTGCTTTATACCGTATTTCTGGAAGAATCCCACCAAGTCTTTGCTTACGAACTGCGGGCCGTTGTCGATGACGATAGATTGAGGGATACCAAAGCAGCAAATGATGTTCCTCCATATGAAGCGTTCTACGTCTGTTTGAGTTATCGTCGTCATGGGTTCCGCTTCTATCCACTTGGTGAAATAATCGGTTGCCACGATCATCATTCCTCTGCCCCCAGCAGCAGGCGGCACGGGCCCAACCAGGTCGATCGCCCATTGGATGAACGGCCAGGGACTTGCTTGTGGATGTAGCTCGCTGGCGGGCAAGGCCGGTACAGGCTTGTAACGTTGGCAGCGGTCGCACTTTTGCACTAACTCTCGGGCATCTTAATGCATGGTTGGCCAGTAGTAGCCTGCGTTGAGAGCTTTTTACGCCAAAGATCGTCCTCCAGAATGGTTCCCACAAACGCCTTCATGGATTGAACTTAAGACCTTCAAATCATCGGGAGGTGCCAAACATCGGAGGTGCGGTCCGGTGTAGGATCTTCGAACTAAGATGTCCCTCCACATGTAGTAGCGTGCTGCTCGGGTTTGAAGTTTCCTTGACTCCAATCTCTCCGCATGGAGCGTGTCGTTGACCAAGTAATCTATGATAGGACTTTGCCAATTTGGAGTTGCATTAACCTGTGTCACCTCAGCCACTGGCTCGGACTCTATGCTCGGCTTATCTAGGTATTCCACCGGGATTGACCGCTTAAGCTGGTGATCAAGGGCGGAGCCCAGGCCGGCTAGCGCATCTGCATGGGCATTCTCTGATCGTGGAACCTGAGTGAGCGTGTAAGTCTGAAATGCCTTCAGCTGCTCGCGTACCTTCTCAAGATATTGCGCCATCCTTGGATGCTTCGCCATATATTCCCTCGCGGTTTGGCTAGTAATCAGCTGAGAATCAGAATAGATCGCCAGCTTTTTCACCGCTAAGTCTTTCGTCATTCGGAGGCCTGCCAGTAGGGCTTCATACTCTGCTTCGTTGTTGGATGCCTTGAAGCCTAAAGTGATCGCCTGCTCGAGCAGTGAGCCATCTGGGGTAACAAGAACCATGCCTGCCCCCGAGCCTTTATGATTGGATGCGTCATCGACGTGCAGATGCCATTTATCGCTATTGAGGGAAACGGGCAGAGCTGGGGTCTCGGCTGCTTTTGGGACATCGTCGGGCTCGTTTGCTGCGTTGCTTGGGCCAGGTGCGAACTCTGCTATGAAATCTGCCAAGGCTTGGGCCTTTATTGCCGTACGGGGTCGGAAGACTAAACCATACTGGCCTAGTTCAAGTGCCCACTTCATTACTCGTTGAGAAGCATCCGGACCATGCAGGATGGATCGTAGAGGGTATTGAGTCATGACGATGACTGTATGAGCTTGAAAGTACGGTCTGAGCTTCCGAGCTGCCACCACTAGAGCCAAAATTAATTTTTCAATCTTCGGATATCTTGTTTCCGCATCGAGGAGAGCTTTTGAAGTGTAGAACACCGGTAGTTGGGCCCCCAGCTCTTCTCGTATGAGGGCAGAGCTCACCGCTACTTCGGAGACTGCCAAGTAGATGTACAAGTCCTCCGCAGCTTCCAGCTTGGATAGTAATGGAGGCAATGTGAGATACTTCTTCAGGTCTTGGAAGGCTTTTTCGCATTCTTCATCCCATTTGTCATGTTGCGCCCTCTTGATGGCTTTGAAGAAAGGCTTGCATCTATCGGTGGATCGCGATAGGAAACGGTTGAGGGCGGTTGCTCGTCCGGTCAAGCTTTGGATCTCCTTCAAGGTTGTGGGAGACTTCATTTCCAGAATTGCTCGGATCTGTTTGGGATGCGTCTCGATCCCTCGTTGGGTTACTAAGTACCCTAGGAATCGGCCTGAAGATACTCCGAATGTACATTTGGCAGGATTGAGCCTCATCTTGTATGCCCTAAGGATGTCAAATGTTTCCGCCAAATTGCGAATGTGGTCTGACCGCTGCTTGCCCTTCACCATGATGTCGTCGACGTAGACTTCCATGGTAACCCCGTTCTGTTTTTTGAACATCATATTCACTAACCTTTGGTAGGTTGCTCCTGCGTTCTTGAGGCCGAAAGGCATGACTTTGTAGCAGTATGTACCTCGCTCGATTACAAACGCGGTTTTCTCCTTGTCAGGTTCGTGCATGGCTATTTGGTTGTAGCCAGAATATGCGTCCAGGAAGCTGAACAGCTGGTTTCCAGAAATCGAGTCCACCAAGAGGTCGATTCGGGGGACCGGATAAGGATCCTTCGGGCATGCTTTGTTGAGGTCGGTGTAATCTACGCAAACCCTCCATTTGCCTTTCTCCTTCTTCATGACTAGCACGACGTTGGCGAGCCATGCGGAGTATGCCACCTCTTCTATGAATCCGGCCTCCAGCAGCTTGTCTATTTCGGCCTCGATGATTGCTACTCGCTCGGGCGCAAAGTGCCTTCTCTTCTAGATCACGGGTTTTGCAGCGGGGTCGACATGTAACTTGTGGCAAGCCACATTTGGGTCGATGCCGGGCATGTCTGAGGGTGACCATGCAAAGATGTCTTGGTTCTTCCTGAGGAAGGTAATGAGTTCTTTTTGAATCTTTTTGGCAGCTTCGGCTGTAACTGCTATTTGGCAGCTTCGTCATCTTTTTGAATCTCGGTGACCTCCGCGGGAGTGAAGGTCTTCTTCCTTGATTCTTTCAGCATTTGCACGGTGCACCATCGGGATGCGGCTTGGTCGGACTTAATTTCTCCAACTCCTCCGCCCGGGATGCAGAAGCGAATTTTTTGGTACTTGACTGAAGTGACAGCATCTAGCTTGATCAACCAAGGCCTCCCAAGGATCCCGTTGTAAGGAGACGGGTCGTTCACAATCGTGAATGTTTGCTTCGAGACCACTGGCGATGTCTTCACATCAAGCGTGATTTGGCCAATTGCGGTTGAGGTGTGCCCATTGAATCTAGTGAGTACCTCTGCTCATCGTGTTATCGTGCTCTCCAAGCCCATTTTCTGGATACCGAGAATTGAAGTAGATTGACCGCACTTCCGTTGTCCACCATCATTCGATCGATTATGGCATGAGCTATTTGGACTGACACCACTGGCGCGTCGTCATGCGGTAAGTCAACGGCTTCTGTGTCCTGCTCAGTGAAGCCGATTATGGGTCCTGGTAGTGCGCCGGCCGTCTGGACTTGTGAGATCAATAAGGCTTGCTGGATCTTCCTCTTTTTCGAGTTGTTGGTGGCCCCCAGGTGTTTGGATTCGGCAAAGATACCATTAATCCGAATTATCTTGGCAGGTGGCTCCTCCTCCCTCTCAGCGTTCCATCTGGGCTGCGCTGCTGGCTTGCCCAAATACCTGTCGACTTTGCCTTCCTTCACAAGCTTCTCTAGATAATTCTTCCAGGTGTAGCAGTTTTATGTGGTGTGACCTGGACCTCGATGGAACGTGCAGTACCTGGTGTGATCCAGCTTGGAAGTATCTCCCATCGGCTGCTTCGGCGGTTTAAACCACGGCTCGTCTTTTACATCGCGAAGGATTTGATGGATTGGGATTGAAAACTTCGAGTAATTCCTGGCCATCGAGCCGTCTCTGGTCACGGGCCTGTCCCTCCGCTTGGCCTCCTGCCCGCTCTTGTTGGGCAGCTTTCCATCTTCCTTTCTTTGAGCCATCACCAATTCTTTTTGAGGCTGCTCGGGCACCTTGTCTGCTCGTCGGGCCTCATCCCAGAGGGCATGCTTCTCTGCTAGGGCTAAGGAATTGGTTAGAGTCAAGTCTTCCTTCATGATCATCTCTCCAAATAGGGGGTGATCTGCAGGGAGGCCTTTCTGAAAGGCTGCACTGGCTATCGAGTCGTCACACCCCACGATCTTTGCCTTCTCCGCCTTAAACCTCTTCACGTAGTCGCGAAGTGATTCCCTCGGGTTCTTCTTTACGTTGAACAGGTGATCGGATTTTTTCTTGATCGAGCGGTAAGACGAGTATTCTTTGGTGAAGACCAAGGAAAGATCGTCAAAGCTCGAGACGGATCGTGGCGGCAGGGTATGGAACCAATCTTGCGCTTCGCCTTGCAAGGTGGTGGCAAATATTTTGCACATAAGGGCGTCATTACTCCGGTAGAGGACCATTGCACTTCGGTAATGCTTCAAGTGCCTTTCTGGATCTCCATCTCCTTTGAATGAGGTAAAGTGCGGCATGCTAAACTTGCGTAGAGGTTCCGTCCGCTCGATCTCATCCGTGAAGGGGGTTCGGCTTATCTTGGCCATCCCCCGCCGCAACGCCTCATCGGCAGTGTTGCCACGTCGGAATTCGCGAAGCCGCTCGTTGAAGAGCTTCTCCATTTCTTCTTGGATTTGTCTCCGGTGGGGTAGCGGAGCCCTAAACTGTCCCAAGTCTTGGTCTATCGGTCTAGGCTGCTCCTCCGGGCGCTCCATTTGTCGTTGTCTCGGCTGCCTAACTAGTGAGGGGTCCTTTCGTGGGCTGCCTGTGGAACTTGAAGCGGATCGAGTGGCCGCTCGCCCCCGTGCATCATGCGGCATCCTCCGAGGTGATGTGGAATATGTTCCTTGCGAGCCTAGGCGTGAATGGACGCTCTGCCTGGAAGGTTGCTCACGTGGCTCTTCAACATGTGGCCCCAACCCTGACCATATGCTCACTCGCGGGCCTAATCGAGAGTGCACGCTCCTCCTCGCGCTAAGACGGGAGTCCACGCTGTCTCGGGGGCCCAGCCGAGATTGCACACCGCCTGACTGCTCAGTCTGATTGATCGGCTGCTTGCCAGGACGTTGCTGGAAAGGTTCCTCGTCTGCCCTTGTCCTACTTCGGGATAACTCGTCCGGAGCGCGTTGGATCTCGGTGTGCTGCAGGAGTCGATTCACCAAGGTTGTCTGTTGTGCTAGGGCACTCGTCAACTCCATGACTTGTCGGGACAAGTATTGCTCGCCGCTCAGATTGGATGAACTGGATAAGAAGACTCCTTCTTGAGCGGTGGACGGATGGTTGATTCCGGGCACGACTCGGGCTGCTTGGGACACCACTGGGGTAGGCCAGGCTGCTGGGGCAGGCTTGGCTGCAGGAGCAGGCTGGGCTGCATGGGCAGGCTTGGCTGCAGGAGCAGGCTGCTCAACACGAGGTGCGCGCGAGTGCGAGGCTTGGACTGCAGCAGTGGTACCATGGACCTCGCCGCGGGTGGTCACCGCGGTGGTTCCCATGGTGGAGCCTCGAGGTAGTGGCGCCATCTCCCCTAGAGCCACATTCAATCTCGTAGATCGACGCGGTCCCACGTCTTGAATGTTTGAATTGTTACTCATCGAATTTTCTAGATTTCTAACCATTATGTATTTTTCTTGTTTTTTATACGCTTTACCAAAGAACTTTTTACAAGTAAAAAATTCTAGTAATAAAAACGTACGAAAGAATACAAATGGACTAGAGATCGAAGGAAAACCTTTGTGTGCGAGAGTCTTTTTCGAGCGTAAACTTCTTCTCTCAATGAAAGCACCAATTTGTGGATGCAAATTTTCTCCTCTTCGGTCTTGGACGATTTTGCACCTACAAAACAATCAACACCTTAGGTTAAGGCCAAAAGCCTCACGCGCCCACGATGAATGGGGGGGGGGGCTTTGGCCGAAGAACCTCCGATGCCAAAGTTAGAATTAGAGAGAAAAAGTGTTTAGAGTGTTTTTGCCAAAGGATTGGAATTAGGTTTTGTGAGAAAATGGGGTAGTATTTACAAGAGAGGAGGGGTGGCCGGCCTATCTAGGGTTTTTGTGGGAGATCTAGGTTTAATTAGCCTATTTATTGGCTAATTAAACCAAAAGGGGTATGTATTTGTATTTATGAAAAGGGGTAATAAGGAGTAATTGAATAATTGGCTTAAAAAGGAGGAAAAAGGAAGAAAAATAGGGGAAATAAAAGGGGAGTGGCCGGCCTCTCTTTGGAGAGAAAGGGTCGGCCCTTTGAGGTATTTTCTTGGTCTTCAAGGCTCATTTAATTGACAAATCAAGGAAGAATAATCCCATTAATTTGCCAATTATCTTCATTTATGTGGGATAATTGGTAGATTTATGAGATAATTGCCTTAAATGAGGATGGATGAAATAATTCGGATTTGTTTACCTTTTATAGGCGCTTTTGACTTGACCGACGATAATTATCGGCTGCTCGCGCGTAGGAATTCTGATGCACCTCAAGGGCATTTTTGTCTCCTTAATCTGAAAGTCCACATGTCGCCTTGTGATTATTTTTGGCTCCACATTAGGCACTGGAACGACCTCCTCATGAGGAAGCAGCCCTTTGGGATTTGCTGCATGCATTGATCAAGCCATCAGCCTTGTTTGAACTTGCTGGGCCTGCAACCATTCCAAGCCGCATCCAGCAACCTTTTTGCTGGGCCTTCTCACACTTCATCCCATGCCAAAACAAGCCAGCTCGTGTTGGGCTTCTCCCGTGCAATAGGTCCAATCAGCCAGCAACCCTTTGCTTGTTAGGGTTGCATCACGCTAAACTGAAGCCATCAATTCGATGGGCTTCCCTCGCGCCTCGGCCCAACATTTAGCAGCCTATGCATTGCTTGACTTTGCTTTCAACTTGGCCTACTGCTTTGTAGCTTGATGGGCTGCTGCTGCTGCCCATATCTTGTGCCCAAATGCCTGCAGCTTGTTGTAGGGCCGTGACCTACTGCAACCAACAATCACATGCTGGGCTGCGTATTTTTTTTTCAACCCAATGCCATATTTTGGCATCCCCGCTTCTTAACCCTACACAAATATAAATTTTGGGACGTTTTTGGTTAACTCTAATTAAGCTATAATTCACTTGTCGCTTGATCCACCACCAATCGAAGCTAATACGACCAGCATGTCATTATTTTGCTTTCACGATCGAACCTCTGTAGTCTTGATCTATTAAATTAATTGAAAGTGACTAGCAATCCATTAATCTAACAAGAAATCTAAAATTATCAACCTGAAGCCCACTTTTGGCCATTAACGATTCAATAATTTATTTTTCTTCTATGAACCATTGACATCCTTTCGTAGTCCTGGAGCGCTCACACTAAAGTTCCTGAAGCAACCCAAATCTACTGTACTTAAATCAGTACCTTGTATTCTGTGTTCTTGCAAGAACCCCCTATTTATGAACTGGAAGTTCATAATTAGACTCAAACTTGTAGTTTCGAATTTAGTGCCTTTGAAACTCGAAGTTTTCATAAAACAATACACCCATGAAAATCCGATGTTTTTCATGTAAAATTATGTCTCTGAACACGAATGTTCTAACTTTGATGCGTATGGATGTTATATTTCCCATAGCACTATTCACAATCTTGTCCTCTCCACTCAATAAATTGTCGAACCGTCACAAGTTCAATTTCACTGATTTGGACGTTTCTAATAGAAACCATCTTATGTGGGTACAAGACGTGAATCTCCACTTGACTATCAAGAAGCTGAGAAACCAGTGTAGCCAATAATGGCATGGAAGAGTTTAATAAGCCTCTGTCATGATCTTCACTCAAAGATTTCTACCCGAAGCATTACAAATGAAAATACCTCCCCAACGAGGATTCCATGGCTCTTTGGCTCGTTCTTACGGACCGCCTAATCATCAAAGATATTACCTAAAGCACACCATGATTACATCCATGAATGAGTATGATTCTGAATTTTATAAATTTGATCGAATTCTGACTGAAGAATACTTAAATCTGATCGAATTCTGACTGAAGAATACTTTTATTGTCCTTCCTTGTTTCTAACTCCATCTTGAAGCAGCAATGCAGAAAGCTAAAGTTTATAGAGAGCTGAAGTTTACAAAATTTTTGAATCGGATTACTACTACAAATGTGAAAGAACGATATAGACTCAGCTTCAGGTGGAGTTTACCGAATAATGATAGCTAATTTCGGCTGGAGACCACCGAAATGTATGCTCTGCTTCAATAGAGGCGTAATGAAAAAACATCTTTAGCTCCACTGGAACCTTTGAACCCAAGTCTGGGTCCGTCTCTCCCACAATCCAATTTTGAGTTTGTTTTTACAACATATGGTAGAATCAGAGCTTGTTAAGGTGTGGCAACATGACCAAAGCATGATCATTGACACCTAACACCTAAAACTTCAAGAATAAAGGATATTGTTCTCGAACCTGATAGGAGCATATTTATGCGACTTAGTTAGCTTATTTTCGTGCATTTATTTAGCTTAATTATGTTAATTATGGTGTTTTAAGTCATTTTCGTGCAATTTCAGGGCTTAATGACAAAGTGTGCAAAAAGAGCCAATTTGGAGTGTTTTGGAGCTATTTTGGGCCAAGGATGGATAGCTTATGATTCATGCAAGAAGGATGGACGAATTTGAGGATTTAAAGGCTAGGAATCAGCTAAGAAGAAGGAAGAAACAAGTTCAAGTTCTAGAAGATAAGAGAAGAGCAAGAAATAAGGAACATTATCTAGAAGCATTATCCATAACCTTATCTTATCTTGCCTTATCCTTACCTTATCCTATCCACCTTATTTTCAGCCAAAAAGGGGGGGTCTCTTATCATATTCTATCACCTAAATTTGGGGGTTCTAGAAGCCTAAAAACATGCAACAAACCCTTAAAACTCTCCTACAAAGCTGCCACACCCTTCCCTACATTTCAGGCGCCTAAAACCCCTTCTAGATGGTCCTAAGCCTATCCCTAATTCCCAGCCGTATGTACCCCTTCTAGATGCCTATTTTCTGCTGGAGAAACACATCCTTTTCCTCTTTGGATTGTGTTTGAAAGTCCCTTTTCCTTTGTGGTTTTGGAGTCCCAATTCTCTACCTATTCTAAATCCAAAACCCTTATACATTCTAATTCCTAAATCCACTCTTGCCGTGGCTTTTATTTTCAGCCTATAAATACCCAAGTGCCGCACCATCCACAACACACCACCCATCTCAGATTTCACTCTACATTCAGCATTCATCCACCCTCACTCACTCACATGCCTACATTGTGCGCAATTGCAAGAAGGAGAAGAAGGACCTTGTCGTGCATCTTGGAGTCCATTCTAGGTGTTGTCTTTCTTTTATCTCAATGTTTAATTCAAGTTATTTTTGTGTAATTGCAAACATGAGAGGCTAAATTTCTTATTAGTTGGGGGTGAATTTGAAGCCATTATTATATGCTATATATGAATTGATTACAACCAATTATTGTTTCTTAAGACTTGAATGTGATTTGCTTATCTGAGTTATTAAAACTTGTTTGTGTGTGTTAATTGGGAGTCGACACTTAATTTGCATGCATTAACTTGAAGCTAGAGTATAAGGGAGTTTCACCTAATCGTTATGAACTTATATTCACAAGTAGTAAAGGTTGCTAGTCACAATCATGTTAAGTAAGTCCTAGGCAAGAGTTTCATGCTTTTCATAGTTACGAATGCCTTGTCAACACTTATGATTTTCAAAGAACGTAATGACCTTTGATATGTTTTCTATCATGCTATCATAGTTAGGGACTTGATAAGGATAATTTGGTTGTAATGCATGTTTCATTCAATTCAATGAGAAAAGGGAAATCTGATGGTCAATTTATGCTTACATGGTTAACTTGGAGTGTTGTCATTCATAGTCTAAAGGAATAATAATTGGAAATTGGTTCATATGCATATGTCATGTGTGGAGACGGATCCTCTAACTAAACTCATCATCCATTCAATTCATCAAAATCGTTTTGCTTAAGTGTTTTAAACAAAGTTTCTGTTTTAAAGTTTAGTTTCGTCCAAAACAATCCCCTTTTCATCTAATCTTGTTATTTGAGTCAAAACCTGTTTCTTTTAGTCTTTTGAGTCAAGTTTTACCTTATTTTCGTCAAAATCACTTCTTGGGTCTAAAATTGAGTCTTTTGGGTTGTTTTAAGTTGTTTGGAGTCTTTTAAACCTGTTTTGAGTCCCTTGAGTCTATTTAAACGTTTTTAAGTTTGTTTTTGTGTTTTTGAGTCATACTTGTGTTGATTAGCATCCCTAGTTAATCCACGGCCTAGAACGATCCCTACTTGCATCATATACTACAATTGTCATAAATAGGGTTTAATTTGCGTGTTAAGTAATTTTCACATCAAATTTTGGCACCGTTGCCCGGGATTAGCAAATTGCTAATGCCTTGTTTGTTTCGTAAGTTTTAGTTAGTATTCTTATTTTGTTTTGTTTTCTTGTTTCAGGTACTAAGTTTATGACTCGTAGTTCTCAACCTATTCGTGCAAACATCTTGGATTTTGACGACGATTTCGAACGAACGTTGAGAAGGAAGAGGAAGAACCCAGAACCTAGTCCACCAAGTTCAGAGTCCGAATCTGAATTTGAAGAAGAGGAAGAAGAAGAACAAGCCATGGCAGCGGAAAATCGTACAATCAAAGAACTTTCAGCCTCGGGGTTGGACAATGCCGCACCTCTTTGCATTCAATACCCCGTGGCTGCCCAAGGTAAGACCGATGAGTAAGTCTAGCTTGTTGCATCACATTCCCAAATACCATGGGCTGTCCATGGAAGATCCAAACAAGCATCTTAAGGAGTTTGAAGTGGTATGTTCGAGCATGACACCCATTAATGTCGATGGGAGCATTCTGAAGATGAAAGCCTTTCCATTCTCTCTTTTGGACAAGGCTAAAGATTGGCTATACGAATTGGCACCCGGAACTGTCACTTCTTGGGAAAGTATGAAGCGAGCATTCTTGGAGAAATTCTTCCCAACATCACGAGTAATTCTTTTGAGGAAGAAAATCAGTGGCATCCAACAAAACCAAGGAGACTCCTTTCCGACATATTATGAGCATTTCAAGGCCCTAGTTGCATCTTGCCCACAACACCAAATGAAGGAGGAACTTTTAATTCAATACTTTTACGTGGGACTTCTTCCAATTGAAAGACAGATGCTAGATGCCTCGGCATGGGGTGCTTTGGTTGACAAAACACCGGTGGCTGCCAAGATCCTAATTTCGAACCGGGCTTTGAACGCACAACAATATGAGGGAGTTGGCCAAAGAGACACCCCACGGCAGCAAGTACATGAGGTAAGTTCCAATTCTGATTTGCAATCTCAAATAACTAACCTTACTACTATGGTGTCACAGCTTATGGAAGGATGCAAAATACAAGGAAGCACCCCAAGTGTGTGTGGCGTGTGTTCTATGCAAGGGCATCCCAATGATCAATGTCCACAATTGATTGAAAATGGAGGATGGGAAAGTGCCAATGCCATAGGTTTTCAAAGCCAAAATCAGCAAAGGAACGATCCATACTCAAATACATACAATCCGGGATGGAGAGACCACCCAAATTTCAAGTGGAGGGAGCCTCAACAACCTCAACAACAAGGAGGTTTTCGACAAACACCCCCTGGGTTTTATCAAAAGCCATTCACTCAATCTCAACCTCAATCACAAATTATCCTACCAAACTCAGGTTCGCTAGTTAATAATGATCAAGTTATTCAATTATTAACTTCTGTTTCGCAGAGATTAGAAACTCAAAACAATCGAATACCGAATCAAGATAAAAAGATGAGTGACATAGAGAAGCAAATAGGGCAGATTTCTGAGTTCCTAGGGTAGTTTAGAGAACAAGGCAAACTTCCTAGTTCAACCGTTGTGAATCTAAAGGGAGGTTTTGAAACCGCTAAGGCCATTACATTGAGGAGTGGCAAGGAGCTTGGAAACCACTCAAAACTGTCCAAACAAGGTCCAAACGAGGATGAAAAGTTGCTGCAAGAAGAAGAACAGGGAGGACAAGCCACGACAAAGGAAGATACAAGCTTGCCGCAGCCCTCTAGAGTCCCAAAACCGTCCCAAAACACCAAGGTAAGCCCTAATCCGAATTTTTCAAGTTCTATTCCACTAAATGTGCCCTTTCCTAGCAGGTTTAAGCAATCAAAGAAAGAAGAGAATGAGAAAGACATTCTGGAAACCTTTCGGAAAGTTCAAGTCAATATTCCGCTCCTTGATGCAATTAAGCAAGTGCCTAAGTATGCCAAGTTTTTGAAAGAACTTTGCACAACAAGGAAGAGGATTTCGAACAAAGAAGTGGTCCAGGTAAGTGAGAATGTTTTTGCGGTGCTACAAAGAAAACTACCACCTAAATGCAAAGATCCGGGTAGTTTCACAATTCCTTGCATTATTGGCAATACTAAGTTTGAACATGCCATGCTAGATTTAGGTGCTTCAATTAATGTTATGCCCTATTCAATTTATGCATCTATGAACTTAGGCGAACTTAAAAACGATGGCGTGATTATTCAATTGGCCGATCGTTCTAATGCATATCCGAAAGGAGTTGTGGAAGATGTTTTAGTGCAGGTGAACAATTTGATCTTTCCAGCGGACTTTTATGTGCTTGACATGGAAGATAGAGTCTATTCTACCCCATTGCCGATCCTCCTTGGGAGACCTTTCATGAAAACAGCCAGCATGAAGATAGACGTATTCAAAAGGACGTTAACGATGGAATTTGATGGCGAGATTATTGATTTTAACATTTCTGATGCTATTAAATATCCTAAAGATGAACATTCATGTTTTTCTATTGATGTACTTGATTCTTTGGCACAAGACTTTCTCGATTCACTAGACAAAGACCCCCTTGAAACAACAATTGCCGAGGAATTGGGCTTAAAACCCAATCTGGCCGTACCTAGTGAAGAAATTGGCGAGATGGTGGCTGCCCTAGGGGAATTGCCACAATATTACGGTAAGTCTTCAATCCCAAATTCCATTCCCGTTTCTACTGACAAATTGTTACCTTCAGTGATTCAGGCCCCAATTCTTGAACTTAAACCATTGCCGAGTCATTTGAAGTACGCCTATTTAGGAGACAAAGAAACGTTGCCGGTCATAATCTCGTCAACACTCACGGAATTAGAGGAAGAAAAACTGATTCGAGTGTTGAAAGAGCACAAAACAGCCATAGGGTGGACCTTGGCCAACATAAAAGGTATTAGCCCTACAACTTGCATGCATCGCATACTTCTAGAGGAGGGGGCTAAACCTACTCGAGAGGCTCAACGCTGACTCAACCCTCCAATGATGGAGGTTGTGAAGAAGGAGGTTATAAAGCTTCTCGATTGTGGAGTGATCTACCCTATCTCGGATAGCCGGTGGGTTTCGCCTGTTCAAGTTGTTCCGAAGAAATCGGGAGTTACAGTGGTGAAAAATGCCGAGAATGAGCTTGTGCCAACCCATATCCAAACAGGTTGGAGAGTGTGCATTGATTATAGAAAGCTCAACGCCACCACAAGGAAGGACCACTTCCCTTTTCCATTCATTGATCAAATGCTCGAAAGGTTAGCCGGTCATTCTTTTTACTGTTTTCTTGATGGCTACTCGGGATATAATCAAATTGTCATAGCTCCCGACGACCAAGAAAAGACCACCTTCACGTGCCCATTTGGTACCTTTGCCTATCGTCGCATGCCATTCAGTCTATGCAATGCACCTGCCACTTTTCAACGATGTATGGTAAGTATATTTTCAGATTTCGTTGAGAAGATCATTGAGGTATTTATGGATGATTTTAGTGTCTTTGGAGATTCATTTGATAATTGTTTGGATAATCACATATTAATCTTGAAACGATGTGTTGAAACTAACCTTGTTTTAAATTGGGAGAAATGTCGCTTTATGGTGAAACAAGGTATAGTTTTAGGTCATATCGTTTCAGAAAAGGGAATTGAAGTTGATATATCAAAAATAGATCTTGTACGCTACTTACCCTCTCCGACTTCGGTTAGAGAGGTTCGTTCTTTTCTTGGACATGCAGGATTTTATAGGCGATTCATCAAAGACTTTTCCAAGATCTCCACCCCCTTGTGCCGTCTCCTTCAAAAGGAGGTGCCTTTCAAATTCGATGAAGAGTGTGAGAAAGCTTTCACAAGCCTCAAAGACAAGCTTACTTCGGTCCCTATTATTGTCCCACCAGATTGGAGCCTTCCTTTTGAGCTTATGTGCGATGCTTCCGATTATGCATTAGGGGCTGTTTTAGGACAAAGAAAGGACAAGCAGCCACACGTCATATACTATGCTTCCCTGACGTTGAATGATGCTCAATTGAACTATTCCACAATGAAAAAAGAACTTCTTGCTGTTGTTTTTCCTTTAGATAAATTTCGCTCGTATTTACTTGGTACTAAAGTTATAATCTACTCTGATCATGCAGCGTTGAAGTACTTACTTACCAAAAAGGAGGCCAAACCACGGCTGATTCGTTGGATGCTTTTTCTCCAAGAATTCGACATCGAAATCCGGGACAAAAAAGGAAGCGAGAACGTGGTGGTTGATCATTTGAGCCGTATGGTCCATGAAGAAAATGATGTCGTGCCTATCCCAGAGACATTCCCCGATGAGCAGCTGTTGTCCATCAAGGTAAGTGCACCATGGTATGCCGATTTAATTAATTATTTGGTCACTAAACAAATTCCCGACACCCTAAGTAAGCACTAACAGGATAAACTTAAGAAAGAGGCACGTTCTTATGTGTGGGATGACCCTTATTTGTGGAAATATGGTGCGGATCAAATCATTCGTAGGTGTGTGCATAATTCGAAATTTCATTCAATTTTAACATTTTGTCACACTTATGCATGCGGAGGTCACTTTGGCACTCAAAGGACTGCACGAAAAGTACTTGAATGTGGTTTTTATTGGCCCACCATCTTTAAGGATGCAAGAATGTTTTGCTTGTCATGTGATCGTTGTCAACGAACCGGAAACATTGGTTCAAAAGATCAAATGCCGCAGGTCCCCGTATTTGGTGTTGAAATTTTTGATGTTTGGGGCATTGATTTCATGGGTCCATTTCCCTCATCTCATGGTTTTGTTTATATTCTACTTGCGGTTGATTATGTTTCGAAATGGGTGGAAGCAAAAGCCACCCGTACTAATGATTCTAAAGTGGTTGCAGATTTTATAAGAACTAACATATTTGCTAGATTTGGAATGCCAAGAGTTCTTATAAGTGATGGGGGTTCACACTTTTGCAATCGAACCATTGAGGCGTTGCTCAAGAAATATAACGTCTCTCATAGGGTGGCAACACCTTATCATCCCCAAACAAATGGCCAAGCCGAGGTTTCAAATCGGGAGATCAAACAGATTTTGGAGAAGACCGTTGGGCCAAACCGGAAAGATTGGAGCGTACGTTTGAATGATGCATTATGGGCGTATCGTATGGCTTACAAAACACCAATTAGGATGTCCCTATTTTGGCTCATATATGGGAAACCATGTCATCTTCCAGTTGAATTGAAGCACAAAGCATATTGGGCCGTCAAAACATTCAATTTGGACATAGTCACGGCTGGACTTCAGAGAAAGCTTCAATTGAACGAACTTGAAGAAATTAGAAACGAGGCGTATGAGAATGCTCAGATTTACAAAGAGAAGACGAAGGCATTTCATGATAAGATGATTCGTACCAAAATATTCTCACCTGGGCAGAAAGTTCTACTCTTCAATTCCCGCCTTCATTTATTCCCAGGTAAGTTACGTTCTAAATGGATTGGCCCTTTTGTTGTTACTAATGTTTTTCCTCATGGTGCAGTCCAAATTAAAAGTTTCAAGACGGGGCAAGAATTCAAGGTGAATGGACAACGTGTGAAGCCCTACTATGAGCACTTTGAGGAGCATATCGTGGAAGACACACCACTCCATGTCGTGGGCCCTATCCAAGACTAAAAGGAAGTTTTGTCCAGCTGGAAAACATTAAAGCAAGCGCTTCTTGGGAGGCAACCCATGCATTCAATAAAGAGCCCTTGGATGATCCGGCATCAAAACCAGGTGTTTATATTCCTAAACTCTACTCTTTATTGATTTTAATTTACATTTTGTGTCATGTTTGTTAGTTGTTTGTTTGTTTGCTTGTGTGTGCGTATATGTTTGAAACATTGAGGACAATGTTTGATTTAAGTGTGGGGGGGTAAACAAAGTGTTTTCATGCAAAATTCGTGGGTTTTTATCACCTATCACTTCTAATGTTGTTTTCACTGTTTTTAAGTGTTTTTAGAGTGTTTTGAAGTGTTGTTATGTGTTCTTTAAAAAAAATCCGAAAATTCTTGAAAAAAATTGAAAAATGTGTTAAAAATACCAAAAAGAGTCGTTTTTGTGTGTTTGTTTGTGTCTTAGGGTACCTTCCAACACAATGATGAGGATTTGGTTTTTAATTGCATAACTGTTAAAGAAAGTTATAAACATGGATGGAAGTTTGATATGCCTTTGGTTTATGCTTTGTTGTAGTTGTAACTTACGAATTCATGTTTAAATCACAAAGAAAAAAAATCAGTTTTTGTAACATGCTTGAAGGAAGGAACTCAAACTAACGCTACAACCCTGAGAGACTTGAGCCTAAAACGTTCTTTGGAGAGTTAAAAATCTGTGCATTTGTTGTTTTCTAAGTCGTTGCATGATCTCATTATTCCTTGCTTGGTTGCTACTTAGAAGGCGTTCCATCACTATAGTTCCAAATACTAGAACTCATACCCGTTTCATTCAAAGCATAAAATTGATTAGCATAACACGTAAACAAGATGAAGTTGTTTAGTTAAAGCTAGAGCCAAAAAGCCTTACCCTTCGCATTGTGTTTTGTAGGTTTAACCCCGTTGAGCCTTGTTTTAAGCCTATGTTCTTTGTTAGCCACGTTTTACCCTACCAAGCCTAGTATAGGACCATCCATACCCTTGTTCTTGAAGCATAGTGGAGCATAACTTAGAAGGAAATTCCTTTTGATCACCATATTGCAGAAAATGAGTGTGGGGGAAGGGTTTTGTGTGCCAAAAGAAAGAAAAAGAAAAAATTCGTGAAAAACAGAAAAAGAAAAGAAAAGTGTGAAGAAAAGTAAGAAAAAGAGTTGAAAAGAAGAGAAAATGAGCTCTAAGTGTTGGTTGTTGAAGAAAGGGTCCAAAAGTTTGAATTCGGCCCTAAAAAGTTGTGTGCATCTTCCCCTTGTGTTTAAAGTTGATTTTTGCATTCAAAAGTGAATTCTAAGTGCCTATTTCATTACTTTGCTTGCTATTGCTTTAAGAACGTTTGTTTTCCATATCTTTCCTTGTTAACCAATACCCTAGCCCCGTTACAACCCTATACTTCTATCTTGGGTGTTGTGTGTTTCAATTTGTGGAGTTTGGAATTGGTTTGAGCATATGGTATCCCTGGTTCTCGCATCCAAGTAGTGACATTCCATTCATGAGATCATATCTATACATGCATTAATAAATCCAGAAATTGCTTTCTTTGTTATAAACATATGTGAGTGTTCATTTTCATGTTTACATCAATCTTCTCACATATAACTAGTGTAGGGTGTGTAGTCAGAAAATCTGTGTGAAAATAAGAGTGTAAACCGTAAGGAATTGAGCAAATTCTCTAAGGCATGTTACTACATTCAAATCATTGTTTTAATTGATTAATTGTGAGCTAGTAAGTAGCGACTATGATTAAGTATGTGCTCGAGAGTAAGGACAACTAAAATCTATGGGAGTGATGATCTTTAATATGTTATGTACCATTGGAAATCCCTGAGGCGAACGTTGGAAGGTTTAGATTGTGTTTTGTTTACTTTTGTTTGTTTTGTTTATTTCGTTTTGCTCGAGGACTAGCAAAAGCTAAGTGTGGGGGAATTTGATAGGAGCATATTTATGCGACTTAGTTAGCTTGTTTTCGTGCATTTATTTAGCTTAATTATGTTAATTATGGTGTTTTAAGTCATTTTCGTGCAATTTCAGGGCTTAATGACAAAGTGTGCAAAAAGAGCCAATTTGGAGTGTTTTGGAGCTATTTTGGGCCAAGGATGGATAGCTTATGATTCAAGCAAGAAGGATGGACGAATTTGAGGATTTAAAGGCTAGGAATCAGCTAAGAAGAAGGAAGAAACAAGTTCAAGTTCTAGAAGATAAGAGAAGAGCAAGAAATAAGGAACATTATCTAGAAGCATTATCCATAACCTTATCTTATCTTGCCTTATCCTTACCTTATCCTATCCACCTTATTTTCAGCCAAAAAGGGGGGTCTCTTATCAGATTCTATCACCTAAATTTGGGGGTTCTAGAAGCCTAAAAACATGCAACAAACCCTTAAAACTCTTCTACAAAGCTGCCACACCCTTCCCTACATTTCAAGCGCCTAAAACCCCTTCTAGATGGTCCTAAGCCTATCCCTAATTCCCAGCCACATGTACCCCTTCTAGATGCCTATTTTCTGCTGGAGAAACACATCCTTTTCCTCTTTGGATTGTGTTTGAAAGTCCCTTTTCCTTTGTGGTTTTGGAGTCCCAATTCTCTACCTATTCTAAATCCAAAACCCTTATACATTCTAATTCCTAAATCCACTCTTGCCGTGGCTTTTATTTTCAGCCTATAAATACCCAAGTGCCGCACCATTCACAACACACCACCCATCTCAGATTTCACTCTACATTCAGCATTCATCCACCCTCACTCACTCACAAGCCTACATTGTGTGCAATTGCAAGAAGGAGAAAAAGGACCTTGCCGTGCATCTTGGAGTCCATTCTAGGTGTTGTCTTTCTTTTATCTCAATGTTTAATTCAAGTTATTTTTGTGTAATTGCAAACATGAGAGGCTAAATTTCTTATTAGTTGGGGGTGAATTTGAAGCCATGATTATATGCTATATATGAATTGATTACATCCAATTATTGTTTCTTAAGACTTGAATGTGATTTGCTTATCTGAGTTATTAAAACTTGTTTGTGTGTGTTAATTGGGAGTCGACACTTAATTTGCATGCATTAACTTGAAGCTAGAGTATAAGGGAGTTTCACCTAATCGTTATGAACTTATATTCACAAGTAGTAAAGGTTGCTAGTCACGATCATGTTAAGTAAGTCCTAGGCAAGAGTTTCATGCTTTTCATAGTTACGAATGCCTTGTCAACACTTATGATTTTCAAAGAACGTAATGACCTTTGATATGTTTTCTATCATGCTATCATAGTTAGGGACTTGATAAGGATAATTTGGTTGTAATGCATGTTTCATTCAATTCAATGAGAAAAGGGAAATCTGATGGTTAATTTATGCTTACATGGTTAACTTGGAGTGTTGTCATTCATAGTCTAAAGGAATAATAATTGGAAATTGGTTCATATGCATACGTCATGTGTGGAGAAGGATCCTCTAACTAAACTCATCATCCATTCAATTCATCAAAATCGTTTTTCTTAAGTGTTTTAAACAAAGTTTCTGTTTTAAAGTTTAATTTCGTCCAAAACAATCCCCTTTTCATCTAATCTTGTTATTTGAGTCAAAACATGTTTCTTTTAGTCTTTTGAGTCAAGTTTTACCTTATTTTTCGTCAAAATCACTTCTTGGGTCTAAAATTGAGTCTTTTTGGTTGTTTTAAGTTGTTTTGAGTCTTTTAAACCTGTTTTGAGTCCCTTGAGTCTATTTAAACGTTTTTAAGTTTGTTTTTGTGTTTTTGAGTCATACTTGTGTTGATTAGCATCCCTAGTTAATCCCCGGCCTAGAACGATCCCTACTTGCATCGTATACTACAATTGTCATAAATAGGGTTTAATTTGCGTGTTAAGTAATTTTCACATCAGAACCTCAACCTTATAGAATCTACTTCCATCTTGATGGAAGAGATCATTGGTTATGCACCTGTTTGTGCCCCTACCAATGTCATTGAGGAGTACCGTTCTTGTAGTCAATATGTGAGACTAAATTTGCTCCATCAAACACCGTTGGAAGAGCAAAATTTTGATATGAATGGCCTTGTTGGCCGAATCCCCTTAATAACTTTGGTTTACTTTGTGAACATTTTTCTATGTTCTTGGATTCAAGTTTGGTGTTTGCTTTAGTTATGGATAATCTTGCCAATATTTTCCTTGAATATGAGTTAATTGAATCATGTTTCTTGTATACAAGTGACCGAATTCAATCAAACACGTGATTAAGTACGAATGTGGGAAAGTTAGTTGTCTAGATGAATGCAATACTTTGCACACTAACTTTATACCTAAATCACATCTCTAGCAACGACTCTAGGTCTATCTAACCTGATTAAGATCATTGGCACGCTCCTCGTTGTATGAATGGTACTAAATTGCCATTTAAGACCTTACATTCTCCTCGTTCTGGAAAAACGTCGTTGAGTTCTAATGATATTCAAGAGAACAATGATCATGAATAATAAAACCTCTGAAGAAAATAGAATCTAATATCTTTACACCACCTTCAAAATTCAAAGCTCGAAGCTATATTTTGGGGCCAATAGGCTACCTCCCAATTGAGATGTGCCACATGTGGCAAACTTAGAGCCTAGTGATTCGAGCAGTTTACTTAAATTTGGCACAACCTTTTGGGACACTTAGATCGAATAATGATGCTACAACACATCTCCTTACCCGAAATAAGGATTTTGTGCTTATAAGCACACTTTACCAAGCCCGCTCATTAGGGAATTTGAATTTCTATATCATCCCTTGCAAAGATAGGAAATGACCCTCTTTTCATAGTGGATTCAAGGGAATATATGTGGACTAATCCAACCAAAATGTGGACTACATAAATACTTCATGGTTTTGGTTGATGAACCGATAAACTGGTTACATGTTTGTCCACATACATTGCTACTAAACCTTCCGACCGATTTTAAGGGATCACCACCCTAATTATCCCATAAAGTTTAAAAGACTGGATAATGTCACAGAGTTTAAACCGAAGGTTTTTGATAAAGTATTGCATGTCTTTTGGGTTTATAATTGGACATCGAATTCCCATGTTCACCCCCAAAACAACCTCGCAAAGTGATCATAAAGCGTAATTTAATTGATCGCCCGGACCTTGGTGAACACACCAAGCTTTTGGTTTCTGCCTAGGGCTATGGAATCTTGTACGCACCTATGTTAGTCCACCTTGAGGCCCATTGCCGCATAACAATTTCTGGCGTTGCAGTTGGTTATTAAGTACGAACCCGACGTTTCATACTTATGGATTTTGGGTGTGTATTCCATGTGCCAACTTGCGCCGCCGTAATGTACCATTATTGGTCCTCAACGAAGGATGTGAATCTTTGTTGATCATGATTCTCTTTCGTACTAGCTCTTTAGAGCCCTTGTAAGCGATCTCTTTACTGGTCATTTTGCGAATTATCACTTCAATGAGACATTCTTCTCGCCGTTAGGGGGAGATAAAAGCATCAACATTCATGTAGAACAGCGCGAATTTACGTGGATGTTGCCCACTATGTCTTATATCAAATCTTGAACCATACAAGTGCGATAAGTAAGTGCGATGCATTTTAGCTTTTAGAATGTTACTCCAGACGCATTTCTCTAATCTAGCTAAAAGTGGCAAAATCATATACCAACTGCAAACATGCATGCAAAGATAGACATACTCAACGGACGTCAAGTCAACATCTCCAAAGGCTGTGCCTCCCCTGTTGGATGGTTTGACCGCCCCTATTAAACAGTCTGGTACACCCGTGGATAGTCAATCAATCTGTCTCGGCTTGAAGCATGACAAATCACTCAGTTTATATGATTCACTTCCCTTGAAGAGGAAGGTCATGACACGACATGAATCTATACTCGATCGTTGTTTCAAATCATTTCCATCTCATGAGATTAATCTGGATTACTCCTGGGCCTTGAAATGAGATTATCATCGGTGATATTTTCACTTATATGGTAGCTACCGACATAAATGAAAAGCAACGATATCGAACTGTGTTCCGTTGATTAATGACAACGTAGAAATGAAATCATATTCCAGGTTTAAATTCCTTACCAAAGAGTGTTTTGGACTCATAGTTCCTACACTGCCCAAGAAAACCTTAATGTGCTTCAAGTAGGACACGAAGTATAATGAGACGTATGAAATAGTGTGATATGATGCACGTCATACGTCGCAAGGTTTCTCTCAAACACCCTGTGATTGAATGCGGCATTATGAAATGTGGTTAGTGTTTCTCCATGGGGACATTGATAAGGAGATTTACATATAAGTTCCCAAAAAATTACATGGACTGGTTCAAATAGTTCCAAACCACAGAACACCCTCTCAACTCATTTGAGGCATTCACTTATGGATTAAAGCAATACGACATATGTGGTATACCGTTTAAGTGTTTATTTGATTAGTTAGGGATATGAAATTATGCCCTTGTTTGTTAAACTATGAAGTCTTGTTCCGAATTGCTAGAGTTACAATTTATGTCATTGACATGAATCTCACTAAGACTCTAGAAAAGCTTGAGAAAATTGCCTCACATCTAAAGACGAAATTTGAGATGAAGGATCTTTGGAAAACTCGTTTATGCCTTAGCAGGAAGTTCAAGCGCTATTCTGACGATATGTTGGTCTACCAGTTGAACTACACCCAAAGGTGTTACCTTTGAGTATACTTATGATTTTTCAATGCTATATGCAAATGAGACCCTTGAAGAGGTTATGGAATCTGAAGTTCCATATCCGAGTTCAACTTTGCACTTTGTTGTACGTAGCTCATTACGTTAGACAGGACATCACCTTCGATGTTGATCTATTGGTAAAGATGCAGCACTGCACCTACACACAGCCACTGAGTTGGTATTAAATACGTTTTTCTGTTACCCTGAAGGTACTATTGATTTGGGCTAATCCCAATGCATCCCTTGGTCTTCGGAATGATGTTTGCCTTGTTTGTTATGCTGATACTGGATACTTATCAAACTTGCACAAGACATATCCTCGAATGGTTATGTCTTTAATGTTAAACATACCACAATATCTTGGAGGTCCACGATTTGAATTGCGAAATCTTCGAATCGTTCTAAGACTCACCTCAATTCACTACACCACATGTGAAACATAGTTGATAGCTCTTGTTGAGCATGTTAGAAGTATATGATGTTTTCATCTATCATTGAGTCTTGACGACGATCAATGAAGACTATGCCACATGTATCCACTTGACCAAGACATGATACACGAACAAAGTCAACATCAAGACATATTACGTCTACATCACATCAGTAAAGCATAAGGAGATTGAAGTCATGCAAGCCGATCCCAGGCAACCTTGCCAATCCTTACACGACGTCACTGCCAAAGTCAACCTTCCAAAAGCTTGTCTGAGGAATTAGTATGCCTAACTATTCATATGCAATGCTTGTAGTTCTCGTTTGGAAGTTTTTCAAACTCAATGGGAGTATCTAGAAGTATACTCACTTGATCTTAATGTACTCTTTTTCCCTACGATTAGGAGCATTTTTCCCACTGGATTTTTTCTACCTAACTAGGTTTTGACGAGGCACCCATCCTCGGCTGGTCATACCCTTGTGAGCCCCTCTACTTGCATCCAGAAGACGTATAGTTTTGACTCAATGTAACTTCTAACTTTTCTTCTTAGTCTATGGGTTTTTCTCCTACCTTGGGTTTTACCATAGTGAGATTTTGTCAGTTTTACCTTTTATGTATTCTTCGGTTGATTTGAGACTCGTATTCACTCATTGTACCGACGACTTCATCAACAGTACTTACTTCATCGCTGAAGACCTGATGCGCCATTTACTTGAGTATTTATACACTCAAGGGGAAGTGTTGCAGTCCTAATAGTTTAGGAATGTGATTGTGTAAATCCTATCATATTTGGGATATCCTTATTAGATTCTATCATATCTCTTAGGCTAGATATTATCCTATTAGAGTAGTAATCCTATTGGGGTAAAGAATTTACCTATCTCTTAGGCTAGATATTAACCTATTAGAGTTGTAATCCTATTAGGGTAAGGAATTTACCTTCCCTACTACTATAAATAAAGGCATAATGTGGTGAGATAAAACACACCTCACAATTACACATTTCTTTCTTCTCTCTATCTTGCCGACCACCCCCATGTGTCCTTTATAATAGTTTAGTAAATTATGCCTACAACACTTTGTTATTTTTAAATTGCTTTGTATTTTCAATTGCTTTGAAAATTTTTAATCTCACTTATGTGAAATTAATTACTATGGCTATTGTAGTAACTAGTAAGCTTTTTTTAGTAGTTTAAATTATCAAACTAAATTTTTTCTTCACTGATTGAAACGGGTTACCCGCGTGTAAACCCGTTATAAATGGTTCTTAATGGGTGACCTGATTAGTTATTGTGTTGATCGAAAACCTATTATTTTCGTGTCATTTTCATGTAATATTAACATGTCGTAAAGAAATTGTCAAGTCTACTAGTGGTCCTAAATATAGCAATTTGGGTTTGCAGACATATAACTTTAAGTTAACCCTAACAAGGTGGCTAAACGGCTGCGGATACTTAAATTGTCTATTCTAGATAGGTTGTACAAAACACAAATAACAACTTAGAAAGTATTAGTGGTCAAAATTTAAGATCTTATATTTAGTTGAACAAGTTTAAGATGCTTCTGTCACTCTAAGAATTAGTCCATCAGATATGGCTGCTCAAGGGACACCAAGACTCTATATGCAGCGCCGGATGTGGAACAGAGCTCTAGCTAGCTAATCTAGGTCTATGTCTATATATTGAAGGAAATATGACCAATTGAGATAAAGTCCTCCCAAAGTTCAATTTGGCTCTATATGGTAGACCGTGTATAGCTCCTTCTTAACATTACCTCTACTAGTGTATTAACAGCTCTTGTTAATGCAAGGTGAAAAGAAAAGTGCACAACTATTTAATGTGGACCACCAGAGAGAGAAGATAAATTCATGCGAGTGATATCCAAAAAAGACGGCAGAAATGCTACTCTTATCGCAATTTGTATACATTTGTACCATTTATAATAGAGGCGTGAGCTACTTGTATTGGTGCATCCTGTCTTTACGAGAGATGGTACAAATATGGTATATAAAAAGTGGTCAGTATAGTAATTGTCGATGCAAATTTTTGCCGCCATTTGCTTTGAAGAAAATACACCAGCAAAACAATCAACACATTTGATCAAAGACCTAAGCCTCACGCACCCACGAGGTGGGGGAGGGAGGTTAGGCCAATGGATCTCCGATGTCTAAGTTAGTTTCTCTGAAAAGAGTATGTGTTTAGAGCTTTTAGGGGTAAAAAAAGCTTACCAAAATTTGGTAAAGATGGAGGTATATATAGGGGGAGAGAATATTCTCGAGATATTAAATAGGAAATAATATCTTGAGATAATGATGTAAATATCCCTAACTAATTTAAATAGAGATTACTTACTTAAATGGAGTCAATCTTCAATTGTGAATGTATTAAAGATAGGATTTGGGTAAAGAAAATTTTATTTAAACCCATATAACCTCTTTTTACACCCAACTTAAAATTTAAATGTTAATTGTCATTTTTACCTTATTACATAATTACCATCAAGTCCAAAATGAAATTAACAATAAAACTAAATTTTATCAATAAGCCACACCAAAATCCTTGGATAAACATCAAACAAAGGAGCCATTAGGGGTGGGGTTCTGTTCCATTCGGTTTGGTTTTTTGCCAAAACCGAAACCGAATAAAAACTTCAGTTTGGCTCGGTTTCTTTCGGTTCGACTTTTTTAGGTTTGGTTTCGGTACGGTTTTGGTTTTTTTTTTTTTTTTTTATTTTGTAAAACTTTTTTTTTTAATATGAAATTTAGAAAAGAGGCTTGCATTGTTAGACTAATAATAAGAAAATGTAGAAAGTGGAAGGTAATTGTACATATACAAGATCATATAAACCGATCATATTCGATTAACAATCTCAATTGCAAAGAAAAATTATCACTATATCCATTCAAAAAGCAAACAAATACAGAAACTCTTCCAAGTTCCAATGCCTTCCAAAACTTTCCTCTATAACCAATGGAATATCCTCCCTAATTGAACTAAGTATGCTCTTTAAAAAAATCACTAGGCTTAGTTTCAAACTTGACAACAAAGTTTCACAAAAAAAACATTATGGGCATACATCCATAAAGTGTAAAGGGATTCGGTTTGGTTTTTGAACCTCCAAAACCGAAACCGAACCAATAATGTTCGGTTTGGTTCCGTTTATCTTTTTTCGGTTCGGTTTTTTTTCAATTTTTGGTTTTTCGGTTTCGGTTCGGTTTTTTTCGGTTTTCGGTTTTTTGAACCCACCCCTAGGAGCCATGACCTTGAATCTCGTGGTGAGGAAAGCAGATGTCAAGTATCCTCTTTGACTGGTGGTGAAACCCCGTCTCTTTGGCCGGTGGTGAGGAAAGCATATGAAAGCAGACACTTTATGCTGGAAAATAAAACTACGGGGACATGAAAAGGGGACAAGGTGGACTGCCTTGTGTGCCTGCCTGGGTGCATACTTTCGAGAGTTTAGATTGGAATAGTCATTGCAGCTAGTAGAGAGTATAGGAAGCGTGTTCTTTCTTCTGTCAGACTAACAAGAAAGTTTTATTTTTTAAACATTTTTGGATGCATATATAACGTTTATATGTAAGATTTATAAATAAGTTGAAACTTCATCAAATTATTCAACTTATTTACAGAAGTCGAAGTCCAAAAAGCTTTCATTCCCATAAACAAGTAGAAACTTTACTAAATTATTTAATTTGGGATTTTTTTTTCTAAATGGTTGTAAAGATAAATTTACATTTTGAATTGGGTTTGTGAGGGTAGTTTAGGTAATAAAATTGGGTTTAGAGAGATATTAATTCTTTAATTAAAAATAATATGGGTGTAGAGAGTAAGTTGGGTGTAAAAATAAATTATATGGGTTTAAATAAAATTCCCCTTTCGGTAATTAATCTTTATCTTTTTTAATGCTTTGACTTTTTCTTGCCATAGGCAGGTGAGCTGTGGACAATCGTATTTAGTTGTTTGGACCTTCAGGGGTGTTGAGGTACACGTAGAAGTATCTGAGAAGCCTGTCAATTTAATTAGGGCAATTTTGTCTTTCTTTAACAAAAGTCCACATGTCGCCTCTAGAATTTTTGGATTATTTAGGCTCCAAATTTCTCTTAATTGATTAGAACATTGTGCTCGTTTCTATGTATCAGAGTTCAAATCTTTCTCCTTGTAATTTAAATTGTTCTAAAATCGATTGAATAAAAGAAAATCAAGTTGTACAAAGTCAAAATAAATCTTGTTATCGATGAACCCAAAAAGACACATAATCATCCAAATAACAAAACACCTCGCATACAAGAACTCAAGAATTTATAATGGTTCGATCAAACGTGCCTATATCCACTCTACGATTTACAAAAAAAAAAAAAACATAATCCCTTTGCTCTCAAAACCTTACGTTTCAATATCTCGCACCCGCTCACAATCTCCCAATGTATGCCCATTGTAATTCTCATGTACCTTGCGTCTTTTGCTATTACAAGCTAAACACATTCGTATAGGCTTTCGGTTAAAATAGGAAGCGTAAATTTCAACTTAATCAATTTTCTGGAATGGTAAGGTTAATTTTAGGGAATTTCCAGTTTTATTACGTTTTGATACATATGATTTAATGAGACAAGTGATGTCTAAAAGCCATGTTAATTAGTAATTTTATCTCAATGAATATTGATTGAATACACTATATAGTAGGTGGCATTAAAATGTGAGACAAATATGTAATAACTCTAGCATTACATTTGACACACCCCGATCCGGAATGTCCACTAGGACTCTGAATCGAGCTGTGTTGGCCGACACCTGGAAGGTGACGAAGCTATAAGGTATGGTGATGTAGAAAATGTGAATAAGTTTAAACCTAAAAGTGTCTAAAGGCAGAAGTGCGCTGTGAGCGGGAATGGACCCATTTCACGCTCGACGTCAGAGCATAAGTAAAGTACAGTAGTGTGGGTAAGAATCATACCCTCAGAGGCAGCCACCTATACTGAGATTCGCCAAGAATCTTCGTCGATATGAACCTTTAGCAATTAAAACTTGGAGGGGCACAAAACAAGAAAATGTGAGTGGGCAAAAACAAAGTTTTTGAAAACACATTTCTCTTTCGAAATATAATAATAACCCCTCACCGTAAAACCCGTATAATTTCCCAGAAAATAGTAATACATACGTATACAGAAATCATACCCGAGAGTAGGGAAAACCAAGTATATGCCATGTCAAGTATCTCAGAAATGCAATAGGTAATCCAAGTAGAATAAATCAATATAAAATGATGTGCTAGCCGGACATGTACGGCTGAGCTTATATCTCACAAATCAATTCCTTTACACGAGTCGGAACCACCTAAGGTGGTCTGTACGACAGGCTGGGTGTAAATAGTTACGCTCAAGTGCTACAATCACGTGAAGGCTGTGTGAAGTATCGCAAAGAGTCGGAACCACCTAATGTGGTATGTACGACAGGCTGGCACCTGCCTTGGATCCGAGGTAAGCGTGTGGTGCGGGAGGTGAACGATCACGTGAAGGCTAAGCCCTCGCCTCGGGCAGAGCACTAACACCAAGGTGTAGGATATTAAGCACTAAGTGCAACCGAACATAATCATACACACTACAATCCCTACCATCAATATATACTCACCTGAAGCTTACCTGAGCGCCTGCAGCGTCAAGCAATAGTATGCATAACTATACTAATGCATATTCTAAAATGTAGTGCAATTGACATGGCATTTAAATTGTAAAACCATTTAAAATAATTTCTGGGAAAACTTATTACATACATACATATATATAGAAAACAAAAGCCCACTCAACTGGAGTCCGTGCTATGATTTCCTAGCAAAAACATCGAGGCAACCCGAACGATCGGCGCCTAGAACAATTATCAAATCACATCTCAGAACTCTTATTGATAGAGCACGTAACTCACAAAAAACACATCCTCAAGGACATTCTAGAATAATTTGAGACCCATTGACCAAAAGTCAACCGTCGATCAAAGATCGACGGTAGGGTCCCCAACTCTATATAACTCGATCCAGAATCTTCGCATCACAGATTTCCGATCCGTTACTTCTAGAGATCCACATTATACCTCTAAAATAACATACTAAAGTTTCGTTACGATCCAACGGTTGGATCTCCGCCAATTGCCAAAACCAAGTGGCGGTTAACGTTTTATTTTATGAACTTACAAATCCAATTCGGGAAGATCCATATGTCGGATTTCCAATCTGTAAGTTCCTAATGTCCTTAAATATTATTTATTATAATGTATCAAAGTTTGGTGACGATCCAACGGTCGGATGACATTCATATATTAACCAAGCCACGTATTGTAATGAAATTAGGTTCAAACAATCAACCTACGTCATACCACAATCAAAAATGAATTAAGGACATCTAACTTAGCCTAAAAATAGCATTGACGGCCCACTGGCCACGCGCCACCGTGGGTGGCAGTCGGCCGCCCCAGCTCACCAGAAAATTCAACTATTTCCAAAAATTCTCAAACTTCACATAACTGAAGATCTCAGTGAGTAGAGCAACTTTCATACCTGTGACTAAGGCCAATTTGGCCGAGAAAAGCTTGAATTTTGCTCAAACCCGTCGGAACCCTAGATTTTGGGTGTTCTTGATTCGTCCTCAAACCAACTATGACGTCCCAACCACTTATTGGGCATTGTTCCTGACCTCTTAAGGAGTGTTTTGGTGGTGGTAATTGAAGAGAAACGCTTCATAAATGGTGGATCACCGTCCAAGTCCCTTCGCACCCACCGGTGCAGTTTTCCAAAATTTAGAACCCAATCATCCCAAATTTGGTGTGGGAATGGTAGAGGAGGGGCCAAGATGATGATTGGGAGGGGTGGATTGGCCCAATTCGTCGGAATAATGGTGGAAATTGGCCGGAATGGCCCCGGCCGAATGGGTAGGTATGTGCGGGTATATGGGTCCAAAAAGAGGGGTTTTTTGTTCCCTCATTTCCCCTCCTTGCTCCTGTTTCTGATTGGTCACCTTACTCCCTCCTTTCCTCCTTTCTCTTCTCTCCTTCTCATCCCAGCCATCCATTTGTTTCTTCCCTTTTCTTTTCCTTTCATCCCAGCCACACACGTGGCACCTCCAGATTTGGCTCTAAGATCTGGAACATTTCATAAAATGATTAATTTACTAAAATACCCCCGACTTTAAACGTTAATAACTCTTTCATTATAACTCCAAATCACGATCCGTTTGTGCCCACGCGTCTGTAGCGACGAGTACTACGAGGATATGCCAAGAAAAAGAGTCTTACATGACAGGACATGACAGTCAACAAAGGTCAAAGCATTTACCTCGAAGGGCATTTTCATAATTTCACTTATTAAAATTATAAAAATCATATTTTTTTTAGGGATGGGTCGTCACAACATTTGAATCTATTTATTTCCCCTATTTCGGCCTGATGAGTCGTCGATGAAGATTTTTTGTCCTTCTGGTTTGGATTGCATAGGCGTGCCACTGCCAAACCACATATTTGGCTTGGGTAAAATATGTGAATGATGTTTGCTGCGGATATGACTTCTTTATCAAATGATTGAACGGCCAAGCAAGAAACCTTCTTTTGGCCTATGTCCTTTCACTCCCTTAAGGTCAAGGATGGTTAGAGCAGTTAGTATATTTTCTAATTATGGGTTTATAGATGCAAAATAATGTAAAATTGCAAGGAATTAAAGTATAGAATATAAAGTGCGATAATATAAACAAGAAGATAGTAATTGACGTAAAGTACATTGCCATTAAAATAACCAAACTTGAATTATAATGGAATTCAAATAACTAGACAAATAAAAGTGCTAAATACAATATAAAACTCATAGCAATAACTTATTTGAGTCTAAGATCTTAAAAAGTAAATGACCATGGCCGGAAATAAAAATCTAGTGTAAGAAAACTAACAAGAACATGAAGTTTTTTTAATTGTGTGCGAGAGCAGTAATGTGTATTTAAACTAAATTCAACTAGCAAGCACACGAATCAATTATAGTAGAAATATGCAAATACGAGGTTGATCTAATAGAGCTTGCTTTAACACCAATTTAACTGATTAGTTACACTAGACTTTATTAAACAAACAAATGATAAATTGAATTGAAGGATTGATTAAGACTAAAACTACCAAAAAAAAAAGCAAATATATGTTGGAAAAAAATTATACTTAGAGTATACTTTCAATACTTAACTATATATTGAGACTACACTTTTTAAACATTTTAAGGAGGGACATTTTTTAAACCCGGGTAAGTTGACATCATGTCCTATTTTTCCGTCAGAAACGGAGTTATGTATTTATCCTTCCCTTTTCTGTTAAACGTGATTGACGAAGATTGACGGAAATATAGCTTCAGATTTACTCTCTTCTATTTGAATCATTCAATTTCTTTTTTCGTTTCTCTACTATTTTTCTTCCTCTCTGATGTTTATCACCCAAGTTTATTCGAAGGTAAGTTGTTCTTCTCAAGTTTATCTGTTCCGATTTAGATTTTTGAATGAGTTATGTGTTTATTTGAATTTATTTCAGTTTAGATTTTGAAACGAGTCTCTAATTTTTCAATTTTTTATTGTTCGCATTGAGTTTTTTTTTATTGATTTTGTTTTTTGCAGCATGCTTTTTAGTTTTTGAAGATTTTGATTCAGTTTTTATTGATCGAGTGTTGGCGAAGATGATTTTTTGTTTTGTCGCTTTTGTTTTCATTGAGTTGCATTTGTTTTTTGCAGTATAGTTATGATGTATATTTGTTAGAATGCAAATAGATTATGAATTAGTTTATATTTAAACTTTTTTTATTAATATTTATGCAGCATCAGCTCATAGAATCATGCAGAATCAGTTGGCATAAAAAAAAATTGTGGGGTGGGGGGGTGGTGGGGTGGGAGGGAGACCCCCTCCCCCAAAACAAACATTTAATAATTTTCAATGAGATACTTTTGCATCATCAGTTTTTAGAATCATGCAGTATTAGTTCGCATAAGTTTTGGGGGGTCCCTCCCCCCTAACATTTAATAATTTTCAATTTTTGTTAAAATATATGCATCATCAATTTTATAGAATCATAAAGAATCATTTGACATTACTTTATTAAAAGGACAATGGATTGGCAACCAGTTAATGGATTATTAATCATTCGGCATTTTGTGCAACATTAGTGTTACAAATATTTGTGCAACATCAGTTTTACATAATCTTCTTAAGTTTATCATTTTGAATCCTTTGTGCAGTATCAGTTTTTATTGATTATTAGATTTACATTTTAAAATGCAAAATGCATGTATATATCTAACTATTTCTGTGTAGCATCAGTTTAATTTTATGTTTTTTTTTTGTGTAAATCATGTCCGTTGTTAAGGTGTTGAAGTGTATGTATGAAAATTGTGCAGTAGTTGTGCCGCTTTATCCGCACTCTAAGTTATGAGGATTTGTGTGGGCAATTAACTTTTAGGTTTCCAAGTTTGTCATTAGGAGGCTTTTCGTTGAAATACTCATTATACGGAGGCAAACCAAACTATTTATTAGAGTGCAATGAAGATATTCAGACGCTTCTATTGGTGAATAATTTGATTTCAAATCCATTTGTTGATGTTTATGTTCATGCTAAGAAGAAGATGTCTATTGTTTCTACTAGTAGTGTGTCGTCTTCTTCCCCAAGTGAAACTACTAGTAATGGAGATGAGAACCAATATTTGGGTAAGTATGGCTCTTATGGACCTCACCATTATGCAACAAATCAGTGATAGAATTATATTTCTTATGAGGGTCAAAGTTATGAAGATTGTGCAGTTGAGTTTCGTAGAAAACTTACCCAATACTCTATTGAGGTTGGTTTTGTTTTCAAGTACACTAGGAATGATTGGAAGCATTTTACTGCTGTTTAATCAAAGAAACTGTCGGAGGGGTGTCAATGGTGTGTTCATGTTGTTGTTCAATAGCCTAGTAGCTGTTTTATCATTAACAAATTAAATATATTCATACTTGCAGTGGACATATTCGTCACAATGAGAATAAAAGGTTTGGTCCTTCTATTTTGTCCTCTTTGTTGGTTGCCAAGGTTCGTTTTAATCCGTCTATCATGGCAAATGATATTATGAGAGAAATGAAGAAGAGTTATGGTCTTGATGTTAAATACCATGCAGCTTGGCATGGTAAAGAGATTGCAAATAGTGATGTTAATGGTGATGAGGCTCTCTCTTTTGGATATTTGCCGTGGTATCTTGATGAGTTTATGTGTGTCAATGATGGATCCTTTTGTGCACTAGAACTTGATAATGATAGTAATTGGTTTGAAAGGTTATTCATATCCTTTGGGGTTTGTGTTAAAGGATTCTGATGGTGTGTACTATGGATGCAAATTTCAGCCATCTTCTTCTTGGTTGAAATTGCAACTGCAAAGCAATTAACACCTTAAGTCAAGGCCAAGAGCCTCACGCACCCACGATGATGCTTTGGTCGTAGAACCTCCGATGCCAAAGTTAGAATTTGAGGGAAAAGTGTTTAGAGAATTTTGGAGAATTTTGCAAGAGAGTTAAAGTTAAGTTTTTGGAGAAATGAGGTGGTATTTATAGGGGTGTGGCCAGCCCCCTTTTGGAGAAAAAGGACTCGGCCACGTATGGTGTTTTTTTGCTGTAATTGCAAGATATTATGTCAAATAATATCTTGCAATCAATTTGGTAATTAATCAATTAATCCCAATTTGAGAAGAATAATTGGGAGTTACCTTGTGGGTGAGGATTTGATGAGGAGTGATGAGAAGGTTTTAAAAGAATACCATTTTGATCACCTTTGACCTCGATTGAGCAGTTATTTTCTGTTGCATGCGCGTGGAAATTCCGGTGTGGCTTAAGGGTAATTTTGTCTTTTGAACCCAAAAGTTCATGTGTTGCCTCCATATTTTTCTTGATTATTTTTGGCTTCACAAATGCCCCCACACTTGTTGCCTCCATGTGTAGAGATCTTCTCTTTAGGAAACATAGGATTGTTTCGTATCTTGACATAGATTCCCTTTTTAATTGGAAATTAAATCCTTCTATGAAAGGGAAATAAATCACTTCTAAAGTCTATTTAAGTCTATCTTAAGTAGATGATTAAATCAACTTCAGATAGCGATTTGTTGTACCCTACAATGGAGAGAAAGCTAGAGGATATTTGTTCCCCCTCCCTAACAATCTTCTACACTTGGCCATGCAAAGGACTGTCTTTCGTTGCTTTCTTTGTCTTCTCCGCACCGCACCGAGGTAAGAAAAATTTAATTTCCTTGTCTTCTTCTTAGATAGTGCTATTGCGGGGAAATCATCGGGGTGTTGCGGCACGTCGGCTGGCAGAGGCCAGAAGTCAGCTTGGCATGGGCCGAGGCTGTGTTGTGGTAAGGACCACTACTTAGGCTGGTCGACTTAACTAAAGCCAAGGGCAGCTGTGCGGCTAAGGCCGCGAATTGAGGCGCTGGGGTGCACTGCTAGACTAGCCGCATGTCTCATGTTCCTTGGGCTCTTAAACCTGACGTGGGCCAGGTCGGCGATTGAGAAAAATGAGGAGGTTGCGGGCCTCATGGGCTGCTCAAATGTTGGGCATGCATGCCTCCTAGCTGATGGTCCGAGAGAAAAAATAAGGGAAAAGCCAGCATAGGTTGAGCTCTCTTACTGAGTATCATGAATGACGTCGGCTGCTTAGTCTTCTTTGCCAGGAAAAATGTGGGCTGCTCCCGAGAAAGGAGATGAAGAGGATCAAGATGGATGCATTGGCTCGTCCGATCGCTATCGTGGACCTTACTATGAATGAAGGTTGAAGGAAAAGGTCTTCTCTGCCTGCTTAAAAGATAACGGTTGAGAAAAAACAGAAGATTTCTTCCACTGCTAGCGAAGGTTCGCCGGCTGCCCCCAGGCTTATGATTGACTTGACTTCTTCCAAGGGTGAGAAAGATGATGCTGCTAGATCTGTGCCCATGATGCCTAGCATTCCAAAAGTGGCTAGTTCAATTGTTGATAGGATTGCTCACGTAGAAGTTTTGTCGTGCCTCCAGTGCCGAAATTTATGCCAAAACGTTTGTCGGGGGCTAAGTCCAGTTCACCATTGGAGAGACTTGCTACTATGAAGAACGATAAGGTGGATTCTGCGGCTAAAATGGCGCCAAAACCTACTCCCCTTGCTGCTAAGACTGATTCGCCTACTAAGAAGAAAGAGACTGCTTGTGCGGGCAATTGTGAGAAATCCACCAAGTCTGTTTATGGGGAAACTGCTGAGATTTTTACGCTCTTAAAACCAGATCTGCCTGAAGACATGGATGCGTGTGCCAAGTTTGTTGATGGTGTCAAAGAGATTGTTTGCCCAAGTTCTTTTGCAAAACATACAACCCAATACAGAATGACTGCTCTACTTACTACGATGCAGAAAACGGCGATTCTGGCAGCCGAGTCTATGCTTCTTGACCAAGAGGATACCAAGGTTGCTGAGGATATGGCAAAAACTATGGCAGCTAAACCTTATTATTTTGCCGAAAAGATGAAAAAGTTGGAGCCTGAGCTCGTCCCTTTGAAGGGGTTTAACATCTCTGCAGCTTGAGACTCAGATTCAAGATCTTGAGTGTGCCGTCTCTGAGCTTCACTCCGCTACTTACGCAAAGGATGAAGAGCTGATTACTTCTTATAATCAAGTGATCCACTTCAAAAAGGTCGTTGATAGGCTTGAACCCCAAGTGTTGGAACTTCAAGGTGCTTTGAAAATCAACGAAAGTCTGAAAAAGGAAGTGGAGAAGTTATAGCGCATCCATGTTGGTCTGCTCGAGGAGAATGGGCAGCTGAAAGGTGAGAAGGATCTGCTTGTTCAGAGTCAGGCCAATTTCTACAAGCTGGGTTATGTAAAACATCTCTTTGGTAAACCGTCTAACTTCGAGTTTTTAGGAGAGACTTCGAAACCTTTTCTATTTCTCCTGAAGACTTGCTTGCCTTTACTTTTGAGGTCTCTGTTGATGAAGTAGTCGAAGAGGTTGATGTCCAAGCTGGAGTAGTCGGGGGTGAAATACCGGATGATGCTGCTGTTGGGAGCGTTGCGGTTGCAGAATGTGTGGCAGCCGAGTAGTCGTGGGATGTCCAAGCTGCTGAACGTAGTCTTCTAGGTAGCCTTTAGGATTTTCTTTGTTTTCCTTGTTGCTCTTGTTTTGCTTGAACTTCTTCGACCTTTGCTAGTCGTTTATCAATTTTGCTAGAAAATTTAATAAACTTGCTTCCTTCGCTTTTCTTCATCTTCGCTTCTTTTGTTTACGCCCAACCTTTGACTTTTAGACCAGCGCAGGCGTGCTACTTTGCTATAAGCAAACAGGCCCGCGTAGCCTATGCAGCTGTAGGTATTGGTGTAAAACTTTTGCAAGGTTATTAACCATAAGGTCGGCAGCCGGACACATTACTTATAGAATCAGACGAGTCCGCGTGACCACTCTGTTGTTAACCTTAGCTTTCTTCAATCCTTTGAGCTGTATGGCCAACATCACAACATACTAAATATTTTTGGGTCATGAAATTCGCTAACCTTTCGTATCAAAAGTACGTGGTTGTATGGAATTTCGTAAGTAAAGGTTCGAGAAAACTCCTTGCTTTTTATGTAACCAATTATGTGGGTTACGTAGCAAGTATCACAACACTTTAGGAATTAGTGTAGATCTAAACGATCATTCCATGCTTGGCAGAAGTGAAGCTTATCGAATGCGTAGCATGTCGGCAATGGATAAAGTTTCGTTTACACATGCTAACTTGTTTAACCTTTCACAAAATTGTAGGTTGTATAAGTTTAGCACAGCTTACTACTTGAAGGGCAAGCCATAGGCAGTCTTCTGGAAACCGTAGGTTACCTTAGTGCACTCAGTAGTAGCTTTAGGTTTCCAGGACAGCAGTCCATAAAGCGTACTGCGTAATGTGCCTTTTCGCCTAGTTCCCCACGTATTAGGCCAAGAGACCCAAAATCCTTCAGTTAGCTAAGCCTTGAAAAAGACCATTGTGGCTACTTCTAGGAATCCCGGCGCAAGCCATCATGCACCTAGTTACACCAAAGCAGCCCGACTCATCCACGTCTGGATATTCAAGTGTAAAGTTTATCCTTCCACATTGGAAAGCAAACCTATGTGGGTGTAGAGGAATTGGTTTACCCTCTCGCACTGGAGAGCATGGTTAGTTCCCAAGGGGGTGCAATTCATGCGATAAGTCCCTAAGAAGGGAGCAATCTTCTTTTAAAGTGTAGGAATGATCAGTTGTTGTAAGCATGCAGTCGAGCCAAGTTGTAGATTACTTCTGAATTCCTCAACGAGTGAAACGAACGAAAACTTAGTTGTAAGGTAGGAACTGCATAACAACCGGATAGTCCTCGGCTTGCAAGGTGGTGCCCGTCAAGCTGCTTGAGTCTTCGGGCTTTGATGTAGCAGGAGGTCACGCATGGTACTTCCTCATATTGTAGGCATGCCACTGCTTTTCGACCTCTTTGTCATTCATGGTGACGAGGGTGTAACTACCCTTGTTGCCTACTCTGCTGATCTTGTACAGACCTTCCCATATGGGATCCATCTTTTTGGAGCCTTCTCTGTGGGCAGCGATGAAGGCTTTTCTTAGGACTAGATCTCCAGGCTAGAACTGCCGGATCTTGGCCGTTTTGTTATAGTTGGAAAGGTGCTGCTGCTGGTAGGCTGCCATGCTGGTGATGACCTTCTCGCATTTCTCTTCTACCAAATCTAAATTTGTGGCCATCTACTTTCTGTTATGCTCGATGCTTGGCAGTAGAGTGTTGATACTTGGTACGATGACATTGGGATGAATGATTACTTCCGAACTAAATGACAAAGAGAAATGAGTTTCACCAATTGCTCGTCGTTTGGTGGTGCGATATGCGCATAGACATCCGGGAAGAACTTCGCCCATTACCTTTTTGGATGCTTCGGCCTGCCCATTACCTTGGGGATGCCTTAGAGTGGACATGTGCTATTTGATGCCATATTTCTGGAAGAACTTCACCAAATCTTTGCCTACGAATTGCAGGCCCCTGTTTGTGACAATGGATTGAGGATGCCAAATCGACAAATGATGTTCCTCCATATGAAACGCTCTATGTTCGTCTGAGTTATGGTTGTCAAGCGTTTGGCTTCTACCCACTAGGTGAAGTAGTCAGTCGCCATGATCATCATGTCTCTCCCCCTAGTGGTTGGCGACATTAGCCCTACCAAGTCGATTGCCCACTGCATGAACGGCCAAGGACTCGTCTGTGGGTGTAGTTTGCTGGCAGGCAGTGCTGGTACCAGCTTGTTATGTTGGCAGCGGTGCCACTGTTGTACTAACTTCTTAGCATCTTAATGCATAGTAGGCCAGTAGCAGCCTATGTTAAAAGCCTTATGTGCTAAGGATCGGCCTCCAAAGTGATTTCCACAAACGCTTTCGTGGATTGAACTTAGAAGCTTTAGGTCATCAGGATATGCTAGGCAGCGGAGATATGGTCCAGTGTAGGATCTTCGGACAAGAATGTCATTCCATATATAGTAGCGTACTGCCTTTATTTGGAGCTTTCTAGACTCCAATCTTTCCATGGGGAGTGTACCATTGACCAGGTAGTCTATAATGAAATCTTGCTAGTTTGGAATTATACTAACCTGTGACACCTCGGCTGGCGGCTCCGCCTCTATGCTTGGCTTGTCTAGATACTTCACCAAAATAAAGCGTTTGAGTT